>JBAIZL010000005.1:184871885-185046885 GCA_036971475.1 Prosapia bicincta | reverse complement strand
GAAGAAGAAAAAAACTACTTTTTATTTCATATAATAAATGATAAGGCTACACAAATTATACCAACGTTTTGGCAACAAACAACAGAGAAAGCATTCCGTCATTAAAAAAAAAACAAGCTCGTCTTGACAATATCTGAACGATAAACGGACTACTTCCTTAAAATTTCACATTACACCTCTAACTACATAAACAGCATGGCACAGGATTTTTCAAAAATATCCCTTGATGATTTATTTCGCTAAGTGATTCATCTATTTGTATTTTTAACTCGAATTTTGATTTGAGACACTTAGAATAAATAAAGCTAAAATTATTAAATAAAAAAATTATTTGGATTACTATGTATTTTTGAAGTGAATTCTTTTTTGTCGGAGTAGACTTTGTTTTGCACGGGAGAAAAATCATCTCATCATCACGGGATGTTTGTAAATATTTTAGGTTAACCTATTTTAGCTTAAATTAAGTGGCAAAACAGGGTCTCATAAAACAGCTGTAGGTAGTAGTACCATAACAAGTAAGTTATAGTACTTCATTGTATATTGTTGAGTTAAAATGTTATCATTCGTTATTTTTTATAATGTAATTAATATGTCAGTTATGTCAATAGATCTTATTACAATTAATTCAATGTAATTATAATAAGTTATATATTTTTTATTCCAGTTTTTTAAATGAAAATATTTCAAATTCCTGTTTTTGAAATGAATTTTTTCTCCGGCGCGTCTGACACTTTTTAAGAACCTATTTAAATTAAATTAGTCAAATAAAATTTGTAATTAGTAACTTTTTAACATTAATAAAGGGCTTCTATTGGCTATATTTTTTATTAATAACTTCAGATTCTATTAGAACCTCTATTAAATACAATTATTGAATTAAATCATTACTTCTCTTAGGTGGTTATGACTTTAGGTTTTGTATGGAAGAAATATCATCATATTCGTCACGCTTCTTTCTTCTCAGGACGCTGTTCATATTTTATCTTATATTAAGGGATGGCATGATTTTATCCAACCGCTGCTTTCATATTAAAGGTTATGTTGTAGAACAGGTGTTTCAATGAGTTCAATTTTTATTATTAAATATTTATTTCAGTTATTAATTTACATTTCGATAAATGTTACAATAATTAATTCAATTTAATTTTAATGAGTTATATATTTTTATTCCGATTTTTCAAATGAAAACCTGTCTCAATAGAATTTGTATTCATTAATTTTAAATTATCTAATAAAGTTTTTCTATTAGGCTATATACATTCTACGAATGAAGTATTAACTTCTGACAGACCATTTCCACTAACTACAGCTTTGTAATTCTTTTAACTAAATTTTAAAAGTGGAAAAAGTACTCAAAATTATACCGGTTACCTATTTGTTCTTTTTTTTAATAATTGTAATAAACCAGACAAGTTTAAAAATAATATTCTCTTCAAAAAAAACTTTATTTGCCATTTGAATAAATCCTTTTAAAATTTAAACGTAAAAATGTTTTTGATCCTAGTAGATTACAAATTTAAACAGCATTAGTATAAATGTACTCGTATATATTTCAAGTTTGGTGTATAAATTGAAAATAATTACATCTAAAAGCCTTGTGGAAATGTGATGCAATGTGATAATGGTGACTAGGAATATGCTACAGTTTACTCATTAATTTTTTTCGATTTTGAATTTAGCGGTAGTAACAAAAAAATTCTGAAGCTGTTAATCACTGTTTAAAAATCATAGATTGTACCGTGCCCACGTGAAGTGCCGTACGTTGCCCCCTCTCTTTTCACTTTCCACGTCTTTGGCCGCGACTCCACGTTGTAGCTTTTGTTCAGGTTAGGTTACCAGTGTGTTGTCTGCTGTCTACAGTACGGCGTGTCTTTCAATATGGTGAAAAAGAACAATAAACAGTATCAACAGGATTTGCCTGAAAGAGGGCCTGGTGAGTTTTTTATAGTTTATTTCCTTACTGTGCCGCGTATTAACTTCGTTAACGATTTTCGCAATTCCTATAGGCTGTAAATTTCTTTTAATCTTTGAAATAAAGCATGCTTTTCAAGGCATATCCAGGTTTTAGAAACTAATTTTGTATGGAGTATTAAATGTTTTTATATAAATACTAAATAATTTAGTACCGTTAAAATTAAAAAGAAAAACATTTGTTAAACTCTATATCTGTCATTTCTAAGTACTTCAAAATTGTTAAATATTATAAATTAAATTTACACACAATATGCTTGTTTCTCCATTTTTTTTTTTAGAATAAAAAAAGTTCTCAAGGTCGTCCAAGTTTACATTTATCTCCGTATATCCGATTGAATATCTCCATATGTCGGATAAGTATTATAAAATTGTCAGATCGAAATGAAATTTGGGACATATGTTAGTCATTTATATCTAGTTAGTTGTATTCCTTTTGTAATTGATTGTTTTTAAAGTGACAGCTTGAAGAATAACACGTTCAAAAACATTCTCATCAAAATAATATATGTAAAATTACTACAATATAAAGTATTCATGTAGTTTTTATTTTAAAAAACTATGGCTTAAATTAAGTTGAATTTAATTCTTACAAATTGTCAATATAAATTTTAAAATATGTTTTGTTAATTTTTAAATAAAAAAGCAAATTGTTATCCAATACCTCTATTGGAGGTGGGGGGGGGGGTATTAGGAATAATACATAGAAACTAAAGTATCTGTAAAAACACGTGTTAATTGTTTGCTTTGTTGCAAACACTTGTTAACTGTTTGCTTTTCTACAAACCAATGTAAACAGCTTTAGGTTATATAATTCCGCTATTTTACAACAACTGCGACAAAATGTTTTACCAGGAAATATGTGACATTTTCTTCATAAAAAGAACCAAAGTAGTTTCTTTGTTGTAATTAAACCTGAATTTTGTCTACCAAAGATCGCAATGTTTAATGTATGACACTGACAAGTGGTTTTGAACCGTAAGTCAGTACTAGGCCTGCCTAATGGGTGTAAGCATGGCCACAAACATGGATAGAGCTTGACATATTCCATTATTAGGTTTTATTATTTTTTTTCAAAATGTAATCAATTTCATTTTAATTAATGAAGAAAATCAAACAATTGTTTATTTTTATTCAATAAGTAACTAACCAGTACCCTTACATCTAAATTCCTTAATACATTTTGTCTGTCTACATACGAAATTACAAAACTGCAGATAGGCCTACATATTAACCCTAAAATCCCTTTTCTTTCTTCATTTCTACGACTACCTTTCTTATTTCAAGCTGTACATTTTGTGTAGATCTCTTACATAGATGTAATCTGCACTTCATTCTAAGCCTTCCTTGCTGATTTCTCACAGATGTAGGTGTTATTGGAGCTCTTTCATCAATTCATCTGCACTTCATTGTGAGCCTTCCTTGCTGATTGCTCACAGATTTAGGTGTTATTGGAGCTCTTTCATCAATTCATCTGCACTTCATTCTAAGCCTTCCTTGCTGCTTGCTCACAGATTTAGGTGTTAGTGGAACTCTTTCATCAATTCATCTGCACTTCATTCTAAGCCTTCCTTGCTGCTTGCTCACAGATTTAGGTGTTATTGGAGCTCTTTCATCAATTCATCTGCACTTCATTCTAAGCCTTCCTTGCTGCTTGCTCACAGATTTAGGTGTTATTGGAGCTCTTTCATCAATTCATCTGCACTTCATTCTAAGCCTTCCTTGCTGCTTGCTCACAGATTTAGGTGTTATTGGAGCTCTTTCATCAATTCATCTGCACTTCATTCTAAGCCTTCCTTGCTGCTTGCTCACAGATTTAGGTGTTATTGGAGCTCTTTCATCAATTCATCTGCACTTCATTCTAAGCCTTCCTTGCGGATTTCTCACAGATTTAGGTGTTATTGGAGCTCTTTCATCAATGCATCTGCACTTCATTCTAAGGCTTCCTTGCTGATTTCTCACAGACTTAGGTGTTAGTGGAGCTCTTTCATCAATGCATCTGCACTTCATTCTAAGCCTTCCTTGCTGATTTCTCACAGATTTAGGTGTTAGTGGAGCTCTTTCATCATTGCATCTGTACTTCATTCTAAGCCTTCCTTGCTGATTTCTCACAGATTTAGGTGTTAGTGGAGCTCTTTCATCATTGCATCTGTACTTCATTCTACGTCGCCTTTGCTAATTTCACACAGATTTAGGTGTTAGTGGAGCTCTTTCATCATTGCATCTGTACTTCATTCTACGTCGTCTTTGCTAATTTCACACAGTTTTAGAAATCAGTTCCTTGCAGTTTCATAGTGGCCTTCCTCAGTTTGAAGATCTCTTCGAAAGTTTTGGCGTTGTCTAAGACGAAAAGTAAACTCATTTGTCACTTCCTTATTGAGTCTCGTGATCAATCTAAAGAATTTGTTACTTCCTATATTTTTGCTGCTGCGTACAAACATTTTGTGTTACTACCGAATCATACTGCCTAGATGTGGTCTAACGGATAAAGCATTAGGAATCTATTTCAAGTTTTTCTTGCTGCTTTTTATACACACAAACACACTCACACTAATCAGTATACATTTCATTAACAAGAATATTTATATAAATATTGGCTCGATGCTTTTTATCATTTTAATAGTATTGTGAACAAAAATAAATGGGTAGTAAAATGGGTAGCACATTGTAAACTAGTGAACGCAAAATTGTAGAATCGGAAAGTAAAAGGTTTTCTAGGTAATAACTCCACGTGCCTCCTGTTTTACTTCGCCTCGGTTTCTGTTAGGTGTAGGCCATCCATGTGGATGTATTTAAAGCTCACACACAAGCGCGCGCACATACATTTAACAGCTTACTGCATTAATCTGTAGAGAATGACAATTCTCGCATTTCTAGATGTAGCATTCTATTAAAAATTGTTCAGCTCTCACTTATTATGAGGTTGGTGAAAATAAGTACGTAATGAAAAGTGACTAATAATTCTAACAATAGAAATTGTTTAATTTATACAATTACTAGATAGACAAAGGTATTTATAGATTCAGCCTTCCGAAAGGTTTTACTGATTAGATTAGAGCCAGTTGCATTCAAAATGGTTGAAACGTGATATTTGATTTTTTTTAATGTTCCTTACTTTATTGGAGCAGTCTTATGTTATTGATTGTATGAATTGAAAATCCTCTTAAACCACGCTTGATTTCATTTTATGCGTTTGTTGGTATAACATAGTAGGATTTAGAAATCTAGTCTGGTAAGACTATTTCTCTTGGATTGAAGTTTCTTTTACTATTCGTTAATATTTTGTTAGTTGTTTTTGTAAAAAAAATTTTTTAATCATTTAAAGTATTACTTTTAACTTGGCATGCATGTGTATTTATTAACAAATTATAATTTACGTAAACGAAAGCAATAGCAATTTACGTTCTACTACCTTTTTATGCTTCGTTTATCAATGCTACTAAATGTAACGATAGATTTAGTAAAATATATTACTTATTTGTTTTTTGCAAGCATTATGTAGACCTATATCTAAAATATTAGAATTCAGCAAGAAGTTAATAGCAAGGTAGATATTATTTAGTAATAAAAAAAACGTGCAAACCCTTGTTACTCGTGAAAACGTCTTTAGCAATTTGCAATAAGGTATTTTTTCTCTTCTCTTCACACCGGTTGAAGCACACGCCTCTCTACACCTCGGTTGAGGCACACTCCTCTATTCACCCCGGTTGAGGAACACGCCTCTCTTCACTCTGGTTAGGCACATGCCTCTCTTCACCCCGGTTGAGGTACGCGCTGTCTTCAACCCAGTCGAGGTACACGCATCTTTTTACCCCGGTTGAGCCGCATGTCTGGCTTCACCCCAGTTGAGGCACACGCCTCTATTCACCTCGGTTGAGGCACACGCCTCTCTTCACCCCAGTTGAGGAACACGCCTCTCTTTATCCCGGTTGAGGCACACGCTTCTCTTTATCCCGGTTGAGGCACACGCCTCTTTTTGCCCCGGTTGAGGCACACACCTCTCTTCATCTCGGTTGAGCCGCATGCCTGTCTTTACCTCGGTTGAGGCACACGCCCCATCATTATCTCCTTCCCTCTCCACCATATAATTTCATATCGTCTTCTTACAAGGAGCTGTAAAGGGTAGACAACTCTTACCGCTCAAATGTAGGACGTCTATACTTTAGGTACGGAACCATACACTCGTGATGCCATAATATCTCTGTATAGGGGTTTTATGCCCTTATTTTAATCCTAGTTACTTCCTGAAATTCTTTCCCATCTTTCATAGACAAGTCGTAACGACTTGCAGAGACACCAGAGAATTGAAGATTCAATAGAATCCTGCTTCAGGACACTCCAAACGTGATATAGTTATTACTTCTTTATTCTATTGCGGGTGGTTTTATTTCCTTCCTTCTCATTAGTAGGCGATAATAGGGGTAAATTTACTGTTTACTGTTGACAAAAAGGGCTGCAAAAATAATCGCGTATTTTTTTAAAATATTTCAAGATTACAAAGAAAATCCATACGATTAAAGTTTTATAAGGGTGACCATACGACTAAAAATACATTTCGTGACACCTGTTATATTGATAAAAGTATTACCTTGTGGCGAAATAGTCTTGTATAAGAGCCCGGGAGGTCATGATCGAGTTCTTGAAGCTCTTTCTATCTGTCTTGTTAGAAATCCAGTTAGAGATTTATAATTCTGTTGGTGCACAAAGAATTAATTAAAACCCGAATCTTCTCGAGTTGTGAGGTTTACAGCTGTATGCTATCATCCGCGATTAAATCTAAACCGTTGGCCTGAAATAGTTCTTGTTGATCAGATTTGTTTCAGTAACTTACTGCCATTTTCCGAACTCAATGGATAATACTGACTGTGAGAAGTTCCCTTGTTTAACCATTTTAGGGTGGATTTTTGATGGGCCATAAAAATGTACTTCTTTTTTTTATAGCAGCAATCCCAAAAACGCTAATGCTACTTGATAGTAATAAGTAGAAAGGCTATCTTTCAAGGTTAACCTGCATGCAATATTTAACCTTCCCCGAAAATATTCTTCCCAATGATATCGATCTTTTTTCATTGTGATATTATAGTTGAATTAAAATCATAAAGGTATTTTGCCAGCTGAGGTTATAAACGCGTGACTCACAAAGCTTTCACAGCCAGAACGCGGAGGTTTCGACAACTTGGGTTGATAGGGTTTCCGTGTTTCTTACCGCACATTTACTCACCGTTCTCTTCGGATTTTCTTGAGGTAGATCTAATCGGAGCAACAACAGCATGTTGTAGAAATGAGAACCATTCTCAAGGTTCCGCTACTCTCTAGAATGTATGACATTTATTAGACTGCAATGCTAATTATTGCTTTGTTATTTGCCTCTTTTAATTATTTTATTTTGATGCTAGCTTTAATTTACTTACATGTCAATTATTCTTGAGGAGGAGGTTTGACTTAATGTGTCTATGAATTTTATTTGCGGTAAAGGATGATTGACAAAGTTATATGAAGACGTCCGTTACATATTTTAAAATAAAAGCTATTCTTGGAATTTCTGTGCGCGCTCAACAAATTTTCCCAATTTAAATATCTGATAACTGTAATCGTACTAAACTCGCTTAGTGTTAGGTATAAGCATACCGTGCTGATTGTATAACGTATGTGGGACTGTATTTCGCAACGTAGATTGATCATGACTCATGCTTTACGCGTGTACACGTTAGTGTAATGAATAATCAATAACGGAAGGCATGTCTGTAAAAAGGTTATGTTTGTTTTCTGTAACTGTAAAATGTGTAGAAATCTTTGTTCATAGTTCTTTGAGATTTTAATGTGACCAACTTTTTTTTCACATCACTAAAATAATATTTAAATTTTTATTTTAATATGAATGGGTGATTTGTGTTGAAAATTTGAGAACGCTTCCAACGCCCAGAACTCATCCATACACCAACTGACGGGCAAATAGCTCTTTATCATCTATTCCTGACATATCCTGCCGCCAATCTTTCTTCCAGGCCAACACAGATATATTTAGTCTCGGGTGACAGATAACAGGTGACGTTACCTCCTATAAGCTTTCTTCTTACTTCTGCTTTCCATCCCTTTTCGCTCTTCATAGAAATTTATGGATTGATACCCACCTAATACGGCTACGGAAAGTATGTCTACTTCACATTTGCGCCCTTATCATAAAGCGGTTCATATCCGTTGACACTATATCACTAATAGGAAAAATCTTTAAGGATTCTTTCCATATTTTTACAAAGCATTCTTATAGCATGTTATTTCTAATTCCCAAGAGCTAGCTCGGAAAGACAGAAGATTTACATAAAGATTTACAGAAGATTGCCCTTTTGGAGAACTATGTTAGCGGATGGCATATAGAATGGAATCCTTTGTGACTCTCAAAGTCGTGGATGTCAAACGGATGCTGGAGAACCGGAAAGATCAGGGAGGTGGATGTAACTAAACCACTCCGATTCTACCTGCATCCGGCGCAAGTTCACACATTTTTGCTAAGTCCTTTTTATGGTTGCAGTATTTTTTTATTTTTTACTCATAACGTTTTTTTACGTGTTGTATAAAACGTTTCTTATTGCAGTTACCTTCCATTCTGTACCCCAGCCTCCCGTACTGTAACCCCTGTTTTACTTACTGCATCTCTAATGTTTCCCTAATGCAGCCACATCTTGCCGAACTGTATCCTCTTGCTTACATACTACCGTATTAACCTTCCATAGGGCAGTCAGAACCTTCCTTACTGCAGCCCCAGCCTTACATACTGCAGCATTAGCCTTCCTTACTGTAGCCCCAGCCTTACATACTGCAGCATTAGCCTTCCATAGTGCAGTCAGAACCTTCCTTACTGCAGCCCCAGCCTTACATACTGCAGCATTAGTCTTCCTTACTGTAGCCCCAGCCTTACATACTGCAGCATTAACCTTCCATAGTGCAGTCAGAACCTTCCTTACTGCAGCCCCAGCCTTACATACTGCAGCATTAGCCTTCCTTACTGTAGCCTCGGGCTTTAATACAACCCCATTACTCTTCTTTATTGCAGCATTAGTCTTCCTTACTGTAGCCCCAGCCTTACATACTGCAGCATTAGCCTTCCTTACTGTAGCCTCGGGCTTTAATACAACCCCATTACTCTTCTTTACTGCAGCATTAGTCTTCCTTACTGTAGCCCCAGCCTTACATACTGCAGCATTAGTCTTCCTTACTGTAGCCCCAGCCTTACATACTGCAGCATTAGCCTTCCTAACTCCAGCCCCAGCTTTAAATACTGCCGCATTAGCCCTCCGTACTTCAGTAGATAATCTTGCATACTAGTGCACTAGATTGCTTACATCAGCCCCAGTTTTCGGCACTACAATCATTTGCTTCATAGCGTTAACGCAGCCCTCCCTTTCTGCATCTCCAACTCTCCGTTCTGCTGCCCCAACCCCTCCTGACTTTTCTCGTACATGCTTTAATGTTCTCTCGAACATTAAAGTATCTGTAATCTAATTTTATTTAACTACGTGTTACAAATATATTTATGTTGTATTTATACCGTCGATTGTGTTGTTTTTAGAAATTATATTTTAGTATTGTTAGTTGACGGATTCGTGTATGGGTTCAACAAACACCCATAAACATGGTGTTTGGTGAATCGGTTTAGCAATAACCTACGTTTAGTCACAACTGGAAAGGTTTATTCACTATTCATTGATGTTTAGTATTTTCTCCTAGGGATGTTACTCTTCCGAGAGGTGTAACATCATATGTCGAGATCGATTTTTTATAGGTAAGTCTTTAATGGTTGTATTTACGTTGTAGGAGAACCAAACAGTTCTACATATTATAGCGTACGGATGAAGGAGAATAAGTGAATAGTAGACTATCAGGTTAGGGTACAGTGTTTGCTTCGTGATACGAAGAGTGTCACTGGTTAATGTGCAAGGTAGCTTGCAGGAAGTAGATCCTCTCTATTTCAGTATAACTGTAATAAGACGTCTTAATACCAGAAGGCTACTGGATTTTAGATTTTCCAAATGTAGTCTCACAACATTTTAAATTTTCTAGGTTAGTTTATTCTGTTGAACATTACGCAGTTACGTTTTGGAAGTGGAATAGTTTGAATTTAGGAAAAATTAAGAATTATAAAAAGCATTACAAAATATAACTATCCTCTCACTTTCGAAAATCCTGGTGTATGGATGTAACGTTCACACTGTAAACCCTCGGGCGGTCTCACTTTACGCCACCATTGTAAACAAACTCGCGAGATGTTAACAAAACCTCTAACGTAACCGTCTATTAATAACAGCCAGTTGTAGAAGTTAGCTGTAATGTACACTCCTTAAACCATTACTATCAGTAAACCTGATTTACCTCTTGTAGACGTTTTTACAGACCAGAGCGCATGTGATATTACAAAATTATATATCTAAATAAATAAATATATATATATAGGCCTATATTCATGAATACTTTAATAAATTCTATACCACTTCAAATTTACATTACAGAATAACTTATTATAATCAAAAGTTTTCACTAACGAACAGTTCAAACATTATCAACATAAAATAATTGTTATAAATAATAGCAAGTCTAATACTATTTACTAAATCTCTTTTTCGTTACATTCCCTTACACTGTTTTCTTGAATTTATTATGAAATATTAACTCACCACTATCAATACGAACATGTTAATTATTTCTAAGCATTGAATTTAGATATTTCGTGTAGAGTAGGATATGCCTGTTGTGCTAATGTTTGTAATGCCTGTTATTTCTCTTGTGTAGTAGAAAACGTAATTCCTGTGGCTGGGCTGTTGTGTCCATAGACTGTGTATTACCCTATGTTTCTCTTTACTCTGTGCACACTTGCGATTTCTTATTTGGAATGTACTTTATGAAGCAACGGCCTGGTCGTTTTAATTTTTATTCCCCTCGAGAAATAGGGTACAGGTTTGTGTTGAGTTGGGACAAATATATAAGATATCTGTTTTATTTCATCCTATAAAGTGCTTTCCGTCGTATTAAAAATTACATTTCGGACCATAGCCCATCCATAACGTATTGAATGTTCACCATAATTCGAATTTAAAACCTGGTTACAGGTATACACACCTTTTTGAGAGCAAGTGTACTTCAGGTATACAATTCTGCCCTCTAAACGCCTTATTATATATATATATATATATATATTCCAGGCGAAAAACCTATCAAGGTTATCATCGCTTACCTCAAGTGTTATTTTAAATTTAAAATAAATGTTCCATAAATGAAACTAATCAAAATAAAATTAATGTTTAAAACTAATTATAATTATCTAAAACTAAAGAAACTAAAATTATACAAATTTTAAATATTATTAAATAGATTCAGGTGGCGTAAGAAAGCGATGACACGGTCGATAGGCGTGACATCGTCCCTTAAAACCACCTTTAAACCACCTCGAAGATTGTAACGAATATACAAATCGGTCAACTCATCACAATCAAGCAGAATGTGCTTAATTTTGATGATACTTCCACAAAACTGACATAGTGGTGGATCCTCATGTCGCATCAACCATCCATGCGTTAACAAAGAGTGGCCGATGCGAAGTCGAGTAACCACCACTTCTTCCCTACGACTCGAACAAACAGATGTCCTCCATGGTCGGACGGTATTTTTGATGTCCCTCAGCTTGTTTCTATTTACTTTTTCCCATTCTTCATTCCAAACAGAGAATAGTGTCGTTTTAACTTTAGAAACAAAATCTGATGCCATCACACGTTGTGTCGATGGCACCATTACTTGTCGCTAGTTTTCCACCTTCATCTGCTTTAGTGTTCCCAGATATTCCGTAATGACCAGGCATCCAAAGAAATGACACCTCGACACCTCGTAATTGGAGCCTGTGTATAGAGCACAAGATGTCTCCAACTAAAGGGTTCTTAGTGTACATTTCCTGAATAACCTGGATAGCACTTTTGGAATCGGAACACACAAGATAATTAGATTTTGGAGATGGAATTGATCTTAAAGTTTGGAAAATGGCATAGAGTTCTGCTGTAAAGACAATACAGGCTAAGGGCAATTCATAGGAGTTAGTTTGCCCTTCCATATAAAATGGACATCCTATCCCATTGTCCAGTTTTGAACCGTCTGTGAATATAGTCACATATTGATGGTGAGTTCGTTGAATCTGCAAAAACTCCTGACGATAAATAACGTCAGGAGTATTGTGTTTTAGGTATCTGGGCAATGAGAAGACAAAATTTGTCATTCGTAGGGATGTAGCATGATGTTCGTTCGAATATAGGCGGATGTTCTAAATTTAGGTTCCTAAAAATTCACAACGTTCTTATTCCGAAAGGAGCAGTCGAACGTTAAGGCGCATCGTAACAATCCTCCAGGTAGTTATCAAAAACTGCTTTGAACGCCGGATGTTTAGGTTTGCTTCTAAGACCAGTGTAACATGAAATTTGAAGCATTTGACGTCGCATTGAGAGAGACATTTCTGTATAACCCACCTTGGAAAAATGTTTAATTCATGTGGGCAACCCTGTACACATGATGCCACGATCTCCTTTGTATCATGTACTGGGGAATTTTTGTTTGTAGCTTGATCCTACCCTGTGTTATAGTCCTTTTCTATCACTCGTGGGCAATAACACCCTTACTAGTTGATCTCTTTAAAACTATAAAAAAAAGAATAAATTATTATAAAATTTGAGGATCTCCCTTGCTTAATTCTACATATATTCAAGGTTCTTCTCCATGCTACGAAGGCGGTAACCGTCGTACTGTGTGATCGCCTTAAATCTACTACAAAAAAAAACTATCGTAAACTCCACCGTGTTATAAATTTAACCCAAATATTCGAAGATTTTGATAATGCCGCATGTCAGCAAAGCCACCTCAAACAGAAGTTGGGAGAATTTTGTATTCAATTCCCACAACTTTCGCGTTTAGTAGCCTCTGGTGTTTGTGACGTCATGAATCGTTTCACCTTTGCGAACTTTCTCGGTTCATTTTTAAGTTCGGCGCAGAGTTCTTGTACGTTTCGAATATCTTAGAAAACTTCTTTCAGACGTTGAAGAGTTTATTTTATACTTTAAGTGTTGAGCGTGAAAGTACAATCAACTTGTTCACCGAGATATAGAAGGCCTCGAACTTGACCCACCGAGACTAGCCAAGATAACATTTCACTGCACCGCTTTAACTGCACACGTGTTTCTGCTTGCAACGACGGAGTTATAAACTGGTTTCTTGAATAACACAAGGGACATCTTGCATCTGTTCCCTGCCAGGATTACTGGTTCGATACTAGGTGTGTTATTCACAAATTCCTTATTAAAGAGCTCGGGAAAACTGCAATAACTTTATCGGAATAACCGACCACAATAAGTTAAGAAACTTGCGCCAAAGGGTACGTTATAAACCACTGATAAATCCACTGTCTAGAAGGTGAGTTATCGATGTTTATAATTCTTTTTGTTCACTAAACATCTTGATTGCTTTCATTTCTTTCAAGAGGAGGAGCTACAAAATGTATTGGCTTTAATGTTTTCTGATTTCTAGAAATTTCTAAAAGCTAAAAATTTGTTTAACTCATTCAGCTTATAACAATATATCTGCAGCCGTCTCACGATTACACTAATGGGTAATAGGTTTAGGTTAAAAAATGTTTGTTTAGGAATCAGTAGCTCTACCAAGCAATAATCTTTGTTCTATAGCGAATTGCTGCGATAAAACTTTCCATTTTATATAGTGTGTAACAGTAAGATTAATTCGGTCGGTCTGTCTGTTATTACAGTGCCTAATATAAAAAGGTTTGTTTAGGAATCAGTAGTCTCTACCAAGCAATAATCTTTGTTCTATAGCGAACTGCTGCGATAAAACTTTCCATTTTATATAGTGTGTAACAGTAAGATTAATTCGGTCGGTCTGTCTGTTATTACAGTGCCTAATATAAAAAGGTTTGTTTAGGAATCAGTAGTCTCTACCAAGCAATAATCTTTGTTCTATAGCGAACTGCTGCGATAAAACTTTCCATTTTATATAGTGTGTAACAGTAAGATTAATTCGGTCGGTCTGTCTGTTATTACAGTGCCTAATATAAAAAGGTTTGTTTAGGAATCAGTAGTCTCTACCAAGCAATAATCTTTGTTCTATAGCGAATTGCTGCGATAAATCTTTCCATTTTATATAGTGTGTAACAGTAAGATTAATTCGGTCGGTCTGTCTGTTATTACAGTGCCTAATATAAAAAGGTTTGTTTAGGAATCAGTAGTCTCTACCAAGCAATAATCTTTGTTCTATAGCGAACTGCTGCGATAAAACTTTCCATTTTATATAGTGTGTAACAGTAAGATTAATTCGGTCGGTCTGTCTGTTATTACAGTGCCTAATATAAAAAGGTTTGTTTAGGAATCAGTAGTCTCTACCAAGCAATAATCTTTGTTCTATAGCGAACTGCTGCGATAAAACTTTCTATTTTATATAGTGTGTAACAGTAAGATTAATTCGGTCGGTCTGTCTGTTATTACAGTGCCTAATATAAAAAGGTTTGTTTAGGAATCAGTAGTCTCTACCAAGCAATAATCTTTGTTCTATAGCGAACTGCTGCGATAAAACTTTCCATTTTATATAGTGTGTAACAGTAAGATTAATTCGGTCGGTCTGTCTGTTATTACAGTGCCTAATATAAAAAGGTTTGTTTAGGAATCAGTAGTCTCTACCAAGCAATAATCTTTGTTCTATAGCGAACTGCTGCGATAAAACTTTCTATTTTATATAGTGTGTAACAGTAAGATTAATTCGGTCGGTCTGTCTGTTATTACAGTGCCTAATATAAAAAGGTTTGTTTAGGAATCAGTAGTCTCTACCAAGCAATAATCTTTGTTCTATAGCGAATTGCTGCGATAAAACTTTTCATTTTATATAGTGTGTAACAGTAAGATTAATTCGGTCGGTCTGTCTGTTATTACAGTGCCTAATATAAAAAGCTTTGTTTAGGATTCAGTAGTCTCTACCAAGCAATAATCTTTGTTCTATAGCGAACTGCTGCGATAAAACTTTCCATTTTATATAGTGTGTAACAGTAAGATTAATTCGGTCGGTCTGTCTGTTATTACAGTGCCTAATATAAAAAGGTTTGTTTAGGAATCAGTAGTCTCTACCAAGCAATAATCTTTGTTCTATAGCGAACTGCTGCGATAAAACTTTCTATTTTATATAGTGTGTAACAGTAAGATTAATTCGGTCGGTCTGTCTGTTATTACAGTGCCTAATATAAAAAGGTTTGTTTAGGAATCAGTAGTCTCTACCAAGCAATAATCTTTGTTCTATAGCGAACTGCTGCGATAAAACTTTCCATTTTATATAGTGTGTAACAGTAAGATTAATTCGGTCGGTCTGTCTGTTATTACAGTGCCTAATATAAAAAGGTTTGTTTAGGAATCAGTAGTCTCTACCAAGCAATAATCTTTGTTCTATAGCGAACTGCTGCGATAAAACTTTCTATTTTATATAGTGTGTAACAGTAAGATTAATTCGGTCGGTCTGTCTGTTATTACAGTGCCTAATATAAAAAGGTTTGTTTAGGAATCAGTAGTCTCTACCAAGCAATAATCTTTGTTCTATAGCGAATTGCTGCGATAAAACTTTTCATTTTATATAGTGTGTAACAGTAAGATTAATTCGGTCGGTCTGTCTGTTATTACAGTGCCTAATATAAAAAGCTTTGTTTAGGATTCAGTAGTCTCTACCAAGCAATAATCTTTGTTCTATAGCGAATTGCTGCGATAAAACTTTCCATTTTATATAGTGTGTAACAGTAAGATTAATTCGGTCGGTCTGTCTGTTATTACAGTGCCTAATATAAAAATGTTTGTTTAGGATTCAGTAGTCTCTACCAAGCAATGATCTTTGTTCTATAGCGAATTGCTGCGATAAAACTTTCCATTTTATATAGTGTGTAACAGTAAGATTAATTCGGTCGGTCTGTCTGTTATTATAGTGCCTAATATAAAAAGGTTTGTGCCTTAGTTATCAGAGGTCCTATCAACAGTTAACGTTCAAAAACTTAAGCCAATGTGTAATTAAAGTTTTATAGGCCTACACGCAACGCCTTGTGTTATCATGCACACGTCATTCAGGTGACATGACAATGAGAGATAATGTTACAAATTACCGTATATTTTTAACAATAATTTTAAACTAGTAGAGTGATAAGCAGCATAAATATTTTTAATGGATCAGAAATGACTTGTTATACGCCATTTATATTTGAACGTATCTTTTATAAATTACAATTTAACTGCTGTAGTATTAACTTGGTTATTAAATTTGTAAAAAATCGTTTATTTTATTAAATGATATACATCGTAAAAGCCCCTTACCATCGATACGAAAGGGCAGGCCTCTTTCTTGACGTAAAGCTATTTTTGGTTGAGGTCTGGGCCAACCATCTTCTAATGTTATGGTTATGTTGTATGCCTTAGGCTCACCGAGAACTTGTAAGAAAACATACGGCAATTAAATCGGTAAGGCTAATGTGGTCTTAAAATCTTAAATATCGCTAAGCCTGACTAAAACACATACAAAATCAGAAACTGTAGGTAGTCAGTTGCCTGGCTTTCCACCTCTTGACAGCGAACTTTCCTCCTCTCAGCACATCTTGGTATACCTCGTGCGTTATACCAGAGAGATTTATGCTTCTACTGGATGGTTGCCTGCATGGGAACGTATTGTCCTCTCATTTAACCTAGCTATATTTCATCCATCCTCCGGATGACGAGTAGATACTACGGTAGAGAGTCTGCAAAAGGCAAACCCTTTATAGTTAGATATAATGATTTACCTCCGAGACACGGCCTTGTTCACAGAGATCCTCCAAAATATCAAGAGCAATTACCTTTATGTCCTTACCTCAATTCTGTCTATGGTTAACCTTTCCCCAACCCTCACAATGATAGCTTTATTGTCCCCTTCGTATTCAATTAAAAGAATCATTTAGGAAATGTATTCAGAATATTCTTTGTTTAAATCGAGGTTTATGAATAAAAACTAATCATAATAGTTCGAATGAAGAAACCTTCCTATAGGAGTATCGAGTTAACCATATATCTCGTTTATGTTATAATGGACACAACAAGTGAAACATACCAAAATGGTGTAACAGTTATTTATGGGCACGGAACGAACATACCGGAAGTCTGTTTTTGAATTATTCAGCACTGATTACCAAGAAGTATGTTACTAGAACAGCGTTTTAAAAGGTTAGGAGGTAAATAATAAAAATCTGTTTGCTTAATAGGTTAGATACGTAAAATAAATATTCATTCATCTGAGAATTGCGAATGTTTATTAAAAATACCAGTGTAGTTTTTATATGACTATCATGGCTATTATAGAGTTACACCTCATGGGACTTTAATTAAATTTGTTTACTTTGTAATTTGATGACAGTACATTCTCCGGCTCAAACGTTTAAATGTATTTCCTGAATCCAGCTACAACTAGATGAAAACAGGACTGAGTCGGGGCAGCTGATAACATAAGCATGAAACTGTTGATCTGGGCGAGTATGTGGGAGCAGGTCTACTTTAGGTAAAGAATCCTGCCCCCTGCCCCATTTCCCAGTGCCAGTAGTATATTATTTTCTTTTCTTATTTCTACAGTGGCTCCACCTGTACTTATTATTTTACAGAAGGATGTAAAAAAATGATCTTTTGGTACTTGTTATGACCCTAATAAAGAGTTGGTGTACTTAAGATACGCCAGTCAGCATACATGATACAATACCTCCTCTCTATCCGGTACAAGGGAGTGTTATGTCCTGACCTCAGTCCTACCTCGTATATTTACAATCCTTCTTAGGCTATAATAGTTATACTGGCTGATCCTTTCTATAGCCACTAAAAATGCGGATTGCATTATTTACTACGTTATGTTTTCTTTTACAAATATAACGAGAAACTACGGCCGTAAAAACATAATTGTTATCACTAGGTCGAAAGTGGAATAATTGTTGTTTTCTTCTGCCTCCGTCCCCTTAAGACGAAACAAGAAGAAAAAGTAAGTGAAGTTAGGTTTGTATGCTATACTGTTTTTAATTTCCCGGGAGGGAGGAATGAGCAAATTAGCGTAAAACAATTTTACAGGACGTGATATAAAGATGTAAGTTTAATGAAAGAAAGATGCACATTCAGGGCGTAAAATTATCGTGTAATAAGTAGTAACAAAAATATTACCACTAATCTTCGCAACGTCAAATATAAACGTTTAGGATGTGTTGCAGAATACCGTGGCGGAATGCAAGCGCACTGAATATTTTTTAGCAGCTTACTCTCTCGATAAATGCTATCATGCTGTGGAAAATAATTTTCATTCATACCTAGCATTATAATAGTAATAAATACTTTTATTCATAGAAGGGATTAAAAATTGCTGGTTTTATTAGTTTTGTTTTTTGGAAAATATATACTTTAGAAATTTATGCTTGGAAAAAACTTTGCCCCTTGAAAAATATGGTTGTTTGTACAAGTTTATTTTATAAAATTGTGCCTTCATAGTAAGCCTTATAGTAAAGCGGTTCTAAGTACAGTATAATATTGTAAGCATATATTGCACATTATTTGATTTTTTTGATTTTTGCCTGACGCTCAGATAACTCAGTAGTAATTATTTTTTCGGGGCTGTGCAAATTTTGTACAATAATGTTTCAAAACGTTGTACAGGAAACTGATAGTAAGCTTAAAGATCCTTCCAGAATAGATAATCCTAGCAAAATGTATTTGCAATGTATTGTCATTTTGTTTATTGGTTGATTCTGCTCCAGAGAATAGAAATAAAATACCGCTGACAGAAATTCCCCTTCCGTACCTACTGGATAAATTGCAGCATTTACTAATTTTAGTGATATCTCATCTGTAGCTACCTAAGATCTTGTGATTAAACTACCGTAAAAACTGTAGCCTTTTAATATTATTACTCTTGCACTATGTTAAATTTCTATTCGCTGTAATTCTACGCAGACGTTTTAGATTCGTTTTTCTAGAAAAAGTTCACTGTCCCTAACTACTCACAAATATCCAATATTATTTTTAAACTCAACCCGTACACATTTTCTTTAGGAAATTGTTTAGTTAAGAAAATAAAAAGGTAGGCTCTAAGAAAAGAATAATAGCATCATCTATTTTGAAGAAGTAGGAAATTAATAAAACAATTATCGCCGTCTATATTTATACACTTTAAATCAAATAATAAAACTCTGCGTATTTCAAAACGTTGGCGATAATTATGTTTCCCATGAAATGCATTTAACCTCAATGTAAAACCAGCCATATTTTGAATATGGCGCAACTGTGGTTTGTAGCACGCCTAGTTCATTTATTAATTTCTCAGTTTTAGACTTCACGCGATCTTTAGAAAAATTTCAACAACCCGCCGCGACTAGAGTGATCGGCATGTATGTTTGCATTCATTTTGACATGGATGATCCCATCCTGGATAATAGATTACAGCCGTCAAGGTCAGATGCCGTTTTTTGAAACCTGGTCGGTTTTCCCAAAGAAATCTCCACTTTTGACATTATAAAAATTAGATATAGGCATTAGGGTTGAAATTAAGTTGGATACTTTTCACACGTTATTTAATATTTTTAATTTATTAACCGTAAAATGATTTATTTTTCAAATCAACAACAGTCTATATATCAACGTTTGTATAACAATGTACATATCAAATTTGAAGACGATAAATCGTTTAAATTATATACGTATAATTACGTATACGTATACATATACACGTATATACAAATGCGATTTATTTGTAACTGAAAACTCATTTTTAAAATTTTGATATTACAGTGATAAAACGTATCGTATTCAAGGTCGTAACTTGTAAATATTTCGCTTCAGATGATGTTGAAAACCAGTACATTTACGCTATAAACAGCTGTTTCTTAATCACCGTTTTAAGGGTGTGGCAAAACCACCCCCAAGTTTCATCGAGGATGATTTCATACAGCAATTTCACCCCTCCATTTCTGTCGTCTGGGGAACACGTGTTATAACCACAGTCTTCACAGTATTTCCATTAGAGTAAAGATCATAATGGCAACCAGCACAGTTTAAACTCTGCGCATGCGCAAACTTCCCATTTTAAAATATTAATAACAAAGAAATTCTAAGCGGTTTCGTTAAAACAAATTAGTTTGGTTAAAACAAATTACGTGGCTTAGTTCAATTATTTGTTGTCCAAATTTTGTTATATATAAATGTTGAAATCATTACTAACAATAAAGGCATGCCCATTTTTGCTATTCCAGCTTAACTTATGATCATTAAATAGCATGTAGTACGGTGAAGAAGCTCTTCCTTAAAGTTTTAGTGTTTAGTCGTTGCCTTACACTGAGAAGTAATATTTATTGCAGGAAGATTTTCAGTTTAATGACAAACGTTTTCATTTAAGCAGAAATAAAAATTGAATTTTTGATAAAGATATGGAGTTAGAAAAGTTGAGTATCAGTTTCTGTGTCGAATTTGTTAAAGCAGCTTTTAATTCTCCAGGTAATAGGTTATGTTTTTGTTGCAACTTTATGTAAACACTATTTAAGTTAAACAAATTGTTAACAGGTTATGTTTTTGTTGTACGTTTTTACTGAGGTATCATTATGTTATAAGAAGTGGTTATTTTGGTAAAAATACAGAAGCCCGGCGCTATACGATATTTTGGGAAATGGTTTAACATCATTAAATAGCACGATATCTACAAGAATTTTTTTTAAATTGACCTCGGAAAGTTATTTTTTTTCAATTTAAAGTAGCGAAAAAAATTCAGCGCGGATGTAGAAGTTGTGAATAGGCGCGGAGTGATACAAATGCTTCGTGATACAACTGTATTTCAATGTATAAAATTAAAACCAAATCTAACCTGACTTGACACTTTTTAGGTATATTTTAATATAGGTATACAGTATTGTATAAATTTAAAACCAAATCTATCCTAACTGGAGACTTTATAAGTATATTTAAATATATGTATAAAAATTACGCGAAGTTGTGAATAGGCGCAGAGTTATGCAAATGCTTCGTGATTTTACAACTGAATTTCAATGTATAAAATTAAAACCAAACCTAACCTGACTTTACACTTTTTCGGTATATTTTAATATAGGTATACAGTATTTTATAAATTTAAAACCAATCTATCCTAACTGTAGAAGTTGTTTCTCAAATATCTACACACGTAAGGTTGTGTGACGTACCGCGGACAATGCGTACAACCTTATGCGCAGCACTGTGACGTAAGTATCACTCCGCGCCTATTCACAACTTCTACATCCGCGCTGAATTTAGTACCCTACTTTAAATTGAAAAAAAATAACTTTCCGAGGTCAAATTAAAAAAAATTCTTGTAGATATCGTGCTATTTAATGATGTTAAACCATTTCCCAAAATATCGTATAGTGCCGGAGTACTGTATTTCAACCGTTATTTTTTAGTTATAAATTGTAGTTAGTGAAAATCGTACACGTGGGCACAGGAAACAAATACCATAATTTTAATCATTGGTTGAATAATGGTTGTTCTTTTTATCATTCACTATGCTGTTTTTAAGTAGACAAAAAAAATTATTCAGTTGATTTGTTCAACATTTAAAAAATTAACCTTTGTTTTGCACATCTTAAAAATTCAGTCAATTCCAGTGTAGGATTTAGTTTCTTTTGTTTACTGTATCGGCCACCTACGATATTTTGGATAATTGTTCAAAAGGGCGATATCTTTAATCATCCATAATATTTTTTAACAAAAATATTAGTCACAAACAGGAATTAGTTGGGGATTCTCTTGAACAAAATTTTAAAGGCGACACATAATTTTGTTAACTTCATTATTGGTAACCCATTGTGACTTTTGTTGTATTGGTTTTGGTTTTTTATTGTATGCCATTAGTTAAGCTGTTGAAAGGAATCAATTTAGATGTTTCTAGATTGGCTATAGGAAAAGTATCATGTTATTTTTTCATGAAAATGCTATGTGAGAATGTTTAAACCAGATTGCTAAACTTCAATATAACAACAAAAATTTTTTCTTCTAGCAAACATAATTTTTGTCAATTTTTTAAGAATAACAAATTTAATGTATTGTAATCATCTAGAAATTGTAATGTATAATGCCAACACATTTATTATAACGCTAAATTTGTAAAACTATTTTTTAACTGTTGCATTAAAATTGACACAAGTTTTGGATTGAAAACACTGTTGCAGTATAGGTAAATTTTGAATGTTAATTTATATTTGTATATATATTTTTATATATTTATGTATATTTTTTATGCATTTTGTTTGTGAACCAATTAAAGAGATGAAAGGTAATTCTCTATAGCATTGAAATGCAGGATTTATTGATTCTTTTCAATATCTGTGTTTCATTAGGCCTAGAGTTTATTGAATCAACTGTTTCACAATATAGCCTATTGTTGTCTCACATGACACTTGGTTACAAGTTAATCTGCAATAAGCCGTAGTTAAATATAGAACTCTCCCATTGAAATATTTTTACAGTGCAATTTTGCCAGGTTTCAATACATATTTGCTAAAGGTATACATTTTTAATTATATTTAAATTAATTGTGATAGTTCAGGAGTGAAATCTACATTGATGAATTGCTTATATAATGCGACACTAAATGCAATGTTAAACATTGTACAGAAAGATATCATTGGACATTTTTATTATTTCCTTTCAACACAGGTTAACTTCAGATTCAATACATTTTGGTTGAATGTTCACTAAAAATGTATTTAAATAGTTATGTTGGAGTTAACAATATTATATCTATCATATCTACATACATCTACATACATACATATATATATATATATATATATGTGTGTGTGTGTGTGTGTGTGTGTGTGTAAATATACAGGATTATATTTTACCTACTCATGACAAATCATGTTATAATTTTGTTAAATTATTCAATAGCTGATAAAAATGTAGCATATCATAGTCCTGCAAAGGTCTGTCTGGAATTGATACTTTTATTTTCTAAAACATAAACACTTAATCATGATAAATTCATTTTAATAATAATGATAATAAATTATAGTTCAGATAGTCATAAACTAATGTAAAAGTGATTAATTAAGTTTGACCACACGTAATGGACTACAAAATTCAAGAGAATAAATTTATAATTACTTTATACAAAGATAAAGTATAATCAGAGATGATGCATTTCTGATTAAGAACTAATTTGCATAAAAGTAATACAAATATTCATCCTTGTGAGATCATTATAGAACAAGCTTTACAGTCAAGCAAATACAAATCTGGTTATTGCTTGTTAGTCTTCTGATTGAGTCTTTGGAGCACATCTTGCTTTATTTGCTAAGATTATTTTAAAAATTCATTTGATTTATATAGGTAATGGTTGCAAGTGATTTTAAATTCACACATTTTATAACATCAACTGCATAAAGTAAATAGTTTAGTATAAAATAGAGCACTATTTTATTCTACATTACATTATTATATACCTATTTTTCAATCTTCTAATAAAGTAAGCAGTGAGACACCATTGATTATTAAATTTATGTCTTAAGCTTAGTCAACAATTACTTTTATCAATAATAATGTTGTGTTTTGTAAAGTAGAGATAACTGAGTTTTATAGATTCTTAAAAATTTGACATTATAAATTAATTTTAAAATTTATTAAATTCAGTGAAATTAAAATTTTGTACAGAATATTATATTTTAATTCCATGTATAGAACTATAATATGATTACCGTAATAATGTAACAGATACTTAAGCAAGATTGTTAACGAATGTAGCCTAAATTGTTATATTTATCCTCCTGTGAAGATTGAACAGCCTTGTGCTAGAGATAGAATTAACTCGCCCAGCAAGAATATATACTCTATTTTGTAGAGAAAGGTTTTTTGTCTCAGTTGTATAAGATTACAACCTATCATATCTTTGCAATGCTTTTGGCCCGTTATGTAATCATTTTAAGTAAATTAGGTTTTGTTTATTTTAACAAAGGCACACGAAATTATAAGTACTTAATTTTAGCTTTCCACAGTACAGATCTTTCTGATGTGTTCTAATAAAACTTTTTATTTTCAGTGGAAGCTCTGATTTACTGGAGAGACCCAAAGAAGTCAGGAGTTGTGTTTGGAGGAATCCTTGCAATCCTGCTCTCTTTAGCTTACTTATCTCTCATCAGTGTTGTAGCATATGTTTCCATCTTTACGTTATTTGGCACAATTGTATTCCGTATCTACAAGAGCGTCTTGCAGGCTGTACAGAAGACGTCTGATGGACACCCTTTTAAGTGAGTTTACTTGCATACAATTTTGTTTTAAGTTTATTTCTTTTAGTTTTCAGTACTAAAACCATTCATTGTAAAAGAAATAGGACTAAAACACTTTGAACAATATCTCTCTGATGCATCTTTAAAACAATTTTAAAAAAGACTAATTTCTGTAAATATGAACATTGATTTGCCAAATACATCATAAAAATCTTGTGAAAGATAAAGATAGAGAATAAACAACAAACTAATGTTCTCAATTTACCTATGTAATTACTTATCGTTTTCTCCTCGCATGGGAAGGATTAGTTTTAAAATATCCGAGGGTCGTCCAGAAAGTAAAGAACGTTTTGGTGTAGGTCAATGAAAACAAAAGATACGAGGATGAACATTTATTTACAACTATTTATAACCTTACTTTATTTTTCAATAAAATCACCGGAACCGTCAAGGCACTTGTAGCGTGGCACCAATTTTTGAATACCGACGTTATACTCTTCTGCCGCCAAGGAATGAAGCCACGTTTTTACTCCTTCTTTGAGATCATCGTCGTCCAAAACGTTTTTCCTGCCTAAAAACACTTTCAACTTTGGAAACAAGTGATAGTCACTCGGAGCCAGATCCGGACTATATGGAGGATGTCCAAAGATTTGCCATTTGAAAGGTTGAAGTTCTGCTTGGGTTTGTGCACTGCAATGAGGCCGAGCATTGTCGTGGATCAGCACCACCTTCGACGACAGCATTTTGCGTCGTTTGTTTTGAATAGCGCGGCGAAGCAAGGTCTCGATGTAGGCCGCTGAGTTGATTGTTTCTCCTCTCGGCATGAACTCCACATGGATTAGGCCTTTCCTGTCCCAAAAAACTGTTGCCATCACTTTCCTGGTGTTCAAATTTGGCTTTTCTTTCCGGTTTTTTTTCGGCGAATTTGAATGATGCCATTCCATTGACTGCAGCTTTGTTTCCGGGGTTCGATACGAAACCCAAGTTTCGTCACCCGTTACGATGCGGTCAAAAAACGTCTCACCATCTTCGTCATACTGAGTAAAAAACTCAAGCGCTGCTCCCATCCGTTTGGTCTTGTGGACATCAATAAGCATCTTAGGCACCCAACGAGCACACATCTTTCGATAACCAAGACGCTCCGTCACTATTTTGTGCGCGACCATGAAATTTGTGGAAAAAATGCCAGTAGACCGCTCAAAGTGAAACGCCGGTTTTCTTGAATTTTTTCGTTAACTTTCGCTGTCAACTCGTCAGTAACGAGTGACGGCCTTCCACTTCGTTCCTCGTCGTGCACACTAGTTCTGCCTTCATTAAATTTAATGCTCTATTTTCTCACCGATGACTCGTTCATCGCATTGTCACCTTACACTGCCTTAATTTGCCTATAAATTTCTATGGGTCGAACATGCTGCACATTCAGAAACCGAATCACACTACGGACTTCACACTTGGCGGGATTTTCAATTGGCGCTTCCACATTTTGAACTTCCACAAGAGACGCAAACGTGACCTCACGGCACCGCTACATAGCTCAAACTGAAGCGGAAGGTTTGGACTATAGAATAAGCCCACTCCCGCGGTGGTGGGGGAATTGCGCCGTCCGTGATGCGCAATCGTTCTTTACTTTCTGGACGACCCTCGTATTTCAGCTAGTTGGAGTATTTATAAACTAAGGTATTTTTAAATCTTTTTGTGTAATTATGTTTTTAGCTACTTATCCTGGTAAAAAGTTTTCATATACATTGTACATTTATATCAAAACTGCATTTATTTACATTTTAAAGTTACTCAAAATGTACTGTAAAAAGAGTTACATGGTAAATTAATATGTGTCCATCATTTGTTGCAACATTAAACTGGTGATGCACTACAGTCTCTATTTATTACTCTCCTAATTACAGACTACCTAGAAAAAAACTTGAGAGTGTGAAAATTGAAGTGATTTGTTGTAATTAATGAACAATGAATATATTTACTTTGAAAGACTAAAATTGTTTATAAACCTGGCAGTATTGTACCCAAACTTGTGACTTGAGAACTAGCATATCAGAGTTTTTTCTCACTGCTTCTCTTCAAAACGCTTTAGAATACAAAACATTTTGAACTGAAAGTTAGTTTTATATGAGCCCTACATAAGATGAATGTAATATTACTACTGTAGGAGATTTCAAAACATCGTCATTACAAGGTATTGCTTACTCCAGCAGAGAAACCTTTTAGGCTGTTGGAAATTTATGGAGCAACAATTCTTTTCTAGAACATACTCAAATGCTAACATTTGCCAAATAAACGCCCCCCCTCCCTATCTAAATTCACTATGCACTTTACCAAACAATAAAGTTTTTATATGTTTGGTTATTTCCATTAATTCATTTTATAATATATCTAATTACATATTTATGAAATAAATTTATTAAAATATGTTGATATTATTGTATGTACAGTAATACCTCGACTTACGCTACCCCGTCTTACGCCATTCCCAAGTCGAGTATTATTGTCGGTCTAAACAAATTCCTTTCAAAGTAATTCCTATTAATTTACAATGCACCTCGTGAAAGCGATATTTTTGCACCAAACACAAATAATTTGCTTGAATCAATGGATCAGGGCGTAATTAAAACATTTAAAGCTTATTACACAAGATCATTTGTGCATCTGCATGAAGCTATGAGATAGAACAACAAGCTCTCTGTTGAAGATTTTTTGAAACAATTCAATGTTTTAGATGCTTTGACAATCATTGGACAATCTTGGAATGAAATTTCACAAAAAACGTTGAATGGCGTTTGGAAAAAGATGTGTCAATTTTTTTTGTCACTGAAACTCAAGCGGAATTAGTCCCAGAGTCTGATGAAATTGCTGATGTGATTGAAGAAGTTGTCGGTTTTTCCAAACAACTAAATTTAGAAGTGGATAATGATGACGTTCGAGAACTGCTGGATTTACATCCAAGAGCTGACAATTAATTGATGAGGTCATATAAATGCGTGAGCAAGAGCAATACCTTAAAAACGCAGATTCTTTAGACCCAGTTGACGTAGAAAATTAATGACGGTTAGAAATTTGATAAAAGACCTTAGTTTAATTGAGCGAGGCTTACAAATTGTGGAATACATAGACTCCAACGATCAGAGAATTTCTGCCACATAACAAAAAATTTTTGTTGTATTATGTATTTGAAATTTTAATACATATACATTTTTCTTCTAAATTATTAGTTTATTTAGTCTTTGCAAATTAAACATGATTCCTATGTGATTGTATGTAAAACTATACCCTGACTTATGCAAATTCGACTTACACGGTTTTTGCTCAGTTTCACCTATATCGTAAGTACAGGGTATTACTGTATTTAAAATAAGTTTTGCATTCTATATAATAACTGCATATAAACCATTAATAATAATTCATTTATTAATAACACAAACATTCTTGTGTTTAAAATAATAAATTGTAAGAATTTCCATAAAAATAAATTAAAGATTCCGGAGTAAGTCTGTGATTTAAAGATCATGCTTTGCGTTACAAATAACTTTTTTTTAAATGGTTTTTAATCAAGGAAAATGCTTTGAAAATAAATTAAAAAATTGTTTAAAAAAATCATTGTGCTGGATACTGTGTGATTCCTATATTAGTGAAATGAATCATTCATTTTTTACAAAAAACATACATCTTCTACAGACTTACAGAATTTTCCAGTGCCAGTTCTAAAAGTAAATGAAAAATACAGCTAATATAAAATTTGAAATACATTTTCCTGTATTGATTGTTACATTATTTTCTTATAGTGCTGTTGCTGGTAGTCTAAATTGTTAAAAGAAGTTTCAAAATGATCCACTTGTTAAAACTTTAAGTAATAATTACAGACTGGCATTCAAAGTAATGCTGGCATGTTTCCAGAATTTAATTTAGTTCCTTTGCTTGAATTCTGCCACCTTCACACTAAGATTCAGTTTTTAGTTGATGTACTTTTGTATGTTTCATATTTTATACTTGTTGTTAGATGGGTTATGAAGCTTTGAGAAGTTATCAATTCATAAAAAGGTATAGATATTAGAAATACATTTAGATTTTATAGCAAAAAAATCTTACCTGATAATGTGACTGATCTAACAAACAAGGGAGGAAAAATTAATTCATGGAAATACCCCAAAATTTCAATTAAAAAAAAACAACCAAATACTAAAACAGCAAAACCTCACAACACTTCATTTACCAATATAAAATAGAACAGTGCTGTTAGGGAGATGTTACAAATACTGTTACTTCCAAACAATGTACAAAACATGCATTATTTGTGACATTTTGTAGAAACGCTTAAACCTAATTACACCAGTGCCTCCATGAATAAAGTTTTACATGTGTTATTTATCACACGTGAAACTGTTTAAACTCAATGTTTCTTTATTAAAATCTATATTTGTAAAGATACACTTATTGTTGTTATTATTTCATTATAATTTTTAAACATAATTTATAATAAAATATCACACAAAAACAAATGGTTTCTTACACACACTAAATAAAAATAATAGTAGCAATTAATTATGTCTGAATGGTCTGTAGCACACACTGATAAAAAAGCATTTGTGTTCTCAAAAACGTTTTCTCTACTAAAGCTTTTTATTAATTTACTTTTTTATAATTTTGTGAGTTTTATTTATAATTTAAAATGATTATATTCAAATATCACAAAACCAAAAATATTTTAATAAAGGTATACTTATAATTCCAGACAGTAAAAACAAATTATTTCATAATCATAAAAAAATTAACCCTCAACCCCCAGAAATTTGTGTTAGAAAAATACATTTTTTTTTTGTTGAATATTTTGTTTATGGTAAAATGCGGTTAGTTTGATGAAGTATATTAAAAATTATTTTTGAAATTTTCTTATCATTAGTTTATAATGATAAGCTGGTCCACACCCTAAGTATTGGAATAAGCAAAATCCTTGAGATAAAAAAGACAATAATTCTTTAACTAAATTATGACTATAGTGATTAATCTTTGTTTATGAAAATGTTCAAACCAATCAATACACAATCCACTATCCCATTTACCACTTTGTCTGTGCGCTGCGGATATTTTCATTTTGCAGCATCTGCAGCACATTTTCTGTCATAATATTTTGGACTTAATCAGCTAGATTTTTATCCAGATGATCAACTACTGCCATTAAATGATTGTAATCCGAAATCATCTTAGCACAGCAAACCTGAATAAACATTTTCTCTGTTTGAGAAAACTCCTTAACACTTGAATTGGCTCCACACTCAAGCAATTCGAAGCATTGCTTGAATTCATCATAATTCCCTTGTCTATATTTGTTGTATTTGAAGTTACCAGGGAAGCGCACAAAGATTACCTACAAATGTGCCAGAATACCATGTCTTAGATATGTTTGTAAGAATTGCTTCAAAATTTATCCTATCATTCTTGGCACTGGATTTCCGCTTGAGCAGTTAGTTGTCTGGCATTCAAGTTTTGAGTTGTATCGGCACAAATCTTTATCCCCTGAACCTTCATCCCTTAAAACTGCTGGTTCTGGTATAGAAATGTATCACACATTAGCTTCAAGAGTCTTATTATCACATCGAAATGATTATTCAAGAGCTTTTTTGACTGAAAAATCTGGCTGTAAACCATCAGTTACACTTAATAAAAAGGAGCCGTCTTCATTTGATTGACAGGTTTTTTATATTTATAAATAAATAGTGAATATGTAATATATGTATATTTTACAGTTATGTTTACTCATAAAATATATTAAATAACAATATCGTAAATAAATAACTTACTTTTTTGATTAAATGCAAATATTTATCTCTAGTTTCATTTATATTAATTCAAACTTAAAAATAAGCAAGAAAATTTAGATTATAGGTGATGAATGTTTGGGAAACCATTTTAAATTTGTATACTGAAAATTATCTCATTTTAGCCTAGCATGTTCATATATGGACAAGGATATCTTAACAAGACTACAAATAGCTAAAGAGATATTGTATAAAACTCTAACATATACTAGAGTTAGAGCAGTTTGTATACTGTAGTTATAAATAGCTTAAGTCATATTTAGGCACTCTATACAAATGTTATACTTAACATTTTGTCTATGTCCTTGATTTTGTTATGCAGCAAACATCAGGTGATTAAAATTGTTATTAATATCACAATAACCAACAAAATCAATTACCAAAACATATGTAAGAAAAGCTTGGTTCTTTCAGAAGATGATAAAAGGGTGGTAAACTAATAAAGGTCAAAAACAAAACTACAAGACAAACAAAAATTTCCTACATGCTTGTCCATATGGGTTATGTAGTTAGGGGTCAAGTATAAAGTACCATTGGGAGTGAATGCTGTGATCTAACACTAGATGTACAATTTTTCCATTTTTTCTTGTCTTCGTTCCCTTTAAATACATCTTTTTATTCTATAAGAAATGGAATCAGCTCTGTTGTCTATTCTGTTCCAGGTTGTGACAACATTGAATATACACCACAATTGCTATAAATTTTTTATAATAATCTTGATTTTATGAAAAAAATCTCATTTCATCAGGAAATTAATCTTATATATTATATTAATAGTTATTTGTTTCATTTTATGCTATATAATGAAGATATATTTCATGTCTTAGTCTTTTTTTTGAATAAAATCTAAGTAGGGTTGTAAGTTATCTAAATCTGAAATTAATATTTGTGTTTGTATACTAGAGAATTTTTGGAACTTGAGCTGCAATTGCCACAAGACAAAGTACGAGAGCTGACAGATACAGGAGTGACGCACATTAATGCAGCAATTGTAGAACTCCGTCGTCTATTTTTGGTTGAAGATTTGGTGGACTCACTCAAGTTTGCAGTGGTGCTGTGGTGCTTGACATATATTGGAGCTCTCTTTAATGGATTGACTCTAGTGATTTTGGGTAAATAATTTATAAATTGTTCTTTAAAATTTGTTTTAAGGCATACAAAGTATAGAATGTTTCATTGTTAAACATTTCTTAAAGTGGTATTTTACAGACTATAATATCATTATATATGAATGAATATAATTTTCATAAAACTGCTATTTTGATTTGATATGGTAGTCAGCAATTGAGAACCACATGTCATCTAAAAAGAATAATTATTTTGGAACTTTAAAAATGACTCTAGTTCATCTTATTATATTGATATTTTTATAATACAGTAAAACTTATTTATAACACAGCTGTTGGGTGCTTTAATACAAAAGTCCTCTTGTATTATCAACTGATATAATTGATAGTAAAATTATGAATTTAATTGTATTATTGTTAATTCATTCCGGCCACGAATATAAGAAAATTATTTTGCTTTATTTAAAGATGATAAGTAAATAGTAATATAAATTATTTTTTATCACCTCATTCAGTCCAGTAAATTTGTTGATTCTAAATTTGTATCAGATTTCTGTAACAAAGTAGTTACAGTTTTAAAATATTACATATGTACTTAAAGGTTTTTGGGTTACTTTTATTCAAAAAAATTAGCACTAAATTTAAAAGGTAATTTTTCAGCTCATATTCTTTTCACTGTCTTTTTAGTGCTGGCCACTCCTCTTCATCAATCACACAGTTCTGTTAGGTAGTATATTATATTTCTACAATATTTCTTATAATTTTAGTTTACTTCGTTAACCAATGCTGTAACTAGTGAATGGCAAGTGATATAAATGTTATTTTTTTCAAGATCTCTCACGAACAATACTGATAGCAGAAATCGTAGAAATTTTCCTTGTCCGAGATGGGTACAGCAGTCACATATCTATTAACTAAATATACTTTGTTTTGGGGTCATTTGGAAGTGCCTGTATACACAAAAACTATAACAGAATGCTTTTAACAACTGCCTTGTGTATATTTAAAAACAAATTTCAAGTTTATAATTAAATTTTCATTTTAACTTTTGTGAATTGTAGGTTTTGTGGCTTTATTCACTGTCCCAAAAGTGTATGAAAACAACAAAGCTAGCATTGATTCATACTTAGAGATTGGCCGAAGCAAGATTGCAGAAATAACAAACAAGTAAGTAGCATTCAAAACTAATTTTTTCTTATACGTGAGATAGTATAAGTAGGTGCTTGTTAACACACACTAAAAGGTTTAAATAATATTAGTTGAAATATGTATATGTTTATATTATCTATATTTCAGTTTTTATAAACATTATGACAATAAAATTATAAAGTCTTTGATAAAACAGAATTCACTGAAAACAAATTTTTAGGATCAGTAAGACCACATCTTTGGAAAATATACACACTCCGTCTATTTGAAAATGTGAAAACAATTATTTATACCTATATCACCGATATTGGAAAAAAGAGACCTACATCTGGTGAAGTAAAAAATCCTCAAGAACACTGAACAAATAATATTTTTCCCCCAAGTAAAACCAAATAATACAAATTCTTGAAAAATTACACATTTATCCTACTTTAATAACACAATCAAATCTTATAAAATCAAGTTTTCCTTCTAAATCAGAGTACTTTTTCACACTACAATTACAAGTATCCAGTAAGATATGTTTTGTTAAATAAAAATAATTAAAATAACATTTACTAATGCCACTTGAAGTGAAAAACTACTCGTGTGTTGTACAATATCACACACTAATATGGACGCCTGTTCATTTGGCAAGCTAGTAGATCACATTCCATTTTGTGTTTTTTTATTACCAAATATGTTTTAACCATTGTAACTATAATATAATGTTTAATAACACAGTGCTCAATGTATGTAAAAAAAACTTTATGTTTATAGGTTGTGTGTTGAAGTACAATAATTTTCTTTCTTTTTTTTTATCTCTCTTTTACCAGAACTTCATCACTTTCTAGTTAATAATTTTTGTTTCTTCATTAACTGCTAATGTGCCGATCGCTCCATGTCTGTAGTCTTGTTTAATGAACTTTTACAGTTTAATTTTAATCTGCTTTTCCATATATAGAGAAAAGGCTGTCATTGCTAAAAGAGATTACACTTTATTTCCTCTAATTTTTTTATTTTGTTTGAAGTGCAAGAATTTGTAACTGCCACTTACACATATACATTTTTTTAAACCATTCCAGCTTCCTTGGTTGATCAATGGGTATTGTATTGGAGATAAAAATGACATGAAAATCTCCACTAAGAAGTCCTTTAAAACAATACCAGATACAGTACACAACTGCACTGAATCTGAGCAGACAATGGTTGCCTATTAGCATGAAAATAATATTGGTTACGATTATAAATAATGTATGTATGGATCTGCCAGTATCCATGGACATGCTGTGCACATTTATCAATACTTGTCTGCCTACAGTTAGACTAAGTCTCAGACTATCTTGCTTGATGTACCAATGTTCTACAGTACTTATCTAAATTGTAATTATTAATGAAAACATTTTTACTATTAGCATGAAAATAATATTGGTTACGATTATAAACAATGTACGTATGGATCTGCCACTATCCATAGACATGCTGTGCACATTTATCAATACCTGTCTGCATACAGTTAGACTAAGTCTCAGACTATCTTGCTTGATGTACCAAGGTTCTACAGTACTTATCTAAATTGTATTTATTAATGAAAACATTTTTAATACAATGAAATTTTAAATATCAACAAACTTCAATAAAAACAACACTCTGATTAAATACATTTTAACAAATCTAGTATTTACTATGAGAATACATCTATCGTTTTTCAATTTTTTAAATTGTAAATTAAATTTTAAAGATATTTCTGATGTCTGTATTTTGCATTTACTGTTCTTGACCTAGTTTCTCCTAAAAGATTGGACAAATTATTCGAATCTGTTCAGCAACGGACTAGGAAGCTGTCTGCTATAACCCTTTACTATCTTGTTTTTAGATACATTAATTTTAATGTACTTTCATACATCGTTCACAAATTTTAAAAATGTAGAGCCTACTAAGATGTTATATTGAACATCATATCTAAATTATTAAATGATTTTCTGCTTGGGTCGGAAGTTTGTTGCTCTTTTAGTCCTTACTCTATTAATGGTCTTGATAATATGTTATGTGCAAGTTTTTTTTATGCCACTTTTTACTTTTCTATCTACTTTGTAAAACTAAGCCTTGCAATACTACTCACAGATATAAATTATATAAGATGTTCTTTAATGTTGGAAGGATTTTAAATCAATTTGTATTATCTAATGACATATAAGCTATATTCACTTTGGAATTGGTTTTATTGTTAACAAATAATTCTGCCTGAAACCCTGGTGTATCTAGATGTGTAGATCTTGTGCAAATAGTAGAGTTGTTCTTTATGAGAAAATGCTCTGTAAATTATGAGCATATTGATTCAGCTTTTGTTATAGGTAAAGTATCAAGAAAGTGAAATCTTCAGCTCTATAGATTAATTTTATTATTTCAACATTTACAAAAAATAAAAGTTATAAACTCACATGGTTTACAAAATAATATGTTTTTTATAAGGTAAAAACATTTCTAGAATTGATAAATGAAAATTTCTTGCAATATGTACAATATTTTTACTTTTATTTCTTTCTTAAGAATTATTCTGTATTTACACACACATTTCATCATTATATAACTTCAAACCATCTTCAAAGCCACTCTTGGAAAATACTCAACTGCTTTGTTACAATTTGTACCATCATTTATGAATTATAAAAACAATGTTATTTCGATTTCATTTTTAAAAAACGCAAAAATTAGATGATGCTAGGTCAGATGAAAGAAGGGTGTTCACAGACTGCTGTTACTGTACCTGGAATCGTACTATTTTAGACCACTTAGGAATGAATGCACCTCTGTATTGTCATTTAGAACCATTGCAAAAGAAAAACCATTTGCTTTTTACCTAATTTCAAATTTTTTTTGTTTGATTGGATGTTGTATATGTTTAAAAAATGTTCAAAGTTAATTATTAATACTAATTTTAAAAATACTTAACTAAGTGAATACGTATTTGCTGACGCGTTTCAAAACATTTGTTCCTTTAACGAAGCTAACCCTCTACTGGCGGCATCGGTTATTTGTAAAAGCTCTAACAGGAATGGATTTATGGCTGTGGAATGGGGTGGGTTGTTTGAGTTGTGTGTCATAATAGAAAAGGCTGTTGGCTTCAAAGTGTTTGTGATCATTTAATACGTTTTCTTTATACATCAAAAATGTTATCTTTAATTACAACTATACTGTATGTTACTAAATAATTATACATAATTTTTACTCTTTACATATGTTTTCCTTCAATCCGAAAACACAAATATTCTAATTAATATTCACACTCAGCCACAAAGACAAACCTATTCTTTATTGTTAAAAACTACCCACTGAATTTTTAAACACATAATTTTAGACAAATAATCTTTTAAAAACTTTTTATTTTATTTACAAGAACTTGTTTATTTTACTTTGTAGGGTATTTAAAGTGGTGATGACACCCTGGTCTAGAGGTTTAATGAAGGCTATTGTGTTTAGAGGCAAGAACAACACGTCCACATTAGGAAGTAACGAATTTAGATGTGCATGGGGCCCAGGCACATTGTGTTATTATTATGAGGAGCTTTGAACGGAACAGACTTTGATTTCAAAAAACCTCCCTCTCATTAACAAAAAAGTGGAACTATTCTTTAAACAGTCTCCTGTTACTCATGTCTTTTTTTTGCTTTCCTTAATACCGGCAAACAATCCTTGTCCTTGTCTTTCAGTGCTCTAGGGGTTAGGGCTGTAATCTGTAAATTATCATTGGTTTCACCATGTAACCGCTAGCACTGCAGCACAGTAAAACATTCAAACGATCCTTTCAATCTTAAACTCCGAAGCAGATTTCTTCTTCTTAGATAAGAAAGTTCGTGAAGGCATTGTTTTTGATAACAGTCCTGTCTCATCCGCAGGCAGAACATGATCGATTGTAACCTTTCTCAGAAATAAGATTTTTAAATACGTTGAAAATGAGTTTGCGGCTTGATCTGCTGATGCTGATTCACAGGCAATGTTCTTGTTGTAAAGAGAAAACATCCTCCTGAATTTGTCAAACCAGCCTTTACTTGCTGAAAATAATTGACTGTCGGTATGTTCACCACTGTTTTGTACAAAATAAATAAAACGAGAACACACAATCCTATAACCTGCACAGTGACTGTACTATCTTTCTTTTTTTTGTTTTAAAGTACGATGCACATTAGCAGAGAAACGGTGTAATATTTTGCCAACCACGAATAGCAAGGGTCTATTGTATAATAAAACCTAAACTGTGTTCAATCAACCTCTATGCCCTGAGCAAGCAAGAGTTTTTTGTATTTAAGATAACAATTTCTGAAATGTTCTCCATTACAAAAACCCTATAGTTATACATTTGAAAACTGAATAAGCCTAGCAATGTGACATACAAAATTTATACTCTATACCTTAGTTGACTTGTCACTTATAAACATTTTCTTCCTGTACCTCTTATAAAGTCAAACATTATTACAAATTTTAGGCGAAGTGGTGCTGGGAGATTTGAACTCTAAAATAAGAAATGTTGATCTTCCTCTAAAATAAAAATCTGTATTTGAAACATCTTTCTAACTACATATTAATTCTCATAAATTGTGTTGTAAAAACATTTTGAAAATATAATACCTATACTTTTCAGGGTTAAAGCTGCAGTTCCTCTTGGCAAGAAAGAGCCAGAAAAAGAGAAGGACCAGTAAAAAAATAAAAAGTGAAAAATAAAAATTGGTAAGGAGAAGATGATGGACAGTTCGTCTCCTGTTCAAGAAACTGCCAACACACAGATTATGGAAACAGAATAACATAAAATCTCCTTGATCACTTTTTTTTTTTAATATTGTAACCTATTTATCATAAATTAACAATAACAATCACTGGAGTTAAAATATCAAAAACTGTTTGATCATCAATATTTTTTTCTATTCTATCTCTTCAAAATATAATAGTTTAACAGATATTCAAGTTTATAATATTGCTAAATTGTTAAGGAGTTTAAAATCCTATTTGGTATATTTCGTGTACTTACATCAGCCCTATATATTGAAATTTGTGTGGTATTTCTTCAGGTTTTTGTAACTTAGTATGAAATAATAGGCACTTTCTTAACAAAACTCCTTCCTTTCCATTGTAGGATGTATTTATTAATATTCAAGATTTTTTTTTTTGCTACTACCTGTTTTCTTCCCACATTAATCTGAGTTCTAGTTTCCCTTCTAATCTTAAAGTTGTAATAAAATAGAAATAAAATATGATGGAAAGTTTGTATCAAATTTTCATTGTATGGTCCAGTGAAATATTTGGTGTCCAATTTAATCAGAATTTAAGCTTGTTTGGAAAAATGTTTTTTAATATGTAGCCAACAATTTCTTTTTAATAGTAATTTTATACTCTTTTGTCCATTTATATTTTATTTATTTTTCATTAATCTTTTATGTTGTGTCGCTTGTTTCCTTTTCGCTAGTTGTTATTCTCGTTAAAAATTGTGTAGAAATCTATAAATATTGTTTGTATTTTCACTCATAAGAGGAAAGACTTATTTTTGAAGGTAAAGGAATAAATACTTATTTGAGAGATGATGTTAAACAATGTTACGTATATATCATATTTATTATTATTAGAGATGTATTTTAGTCGTTAAGAGTTTAAAATATATCAATTTTTTTATAATCGTCAGATGTTTTAATTCGACTGACTGCACATTATATTTTTTCCTTTGCATATTGTGATGTTTGTGAGTAATTCATGATATTATGCATTTTTGTAAATATATTGTTTGTTAATCAGTAAATATTTCATTTCACTTTAGCGCTTTAGATTTTTGGTGCAATGGTGAAAGTACAATATGTGCTTTATTACTCGAGATCTTTGTAATTGTAAGTGATATACATAGCAGCAAGTTCTTTGTAAATTAGAAATTAAGGTAGTCTATTATTTCTTCCTTTTTCCTCCTTTTTCCAGTTTTTTTTTTTTAGAAAAATAAGTTTCAGTTAATGAAATTATATAATTGTGCTTTGTACACAAAATACAGACAAAAATACTAAACACTACTGTATTATTGACGTCTTCCTTCACCTCTAAATACATAGTGACTACTGCCTGCAAAACACATTTGCTATTTGCTAAATAAATAAATATATGTGTGTGTGTGTAATGAATTTGAAGAGATACAAAATTTATTTTTTCTCTCAAAAGTCAAAAAAATAATAGCTTATTCAATTGTAAATGTGGCTGCAATACCTTCTGTACTTGTTCAACAAGTTTTTAATCAATTTTTTTAATATACTACTACTACTACATAGTTGCATGATTAAAATTGATTTATTCTAACCTACATAGTTTGCTTTTTCTACGTAGTCTGTTTTAGGTTAGCAACATTACTCTGATAACTTCCATTTTCTCACCCTTAGTGCCACAGAGGTTTTCCTATTTATTCCCACCATAGACTACTGGTAACATTTTCATCCTTCATAACCCATTACTAAGAGTGGATAACAAGGTTAGATTTTATTGAAGGTGTTTAATTCAGATTGTAATGCCAAGAACTTTTTTATTTCCTCACAGTTGTGAAAATGATTTAAATAACCAAATTGATATGTAAAAAATAGAATATTATAATTATAAATTATGAATGAATAATATGTTTTCAAATACATATTTAAAGTCATATGGAGTAGAATAAAAGTACGTCTCCTTAAATCTGTTTAAAGACAGATGTATTTCAGGTGACACTGCGGCACACAAGAGCTTTAATTATTTCTGATTTTAGGGAAATCTAATGCCCTGCATATTCTATTTATCCTTTTCATCCCAATTCCTAAATGGAGGCATAGGAGGTAGAGATATTCACCAAGGGTGTGTGCTCCCACCACACAAAAGATTTTACCTCAGCGATGCAACCACCAAACATGAGCCATCATTTTATATCCCATAATCCTACTGATGATTAACCATCCTTTTCCCGTCCCTTTAGACGTTAATATTCATCCTGGTTTTCTTTGCACTTTAAAACATCTATATATATAAATATAAAATATGTTTTCTTGTTTAATAATTTAAAACAACATAGGTTATTCAAATACAAGAATATTTATTAATTTATATTCAAAGCTTTTCGTTGGTAAACAGTACCAACATCATCAGGAATGAAAATTAAAATAATGTAAGCTATAGGCTTATAACTTACATATTTAAGCCTATAGCTTACATTATTGTAATTATCATTCCTGATGATGTTGGTACTGTTTACCAACGAAAAGCTTTGAATATAAATTAATAAATATTCTTGTATTTGAATAACCTATGTTGTTTTAATATATATATATATATATATATATATATATATATATATATATATATATATATATATATATATATATATATATATATATATATATATATATATATATATATATATATATATATATATATATATATATATATTAAAAACAACACAGGTTATTCAAATACAAGAATATTTATTATTCTTTATTTTTTATTTATATTATTTTATATTTATTATATATATATATATATATATATATATATATTTATTTATTTATTTAGGTTAGTTTTGGTTGGTAAAGATTATTTAGATTTTTTGGACTAGGAGACTGACAGACTTACCTTGGTAAGAGTCCACTCTGTAGTCTTGAAATAGAAACACATAAAAGCACTTAAACAATGATATATTTCAACCACACAGTGGTCTTTGTCAATCGAAGAGAAAACACAAAAAGAAATATGAGAGAATGAAATAAAATTGTAATCTACAATTTATTTTATTTCATTCTCTCATATTTTTTTTGTGTTTTCTCTTCGATTGACAAAGACCACTGTGTGGTTGAAATATATCATTGTTTAAGTGCTTTTATGTGTTTCTATTTCAAGACTACAGAGTGGACTCTTACCAAGGTAAGTCTGTCAGTCTCCTAGTCCAATATATATAGGAATTTTTTGGACTTGATAGGAGACTGACAGACTTACCTAAAGGCAATAGTCCAAAACTGCAATCTCTTGGAAATAAGCACATATAAAACACTTAATACACTTTTATTTGAAATATTTCGATCAACATGATCTTCTTCAGTCAAGAAAGAGAAAACAAAACAAAAGATTGAAGTCAAGACACACATATATATATATATATATATATATATATATATATATATATTCTTGATATTTAACGTTATCCATTGTTTTTCCGTTGCACTGACTTTATGAAGTTAATATATTACTATGTAAGTAATTTTATCCACCATTAAGTGCAATAATTTTACCTTGAGTGATGAGGCACCTTTCGGTCAATTGACCATTGTCGAATCACTCAACTTCATATATATATATATATATATATATATATATATATATATGTTACTATTGTAAGTAATTTTATCCACCATTAAGTGCAATAATTTTACCTTGAGTGATGAGGCACCTTTCGGTCACTTGACCATTGTCGAATCACTGATATTTTTCTGGTGTAGATGTTCGGTCCGTGATATTGGTATTTGTTGACGTTACACGCACTTTCTTTTGATCTGTGTGTATGATGTTTTCATATAGTATGTCTTCTGTATATGTTGTTTGTAGATTCATTAAATTGTTGTGTATGTTTTTATAAATGTGGTATTTTTCTAGTGAGTTTAGTTCTATTGGGTTATTATTTATTTCAAGTATGGTTAGGTTATTTTCGTAATTTGTTATTTCATGTTTATGTGATATTAGGTGTGCTGCAACATTTGATACTTTTGAATTTTTGTTTTTGAATGCTCTATAATGTTCTTCAAATCTTATTTTAAATGTTCTGGTTGTTTTTCCTATGTATATACTTCCAATTTAACAATAAATATTATAAACAAACAACTGGACTCCCCATGGGTTCACCCATATCATCTGTCATGTCAGAAGTATATTTACAACACTTTGAACAAATAATAATTAAACCTATAATAAACACACACAATATTTCACTATGGACAAGGTATGTAGACGATATACTTGTAATATACCAACCTACCATTCACAACGAACACATAATATTAAACAAACTAAATACATACAACGAAAACATACAATTCACCGTTGAAACAGAAACAAATAGAACAATCAACTTTCTCGACATCACTTTAAATATAAATGATAATAAAATAGAAACTACAGTATACAGGAAACCTACTTCCAAAAACACCACAATACACTACAAATCTAACCACCCCTGGACACACAAAATTAACACTTACAGTAACATGATAAATAAAGCAATAAAATACACACAGGATAACAAACAAAAATTAAATGAAGAATTAGATAACATTACAAAAATAGCAATAGAAAATGGATACAACAAACACATTATAGAAAATATATACAATAAATTCACAAAAAAACCTAACCTCAACACAACACTACAACCGGAACACAAAAATAATGAAAACAAAAAAATCTACCTAAAATATAAATACACCAATAACAAAATAGAAAAAATAACAAATATATACAACAAAGAATACTACACTCCAACATACAAACCAAACAACAAAATAATAAAATATCTTAATAACACAAACCACAAAACAAATTCAGAAAAACATAACCTATCAGGAATTTACAAAATTACATGCAACAACTGTATCGCTTTTTACATAGGAAAAACAACCAGAACATTTAAAATAAGATTTAAAGAACATTCAAAAACAAAAATTCAAAAGTATCAAATGTTGTAGCACACCTAATATCACATAAACATGAAATAACAAATTACGAAAATAACCTAACCATACTTGAAATAAATAATAACCCAATAGAACTAAACTCACTAGAAAAATACCACATTTATAAAAACATACACAACAATTTAATGAATCTACAAACAACATATACAGAAGACATACTATATAAAAACATCATACACAGATCAAGAGAAAGTGCGTGTAACGTCAACAAATACCAATATCACGGACCGAACATCTACACCAGAAAAATATCAGTGATTCGACAATGGTCAAGTGACCGAAAGGTGCCTCATCACTCAAGGTAAAATTATTGCTCTTAATGGTGGATAAAATTACTTACAATAGTAATATATTGACTTCATAAAGTCAGTGCAACGGAAAAACAATGGATAACGTAAAATATCAAGAATATATATATATATATATATATATATATATATAAAGAACTTAGTCAAAATACAAATACATGATGTTGGTACTGTTAGCCAACGAAACGCTTTGAATTGTAAATTAATTATAATTCTTGTATTTGTAATTTGACTAAGTTCTTTATTAATACACAAGAATACATATTGTGATATATATATATACATACATACATTTCGGTGCAAGATTGAAGTGAGTGTTTAAAGTGAATAGGGTCTGTAACATAACCAGTTGGTTTTCTGATAAATGTCCTTGACTGAAGCCACATTGTTAGATAGAAAGGAAAGTCATTCATTTCTAGGTTAAAAAAGTGTTGACCATGAATTTTTTTTAAACTGTTATAGTTGACTGGTAAGACTCAGTTTTGTCTCGCTTCAGAAAAAGAATTTGTATTACCAAAAGCATGTAAAACTCATTTCCTTTGTGTTGAGCCTTACTATATATGTACTGTATTGTTTCCTTGAGTAATTACAGATTATACTTCATGATCACAGATAGTTAATATGGTTTCTTATATAGCCATTGTCCAGTAATTAATATTATTAAATAAGAAGTATAATTTTATACATATAATTAAATTATCTCTATAATAAGCCGTAACATCACTTTTAAGGTATCTTTTCAATGTAATTTTATCTCATACCCTTTATCAAACATGTAAACTTGGTCAATAGGTTTAAAACCGGATTGAAAAACCAAGTATATCTTTTCACTGAGTTGGAGGATGTTCAAAATCAGCATTATATCTTCCTGTGCCTTCAGAGTTAGATTCAGAAGTAAAATTAGTCTAATTCTTTTTCACTACTATTTCATGAAATAAATATTAAAAAATAGTGTACAATATATGCAGTAAAAATACAATTTTCACTAAAAATGTATTCACAAGGTCACAAATAAAAACCATGCACCCTATTACCTTGCTATATCCTCCCTACAAAGAGCCAATTCTCTTCCCCATTAATTGAGGACAAGTTAAATCAGTTAGAATATACCATTACTACAGAGAGGTAGGACATTTATTTTCCCATGAATAAAATGAATGATAATTGAAATATTTCTTATTTATCAGAGATAAAGTATCAGATTAATTTATAATTAGTATCTTATTGACTGTGATAGCAAAGAATTAAATCTACTGTCTTTATAGAAAATTTATTATTTGAAGATTCTGTTGATTTCTGACTACAATACCAAATGGTTCCCTGTTTAAAAATGATATTGTGTCTATCAAGTAGAAGGGAGACAGGTCTGTAAGGATGATGCTTACTTTTCTTCTGTAGCAATGATTCGTGATGATACTTTGTCTTCCCAAGTATAGTTAATATTCAGAATTAATTAAACATTCCAGCCGTTGGTTATATAATCGGATGATAGTAATTGTTTCTTGTTATTCATCTTTCAAGGTTAGTTATACTTTACGAATATCATGTTACAGGCAGAAGCTTTTCTTCTCTTGGTATTTCAAGACAATAATCGGTAAGTTTATAAACAATAGTTTGATATATTTATTGGGATTTAATTTCAGTAAATTAAATTAAATATCAATACAATTATACATCAACCCGATACGAAGGACGGGTACTCTGCTAGTTCTGGATAAAAACAAGTAATAATATTTCTTTCCAAGTGTTTACAAAAAGTCATGACTTATAGCCTTCATAAATTTTAGGTGGAAAAACGATTTCTTGGAAAGAGTATCTTTACGTATTTTATTTTGATTCAGAATGTATAACATATAACAATTTGGATTATATATCAAGAACGGTTTAGGTGATATTCGTGTCTAACTGTTATTGTCATGAAAGATTGTTAGGTTATATATGAACGTGAATAGCATTATAATGATGCTAATAGTATTTAATTAATCACTTAAACAATGGTTTATGACTATCCGAACTTTAAAAAATGAACTTACAAAAATAAAGACTTTCTAAAATTAAGGTTCGGATAGTCATAAACTATTGTTTAAGTGATTAATAAGATTCACCGAACGTAATGGACTTCAAAATTCAAGGAGTATTTCATTGTTAGCATTATGGTGTTGTTTTTTCAAACAGTTGCTACTTCATACATATAACTGGCTTAATTTAAATAGATAACCAATGACTTCTATTTCTCTAAATATTAATCAGCAGCCAGGCAACAAATATATATATATATATTGTAAGTCCCCTGACAGACTTATATAAACTATAATCACTCATATGCTCATGGAAACAATATATATATATATATCTTTAATCTGTGACATCTGATTTCTACTCTACACAATCTGTGATTACAACTTGTATTTATTTATTTCATTCTCTCATATTTCTTTTTGTGTTTTCTCTTCGATTGACAAAGACCACCGTGTGGTTGAAATATATCATTGTTTAAGTGCTTTTATGTGTTTCTATTTCAAGACTACAGTGTGGACTCTTACCAAGGTAAGTCTGTCAGTCTCCTAGTCCAAAAAATCTATATATATATATATATATATATATATATATATATATATATATATATGAAGTTAATATATTACTATTGTAAGTAATTTTATCCACCATTAAATGCAATGATTTTATCTTGTGTGAAGAGGCACCTTTCGGTCACTTGACCATTGTCGAATCAATGATATTTTTCTGGAGTAGATGTTCGGTCCGTGATGTTGGTATTTGTTGACGTTAAACGCGTTTTCTCTTGATCTGTGTGTATGATGTTTTTATATAGCATGCCTTCTGTATATGTGGTCTGTAAGTTCATTAAATTGTTGTGTGTGTTTTTATAAATGTTGTATTTATTTTAAGAATAAATATATTCATTAAAAGTATTCTTGTTTTTGAAATATTTTTAATTTATTAATTATATATATACAGTATATATAAAAAAGTTTCACCAGTCCTAAAAAATAATAAAATCCCTAAGATGATAAGTCTATTTAAATCAAATTTGTTTAAATTACAATTTAAAATATATACCGTCACATTACCAACTGCAAATTTAGTGAACTAATACAGTATTGGCTCTTACAGATTAAATTAAATGACAAATGTTTGAAGGCTATTCAGAAAGCAAGATCCAAATCATTGTAGCTAACAGAATGTTATACAAACATTGAAATGCGCATTCATGCCAAGTCTTGCATATTAAACATTATTTATTTTGGTATTGTTGCAGTGTGCAGTTATGGAACAGACTTTGAATCTTGTTAGTCAAGACTATATAGCATGGGTACCAATAAATGCACCTATATTAATAAACTTCAACATAAAATACAGAATAACATATCTTTAAGGTTTTGTTTTTGAGAAAGACAGACTGCATTCTGCTAAAAAAACTCAAAATGTCATTAGATTTTTATAATGAAAACAGAATGATCATCCCCTAGTCAATACTTTGCATTAAGCACTAATTACCTTAGTTTTTGGTGTCAACCGCTTCACAACAGATGACATGAAAAAGCAGTTGAAGATAGGTTGCCTCTAAAGGCAGCAGACTTCAGTCATAGAAGCCAGCTTTTTTGATATAAAAAAGCTTGTCGAATATTTGACAAGCTTTGTAAAAATAGAAAAAGATGTAGGAATTAAATTGGAAAGACAAAAAAAAAAAAATAGTACTTGGCTAAAAGAAGAACCTTGACTCATAAAATATAGAATAAATTCTATCTATTTTATTTAAAATGAAAATTGTGTACTTTAAAAAAGAAAGAGTTTAGAGCTATAGGATTGGATATTCAACCCATTAATGTCCATGATCTTCAGAATAAACCTTTTTTTTTTTAAACTTCTATTATTAAATTATTTGTATGTATGTACAGAAGTCATATATATAATTTTACAAAAATATCTCTTATCTGTTATGAATGCTGAGGCGTCCTAAAAATGGATGTGAAAAATAGGATTATGAAAATATATTCAGAAACGATATTTTTAAAAATTATTATTAATCATGTTTGTTTTAAAAATACTAAAAATTAGTTTGTGAAAATGATATGATGAACTTTAAAATTGAATATTTCATTTCTTGATGTGATAAGGGTTGAAACAGTCCTTGCATAAAGTTACACTACGTAACTCTTACAAAAGTTAAAGGGCTTTGAATTGAATTTCACTTCATAGCATCGTCTTTTGTCTCGTCTTGATATAAAATGACCTCATCCATTGTATCTAACATCTGTGATGGATGTTCAAAAGGATTTATTGGCTCCTGTCTCTTGGATTGGAGGATTTTTTTTCAAATATGTAATGGGAATATTTTTTCTGAATTCAAGAAAATCTATAGTAGAGCGAGAAACCTTCCCGCATACAATCCAGGAGTTTACAATCTCCATGTCAAGCATTTGTGTAAATAAACATAGTTACCACTTTTTATCACAAATAGAAAGTTACACTTCCCAACTACTCAATCAGGGTGCTCAGCCCACCTATGTACTTGTAGGATTTTATGACATTTGGATGTAGAAGACACCTTTTGTCTTGACCTCCTGCTCCCTCATGATAAATGACGCAGCCATTCAGGAATGAACTGTGTCAAAATTTGTAACAAATGTGACACACTTGTCATTTCACTTCACAAACAGAACTTCACATTCTGAATCAAAAGTGCCCCTTGACTCTTTGGATAAATTCAGCAGAAAGCAGATGATTCTTTACAAACTTAGCACCTGATTAGATCATCTGATGTCTCAATGTGCTGGCGTCCTATTAATAAGACAGCATGATTCAAATACATCCCACACTAAGGTAAAATACAATTACACTCTCTCTCCTTCAAATATACATTCCGTGAAGCATCATAAATATGATCTGGCAGGTATTTCAAATTTAAATATAATGTTCATTATAAAAAAAAATGAAAACTACACAGAGTATCAGGCTCCAAATCAAACTGTTCTAAAATGTTTCAAAAGAGACATTCAATGAAAAAATAACAATTGTACTATTAAATGTATGTTCTTCCATAAATCATCACCTTCAAATAATAATATGTTATGAGACAAATTTAAAAATATAAAATGTGAGTGTCCTAATTATAGAATGCTGGGGCATTAATGGGTTAGTAAAAGAAATAATTTCTATAAAACGAGATACAAGTAATAAAGTATGGAAAAACTTTCTAGCCGTCTAGATTAACAGTAGCTGAAGAACTGATCCAGCTTGAATTCTGGAAAAGATAACAGAGTTAGTGATATAATTTTGAAACTGAAGGGTGTGGAAATAAAGAAAGTCGCCATGAAATTGATCTCACTTTATTCATAGTACCCAAGTATATAGAAAATTTTATATTTAAAACTCTTAACTACAACAATGTTATTATTTAGATAATTTAATTGATTTAGAAGACAATTAATTGAAAAAATGAAAATAACTAAATTTATAGTAAGTTTACCAGACAAACTATATAAAATCAAACAAAAACAAGGCTTCTTAACCCTAGATTCTTAGGCTTATTTTTTTAAAATCATTCATAAGCATTTGTGGTCAGACTACTCTAGATGAAAAATTAACAAAAATGTCTAAATGAAGATGAATGTTATTTACACTAAGTAAAGCAAATAAATCAATATTAGTAGATTTCCATGTGTTTCTTCCTTTATCAAGTCACTAGATACAGATCACTCCTACTTTTTATTGATGACCCAGACACAAAAACTGTAAACACTTGGAGCATGTCTTTTGAGAGAAACACCAATCTTCCTTTTCTGTACTCCTTGAGAGGCAGCGGAAGTCATTTTACCAAGGATGTCCTCAATTTTCAACTTTAGATAGATAATAAATATTTTGCTCATTTTTGTGTGTGCTGAATCTTGTATTAAACCTGGTTTCCTTTGTGTTTTGAAACCATGTTATACGCATAAATAACATTTGAGGTAACTTAGATGCTATTAAAAATTTAGTATCCATCGTGTGTTTTTCGACTGCACTCGTTTCTCAACTCATCTTTTGAACTTTCATGAGTTAAAATAAAACTATTTACTGAACAGATTTTAAATTAAAAATTAATTAGTTGACAAAACTATATACAGGAAATATTTGAAACTAAAAACTTGTCAGTTCAAATAAAACCACTTATAATATAGGGATGCAACAATCTACCGTACAATACAACATAGGAATGCAATAATCTGCCATAAAATACAACAAACCTGGGCACCCACATTATTCACAAGGTTTTGTATCCTGAGTGAAAAATAAAAAATAAAGTATTGTGTAATGTGTTGTTGTTCTAAAAGTAGTTTTTTAAAAATTTGTCATTCAAATATAATTACTTGTTCACCTGAGTAGGCATTCTTATTCATGACCAATATCACTAAGTAGTGGTTTCTGGTAGTGACCAGTGCTGAGATGCAGCAGGTCAAGGAGCATACCCCAAAAGCACACTGAAAAATTATAAAGCTTGTGAAAAATAAATAAGTTTTATTAAAAGTGCAGTCTAGTTTCACCACATTTATTACTCTTAACAGTTTGGTCAAACATAACTTTGAAAACATTTCAAAAACCCACCTTTTGAAACTTGCAGTTCTTGTATTGTACATCTTGAAGTTTTTGTATAAATTGCACTTCTATTAACTAGGCAAAAAACTACTCTTTACTGATTTATTCAGTAGTCGCGTTTCACACTATTATTTTACACATCACACCTGAGCTACAGTCTTTGTCAGTGACTCTCAACATTGAATAATGCGCTAATCTAGTGTGAAACACATCTGCTGAATAAATCAGTAAGTAGTGGTTTTTGCCAAGTTAATAAAAAAGTACCACCTTTTGAATTTTAGGTTTAAAAAAAATTAAATGAATAAGGCATTAATTTTAGGATGTAATTATGCATCGACAAACTTTCAAACAATATCATACATAAACAGAACATCAAATAAAATAGCCCACAAATTTCAAAAAGCAGGATACAAAAGAGCATACAAAAGTAATAACAATTTACAATACAAAATACAACATGGCATCAACATCAAAGATAAACTACATGCACCAGGCGTTTACAAATTAAACTGCAACAAATTCTACATTAGGCAAACAGGGCATAGCTTTAAACAAAGAGTCGAGGAACACAAACAGAACACCAACTTAGCATTTTACAATCACGTAATAGAAACAGGACACAAATACACAGAAATTTACCATAACCTAGAGATCTTACACATCAACAAAAAAGGACCACATCTCAACACACTAGAACAATATGAACTTTACAAAAACATAAAATACAAACATATTAAACGAACAAACCCAAAACAAATCACACATATTTTTTTATACTATTGAAAACCTGCCTTTAAAATTAACAACTCCAAGCGGAACATTTAGACACTGATGAAGATTGCCACGGAGAGATCGAAAACGTTCTGTCTCAGTAGGTTTTTACAAATTTTCAATATTTATAGTTTGGATAGTCATAAACCAAAGTAAAAGTGATAAATACTACATGTGTGAACCAAACAAACAATCAAGCAATACTGAAGGAACTTGGCTGGTTAGGGAAGCATTAGGATTTAAAATTTCCTGAAATTGACATTGTTTCGGAGATAAATGCTTATGAATCTGGGGTTAAATCTGAATATTCTGGTAGTCAAAACTATGAAAAATGCTAAACCAAATTACATACGTTTTTTGTATCAAAAGACAAAGAAAAATTAGTACCCATGTACTGGATTAATTTTCGTCCCAGTGGGTGAAAGCTATTTTTACCTAATAAGAAGGGTTTGGCTTCCCTCATGATGCCATAGTCAAACATAACACAATTGACAAGATCTAACTTCCCATATTGATTTATTTTTATTTACAATAGTTTGTTGTTAAATATCAACAACCACATTACTAAATAATATTTTCACATATCTTACACACACTGTAGTAATTAATTTTAATTTACAAAAACAACATTTACTTTTATTAAAATTTTAACCAAATTTGAAAATCTGATTAAATTTTTCTATACTGAGTAATGTAATTAATTGTTCACAGATAGACATATTTGTTTAGATTTAACATCAACTTATCTATTTTCAAGAATTATCTAAAAAATCAAACATTTTCTAGATAAATTAACCAAACAATAAGAATATTTTAAATTACACAGTGGGGACAAACACAAACAGCAATGTATACAAGAATAGTCTTGTCAGAGATTTTTTAGACCATACTCAATCTCCTGGAAAACACTTGTTTCGCACTTTTCACCATTTTGTCTATCCATTCCTTACAGAATAGTTGATATTGGCCCTAACTCATTTGTCTGTACAATAGATTTACTTTCAGACCTGTATTTTTTAATGCTTTTAATATAATTATGTCACCATCTTATTACATTGTCTTTCTCTTTAAAAATACCTTTATTTCCTTATGTTTCATAAGTTGCTCCCGGGTATGATCTGATCACTGGAGAGATCATGAAGGAGCTGCCACACAGAGCTGTCGTGAAACTTCTCCACTTGCTTAATGCGTACTTCCGGTTAAAATATGTTCCGAGACAGTGGAAGGTAGCTGAAATCTTAATGATTGCGAAGCCAGGGAAACCACCGAATGAGAAAACATCTTATCGCCCAATATCATTGCTTCCAGTGACATCAAAGATTTTTAAGAGACTGCTGCTGAAACGACTCAAACCAATAATTGAAGAACGAGGCTTGGTTCCAAACCACCAATTCGGCTTCAGAAGCAAACACTCCACTATAGACCAGGTGCACCGAATTGTGAAAGTAGTTGAGGAAACCTTGGAGATGAAGAGGGTATGCTCTGGTGTCTTCCTCGATGTTTCCCAGGCATTTGATCGTGTTTGGCACGGTGGCTTACTGGTTTCAGGGACATCGTTGCTGGGGTGCCTCAGGTATTGTACCTCTTGTATACAAGGGACATACTTGTAAATGGGAATACAATTATGGCGACGTTTGCAGATGACACAGCTATCCTGTCTGTTGCACAAAATGAGGCTGACGCAACAGCTAAATTGCACCCTGGATAGTGTTAGTGAGTGGACTAGGCAGTGGCGCATAAAACTTAATGAAAATAAATCTGCTCATATTATTTTTACCAATAAGGTAAAACCAGAGAGCAATACTGACCTCATAATAAATAGCCGGGTTGTTCCTAATTGTAAGGAGATGAAATACCTAGGTTTAACATTGGACGCTAAATTGAACTGGAAATCTCATGTGAAGAAAAAAAGAGATGAACTAGATGTAAGATACAGAAGACTAGTATGGCTCATGAACCGGTATTCGGAGTTAAGCCCCTACAATAAACTCCTTTATTTTTAAATAAATAAAACCTCTAAACCACAAATAACAATTTATTTAAACCTTATGTACATTTCGAATCCCCAGCAAATCCCCGGCAAATTTGCCCAGCAAATACAACTAGTTGTATTTTTTAAATACCTCTGAAGATGATTGCTGGGCAATCGAAATGTACATAAGGTTTAAATAAATTGTTATTTGTGGTTTAGAGGTTTTATTTATTTAAAAATAAACAATACGCCACAGTTGCTTCATATAGTTATAATGAACTCCTTGTTTATAAGCAAGTGCTAAAGCCAGTATGGACATATGGGTTACCACTTTGGGGATGCACCAAGAGTAGCAATTTACAAGTAATAGAACGCTTCCAAAATAAATTGTTGAGAGCTATAGTGGGAGCTCCATGGTACGTCTGTAACTATTATATACTTAGGGACCTCAAGATGAAGAGCGTGAGAGAGGAGGCCGCCACTGCAGCAGTGAATCACTTCGGGCGGCTCCAGGAACATATGAACCCTGCAGCTATGCGACTAGCTCACAGGATACCAGTGCGTACACTTAAGCGCACTAAACCTTTGGACTTGATTCCAGAGCAACATTAAGTCAGTCTCGTTCACTGGAACAAGACAAACATTGTAATCTCCATCAGAAAGCAAGCTGCTAGATAGGATTTATCTTAGTTGCAGTTTATAATAAATAAATTGAAAAAAAAATGTTTCATAAGCAAACCCTTTGTGAGTATTGGGAGTTATGATGTCAAAAAGTGTGTATGAGTTATAATGTAATTATGTGTTGAGTATGTGTCTAGGGTGTAGTTTGAAATGTCTGTATATTTTGTATTGTTTGGTTGTATAACGTTGGTTATTTCTGGGTATTGTTGTAGCAAACAATAATTACCAATCAAACTTCGCCGATCATTGCAAGTCCATAAATCATGACTATATAGACATGGCATCTAACCTACGAATTCTTCATAAACAAAACAGAAATAACCAACGTTACACAACCAACAATACAAAATATACAGACATTTCAAACTACACCCTAGACACATACTCAACACACAATTACATTATAACTAACATACACTTTTTTTTTCCCAGCAAGCTGGCCTGAGCAACCGGGCGGGTCCACAGGTGGCGGATAGTGGGACGGCCTACAGAAATGTAGGTTACCTGTGAATAAGGATTCCGGAAGGTTTCTGAATATGCAGGATTGGACCAAGGCTATGGTTCAAAGGTGAGGAATTATCCCTCCTCGTCAGTCAACCGGTTGGGCGTGGTAGAAATAACCGAGTGCTCTGACCGGGGAGACTGGGGTAGTTGGGAATTAAGTCCTCACAATGCTACTCTCACCTCCCGGGTGAACCAAGGGCAATGCGACAGTGAAGTATGGGTGGGAAACTACCCTAACGACACAGTTGTAAAAAAGAGAGTAAAGCAGGCTGTTCGCTCTGAGCAGTTAATAATGTCCTGAACTTGGGGTGTGCTTCAAGGTCAGTGACTGAATACCCAATCCAAGGTGGAAGGCATCGTGCCGAAGGATGAATGGCTGCAGGGTATAAAATGCAGTCCCACACGATCCCCTTGAGAAACCAGACAAAACCTCATTGTATGTTGTCTTGCCAGGGCAATGGGGGCTCTGCTCTGGTCGACCTTTATTTCCCCCATACTCGTGGGACGTTTATGGACCAGAATAATACAAATAACAATTTTGAGACTGCACAGACGGCGGGAGCCAATGAGTTGGCAAACCGTGGGTCTGTAGCAGAGATGCCAACGGCAACCATCACTGGGGGTGCGGGGGCGGCTGTCAAGCTGCCGACTGCAGAAACCGGTGAAGTGGCTGCAGAGTTGAGCACACTCTCTTTACGGAGAAAGCGAATGAGTGGAGCTGCCAAAAGGCGGCTCGGAAAAGAACAGGAGAGAGCAGCGGGAGGGCCAACAACCCTGAAAAAACGGAGGGGAGGCCAAAACCGAGCTGAGTCTGTCAAAGTCCAGGGCTTGGATGTTGTGAGGAGGGAGGTGCAACAGGGAAGAAATCAACCAAGAGCACCAAACCCCAGCACGTCAAAAACGCCTAGGAGTGAGACGTCCAATCCCTCTCCAGTGGAGGGAGAAATGAAGAAAGTGAAAATGGGACAAGGGGGGATGCTGGAGAGTCTTCGGGCACATATGGCGATACCCTCAGGCAAAAGCTAGCAATTGTCCCAGTTAGTCACCCTGAGAGACAACTCTCGGAAGAGATGGCGTTGGAGCTGAAGGAGCTGTTCTTCTCGGAACTGCTGTCCGCTGAGGTAGAGAGTGGGGATAGAGGATTCAGGACAGCATACTTATAGAGGGGAGCTCTAAATGTCGTATGCTCCTCACGGGAGAGCCTGGAGTGGGTCCTTCGGGTCCTGCCAAGCTTCACCCTGAGTGAGGGGGTAAAGTTGAGGGCAGGGCCACCCAAGGAGATCTTTTGCATTGCAAAGGTGTCAATGTGGGTGCCCAAACCCTACAATGACAAGGAGCCGGAAGAGATCCTGAAGGTGGACAAAACCCAGAACCCTGGGGTAGTTCAGGATACTTGGAAGGTGATTGCTAGGAAAAGGGAGGATGCAGGTCTTACCCTGATCTTGTATATAGGAGAGGGCTCCCTCAGGGCACTGCGGAACAACAACCTGACGGTGAACGTGGGGCTGAGACAGGCCACGTTCAAGGTGCTCTCTAGTCCTGAGGCTGCTCTGCGCACCCAGGCAACTGCGGAGTAAGCAGGAAAATGATCAAGATCCTCCAAGTGAACCTACAGCATAGCAGGGCGGCCAGTGCTGTCGTGTGTAGGATGCTGGACAGGGGAGAGGTGGACTTGGTGCTCATCCAGGAACCATGGATTTCTGGAGGAAGAATATGCGGGCTGGCGACATCTGGAGGTAAGTTGTTGTATGATAAGGACTCCGGTGTTCCCAGGACGTGTATCCTGGTTAGGAGGGGGTTGAGTGCTTTTGTACTAACGAACTTCTGCTGCAGGGACTTGTTAGTAGTGACGGTGGAGCTGCGGGCGGAGGGGAGGATGAAGAGGCTGAACCTGGCCACGGCATATCTTCCCTTTGACTACGCGGGGGCTCTACCAACACAAGAGCTGAGGAGCCTGGTCGAGCACTGCGGGGCTGTGGATGAGGAGCTGCTGGTGGGGATGGATGCTAACTCCCATCACACTTCGTGGGGAAGTACAGGTACCAACACTAGAGGTGAGGAACTCTTAGCTTATCTTAGCTCTAAGAATTTACTAGTCTTAAATCAGGGGGAAGAGCCGACATTTGTCACTAGGACCAGGCAGGAGGTCCTGGACATTACGGTGGCATCGAACCAGATGGCTAGGTATGTACTAAATTGGTATGTGTTGGATGTACCATCTTCTTCTGATCACAGACATATTAGGTATGATATCTCTCTAAATCCAGCCATGCTTCGCCCAACCAGGGATCCAAGAAGAACAGACTGGGACTCCTACAGGAGGGACCTGGGTGTTCGGATTGAGGAGGCTGGATTGGAGTATGGTGGGAGGAGAGAGCTAGAAGACTCTGCCACATTGGTTGGTGAGGCTATAATAGAATCCTTTACTGATAACTGCCCTCTCAGTGAGGGGAGGAAAGTAGGGGATCCGTCATGGTGGAACAAGAAGCTAGCCAAACTTCGGAAGACCACCAGGAGATTCTTTAATAGAGCAAAAAAGAACGGGGAGTGGGACCTGTATAGGAAAACACTAACCGAATACAACAGGGCAAGTAGAGAAGCGCGCAGGAAGTCCTGGAAGGAGTTTTGTCATGAGATTGACAAAACTCGGGAAGGGGCATGACTGTATAAAGTGCTCTCTAAGGACCCAGTTAACCCGGTGGGGATGCTAAGAACCCCACTGGGAAATATAACAAAAACGGCAGGGGAAACTGTGGAAGAATTAATCAGAACACATTTCCCTTCCGGTACCCTGAGGAAACTTGGGGGAGCAGACACTGAACCAGTTACCAAACTCTCCACAAGACGTGGTAAGAGGGAGGACTGGGAAGTGGCAAGGAGGATAGTAACTCCACAAAGGGTAAGATGGGCTGTTCCCGGCAAGCTGGCCTGAGCAACCGGGCGGGTCCACAGGTGGCGGATAGTGGGACGGCCTACAGAAATGTAGGTTACCTGTGAATAAGGATTCCGGAAGGTTTCTGAATATGCAGGCCTGGACCAAGGCTATGGTTCAAAGGTGAGGAATTATCCCTCCTCGTCAGTCAACCGGTTGGGCGTGGTAGAAATAACCGAGTGCTCTGACCGGGGAGACTGGGGTAGTTGGGAATTAAGTCCTCACAATGCTACTCTCACCTCCCGGGTGAACCAAGGGCAATGCGACAGTGAAGTATGGGCGGGAAACTACCCAAACGACACAGTTGTAAAAAAGAGAGTAAAGCAGGCTGTTCGTCTGAGCAGTTAATAATGTCCTGAACTTGGGGTGTGCTTCAAGGTCAGTGACTGAATACCCAATCCAAGGTGGAAGGCATCGTGCCGAAGGATGAATGGCTGCAGGGTATAAAATGGAGTCCCAAACGATCCCCTTGAGGAACCAGACAAAACCTCATTGTATGTTGTCTTGCCAGGGCAGTGGGGGCTCTGCTCTGGTCGACCGTTATTTCCCCCATACTCGTGGGACTTTAATGGACCAAGTAAGTAAAAGAATTTATTTCGAGACTGCACAGACAGTGGGAGCCAATGAGACAGCAAACCGTGAGTCTGTAGCAGATGTGTCAACGGCAACCATCACTGGGGGTGCGGGGGCGGCTGTCAAGCTGCCGACTGCAGAAACCGGTGAAGTGGCTGTAGAGTTGAGCACGATGTCTAGTTCTGGGGCTGCTCTGCGGACCCAGGCGACTGCAAATTAAGCAGAACAATGATCAAGATCCTCCAAGTGAACCTACAGCATAGCAGGGCGGCGAGTGCTGTCGTGTGTAGGATGCTGGACAGGGGATAGGTGGACTTGGTTCTCATCCAGGAACCATGGATTTCTGGAGGAAGAATATGCGGGCTGGCGACATCTGGAGGTAAGTTGTTGTACGATAAGGACTCCGGTGTTCCCAGGACGTGTATCCTGGTTAGGAGGGGGTTGAGTGCTTTTGTACTAACGAACTTCTGCTGCAGGGGCTTAATAGCAGTGACGGTGGAGCTGCGGGCGGAGGGGAGGATGAAGAGGCTGAACCTGGCCACGGCATATCTTCCCTTTGACTACGCGGGGGCTCTACCAACACAAGAGCTGAGGAGCCTGGTCGAGCACTACGGGGCTGTGGATGAGGAGCTGCTGGTGGGGATGGATGCTAACTCCCATCACACTTCGTGGGGAAGTACAGGTACCAACACTAGAGGTGAGGAACTTTTAGCTTATCTTAGCTCTAAGAATTTACTAGTCTTAAATCAGGGGGAAGAGCCGACGTTTGTCACTAGGGCCAGACAGGAGGTCCTGGACATTACGGCGGCATCGAACCAGACGGCTAGGTATGTACTAATCTGGCATGTGTCGGATGAACCATCTTCTTCTGACCACAGACATATTAGGTATGATATCTCTCTAAATCCAGCCATGCTTCGGCCAACCAAGGATCCAAGAAGAACAGACTGGGACTCCTACAGGAGGGACCTGGGAGTTCGGATTGAGGAGGCTGGATTGGAGTATGGTGGGAGGAGAGAGCTAGAAGACTCTGCCGCATTGGTTGGTGAGGCTATAGCAGAATCCTTTACTGATAACTGCCCTCTTAGTGAGGGGAGAAAAGTAGGGGATCCGTCATGGTGGAGCAAGAAGCTAGCCAAACTTCGGAAGACCACCAGGAGACTCTTTAATAGAGCAAAAAAGAACGGGGAGTGGGACCAGTATAGGAAAACATTAACCGAATACAACAGGGCAATTAGAGAAGCACGCAGGAAGTCCTGGAAGGAGTTTTGTCAAGAGATTGACAAAACTCGGGAAGGGGCACGACTGCATAAAGTGCTATATAAGGACCCAGTTGACCCGGTGGGGATGCTAAGAACCCCACTGGGAAATATAACAAAAACTGCAGGGGAAACTGTGGAAGAATTAATCAGAACACATTTCCCTTCCAGTAACCTGAGGAAACTTGGGGGAGCAGACACTGAACCAGTTGCCAAACTCTCCACAAGACGTGGTAAGAGGGAGGACTGGGAAGTGGCAAGGAGGATAGTAACTCCACAAAGGGTAAGATGGGCTATTGGCACATTTAAACCCTACAAATCTCCAGGTCCAGATGGGATCTATCCTGTGCTGCTGCAGCAGGGAATGGATTTGCTGATACTGGTACTTACTAAATTATACAGGCTAAGCATTGCTTTAGGGCATGTGCCGGCAGCCTGGAAAGCTAGTAAGGTGGTCTTAATACCTAAGCCCACCAGTAACCAATCGGAAGGGAAAGGATACAGACCTATTACACTCATGTCCTTTGTTCTTAAGGGTCTTGAAAAACTGGTTGATAGGCATATTAGGGGGGGTGCTTTGGCCATAAAACCACTGCATTGGAACCAGTATGCTTATCAACGGGGGAAATCCTGCGAGGGAGCTCTCCATCAAGTGGTTGGTAGGATTGAGCAATTGATCGCCAAGAAAGGTTGTGCCATAGGTGCCTTCCTCGACATTGAAGGGGCTTTCAATAACCCCTCAGTGGAGACGATGGTAAATGGTGCAAGACGTCATGGAGTGGATGCAACCACTTGTGGTTGGATAAGTTCCATGTTAACAAACAGAAGCATTTCTGTAGAGGTGGCAGGGGAGGTCAGAAGGGCGGAGACAAGTCTGGGCTGTGCACAGGGGGGGGGGGGGGTTCTCTCTCCTCTGTTGTGGTGCCTAGTGGTTGACAACCTTATTGAACTCCTGAATGAACAGGGGTACTTCTGTCTAGGATATGCGGACGACATAGTTGTTCTGATCCTGGGCAGATTCCCTGATACAGTCCTTGAGGTAATCAGAAATCCTCTACGACTGATTGAAGAGTGGTGTAAAAAGGAGAACCTTAGGGTAAATCCAAAAAAAGACTGCTCTCATTAACTTCACCAGACAGCGAAAAGATCTGACGACCAGGATGCCCCGCTTGTTTGGTGAATACCTTGAGTTTGTGGGGGAGGTGAAGTACCTGGGAGTTACTCTGGACAGGAAACTCACCTGAAACCCACATCTTGAGAGGACAGTTAACAGGGCCAAAAGGGCACTGATGACTGTGAGAAGAATGGTGGGTAAGAAATGGGGACTGAAGCCATCAATGATGCACTGGATGTATCTGAGGGTGATAAGACCTATGATTACCTATGGAGCTCTGGTGTGGTGGACAAAGGCCAACCAGGCACAGACAAGAGCTAAACTGAGCTCTATCCAGAGATTGGCCTGTCTGTGCACACTGGGAGCGATGTCAACTACACCAGGTGTAGCAATAGAAGGAATGCTTAACCTCCCTCCCCTTGAGCTTGTCCTTAGGGGAGAGGCGAGGCTAGCGGCATGGAGATTGCGCAACTCGAGCAACTGGGCTAACCTCCCAGATGTCTCGGGACATATGAGTATCGAGTGCGTGGTCAAAGAACCCGTCTTGGAAATGGGCAGCGACCACATTACTCGAATGTTTGCACCTGACCAGGTACACCAAACTGTGATGGAATGGTCAGGGACATTAACATCGGGAGCTCAGATTTGGTACACAGATGGCTCCAAGATGGACTTCGGCACTGGAGCGGGGGTGTATTGTAAAAGCCCAAGGGTAGAACTAGTTTTTTCCTTGGGGAGGCATACCTCTGTCTTTCAGGCCGAAGTATATGCTATAAATGCCTGTCTGGGAGAGATAGCGAGAAGGGACCCGGATTGCTATTTTCTCCGACAGTCAGGCAGCAATTAAGGCACTAAACGGACACGTGGTCACCTCGGCCATAGTCAGGGAGTGCCTAATTAACCTACAAGCTCTGGCAAGGCACAATCAAATCAAGATAGGTTGGGTGCCAGGGCATAGGGGAATACTTGGAAATGAAGCCGCAGATGCGTTGGCCAGGGAGGGGTCTTCGACTCCCCTGATTGGACCGGAGCCTGCGGTAGGTATTTCCAAATCCATGGTCAAGATGACAGTGCGAAGGTGGATGGCTGAAAGACACTGTGAGCACTGGATCAGGGCCGAAGGGATGAGACACAGTAAGCTAACCCTTAGGAAACCTTCCTTGGAGCTGCAGAAGAGTCTCATCTATCTGTCTAGGCAGGAATTAAGGATAGCCACAGGTCTACTCACGGGACACTGTGGACTAAGGAAACATTTGCATAAAATGGGTATCTACAAAGATGAACCAGTGTGCAGATTATGCGGGCAGGAACTGGAGACTGCCACACACATTATTTACAGATGTGAAGTACTTACTGAGAGGCGCTTCAACCTCTTTGGTGATGGAACGGCTTTGGTGGATGCTGAAGGTAAAACTCTAGTCAGGAAACTCCTAAACTTGGTAAGAGGGAAGGGGTTATTTGACTAGATCAGGGAGGTAAGTACAATATACCTTAAGGTAGCAGTGCTTCGGGCAATTCAAACCTGCTCCCAAGTTAAAAAAAAAAAAAAAAACATACACTTTTTGACATCATAACTCCTAATACTCACAAAGTACACCCCCCCCCGCCATAATATCCCATCCTAAAACCATAACCTGAAGAAACCTTGAGATCAGTTACGGTCTGAGTTGACAAAGGGACACATCTTTCGAAACGGCCGTCCTCAACAAATATAAGTTAAGTGCTACTATAGGCAAGTTTGTAAAATATTTACAAGTGTGTTAGATATTTGGTTTTAAAGAAGAGGTTGATTAATTTTAAACAATAAAAGAACCTGGGCAATTATTCAAAATTTAAAATTTACACTATTTGAAATATACACATTTTTATCTGTCTCCACCTATTAAATAAGGAGATTGTTATTTTATTAAAATTTATTATTACCATCATCAGAAACATAATTTTTAAATCAATTCACCTAATTTTTTATAATTATAGAATAACCAGATATAGCTCAAGGTTAGAAAATCAAGGTTAACTGAAACCACCTTTAACCTGATTATATATATATATATATATATATATATATATATATATATATATACATATATATATATATATATATATATATATATATATATATATATATATATATATATATATAAAATATGTTTTCTTGTTTAATAATTTAAAACAACATAGGTTATTCAAATACAAGAATATTATTTATTTATATTCAAAGCTTTTTGTTGGTAAACAGTACCAACATCATCAGGAATGAAAAATACAATCCTAGAATGTTGTTTTAAAATATATATATATATATATATATATATATATATATATTATAACGTACCTTCAATTTTGATTATCTACAGGATATTTTGACTCTTAGGAAATTAAATTAATAACCCAGCTACTTGCTTTTATAATAACAGATTTATTTTATCCTGAGATCAATATTGCATTTATAGGTAGTTCATATAATTCGTTTACTAACTCTAATATTTGCCAATAGGCATCAAGACTCTTATTTGACTATTAATTTTTTAACAATTCTAAATTTTCTTTCTTTTAGCTATCTAAGGGCATGTATAAGTTACTGCACTTGTGGTTTGTTAAATTTTTTATATTTCAATTATTTATGACTTTTTAAGGAATTTATAAAAGTTTAAATGTTCTTAAATGATTTGGTTTTAAAGAGTTAGCTTTATAATGAAAATAAATTATTAATTAGTACTTGCGTGGTTCCTTGTTTCACTTCACTTGAAACAAATTCACTTATTAATATTTTCTATGAATTTCACTTTTCTTAATCTCTCGAAATGCTTCTATGACGTAACTGACTTTATTAATCACTCCCTTATTAATTCCACTTACTAGTTAGTTATCTCCCTTATTCAATTTCTCGTACTACTTTCTTATCTCCCTCACTCAATATAACTCATTACTTAAGAATCTCCCTCATTTTAATCTCATTTGTTACCCTTTCATCTCCCTCCTTTTACTTCACTTTCTATTTAACCTTCTCCCTTATTAATCTCCCTTACTTTAAATTGCCACGTTACTTTGTTTGAATTTGATACTTCTTACTAAAACTGAACATTACTTCTCCCTCGAGTCCTGCATTATGACTCCTCGAGTCCTACCACTTGACCCTTTCGAGTACTGAAAATTGACTGCCTTCCTCCTGTTTCCCTTGGTTGGTATCTGTATGGGTTTCATCCCCTGTTCAAATTTGATTGGCTCCCTTATGGCGCTCAAACTGTGACTAGCCTATGAAAATTTTGACGCTTCCCTCACTTTCATTTGGGCTTCCTGGGAATTTGCCTAACTTTCCCACAGGTGTAGGTGTTATTCTGTGTTCTCAGGGATTCCTAGTCATAAATCTCCCTGGTCCGTGGATGTTTAGGTAAAGCTTCTCTCCCATGAACGAGGCACGTCCTGGTTTACTTACAATGAACCCCTTTCGAATTATTTTTGTTTATGACTTGCAGGTGTGTGTAGTAACTTATTTCGGTCGATATTTGTGGCAATAGACAAGCGCTAGCTAGGTATATCCCACAAGTTCAAATAATTTTCTAGCAGGTTGCTTAACCTAATGAATTTCGTTATAATATATATATATTTAGGTTAGTTTTGGTTGGTAAAGATTATTTAGATTTTTTGGACTAGGAGACTGACAGACTTACCTTGGTAAGAGTCCACTCTGTAGTCTTGAAATAGAAACACATAAAAGCACTTAAACAATGATATATTTCAACCACACAGCGGTCTTTGTCAATCGAAGAGAAAACACAAAAAGAAATATGAGAGAATGAAATAAAATAAATCAAGCACTTTGAAATAAGTTTAAGTCCATTTATGTGTTTCTATTTCAAGACTACAGAGTGGACTCTTACCAAGGTAAGTCTGTCAGTCTCCTAGTCCAAAAAATCTATATATATTCTTCTGGTAATAATAATTGTTTTAGAAATCAATCTTAGTGTAAGATAGAAGGAACATCCATATTTTGATATTTTACTTTTAAATCAAAGATTTTAAAGCATTCAACTTAAATCAACACATTCTACTTAATGAAATTTATTGATAAAGTTTTATTCAACTAAATTATTAATATTTGTTGATTCCATCTTCATGTGAGCTACTAGTTTTCACTAAACACTTGTAAATATTTACAAACTTGCCAATAGTAGCACTTACTTATATTTGTTGAGGACGGCCATTTCATTAGATGTGTCCCATTGTCAACTCAGTTGGTCTGAGGGGTTATGGTTTGTATGGTAAATTTTAGTTACTTTAGAGCACTGTTTATGATATTGTGCTATAACTATAGCAATAGTTAAAGGTTGTACAATAGAGGTTTTGATGACAACCAGATGGGGGAAGAAATATTAATATACATCTTTGAGAAATTTATTTTAGGTATTGGAAAATTTACGCAACACCAAAGCACACTAGACTTTGAACATAAAGATTCTCAGTTTTAATCCGGCTAGAACCCACAAATTTTTATAATTTAATTATTGAATAAATATTTGAAAAACTGTATTAACATTATTTGTCATCCACATTAGGTTGAAAGAAATGTATTTGAACTTGATTGGATGAATAAAAACGTATTTTACTACCAATTGAAAATTTGTACACGATATATATCAGGAGAGTGTGAGCTAATAGAAGGAATTTAATAAAATAATTGGTAACCTATGGTACAAACAAAAAACAACACAACAAAGAAAAATGATTTATTTCTCACATTTATAATTGCAAATAACATCATACACAATTTTCGAAAACACGATACAGGTTATAACACAGTATTTAAAACAGTAAAGTTTTATAAATAATAGGGCACATGATACAACATAGCCACAAAATAATAAACTCTAATCCCTAGGTATATATAGACTAAACTGTACAGATCGTAACAAGTTCTATATTGGGCACTGTTAACTTTCAACAAAGACTCAAAGACATACAGTCAGTTGAAAATGACACTGGCTTACCTTTTTCTAACCATTTAGAAATAGGCTACACTAACACAGCATCCACCACAATTTAGAAATTCTTAACATTAACAAAAATATGCCCACTTTATAATACACTAGAGCAATATGAAATTTAAATACATACTAGAAACCCAAAATTTAAAAGAAATTTAAATGACATAATTCCAATTTATTTAATCACTTTAACATTGTGATTTAATCACTTTAAATGTTAATGTGTTTAATTAAAATTCACCGAATGTAATGGACTACAAAATTCAAGAGTCCAATTTATTATTCTTAATCATTGAATTAAATTCTTAAATTGAGCAGCTGTCTTTAAAACTGCAGCCACATTGCTCAACAACTTATTCTAGTGACTGACCAAGTCACTGGTGAATATCTACTAGTGTGCACAAAAATTTATTGTATATTTTTACAGTACAATTAAAATTAAATACAAATTTATTTTAACTACAAGTTTTCCAAGTTGTAATGTTACTAAGTTGCATCTAATTATCCTACTTTATCTTTTATATAAATTAATCACTTAAACAATAGTTTATGACTATCCGAACTTTATATTTAGTAAATTTGTTAAAACTTACTGAGACAGAATGTTTTCGATCGCTATCAGTGCCGATCTTCATCAGTGTCCTGCTTGGAGATGTTGGGTCAAGCGGTGACGGTTTTAAAGGTAGGTTTTCGATAGTATCAAAGAGTATGTGTGATTTGTATTGTGTTTGTTCGTTTAATATGTTAGTATTTTGTGTTTTTTTGTGTCTGTAAATTTAATATTGTTCTAGTGTGTTGAGATGTGGCTCTTTTTTGTTGATGTGTAAGATTTCTAAATTATGATAAATGTCTGTGTATTTGTGTCCTGTTCCTTTTAAGTGATTGTAAAATGTTGAGTTGGTGTTATGTTTGTGTTCTTCGACTCTTTGTTTAATACAAACATATTAAACGAGCAAACACAATACAAATCACACATACTCTTTGATACTATCGAAAACCTACCTTTAAAACCGTTACCGCTTGACCCAACATCTCCAAGCAGGACACTGATGAAGATCGGCACATAGCAATCGAAAACGTTGTCTCAGTAAGTTTTAACAAATTTACTAAATATAAAGTTGTACAATATACCTTAAGGTAGCAGTGCTTCGGGCAGTTTAAACCCGCTCCCAAGTTAATATATATATATATATATATATATATATATATATATATATATATAAAGTTCGAATAGTCATAAACTATTGTTTAAGTGATTAATAAGATTCACCAAACGTAATGGACTACAAAATTCAAGAATTTTTTATAAAGTAGTTTTTTATTTTTTTTATGTGAAGTTTTTTATGATAAATATAGTAGTGTTCAACTTTAAACCATTTTGTGTTTTTAGAATTTTTTTGTTAAATGAGCTATTTATAATTTACAATAATTATATGTAGTACCATTAATCAATAACGAATTAGGTTAAGGTTTATCCATGAACTTTAGTTATTCAGATCGATATTAAAAAAATAGGTCATCAATAGTATACATTCATATACAATTCTATAATCAGAACACTTTGAACGTTGACCTAAAATTGTAGTAAAACAGGAAACTTCTTTTTATGAATAAGATAATTCACAATGCCCTTTTAACCACAACACTGATAAAATCATACAGTTTAGCCTTCCTGGTTATTACTGCTGGAAACTATGATTATAATTGTAACCTATACATTAATAACCAGAATACGTTGTATAACTTTAAATTTCTATGATATAATCTTTTTCTAGAAGTTAGAGAATAGAAAATATTTTTCTAGAATCCTAAATTTATCAGCAAAGAAATATTAAGACCACTAGTTTAACAGCTTTAGGTACAAAGTATATTATTTTTATCAAAATATAAAGTAGCTTATAACGAAAAAAAAACTTTTTTGTAAGCTTTAGATGTATTGTGATAGTAGTTTGAAAAGATAGATACATCTTATTGAATTACTTATAGTTATGTGAAATTAAAAATGAATCTTTTATATGTTGTATTATGTTCAGAACGTAAGCTATATCTAGGTTTTTTCAACCGTAGTATTGTGATCACAGTTCTATACATGCAGAGTAATAACCTTGACAAATTAAAAAAGGGGTAAAGTGATTTTTAAAGCACTACTAGTTATTAATTTCATTGTACACGTTTTTAGTAGTAAAGTTTATTACTATGGGTAATCCTTCATATCGAAATTAGATGTGTAATTCATTTTCACAATGTGAAGAGTGTTTAACTACCTCTAATTCATCAACAAAATTGTGAGGGTGAAACAATTAATCCAAATGGAAAACTGAGTAGTGTAATACAGAACATGTGGGATGGAATGACAAGTGTTTTGATCCACGACGATGCTCTGCAGACACTGAAAATATGACACAATGCTTTAATAGGAGATTTTCATGGGAATAATTAAACCACTCTTTCTATAGTCTGGCGCTACTTCTTTTGGCTATTTTTCTACATCAGAAATCTGATATTGCTGGCAAGAGATTCAACTATGATCAGTCCAAAAATCGTATTGCCATTTTGTTGAATTCACAGAAAGGGACATTTTATGATGAGAGAATACAAACGCTACTACAATGTTATAACTTGTAAAATGGAACTCACTTTGAATATACTACTGTATTATTTAAATATGATGAATATACCAAATTTTTAAGGACAATCAGCAGAATAAACAGAAATAATTTTTGATTAGAATGCTTAAATTTGATCTGTTGGGTTCTGTCTTAAACTTGAAAATTAAATCAATTATTATGCAATGTGTTATAAATAATATAGACAACTATTACAAATTTATAATCAAATAAATTCAATATGTTGAAGGCAAGCTCCATCTTCTCTTATTGAAAAAATCTTTTTCCAAACTAATTGATACAAGTAATATAGAAAATGAATTTTTTAAAGTAAATTCCTACTAAAATCGACAAAGAAAAATTTTATTCTAGTTACTTTTTATTTTATAAGTACCATTATATATATATATATATATATATATATATATATATATATATATATATATATATATATATATATATATATAAAGAACTTAGTCAAAATACAAATACAAGAATTATAATTGAATTTACAATTCATTTAATTGTAAATTAACCTAATGAGTTGTAAACCTAATTGAATTGTAAATTCAATTATAATTCCTGTATTTGTATTTTGACTAAGTTCTTTATTAATACACAAGAATACATAATGCGATATGCGACAATATAAAGTGGCAAACATAAAGCGAATTTCCTTGCAATTTTCCATTTTCCTCTTTTATACAATATATGGTGTTGGACTATGATTTTTTTTTTGTTAATATTTATTTGCTTTTTTCCTTCCTACGCATAATTTAAGAAGGTGATAGTGGTCTATAACTTCTCATTCTATCCGCCTCTTGTAATGCTTCACTATTACAAAGGACCTATTTCTTATAATTTCGTATAGTGCATCTTTAAGCAATTTCTAGGACTGGGAAAGTTAGCTCAGTGGTAAGAGGGCTGGTTTTCAAATATGTAGATCCACAGTTCGAATCAGACTAGGATATCACATTTTTAAAAATTAAATTAATAAATAAATATTTGAAAAAAACTGTATTAACATCAATTTCCATCCACTATAGGTTTAAAAAAAATTATTTGATATTGATTGGATGAATATAATCGTATTTTATTGACAATTAAAAATTTGTACAAGATATATATAAGGAGAGTGTGAGCTAATAAAAGGAATTTTAAAAGAAATTGTTTCTGCCTATATCAGAACTAGGAGATGAGGTAAATGGTACTTGTATATTAGATCGGGAATAATAGGTTTGGAGTTATGAGGTAAGATAAAATTAATGATCTTATACATTTTTTTAAAAATCTGGTAACTGAGAAGAAGAGCTTTTGGAAATGTTGAAAAAAAAACTCAAAACTCTGGTAGAAATTTATCACTTATCAAATAGCATAAAAAAGTATTTTGATACAAATAATTATTTTCATTTATAATTCAGATTTATGACTACTTTTACTACTATGGTGATAAAGTCGTCATACTAAATTAGCATCCTACAAGGGGAAATTATCCATTAGGGTTTGGTTTGGAGGATGAAAATTAACCTTCATTGCATTATTCAATATGGGCCCAGATTAGTAAAATGAAAATAACTACTCTCAGGTGTGAAAGTTCTAGTAGAATAGGACCCTCCAGATTTTCCATGTTTAAAACAGGAAGGGATACTGTCAGCTCAAGTGACAATACCGCCAGATAAAACATTAGGCTTGTTTTAATTATGTATTTTTTAATACTTAACCTTAACTAACCTTATTATTATTTTTATGACAAGAAGATTCAACAAGTAGCACCTCTCAAATAGAGAGATGTTTATTTCAGGTACTCAAATCTGTGTGTGTGATACCATCACAGCCCCAAGTGACACCATTTGGGGGTTTTATCTTTATACCTAAATCCTACCTAAATTTTTAATCCTTTTCTTAATTGGTGACATCAATCATACTGCGTGTCTTAAAACATATATATATTAGGCAGGTAGATAACTGTTGAAACATATGAGATGGGCTTGGTAGAGAAGTGTTAGAAAGAATAGAGAGGTGTAAAAAAAGCAAAGGAAGGCCATATCCATACTGAAATGAAAATTGTAGAAGAAATTTATAATGGTATGCAATTGAATTTCTAGAAACATTTCTTTGAAAGCTAAAAATACATTTGGATTCTGGCAGTGTTTTTATGACCATTGTAGGCTCTTAGCCAAAGTTCAATAATGGAGAAGATAACTTACTTCAAAATATTCAGTAGGGATTTTTTGTATTTTATCCACCGTTTCTAAATATGCCTTCTTAAAAATTATTATAGAAACATTTTTCGAACCTTAAAGATTGAAATTTGATTAATGGTAAATGTTTTTAAATTTCTATAATTTTTAATAATATATTTGTGGAAAGAAAATTTTTAAAACAATTTTTTTAAATTGAAAATTAGTTTTAAATAAATGAAAAATTATAGAAGTGATTGCCATTTAAAAACTATTTTAGGCAGTTTTCAAATTATAAATACAATATAAATTAAAATAGCAAATATATGAAGTTGCTTGATGTAATCATCTTGGACTCACTGATTAAACTAATTTTAAAAATACCTAAGTAAATACGTAATTGCTTACTTTCTGACTCGTTTCAAAACATCCGTTCCTTTTATGAAGTTAATCCTTTACTCAAGGCTAATCCCTTGTAGAGGGTTAGCTTCGTAAACGGAACGAATATTTTGAAACACATCAGAAAGTAAGCAATTATGTATTCACTTAGTTAAGTATTTTTAAAATTAGCAATTTTGAAGAAATCATTATTTTTTTAAAGATACCAATATTTCTCAAAACAAAAATTAAGATATTATGTACAAAGAATTCAAAATTCATAACATAAACAAAAAAAACTTCAATGTTAAAGTGATTAATTATGATTCACTGAATCTAATGGACTACAAAATTAGACATAAAAAAAATGTTAAAACATTTGTTTTAAAAAAAACATTTAAATACAAGGTTAAAAAGTTTACCATTTTAAAACTTTGAAAACCGAGCATTTTATAATTAATTATTTCAATAGTTTTGAGAAACATATTTTGAATTAATAAAAGATTATAAATTGAATGTAATGGAAATTCAACAGTTCTCTTTGGTAATAAACAGTATATTTATTAAATTAAATGCGGATAATTCAAATTAAGGATTCAAATAATGAGGAAAATGTAACCTATGCCTTGTAGATAATAAACAGCTGTTTTTCCTTTGCGCATGGACAGAATACGACCTTCTCAAGGTGACCGGTTAGTTTCATTTATTATATCAGTCTGTGGTGGTCTGTCACAGCTATAGTTTATATTAGTTAACGTTTGCAGATATTTGTTTGATATGGCTACTCCTCAATCTGACATCGATAAAAGAAAACAAATTAGTGTTCGTGGTATAGCAGACGTTGAAAATGTAGCAACTATTAAGAAAGCTTTTAATCGTCATTTACATTACACTCTTGTTAAAGATAGGAATGTAGCTACTCAAAGAGATTATTATTTTGCTCTAGCTCATGCAGTTAAAGACAATCTTGTCTCTAGATGGATCAGGACTCAACAATATTACTACGAGAAAGATCCAAAGGTAACGTAATCATTACTGTTTAAAATTATGTACACTACATAAGTAAATCCAATTTTCTGAAATTTTAATTCATGTTAAGTTCAAAATATTTTGTCCAATTACGGGCTTTTTAAGGATAATTACATTTTTATTTTTTATAAAGCAGGCCTATACATGTTACTAAAATAAAACTTTTGATGTATTAATGATCAAAAAATTTAAAAAAACATGTAATTTCTAATCCTGATTCTGTGGGTCTCAATATAGATATTGGGTTCTCAGAAGGTTTTTAGGAAGTTAATTAATTATAACTTGACTTATTTTAGGAGTAATAATAGATCTCATGTTTGAGGTAAGGTGAGGTTAAAAAGATTTATATTGGTACCATTTATTTATTTTAAGACGAGCATATTAAGGATATGGGAAAGTTTTTAAATAATCGCACAGCTTTTAATTATTTCTTTTCTGTATGTAATTGTTTGTAAACAAATTATACTTGGTAATACAAAATTCATCAGGAGCCTACAAAAAAAAGTAAAACCTGGTAGCAGTGCTCCAAAAAGTTTTGAAAAGGGAAAAAAGTAATTTTACAGTAGACACAAAACTTGAAGTCTAAACTTAAAAAAAAGAGCTTTGTGTGATACTGCATTGGGTAAAAATGCTGCTCTTATGCATAATAACCCTGCATTGGAATATACCTACAAAGTATCCAATTAGAATAGATTCATTTTCTTTAAAAAAATGAAGATTTTTTAATGCAGGAGGAAAATGTTTGAAAGCGTTAAAACACAACCTACTTGTTGTGTTTTCTAAAAACGACATCTTGCCTTTAAAACCGCCACAACTTAACCTAACAACAACTCCAAGCAGAAAATTTAGACACTGATGAAGATCTCCATGGAGAGATCGAAAATGTTGTATTATAGTAAAAATTGGTTTACTAAGTAGCAATTGCAGTTGATAGGCAGATTTTCTTGTAGTTTAGTTTCCTTCAAACAATAGATGGTCTAATGCATTGAAGATTTCATAGAAGCTGTCTGAAAATGTTCTCATGCTTTTGTATTTCTAGAGTCTTGATTGATTGGCAACCAAATTTCTGTGGGAACCAATATTACTGGTAAGAATATCAGCAATATTCTGCTGTTCATCAGCTATTGCAGCACATGCTTTTGGTTGTTTAGAATCTTCCATAATTATTTCTTTCACAGTTTTACCACCTAATTTTGTATTCTCATTTTGAATTTTTAATAAAGTGTAAACTGCCTTTTTTCTAAATTTATCAGTGTATCTAGCTTCTCATCACCACAGTCAATTCGTAAATTAAAATAGAAGTCAAAGATGATCTCATCTTCTTTTCCTCTTACTGGCAAATCATAAGTTCCAAAATATATGATACAAAAAATAGTTCATGACAATGTTGGTTTGTTTTCTTCTATTAATTCTGGTATCACTTTGCAACTAGAATATTTTCAAAGAAGGGTTTTGCAGCAGCTGTTGAAGCTTTCTAGCAGTGATTGCCAACTTGTTTTATATAATCTTCTAGTTCTAAACTCCATATATGGCCTTTCCATGTGAACTCATCTAGAGCCCACTAGAAACTTCTCCGCCCCTTGAATCCCAGTGACAGGTTGACATAGATTTCTTTACCAGTTGCTATGAGGGTCTAACTATATCTCAGTTTTTACATTATTTTAGTTTGATAAACAATTGATTATTCACCACCATCCTTCCTAATTTTATTTTGTTTTAACACTTTATTTTTCATACTTTATGAATTAGAAAGTATTATAAAGAGAGATATAGAATCTTGTGTTTCATTGCTTAAGAAGCAAGCTCAGTGACCATCACTATACTAATATGGTTAAACACTAAAAATTCTTTAAAAACCTGGTAATTATATAGACGAGCGACTACCGCTATTTTCGTGAGTTCTTTTTCCGTTTCTGATGTATTTTACTTCTTAAACACGAATTTAATATCAGTTTTGGTCGCTGATGTCCATTTAAGGCCAAATACGCTGAAGATGAACACGTTCATCATTTTCTAACTACCGTTGTGGTAATTGCAGGAATTTAGGACCACCTCAGATTGAAATAGAAAATTGTTCTAAAAGACGTCCTAGGACGATATGCACAACAATTTTTTTGTTAAATTACACCGAAAGGTTTTTTTATCAATTTAAAGTTGGGTAAAAAGTTCAGTGTGGAGTACTAGGATGTGCATCATTTGCGGAGTGATACAGTGACCTCACAACTGTAGTTAGAGGTGTTTTAGAAATCTAAACTTTTGTAAATATGCAGATTGCCCACCCCTGTCCTGAAGCTATATTGATAACTAATATTTTTGTTATTGCCAAGAAAGGTTAATTTTATATAGCCTATCTATATTGAAATATACCTATGAAGTATCCAGTCAGGATAGATTTGGTTGTAATTTTATAAATTCAACCATACAATTTTAACCAAATCTATCTTAACTGGACACTTTATAGGTATTTTTTTATATAGGTATATAGTAATGCATACAATTACAACCAAATCTATCCTAACTGGAGACTTAATAAGTATATTTAAATTCGTATGGAAAAACCATAAAAATTAAGCCAAAACGTTGTTTCTCATATATTTACACACATAAGTTATGAATGGAGATAGCTCGACGTCACTGTATCACTCCGCAGACGTTGTACAACTTACTACTCTGCACTGAGTTTTTTACCCAACTTTAAATTGATAACAGATCGCTTTCTGTGTGAAATTTAAAAAAATTCTTGTGGATATCGTCCTAAGACGTGTTTTAAAACAATTTTTTATTTTAACTTCAGGTGGTCCCAATTCTCACAATTACCGCAATGGAAACTGGAAAATGACGAACGGGTTATTATTCAGAGTATTTGGCCTTAAATAGACCTCAGCGACAAAAACTAATCTCAAATTCGTGTTCAAGACGTAAAAATACATAAGAAAATTTTAAAAAATCAGGAAAATAACGGTAATTGCACGTCTATATAATTACCAAAAACCTTTGCAGAATTAATTAGTCCCTTGCTATTCGCAGCTTTGGTATTCACGGTTTCGCTAATTGGCGGTTGGCAAAATTACAGGATGTCCTGTTAGTATATATCGTATTAAAAAAAAAAGAAACACTATGGTTACTGTGCAGGTTGTAGAATAGTATATGTTCTTGTTTTATTTATTTTGTACAGTACTTTAGTTATTTATCACAAAGAAATCTGATTATTCTCCAAAGACTATTATACTGTACACTATTAGGCCTAATATACGAAGATAGGCATCCCTTATTTAAGCATCGGCTTTATCCACACTGATAAAGAACGATGAGTCAATACAATGTCTGAATCCAACTCCATACATTAACTTAGACTCACTTCTGTTTACTTACTGCTAATTTAATAGTTTTCAAAATCAAAACATCGGTAATCGTATCTGGCAGCCTATTCATTTCCAGTAGATTAAACAAAATCCTATTTTGGAGAAAGTTTTTTTAACGCGGTGAAGTTAACACAGTCGGTAAAGTTTTTTTAAAGCGAATGAGACTGGACTCTTTTGGAAAAGAATGCCTTCACAAACTTTCTTATCTAAGGAGGAGAAATCTGCTCAGGGTTTAAGGCCTCAAAGGCCTGTTTGACTGTTCTGCTGTGCTGTAGAACTAACGGACTGGTATTATCTCAATAGCAGATGGAACTAATGGTGAGCTATTTTAAGGCAATAAATAAATAATATTTAAAAAAATCAAATTAACAGTGTATAAAAGATTATTTGCCTAAAACTAGATGTTTAAAAATTTAGTGAATAGTGTTTAACAATATAGAATAAATGTGTCTGTATGTGTGAGCCTCTTCTTTAGATCTGCGACAATTTCACTTTCCCTTCCTACATGGAGGTGTAATGTGTAGAGCTTTTATGACTGCATTAGAGAATAGTTCAACTCAGTAGGACCCTTCAGTTTGGTTCTATCCTTCCCCATTAGAGGTATCTCTATGGTAAGGTACCCCATTATAAGGTATCTACCTTATAAATCCTAATAATAATACTGATTAATACCTGTAAAACCACAAGAAGGAGGGGTTGCTTTTTAACCAACTTCAAAGGAGGAGGAGGTTCTGTATTCGATCCGTTTGTTTTTTCCTGTTTTTTTCCTGTTCGTTCTACGATACCTTAGGAAGTGTTTAACTGATCAAAGTGATTGTGCTTGCAAATGAAAGAGTAAACCTTCCCTGTGGTCCCATTATAGTTATATCCCAATTCGTCTGATTTGGAGACAACAATACGCTATTTTAAATTTAAAAAAAAAAATGGAGGGTAAATTAAAAAAAATTTAATAAGGATTATGAATAATGAGATAGTTAATAAGCAAAATAAACAATCACAGCATTAGGGAAAATTTAAAAAAAAAAAATTTAATAAGGATTATGTATAATGAGATAGTTAGTAAGCAAAATAAACAATCACAACATTTATTTTATGTAGTCTTCTACCACAAATAAAAATAACAGAAAACATAAATATAAAACGAATAAATTTTTTTATTTCTTCCTTGACAAAGCTGCTTAGTATGAGCATCATCAGATACTAATGAATGAATTTTTCTCATGAATGTACTTTTTTTGATGGTCTATCCTTATTGATATATAACTTAATACAACTCAAATGAGATAAGTAAAAATTAATACACTGAAAATCCGATTTACTTCATTTACCATAATCAAGATATTCAATAATCCTCAGGTGAAAACTTCATTACTTCACTAAATATCAAGAGATAAATTCATTAAATATAAATTTACTATCAATTTTCAGTTAATTTTTTTATTAATATTTTATGTGTACAAAATGTTTTTCCTAATAATTATTACAGACAGCATTGTTGTATATTTTCCTGAGTTATTGCATGATTATTAACTCGTTTTTATATGGAAATAAAAAAGAATAATTGCAAGATAAAAAATAATATGTAGGATTTTAGAAAAATTCGCTAGGGGAATTTCCAACATAAATTACTCAATGTCTGACAGTTTGTCTGACAAACTGGTATGTTTATTGTGTTTATTGTTTTCTTAAAGGGCATCTCAATTATCTGAACAATGATCAAGCAATATGATTAGAGGGATATAGACATCAGAAATTTGTTTGAATAAATAGTGCCAATTTCGCCTACATAATCAACAGCATGAAACGAAATTTGATTATAATGTAAATAGAAATTAAGATCATACGTCTAAAAATGAAAAAAAATACAAAGTAAATAAACAGAGCTAATTTAGAAAAAAAGAACCCAAATAAAATTTTTACTTACTATAAAAAGTAAACAATTTTTCAATAAGATGAACATAACTCATCATTAGCTTACTACACACAAAATTTTGAAGTCTGCGCCACAATAATGCTTGCTATTTTATAATCCATCAAATCTATTCCAAACATTTCCGAAACAATAAACTTTTTGATTGCTTGATTTCCCATGATCAATTATAGCGAACAATAGAGTCCTCTCACGAAAGAAAAATTGCGTGTATCCGATATGATAGTATGCGAGATGATAAGATCTTTGTTCTCTGCAAAGACCATACAATATCAGATTTCGTCCTATACAAAATTTGTGATTGCATATTTTTTGTTCAGATATACTGATTGTGGACAATTCAACTTTGAAGGATTTACACAGAATGGGATTACTGTAGATGCATATAAATATAAGAGATCATATCTCCTTAATCCTTTTGTATCATAAATTTAAGAAATTTCTTACACTGTATCTATAAAATAAGTGTATGGAAGAAATGATTGAATTGCCTGTGTGTTTATCATAATTTGTTAATCTACAAGCCAAGGAGCTACATCATGTAAAATCCCTTTAATTGTCACGTTCAGTATGTTAAATATGAGTGGGGGTATGAAATTTGATCTGACTTCAAAATTTTGTGGGTAATAAGCTTATTATAAATTATAATGTTATTCGAAAGTTATTGTTTACTTTAATAGTAAGTAAAAAATATATATATTCTGGGTTTTTTTAAAGTAGGTTCTGTTTTTGGTAAGAAAAATTTTTATTTAAAAATTGCTCTGCTAATAGGATGCAGTTTATTACTTTTCTTAATGGAAAGATTTCCTGTTTGATAAATAATGGATATACAGTATTAGGTATTTTGAAATTATTTTATTGTTTTTAGAAACCTAAGTGGAAATATTAGTGTGCTAAGCTTACTATGATTCTAGAGTTTTCATGTAGTTAAAAATTGAAAAAATAAAATAAAAACAGTTACATAATTAGTAAAATCAAGATGATTACAACAACCAATTTTATTTTGAAATAATGCTTTCATTTTTTTGTAAGAATGTAATCCTATCCAGATAAAACACTAGTTTTATCTAATTATCTGGTCTTAGTGGGTTAATTTCTGTGTTTAAACAACAATGCGAAAGAGTATCATTGTATTTTGTGCTATCCAAGTAGCCATGTTAACAGATTATACTGTAACGCTTTAAAATGTAATTTATATTTCAATTCTTTAAAGCTGACATTTTATTATTGCTTTCTAATGATTCCTGTTCGGTGTAATAAAGAATTGATACTAATTAATTCAATAATAGCCCTATAAAAAATATATTTGGATATTGCAATTCATGTTTTTGAAGTGAAAAATTTGTTCAAGAAGTTAGTTTGTTATGAAGTCAAGTATAATTCACAATGATTTGTCAATAATGAGGTTAAAGTTTCCTTAATGAAAGCAGTATGTTATGTAACTAAACTATCAAGTGGTTTATGAAAACAAATTCAAACCATAACTTCACTTTTATTCAGATTTTTTTATTTTTTACTCTCCAATAGCAGTTGTTTATATTTTAAGTTTTTAATAAATTATTTTCTAAAGTTATCATCATGTCAACACCTAATTATTTGTAGTAAAATAAAATTATTATTATTTTATTATTATTAATTAAATAATTGTTTTAAAAAATATTTAGTGGTCCTAATTGTGTAATAAAGTGTTTGTTTTGTAGATTTAAGCAGTTCAAAAGCTTCATAAGTCGAAATACCATGTAGACCATGGGTCACCAAACTTTTTTTAACCCATTATTCCCTTGCTGTAAGATATAATTTCTGGTAGTACATCTACAGAAAACTAGTGACTATTATTTTGGTTTTAAAGTTGTATTAATTATTGGTATTTTTTATGAATTAATTTTTTCTTACTATATAACTAGAAACTGTACAAGCAGATAACAGGTTATTTTTTAGACAATATTTTTAAAACAGTGAAAGTAACCATTAGACATATGGTTCAGACCTGATATAGGCATTGGGCATGAGTCATTGGAAGAATTTTACCTGTTATTTAAAAAATCTATTCATTGGTTAAAAAATAGAATCATTCTATATATCGTAGCAGCGCTTTACTCTTGAAAAAAACTAGAGTATAAATTTTTCACCTAAAGCATTGTGTACTATCTCTAATTTTGATTAATTCATTTCAAGGTATTTTTATTTTAAATGTTCAATTAGGCACACAGTAGGGCATCTGGTAATGATCTGCCGCGCATAGTTTGTGTAACACTAACATACACAATAATTACAGCAAGTAACTTGTTTGCTTTCTTAATTTAAAATTTTTAAAAGTATATCAAATTTCATTTGGTTACATATTTTAAAAATACTAAAATATTAATGTTTTAAATTAACAAGATAATAGCTGTAACAAATATGTCGTTCAGAATATATTATAACTAACTGCATGACTAGCAGTATTTTGGTCTATTACTAATAAAAGTAAACATTAAAAAAAATAGACATTGCTAAACAAAATTTTGTTTTGCCTGTTGCAGTTTTAAATGTAGTGAATATATTCATATGTTTATTGACTTGCACAACTCTTCACCACATTCTTGTCATAAATGCTTTACATCCTAGATCATTATCTCTTTTTTTCCTGGGTCTTTTCTTCATAATTCGTGTTATAAATTTTCATCTATTTTACCTGTTTAGTTTTATTGTTTCTGCTTTATCCTACTCACTTTCTAAAATATTTCTGTTTTGATCCAGGGCTTTTTGTGCTGTATTAATGTTTATATTTCTTTGTGCTTAGACTGAAAAATACAAATGCTAATAGTTATTTCAAAGCAGTAGACTCTACATTTCTAACAATACTCTCATAGTTCGTTACAAGTTTGTTTCATCTTCATTTACAAACTTTTCTGTATGAAATGTCTTTAACATAAGTTTTTCACACAATTTATTCTGTTGAGTATTAACAAAGAGTTAATAAAACGTTTCTAAATAGTAGTCTACCTATTTATGATAAATCATGTTTTTCAATTTGTTTTGGTATCTTGTTTGTTACACTATATAGTAAATATAATATCACCTTTGCCTATCGCCATGAGTATCTTCTTATTTTGTGTTGTTTAATAATTTATTTCTGTCAATCAGATGATTTTTTTTACAAAGACCAACAAGCCTTTTTATAAAGTCTGTAGAGAGATATAGATTGGTAGTTACATCCTGTATGTTAGAACCTTATGAGACCCTTCTTCTCCTTGGTTATTTCTTATATTTTTTTTCAGTTCTTTCTCTATTGATTAATTCTTTGTATGGCATAAAAACTTGTGTACCATAGTTCTGTTCAATCACTTGTGTTATATTAAAAAATGGTAATCCCTGAGTTATTTTGCCTTAATACAAAGTGGATTGACGCTACAAAATAGGCCACCTTATTTCCTCCAGCAATTTCCTGTCTAATTTCCACTGAAAACATAATTTGTCTTCTTAACCAAACCTATTTTAATCGGACATCATTATATTAATATATAGATGTACATTAAAGTGGAATAGCATAGTGTAGTATTTCTGAAGATTTATTTAATATAGGAAAGTTGTCTGTAATAAGGTTATGTTTCTATCACAATAATTAACGAATTTTTTAATCACAATTTATGATTTGCGACATTTAAAAAACTTTCTTATTGCTTATAATGCATTTTTGAATAAAAAATGTAAAGGTGAAACAAAATCAAGTTGGTTAAATCATACTTTTAAGTATTACCAAAAGCTCCATTCTTGTACCTGTATTACAAATAAAACTTTTGAAAACGAAAAATTCTCAAACTAAGTTAGTCAATAGTATAAAAAAAAATAGTTTAAAAAGATGGAACATTACAATGGATTTTTAAATAAATTTTTTTAAAGGTATGCAATTGTAAAAGTTAAAATTTGTATTGCAAAATTCATATAAATTGATTCCATCTTTACGTGAGCTAATAGTTTTAAACTAAAACACTTGAACATATGTTACACTTGCCTATAGTAGCACTTACTTTTATAATTGTTGAGGACGGCTGTTTCGGGAGATGTGTCCCATTGTCAACAGATGAGTTACTATAATTTTAAAAATACTTAACTATGTGAATACGCAATTTCTTACTTGCTGACGCGTTTCAAAACATTCGTTCCTTTTATGAAGCTAACCCTTTACCTATGTAGGTAGAGGGTTAGCTTCGTAAAAGGAACGAATGTTTTGAAACGCGTCAGCAAGTAAGAAATTACGTATTCACTTAGTTAAGTGTTTTTAAAATTAGTTTAATCAGTGAATTCAAGATGATTACATCAAGCAACTTCAGATGAGTTACGGTCTGAGTTGACAATGGGGGACATCTCCCCGAAACGGCTGTTCTTAACAATTATAAAAGTAAGTGCTACTATAGGCAAGTGTAACATATTTACAAGTGTTTTTAGTTATAACTTTTATTTCTAACATAGTACTTCGCAACTGTCGGTTTAGGATTAGAAAACAATGATAGTGATAAAAAACTTAACACCTAAAGCAATGGAAGACTGTGCAATTGACGTTTTTATCAAAGTGTAGGCCTATAATGTCTTGAGTAATTGGAACAAACCCAACAGTTGTGAAATTGGAAGTTAGAAAGTGGTCTCAACTCAACTAGAATTGGATCTGTGATTGCAGGCACTGCTTAGGCCTAGTTCTATTAATCATTCGTTGATTTTATCCTATGCTTTATTATTAGACAGTGTTTTCAATGAGTTGCGACACGAATTTACTTTGATTAGACTGTTAGTTGTTGAATCCAAAATTCTCTTAACGCCATTTAAACAGTACGTTTAAGTGACGTTGATGCTTCGAGTCAAGAAGTAATAAATATTAACTAAAAACATTAAATACCTTATAGTCCTTTCGTAATATGCAAGAATAGAGGCTTTGAACTGCAATTTTTTAAAATTTTTTATATCACGAAGGTTAAGGTAAGTAAAAATATTTAAAATCGGCACAAACGATTATTAATACATTTAAACTCTAAATGACGTTTTAGTTTAAACGTGCCTAGTCCTAGCTTCCTACCTAAACACGCGTAGGACGGGTTGTCTTTAGGTTTCAAAGAGCTTTAAACAACGAAATTTATAACCAGTTTCGCGAACATAAAGAGCTTCAGGTAGTGGCGGCTGGTGCCTAAAACCTATGGCGGTTGCAGATTGTAAAAGTGTTAGTTTTTTTTTAAGGCCAAGAAATAGTAATCTTAAAAACTTGAAGGGCTGTTATAGGGAAAATAGATACTGCTTAATACTTTGTGATTTATTGTATTGAAGGAAATAAAATGGAATTTTTAATTTAATTTTTACTCATCTAAGACACCGGATCTCATTTATTTATTAAATTCATTCTTAACTGTAAATATCAACGAACTCGGAACGGAGCTGACATTCGTCTCTTCGGACGTAGACAATCTTAACCGAACACTACCTAGGTTGCAGCCCATGTGCAACCTGATAGATCTTGCCTGGCAGTTTTAGTCTGTCTGGACCTTACAATGCTTTTTCTCCATTAGGAGTGACGTCACTGGGTGTTAACTTTTGTTTTTTGTAGTAAAGGTAGACTATAAAGAATGTCTACGAACTACTCAACCAAACTTTACCAGGTGATTCCTCAGGTAAAAACAAGAAATATTTAAAAAAAGTTTAGCAAATTCCTACTGAGGTTAACAAAGGAATATTTTGTTTTAGTTACACTAGAGGACTATTTATGATATTTTTGTGGTAACCATGGTAACAGTTTTAGGTTGTACAATGGAGGATTCGACGATAACCAGGTGGGGGGGGGGGAATTCATACTCATCTTTGAAAAATATTTCTAGGAATTGGAAAGTTGGCGCAATGTGAAGGCTCGCTAGACTTCAAACATGAAGATTTTCATATTTGAAAATATTTGAAAAACTATATTTACATCAATTGTCATCCAATATAGGTTAAAACAATTGTATTTGAACTTGATTGGATGAAACAAAACGTATTTTATTAATAATTGAAAATTTGTACAAGATATATTTATATCAGGAGATTGTGAGTTAATAGAAGGAATTCAATAAAAACAACAATTTTCCAAGAAGCTTATTCCTACTACTTTTATTTGTTTGGCGTAATGTTTGTCTGTTTTTATATTAAAATAATAATTATTATATATATATATATATATATATATATATATATATATATATATCGCAATATGTATTCTTGTGTATTAATAAAGAACTAATCAAGTATTATTGGTGTTTCATAATCAGCTGATTAATAATTCTAACAGTTCTGTTGTTGTATTATCAAATATCTAAATAACCATTCTATTGTAGATTTTGTCCTATTGTTAATTTTACATCTTGTTTAATTGCATTCGAGGTGGACACTTTTTAAACCCTGAAATTGCTGATAACTTGCCAAAAGTAACGCTAGCTTATACGCATATCTGTTCTGACGTAGAAGTCACCCAGGTCATATTGCTTTTATCTCAGTTCATAACCGCTGATTTAATTTTTCTTTTTTTAAATTAGGTTATTTAAACCAACGAATATAATAAACAAGACATTTTGGAGGTACAGAAAAAAAATAATAAAAGGAAGTTCAAACAAAAATTTGACAACACAACGTGCAACATGCAATTTATTTAAATGCTTCTAAAATCATTGAATTGTTCAAAAAGATAACCTTTAAAGTTGTAGAATCTGGCGTTGTAAATTTGATACAGAATTTATTGAAATGTATTACATTCCTAATAATGTATTAGATAAAATCTAAAACAATGTGATGGATATTTTAGTTGTTAAAATTATTAATCGCCTGCTTTTAATACCACAATAATAACAAATTAATTGGTGAACTTTTAAAAGAAGGTAGGTACTCCGAAATAACCCCTTACAACCCCTTTTCTACTGCGGGCAGTGAACTTTGTCTTGAAACAACATTTTTTCTAAATAGGTAATTTTTCATTACTTATAACGTTTTCATAAAAGGTTTCGTTTTTGGAATTATTAAATCTTATTCGTGCACCATTTAGAAATCTGAGATGTTTTTTAAAAATCCGCAAAATTTTTTTAAAAACAATTATTAATTGATTTAACATTTATTTATAGATTTTATAACTTTAGCCTTAATACATCTATATATATATATATATATATATATATATATATATATATATATATATATATATATGCCAAAACATATGCAAGGAGGGAACAAAGGAAAATAGTACTATACTTTATAGGAAATTGTTTGTTTTAACCTGAGAAATAATCTGGTGATGTTTGTTCGAATAATTTCTTGAACATTGCAGAGTACAGCAACTTGATTATTAAAAAAAAATTATTTCGCCTACAGTTTGTATTCGAGACAAACAGCTTTGTTTCGAGTAGCGTCAGTTCTTGAAATAGCTGTCTTGAAACAGTTTTGCCTCTACCCTTGATGCAATACTTTATATTTTCGACTTCGGTTAATTCAGCTTTTGCCGTGCATTATATTCTACTGAGTATTAATTTTATATATTTATGTGCATTGTCTCTTAAATTCTTCACTTGTTTAACCATTTCTGTTACATTTTTTCCTGATTACTTAATTCCTACTACATTATCGTCCGCTACGATTTCTTGATTATATTTGACTTTACTTTACTTTAATACGTCCAGCATATAATATTTATACTATAATTTCTTGTGTTTGTTTGTTAAAAAATCGATTATTGAATCATGTAAGTCATATTTTTGTTGACTCAAGTTTCTACAGCTTAGCCTTTCTTAACTGCTATCAATTATATGTTTGCTATTTGTCAGTATTTATGTAGCTTACTTTTGCGCTAATTAGTATTGTCAGGTTATCTACATTTTTTATAATTTCATTTTTAATGTTCTATTAACAGTGCCTCAAAATATGTACACATTATCTACATGAAGCATGTATTTATGGAGAAATGTACTCCTCTTGGTGTCTGGAGATTTTAATGCCAAGCTTAATGGATTATTCCAGAAGAAAAGATTCATTGAAATGGTGACTAGACGGAATTTGGTTTTCCTAAAAAAGAGAGAAATAAAACATTTAGGTGACACCAAATGGCGTTTTATGCCCGTTTGCATCTCAGGATCTGACCCCCCTGGGTCGTAGCGGAATGTTTCACTGACATTGACTATTAATGTAACCTATATTTAATTTCCAATGAACGGACCAAAAGGAAATGAAAAGAGAGGCATATAAAAAAAATATGCAGATCATTATATGCCCGGAATGTACAAGTAAGCTTTTAAATCAATCCTGACTGGATACATACTAACAGGAGTAGAGTAGAAGGCAAAGTTTGGGGATAGTTCCGCTGCATATTTTTGAACAAAAAAAATTACCGAGCCGGGTAGAAAATGCATGTAGTTCAGAAGGACGTCTATAAAAGACAAGAAAATATATTAAGCAAGACTGGAGAAAAAATCTTTTGTTCTAATGATTAATGATAGAAACAGAATCTTCCCTTAATATGATGAACAAATAATCAGGAACGGAACTAATTTGTTATAGAACAGACATAATAGAACTGGATGTGATTAGTTACATAATGACCTGTTCGTTATTTATTATGAATACATCCTAGAGAGGGTTTCATAGAATGGATCGGAGCTTTAAGAAGTAGCAATCAAGTGTAAGAAAGAAACAGTAAAAAGGAACAGAATATACCAAAGAAATAAATCTAGCATGAATGAAGTTTTACGAATTGAAGTTATTTATTAACTTCTTATTATTAGAAATTGTTTTCCGTGGATAACAGTTTTTTAGAGAGGGGATCCTTGACTTCCAGTTTCAGGGGATCCTTTATGGGCCAATTGCTATAAAAACAACTATTTTTATCCCAATGTAGCTTTATTTATTAACTCGAACCCAGATGTTAAATTTGTTTAGTCGGAGTATGAAAACATTTTGATTACTTTAGTAATTGAAAACTTTGCAGAGTTTTTGTTTTAATACCTTTTTGTCCCATTGATAAGCGTCCTTGCCGAATCGAGTAATTAGGTGCAACGGGTTGACATCTCTTCGTATCTCCGATATAGAGTAGGTCTATTTCAGGTGCGCGACTCGCAGACGTGATGCCACCAAGCCTCCCTCTATATTCCGTTCTAAGGAGTCTTATATTCGTACCTCAATCCTACATATATTTACAACACTTTTCAACTCTTCGTGGGTGTTTAGCCATTCTGGCTGTTCGCGTTTAAATTATAAAAAAACAAAAATTTCCCTTTTATCGTAGAGCTTCTGTGGTCGCCCTTGTCCTTCCCATTATTTATTACCTGGATCTGTTTCATCTTAAAATGCATTTAACTAGTGCGTTAGAATGTAGAAGCATGTGTTTAATTAATTGGAAGGGAAAGGCTATCACTCCGTGGCCTATTGAATCTGTTTCCTCGTTAAGAACAAGTTCAGATATGACTAAGTGGGTTATGTTGTGACCCTACCGGCCTTAGAGCCTTCTGTTCCGTGTTACAGTACATCCAGATATTAAATTGTTTTGCTGTATTACTTACGCAGCCCACTCAGCTCGTTCATGGTCTTGGTTCAAGAAACCAGGAAAAGAGATTTCCGAGATCTATAGATTAATTATTCCAATAATAACTCGACAATCACTGCAGCGTAAAAGATAATGTAACCGTTTGAACTGTTACGAAACACCGTTTCCCATGAACCTTGGTGTCCGCTAAAGAACTTTGCATTCTACTTGACATAAAGTGATATGTGTACTATTCCAAGAAATATCATTATCGTGATAGTTATTAGGTTTAATAAATTATTAGAAGTATAATACTAATTAGGCGTTTTTTCTTTGGTGGAACACCTTACGAAGGAACTCTTCCTCAACCAGCTGCAGTGGTAATTGAATTTTACCCGATATTTATGTACATTCAATAAGTTCTAAGTTTGTTCTATGAGATGATAACGAAGGACAGCATAGTTGGGACTTACAGATTGTTATATCACTCGTTTCGCCCTGTTACTATATACTAGTCACCCTAAAAACATTGATTCATAGCAAAGCATGGTGAATACCTTTTTTCCATGTTTACTCCGAGCAGATTTCTTTCTTTGCCCCGATCCTATTATAGGTAAGCGACTGTGCTCACTCGAAGCCATAATTTTCCTCTATATCCAGATCAAGGAGCTCCTTACGTCTTTTCCTTAGTTTTATGTATTTTCGTCTCGTTCTAACAACGGCTAGACACCTCTTTATAACCGCAACCGAGATCAAGTTTACTTTAGGTACACTGCAATGCACACTTGAAACCACGATCTCCTCTACAACATCCATCAGGGGGTTTTATATTCCTGTCTTAGTCCTACACATGCTTACAGTCCTTTCCTATCCTTCGTAGGTGGTAGTAGTCATACTAACTGACAAAAATGTTCGAAGTGAATAAAACGTTGAGTGGCAAATGGTTTATAGTTATTTACAAGTTAGGTAGGATTTGACCAAATTATAATGAATTAATTAGTTCATTAATTATAACTACATACGTTAAATATAGATTCGAAGCGAGAAAAAAGTGATTTTATTTGTAGAAAACTATAAAATACTGGTGAAAATTTGACAACAATTTTAAACATAAATTAAATGTGCTAACATACAGGAAAATTATTATTAAATTAGAGTCGTAAAGCGGCATTGCGTGTGTCTATTTTATATACTCCCCGTTTTTTCCTGTGTTTTATCGTTGAGTGGTCAGGTGATTTTAGCTGAAGTTAGTGCTGTGTTGCTCGGCAAGTTGGTGTCATCCATTCACGCTAACATTACAGACAGACTTGGGAAAACCGAACCCTTTTAAGAGTTGTGCAGCAGAAAGCATGTGGTGGGTTGCTAGCGATAAGGTGGGTGTTGCTCAGCACGTTAGATGGTGTCATGTATTCTACCCTAACACGGAGGCAGGCTTGGGTCCTGCAAGATGAACGCTTCTAAGGGTTGTGCAGCACAGAGCGTGTTGTAGGTTGCTGCGATAAGATGGGTGTCACTCAGCACGTTAGTGGGTGTCATCTAGTCACCCTAACATTAGAGGCAGGCTTGGATCCTGCAAGCCGAACCCTTCTAAGAGTTGTGCAGCACAGAGCGTGTTGTAGGTTGCTGCGATAAGATGGGTGTCACTCAGCACGTTAGTGGGTGTCATCTAGTCATCCTAACATTAGAGGCAGGCTTGGATCCTGCAAGCCGAACCCTTCTAAGAGTTGTACAGCACAGAGCGTGTTGTAGGTTGCTGCGATAAGATGGGTGTCACTCAGCACGTTAGTGGGTGTCATCTAGTCACCCTAACATTAGAGGCAGGCTTGGATCCTGCAAGCCGAAGCCTTCTAAGAGTTGTGCTGCACAAACCATGTGGTAGAAGCCGAACCCTTCTAAGAGTTGTGCGTCACGAAGCATGTGGTGGGTTGCTAGCGATAAGGTGGGTGTTGCTCAGTACGTTAGTGGGTGGCATGCAATCACCCTAACGTTGCAGACAGGATTGTGCCCTGAAACCAACCCCTTGTAAGAGCGGTTTTTTGACAGCATATGGCGGGTACGCTGAGCTTTCCAGAGTTGCCAAAAAAAAGTTCCTGCTACTGTCGGTACTTTCAAGAAAATTGTGTGTACCCTTTTGTTGCTGACGGCTTTTAAACTTTATATTAAACATGGAGTGAAATCATTAATAAGTTGAAAAAAATGTTTAATTGGAAGAAGTTAGTATTGTTTGATTATGTGATTCAATGTTTAAATTGATTAATGAACATTGTAATCAGTAAAGAAACGAAATAATCAGAAGAATAAATATGTACTTACATGGTTAGGTAATTATAAAATTTATTGGTTCAGCTTTGACATTTTTATCGTTTTTTGATATGTTAAGCTACTTAAAATATATTCTAAATAGAAAAACGTGTTTTTAAATATTGCGATTTTTTTAAACTATAAAATAGTGGTTAAAACTTAATTATCGCTATACAAATATTTTAGGAACTCACTTCTTTAACAAGTTTGCTGAATAATTTATTAAGTAAAACCTAACCTAGATGGCTACTTTGTTATTAGATTGCAATATAGTAAAATTATAATTTAATCTATTTAATATAAAATGGTGCAGTGTTTTATAAACTCAGTTTATACAGAGTCTTGTCTTTGTGTTTTGAGGTTATGTTCGTTTCCCTCACATTTTAACACCATGGTTTGATACACTTAAAGATATTTTCTTCTTGTTTAGAATGAAGTTTGAGAAACTAATGTTAAAAACAAAAATTGAGAAAATAGTCAATAACTGTTACAGATTACCGTGTAAGTACTCTTTTTGAAAATCACTAATGGTTATTTCGGTTCGACGCTGTTTTACGTGTTTTTTGCGGTGTTCTGTTTGAGGCGGCTCGTTTAAGCGCAGAGCTACGAGGTTAAGAACCCCCTGAAAATGGGACGTTACGCTCTGTGTCTTCAGACACACTGGTGATCTCTATCGGTCAGTGTCAGCGCCTGGCTGGAATTTCGTAGCAAGAAGAAATACCCTTTCGAATTGTTTTTAATAAGCTTATGCACATAACTACTAAGATAACATTAATTGTCGTATAAAGTTTCAAATCCCACGATCAATACACGCTCTGACATACTTTATAGACAACATAATACACGTTTTGGCACTAAAGAGAGACAAACAAGCAGGTGGTAAATGTCATCAAAAGAGAAAATGTTTGTTCACAGGAATTTATTTGGTTGTTAATTTAAGAGATACAAGGGGGCAGAGTACAAAGGCTGTTGTCAAGTGCTCTACACCGATAAGATCCCTCCGAGTTTCTAATAAATAAGTAATAAATAATTTAAGAGATTAAAGGGGTAGGTCTTGGAGGAGAGCAATGACGCATGAAGAGTAAGCAGGGGAGGAACAGAGTAACGCGAGTAATTGGTGTGGAGCAACGCACTTGGAAAGCCTAGAGGCAGAAGGAAAAGCAATTTTGATCTTGTAATATCTTGGGGGCACCAGGCGAAGAGGATTTACGTTAATACCTGGTGCAATTGTGAACTCGGCAAAGTTGAAACTTTGAATTCCTGGGCTAAAGATCGGAGACCAATTGCCTGGTGAAGGGGTGCGAAGGCGGTTACCATGGGTCGGCCGGTAGCTTGATGGCACAGCGCTGTTTCGAAACTTTTCGGACTATAGTCTAGTTTCTCTAATAACTGTGCGGAAAGCGTCTGCTATGAAATTTCAGTACTCAGCCGTATTAGTAGTTAATCATAAAAATAGTAAAAAATAAATCGCTTGATATAACGCTATTGAAAGTTTTAACAAATATCTGACGTGTTTTATTAGGTCGGAAATGTAAGCTTTTGACAGATCCTATTTTATGTACTTTTCATATTGTACACACAAGATTGTATTATCTGGCTTATTTACTCTACACATATTGTTCCGACAGTGTTCTGCCGTTTCAAAGAACTGTTTCAAGTATTAAAACTGATTAAGTTCTAAAGGAATTTTGAAACAGTACACGAATTGTCATGAATCTTATATACATTTGTGCTTTATGGCGGGATTTGGAACAACTTATTTTTTATCAACGCCTTCCACGGTTTGCCTTATTAATCAGCCCTTAAGTAGATGGGTCTGTTTTTTAAGAACATGCAGTATAATGTAATGAGTATTTCAAAGTTTGACTGTGATGCAGTTTGTTAAATCTACCAATACTCTACAAACACGTACTTGAAGTTAGCTAAAGCGAGTTTGTATCGTAATAGACAAGAGAATAAAGAACTTTAGAATGATTCATTTCAAAGAGATTTTATTCAGGCATTGAAAAGAATCAGAACTTTTGTTCCTCTAATTCACTGATTCTTCGATTAACTTGGGCTTGGGAATCGAATGGTAAGGGGACTCAGAGAGTCGGACTCCCATACTTACTTCCAAAGACAATACAAATTAACGTCGATAGTCAAATCTTTCTATCAACGTTGTTATAGAGTGATTTTCGTGTCTAACCCTTTGGTTCCGTGAACTCCAGGCTCCTATAAAATGTCTGTACCGTAGTTCGCCATTTCCGGAGCCAATACAGTAGAGTCTAGAAATTCTGAGTCTTGATGTTTCGAGCTTCCGTTAAATTTGTGGATATTTCTATTAGAGTATATTTTATCTATTTGAAAGAAAATGATGAGTCGGGCTTCCAAGAAATGTTTATAGCCATACGGTATTCAAAGGAAATGAGTCGGGCTCCGAAGATATGTTTATATCAATACGGAAAGCAAAAGAAATGAGCCGGGCCTCCAAGAAATGTTCGTATAAAGTTCTATAAACTTATTTAGTTCATTTTTAATTACAGTATTATAGTATTTTTTCTAATGCACAGGATCGTATTTCCGTGTAATCCGAGTTTCCGGTAATTCAAGGGGGTCTCAATCCCATCTACCTCGAATTATCGAGACTCTGCTGTATTTATAATTTTGTGGAGAAACCTTAGATGCAATAGCCATATGACTCCAGCCCGGGATTTAGCCCCTTGCTATCTGCCTTTCCAAAGGCACTTAAATTTGACCCCTCCCCACCAGTGTCATTGATTAAGCCGGACGAAAGTTAGACAATATCCTGCAATATAGAAAGTTAGGTAACATAAGGGATTTTAGAGAACATACTATAGTAGTGCAATTTTGACAGCGTACTCAATTAGCGAAATTCAGAGAACACACTGTAGTAATGAAATTTAGATAACGTATTGCAATAAACGACATACTAAGTTATTACTGGATACAGGAAGTTTAGACAGCATGGTGCGTTAGGACTATTTAGGCAAATAGGTCTACTATATGAATAAAATCTAGACAACGTACTCCATTAGCGAAATTCAGAGAACACATTGTACTAATAAAATTTAGATAACGTATTGCAATAGATGACTTACTAAGGTAGACAGAGTAGTGGATTAGCGAAATTTAGACAACATGCAGCGTTAGGTAAATTTAGACAATATACTGTAATGATGAAATTCAGATAACATATTGCAATAGACATCATACTATGTTAGACAGCATAATGGATTTTCGAAGTTTAGACAACATGCAGCGTTAGGTAAATTTAGACAATGTACTGTAATGATGAAATTCAGATAACATATTGCAATAGACATCATACTATGTTAGACAGCATAATGGATTTTCGAAGTTTAGACAACATGCTGCGTTAGGTAAATTTAGACAATGTACTGTAATGATGAGATTCAGATAACATATTGCAATAGACATTATACTAAGTTAGACAGCATAATGGATTTGCGAAGCTTAGACAACATACTGCGTTAGGTAAATTTAGATAATATACTGTATTGATGACATTTAGATAACATATTGCAATAGACACTATACTAAGTTAGACAGCAGAATGGATTTGCGAAGCTTCGACAACATGCTGCGTTAGGGAAATTTAGACAATAGGCCTATACTGTATTGATGAAATTTAGGTAACATATTGTAATAAACAACATACTAAGTTAGACAGCATAATGGATTTACGAAGTTTAGACAACATGCTGCGTTAGCGAAATTTAGAGAAAATATTCCATTATGAAATTCAGACAAAATATGACAATAGACAACTTACACGTTTTAGTACAATCTATTTTTCTTAAACTTAATAATAATTTTATAAAAATGACCTTTAACACCATAAACAATTCGCAGTTACCGCTAGAGACGGGCCTGTTTAGAAAATATTTCTGATGTTCACTATTCTTAGATAGATTTTATATAATTTTCCGCAGTCAGCACTCGTGCTATTTTTGTTCCCAGCGCGAGTGAAATTTCCATTCAAACTATTATTGAATGCTTGCCAGATAAATACATAAGTTATTTATCTCCCAAAATAAAATCACTCGTTGTCGTTTGAGAGACACGTTTTATTGCAATTCACATAATCAAAATATCATTCTGAACGTCTTGAGTAATATTAGAAAAAAAGCGATGGTGGCATATGCTGCCGACATTGGAGTCGTTCGAATTCTGAATAAATGACTTAGTCGTTTGAAGAGCCGTTTCTATAGCACTTATTAATTTACGGTACGTTTTAGAAGGAAGAAATTTACGTATCGGTAGTGTTAAGCGGTAGTCCAGATGGGAAAAGACAGGTATATAGATAGGCTGCTACTACACTTCAGTGGACATTTGGTTGCAGCTCGGCATCTGTAGCCTTCCTTGCGTTTTATATCATTATAACGTTATATGCCACCTGTCTACATGACTACACGCAAGACAATAGCTTATTGCTAATGGGAGTATATTGCTGTCTTGGTTACTTTTAAAACATTACTAATTAGTTTGATGTTCTATTGATAGTTAGAAAAATAATACAGAGAAATGTTTATGGTATATTATAGTTGAAACTATATTTTAAAACAATTATGTGTTTTACAACACACCACAGTGTTGTATTATAAAATGAATCTTGGCTAGGCATACTAACAGGCTTATTCTCAGACACATTCGAGTATTATGACAAATCACAGTATTGTGTTGTGAAATGAATCTTGGTTAGGCCTACTAACAGGCTTGTTCTCAGACACATTCGAGTATTATGACAAATCACAGTATTGTGTTGTGAAATGAATCTTGGTTAGGCATACTAACAGGCTTGTTCTCAGACACATTCGAGTAATATAACAAACCGCAGTATTGTATTGTGAAATGAATCTTGGTTAGGCATACTAACTGGCTTGTTCTCAGACACATTCGAGTATTATGACAAACCACAGTGTTGTGTTGTGAAATGAATCTTGGTTAGGCCTACTAACAGGCTTGTTCTCAGACACATTCGAGTATTATGACAAATCACAGTATTGTGTTGTGAAATGAATCTTGGTTAGGCCTACTAACAGGCTTGTTCTCAGACACATTCGAGTATTATGACAAATCACAGTATTGTGTTGCGAAATGAATCTTGGTTAGGCATACTAACAGGCTTGTTCTCAGACACATTCGAGTAATATAACAAACCGCAGTATTGTATTGTGAAATGAATCTTGGTTAGGCATACTAACAGGCTTGTTCTCAGACACATTTGAGTATTATGACAAACCACAGTGTTGTGTTGTGAAATGAATCTTGGTTAGGCCTACTAACAGGCTTGTTCTCAGACACATTCGAGTATTATGACAAATCACAGTATTGTGTTGTGAAATGAATCTTGGTTAGGCATACTAACAGGCTTGTTCTCAGACACATTCGAGTATTATGACAAACCACAGTGCTGTGTTGTGAAATGAATCTTGGTTAGGCCTACTAACAGGCTTGTTCTCAGACACATTCGAGTATTATGACAAATCACAGTATTGTGTTGTGAAATGAATCTTGGTTAGGCATACTAACAGGCTTGTTCTCAGACACATTCGAGTAATATAACAAACCACAGTATTGTATTATGAATGAATCTTGGTTAGGCATACTAACAGGCTTGTTCTCAGACACATTCGAGTATTATGACACACCACAGTGTTGTATTATGAAATAAATCTTGGTTAGGCATACTAACAGGCTTGTTCTCAGACACATTCGAGTATTATGACAAACCACAGTGTTGTGTTGTGAAATGAATCTTGGTTAGGCATACCAACAGGCTTGTTCTCAGACACATTCGAGTATTATGACAAACCACAGTGTTGTGTTGTGAAATGAATCTTGGTTAGGCATACCAACAGGCTTGTTCTCAGACACATTCGAATATTATGACAAACCACAGTGTTGTGTTGTGAATTGAATCTTGGTTAGACATACTAACAGTCTGGTTCTCAGACACATTCGAGTAATATAACAAACCACAGTGTATTATGAAATGAATCTTGGTTAGGCGTACCAACAGGCTTCTTCTCAGACACATTCGAATATTATGACAAACCACAGTGTTGTGATGTGAAAAGAATCTTGGTTAGGCATACTAACAGGCTTGTTCTCAGACACATTCGAGTATTATGACAAACCACAGTGTTGAGTTGTGAAATAAATTTTGGTTATGCATACTAACAGGCTTGTTCTCAAACACATTCGAGTATTATAGGAAACCACAGTGTTGTGTTGTGAAATGAATCTTGGTTAGGCATACTAACAGGCTTGTTCTCAAACACATTCGAGTATTATGACAGACCACAATGTTGTATTGTGAAATGAATCTTGGTTAGGCATACTAACAGGCCTGTTATCAGACACATTCGAGTATTATGACAAACCACAGTGTTGTATTATGAAATGTATTACATAAAAATTGTATTTGGCCTTATTTAACTTTAACCAACCACTAATTTTACTAATTGACATAACTCCGTCGTGTTTGGACTAGTTTTTCATGAAATCACACGTAGACATCAAAACTGTAATAAAAAATTAAAAAATACGCTTACTTTTATGTGATAATATTTTGGAGTGGAGTGCTTTTTACGCCTCATTAGCGCGGGCGGCCGGCCGCCGAGCGCCTGACCCAAGCTATTGTTGGGAGCTCGGGCGGTGACTTAATCTTTTACCCGCCGTCCCAAAATGGATAGACTATACATGTTTTCGGTTGACCTAAACTAGAGCTGTTGAATACCATAAAACTAAACTCTAAACAGGAAGGTTCTAAATAAAATCTATATTTTACAGGGAATGACATCAAACATAGGGTGTCGATATTCTGTAAAACGAGTATGAGTAAATGTCGAGATTCAATTGTTAATGTCAGCAGGTCTCGACATTTACTAAAAGATTGAAGTCTGTGTTGGAAAATAGAATTTGCTTAGTACACGCGTTTCACTTTATAAATGTTCAGAACGTTAAGTTTTTTTTATATCCAAACCTATCCTGATCGGATACTTTGCAGCCATATTTTATACATACGAGTATTTTATTTCTATTCCTTTATAGATTATTAAAACAACAAAGGTAGAGTCCTTGTGACTTGAGATTCAATTTTTCATATATATTGTAATATATTTATATGTATTTGACGTCACTCAAAAATTCAAAATAACTCTAATAATAAAACATGAACCTTTGTTGGAAATGTGGAGCTTTGTTAAAGAAATTCTATTTTTTTAATTGACTATTTTTTTTTAGCAAATGGTGGCATTAACTACTGAATGTCGAATGTAAAAATTAACTAAAATGTGTTTTGGGTAATGTTGATATCCCCATTTTATTGACATTTCTTGTAGCAAATAAATATTGTAGAAATATGTTTAAAATGTATCTTAAAAGTTACGGAAGTATCTGCTGAAAGTAAAACGCAACTGCTTTTTCTTTTTGTGGGAAGAAAATCTTTTATAGGTTTTAAAAAATACAGTAGTTCAAGAGTTATGATATCAATCATACGTAAACATGAGAAATTTAAATAGATAACGGATCGTTATTATTTCAACTATAGTCTATCCATTTTGGGAAGGCGGGTAAAAGATTAAGTCACCGCCCGAGCTCCCAACAATAGCTTGGGTCAGGCGCTAGGCGGCCGCCCGCCCGCGCTAGTGAGGCGTAAAAAGCACTCCACTCCAAAATATTATCACATAAAAGTAAGCGTATTTTTTAATTTTTTATTACAGTTTTGATGTCTACGTGTGATTTCATGAAAAACTAGTCCAAACACGACGGAGTTATGTCAATTAGTAAAATTAGTGGTTACAAAAAATTGTAGTGAGTACAATTTTACTAATTGACATAACTCCGTCGTGTTTGGACTAGTTTTTCATGAAATCACACGTAGACATCAAAACTGTAATAAAAAATTAAAAAATACGCTTACTTTTATGTGATAATATTTTGGAGTGGAGTGCTTTTTACGCCTCATTAGCGCGGGCGGCCGGCCGCCGAGCGCCTGACCCAACTATTGTTGGGAGCTCGGGCGGTGACTTAATCTTTTACCCGCCTTCCCAAAATGGATAGACTATAATGTTAAGGTTATTATAAAGAAAATTTTTGCTTTATATAGTTATAATATATCTTATTATACACAAATATTAATTATAAGTAAATACAGGAGTATATATTTTTAAACAAGTAAACTCAATTCAGAGCTTTTCTATAACTGATATTATTAGCATTATCAAGAACATATGTTGTACCTCAACAAACAAAACACAACTAAAAAACAGCCAGCTCTGATTTGTCTATCATTGAGGAGGATATGTTTTTGATAATGTTTATAATGTCAGTTGGCAAAAACTTTGAAATGTGTTTATTCGATCTAATATATTCCTGTAGTTAAACAGATGTGATTAATAAATAATAAAAGTTTTGTAACAGGTAGAAGTTCCAGTATATTTTATAAGGTTATAATATAATATAGTTGGTATATGACGTAAAATATTTCAGTTTCATATAGTTATGTTCAAATAAAAAAATGAGCAACTTGTACTGCAGTGTCATAACAGCCTTGATCAGCTCAACGTGTCTCCGGTGACGTCACTATGGACTACTTGCATTTATTCGTACTTAGTTCCATTTACCCTTCATTAGTCTTTTTATATGGGGGTTTATTGTGTAGCATTGCATTACGACCCCGTTAGAGAGGAAGTTAACGAAAATTAAGGTCTAGTTTAGGTATAAGAGCCTACACACGTGGTGTCACGATCCCCTTGTATATTTCATCCGAGGTTTTATATCCTAATTTTATCAGTGTTAACTACTTGATTGGATTATATTCCATTCTTTGGTAGGTAATAATAGACATATTGATTCCAATAAACGTCAAAACAATAATAATTCACCATAGAACTTTATATCTTACTATCTCCATCATGCATCTTACTATCCATCAAGACACTGCCTTATGCACGAAGTGTTAATGCATTCGTCTTGGATGGAGTAAGAGATGCACTTGAGTCTAGGCTTTAAAAACGCTACCAGGTCTCTTATGGAAGTATTCTGCTAGCAAGCTACATCCGTTATGGTCTGATGCATGCGAGACTTATCCAATAATGGTAACGCGAGTGTAATATTCAGGATCGCTTATAACCAAGCTCAGAATATCTTTTCCGAGGCTAATCGGAAAATAGTGAAAGGAACCTAAACACAGTCTCTCGGAACAGTGCGAAGAGAAAACCTCCAGGCAAGAAACCAAACACTAAATTTCAAGCAAGAATCCACGCCGGTTGAGTACTTTTGTGTACGTTTCAAAGATGTTCCTACATAAACCAGGATCCGTGAGGAGTGTTTGAACATGCCTAGCATATATTTTTACTGATTACTTAAAACCGGAATATTTTATATAAAACTTAATCAGGCCGAACATCTCAGCTTTGCAAAGGACATAAGTGAACTGTAAAGTACAGACAGTTGGTTTTACTGTTTATATTAGATAAACTGTGTCAAAATCGTAATTTCTGAAAAGAAAGGAAAAACTGTCTGATTGTCTCATGTTATATCAATTTAATTATCTATGCTATAATATATCAGCTTGCATAAATCATTACGAGGTCTGTATAATTCAGACCGCAGGTTATGCAGCCTACTCTCACTATGTCTAGATACGAGCAACATGTATATATGAAACTGTGTCAATGTTGAACGACTCGCATGGTCAGGTCAAGGTCAAAAACCAAACCATTGCACTTCACAAAAGGCAAACTTGCGCGATCTACGTATTCCAGTGTAGTTAACTTGGTCCTTTAAAGAGTGGATAATTTAAAGCTTTGTTAGTCGGTGTGGGGTGTTTAATTTTCGACGCGGGAAAAGTGTTTAACGGTTTTCACGTTCTCAGGGGTGAAAGTTTTTATTCCCAAAATAACAGTAGCAATATATAGAGGGGAGATCTATGGACAAGTACCGGACTACCTAACCTATAAGTTTCTCCAGGCACTACACCTGCCTATTCTGTTCACTTTTGTACCTAGCTTTACTGTCGCCATCTTTCCATGTGCATTTAGTTTTTCGTGGATTTTCTTATTGTTTTTTTCATGATCACCTGTCTGAATAGTCTTGCTACATATCCTGACACTATCCTTTACGTTTCACGCCTTTAATTTCCTTCCCATCTCTTCATGTCTGACCTTAACCATTAGAGATTTACCTAGTACATGTTTGACCTAGGGATGGTCAATCCAGTGACTTTAACGAATCGGTAATTTTAGTGACTTTGGATCAGTGACTTTTACCGGTGACTTTATTACTGGTGACAAGGAATACTGAAACTGCTTTCTATGTGCTAATAACAGGCAGGCATGCCACACTGGTGAAATGATTCTACACCTCGCTTTTTTTTGGAAGGCTCATTTTATTTAAAAATAAACTCCTACGAAATTAAGAACAAACAACCTAGTGCGAAATAGCGTCTACTGTACACAACACTGTCACTATCTTGAAACCTGACACAAATCGAACACCCATCAAGACGTAAATGAGTAGAACCAGTGACAGCCACAAATCAACCGATGACAACCGTGGTAAAATATCAGTAACTTTCAGTCGCGACAGCGATATTTTGTCGAATCGCAACAGAGACAACCACTTCTCTTTTTCAGTCAACGACACTGCACAATGATCGGCCCCGTGAGCCGACAAATTAACTAATGATACCCGTTTCATCCAGTGACAGCGACAAATCAACCAATGACAGCCGTTTCATCCAGTGACTGCGATTTTTTGCCCAATCATAACAGAGACAACTTTCGATCGATCCATTATCACTGTAACTGGCATTTTCCTTATTTTGTCACTGGTACCACCAGCAACAACATATCAGTGACAAGTCACCGTGACGGAAAATATTGTCCATCTAGTTCGACCGTTGTTTCTTGCACCGGCCTTGAGTCAGAACTCATGATTTAACGTCAAGTAACAGTTTGGTTTTTGCTTTTATGTTTGACAGTCTCGTGAATAGTCTTTAGGACAACCTCCTCATTGCTCGAGTCAAAGACGACAATGCCGTTAAAGTAAACCTCCAAACATTCACCCCATGTCTTGAGGCGGCATTTCGAAATGCTATTCATTGTGGTTTACCTCTGTTTGACGACCGTTTCAAGTCGGTTCCATCTTCCCTATCATAAAATGTGGGATTCGTAATCGGATATCTACCTGTCCTCAGATACCTGCTTCTCCTCAGAGACCGACTTCTCTTCAGATACCTGCTTCTCCTCAGAGACCGACTTCTCTTCAGATACTTGCTTCTCCTCAGAGACCGACTTCTCTTCAGATACCTGCTTCTCCTCAGAGACCGACTTCTCTTCAGATACCTGCTTCTCCTCAGAGACCGACTTCTCTTCAGATACCTGCTTCTCCTCAGAGACCGACTTCTCTTCAGATACCTATCTGTCCCGAAGGTGGACACTCAGCATAAACATAATAAAGAAGAACTTGGTTCCTGTTGTACAAAACAAGTTTTACTTAAAGGTGTGGGCTACATTAAGAAATGACCTGATAAGGTACCAGTATAAATTGGTAAATGTCGTAAAATACACAAGAAGAAGAAAATGAAAATAGGATGCTCATGCCATTCGGCGACTAAATGAGACATGGAACGCATATCTTATTAGACAGGAAACAATCGAGATCACAGTTAAAATAGAGGGATGGTGTAAAGGAAACAACTAGTCTAGCGAGTGCAAGGAAAGCACATACCGTGATAGATGAGGGATAGAAGTGAAGGGAAATGAGCGTTACGCTGTCCGTTCAGAATGTTGGAGGTGGAAAACATCCTTTGAAGTGGCGCTGTATAACGAACAAACCTACGTTACAGTGTTGCCGTTTATACGAGTATATAACAGACGGTAGCGTCGGTTATTGTTGGAATATATTGTTGCGTGCCTGCCACACCTTTAGATAAGAAATTTTTCGATCAAGTGCTTCCATATTACGCCAAATAACTCAGGACAGAGCGCACTGTAAATAGGAGCTAAAAAACCACCCACTTTATAATGAATGTACTTCAGGATACATAGACACTGTATTTCTTTTAAAAATATTACACTCATAGATGTTATTTACATGTTACTGATAAACATTTACATGATCTGTCTTCATAAACAAGATGACACGGTTTCAAACCCAGAACATGGCAATGAATTTATTTCAGGCGATGATGGCTACCTATTCGGTGCTTTTTGCCAACCAACCCGATTTCTACTTCTGTTTACATCTAAAATTAGTCGTTCACCACTGTACGATTGTCGATTGTTTCTTAAAACTAACGGTTACAACCTGTATACAAACTTTTGTTCTTGCTATTTTGTTTCTTATGTTAATGGCTCTGTGACTTGCATTGCTTGGCCTAAGTTTAACCTCTAACCATATTCACTAGAATCTTTTTTTATGTATTGGCCAAAATTTAAATGCCAATTTACGCAATTTTAAGTAGCAAAATAAGTAAATTAAATTTCATCTTAATTTAAACGTATTCCAAATTTACATTTTTATTTATTAAACATTAAATTTAAGTACATGCACAAGGCGGTTTATATTTAAGAAATAGAATTAAACGTTTGCTAGAAATAACAAACTAAATCCCCAGTTCTATAAACAAAATAATAAATTCGAAATACTCTATTGAAAATTTGTAAGAAACCTAATCTTCTGTTACAACGATTTTCTCTTGCTATAAGCCTTGGCTAGTATATTTAGGCGCTTTGATGTTTTCTTTCTTAAATATGCACTATATGTGGACGAATTTACTTACATTGAAGTCTGATTCGGAAGTTTATACCTAAAAATAGTACATATTCATTCCACTTTAGCGCATAATAGTCATTAGTGCTCTATGGGTGCTGTGAAATTCTTTTCAAACTATTTTGAAATTATAATATTTAAATTTCTTTATGAGAGCTTAAAATTTGTACGAAATTTGTTACATGACTGGCCAATTTAAAAAATGTTTAGCCGATAGAAGATTTACAAAAAACTATAATCATTCTGAGAAGGTTAACGCTCCAAAACGTGTAGAGGGTTTGGAGGTTAACCTCTCCAAACATCGTAACTGCCCTGCAAAGTGTTTACACGTTTTTGTATTGTGCAGATCACGTGTTTATACGGTTTTAGATTGGATATCGTCAATGCGCAACTCAAGGCCATCGTTACGTTTGATTCAAGGGTTATCATATTACCAATATTATATTAAATTTGTACATTTGCGGAAGTACGTTGTTATCAGACGTCATTGTTTCGCCAAAGCGGGCGCCAAGAATAGACTGACATTGTGGAAGGTCAATCTAATAAAGGGGCGTTGGTCTAGTCTTCAATTAAGTATTTCGGCCGCATTATGTCTCTTTTAAAAAATTTTCCTTCAAAAATATTTTCCGAGTATTGAAATAAGGAAGACAGAATAGGCTGCTCAAGTTATTCAATCTAGAGATACAGTATATTAATATAGATAAAGTTGTTGAACATAGAATTAGATTGTTTTAGTTATGTTTTTAAATTTAAACTATCACTACTATTTTACTAAACGTTAGTGGTAGCTATTTTACTTCATACACAGTAAAACCTTTTCAAAACGGAACCGCAACGGGACCAAAAAAAATTTTCGAATTGGACAAGTTTCCGCATTATACATATGACATTTTTAAGAGTCATAGTATTGCAATCATTTTAGTTCGTACAGTATAGGAGTATTACATACCTTTTATGAGAGAAGCGGTTGATTCTGGAAATAATATGGTATAGTATTTACTTTTAATAAACTAAATCCGGGGTCTCCACATCTGGCCCGCGAACAAATTTTTTCCGGGCCGCGGAAAGCTAGTTTACTGAAAACATTTTTTATTTGATAATATATTTCCTTTTAAGCATTTTTACTATTAAGTATGAGTACAGTACTCGTCTCTCACCTACCACTTTATTTGACCACTTGGATTATTGTTAGAACTTGAGTGCACTAAGCACTGCTACCTTCACCAAGGATTACGTTTTAGAAACCATGTCTAAGGTACGTCAAGAGTTTGACAATCGCTTTGAAGACTTTGACTGTGCAGCAGAAGACATCAGATGTTTCAAAATCCTTTTAGGTGTGACATTGAAAAAGTGCCTGCAGAAATGCAGCTTGAAGTCATCTAGCTACGTTTTTTTTTTGGATCTACCTACAAATGAGAGCAGACCTTTTCAAAAATTAAGTTTGTTAAATCTAAATACAGATCGAACATTTAGAGACGAACTTCCTTGTCAGACGAACATTTAAAATCAATCCTATGATCAATCAATGATCGGAACTACAAAATTTGATCCTAAATGGGCTGAAATTTTAAGTGGCAAACAAATGCAATCGTCTCACTAAAAATAATTGTTCTTTTTAAGCTTTACACATATTGTAAACTCATGTGTTGTCAAGTTTGCTTTAAAATTCAATAAAGTACATTTTGTAGTAAATTGAAAACATTTGGTTTTGTATCCTGTGTTTTTATTAGGCCTACTTGAAAACTCCTTCCACAGAACAACTATTATTTTATAGCAAATATAATTATTTGTTTGGTCACAGATTTTTAAATAAAGAATTTTAGTTAGCCAACAACAAAGATATATAAGGAAATATAGAAACTTATAAGATTAAGCAAGAAAATATCAAAAACCCCCACTTAGGTCTTGATTAGAAAAAAAGATCGTAGGTGTATGGGGAGGGGGTAGATTTTCTGCCCTGAAATATTGCTGGCCCGCCTTTCCTCCAAAAGTTTTCAATGTGGCCCTTGAGTAAAAAAGGTTGGAGACTCCTGAACTAAATCACTACACTACACACTCAGGAAATATAAATAAACCAGCCACAATGACCCAAGCATTAATAAATTTTAACTTATCAGTTTTACACTAAAGTAACCCTAGTGCATATATTATTCTGATTTTTACCAAAAGTCTAACAAAGAGACTTATTTCCATTTGTTAGCTATCATATCCGATTGGATACATTCCTTTACTGATTGCAATGTTCACGCATACGGGAAGAGATAGAATCAGCAGCCAACTGCGTGACGTCTCTTATGCCATGTAGGGCCTCTTCATGAGTACGCATCTTTGTTTAGACCTCCGATCCTCTTCTCATCTTCGACCGGTGCTCCCTCCTCTTCCCCACCTTCTTTTTCTTCCTCTTCTTCGCTTTCGGCAGTTGTAATACATAAAATATCTGTAGCTGGTTCAAGAGTTATGTGCGGCACCGCGAATAAAATAATCAGAATTACTTGGATTTTTTTTACCTCTAGGAAGATTTGATATGACTTTTTCATTTTCTCTTGCTTCTCTAACGTCGCCTGTATCATCACTTTCACAAAACCACGCTTTAACACTTTGTGATAGTTTCATTTTTAATTTGTTTTACAGCCAGTCCAATCCAGTTTACAGCAGCCAGAATTAACACAGGTCTTGCCAAATCATAAGAGCTATCAACTTCTATATTTAAAACCAGAGATTGTATTAAAAATCGTCTGTAGTACGATTTAAATGTTTAAATAGTACCCATATTTATAGGCTAAAATACGCTCGTAGCATTAATCGGGAACCAGACCAGTTTTGCATTAGTTACTGCAATAGCTTCACTTAAGATCATCGGACCCAAAATTTGTACATTATTTGATCTTTCACAGGTAAACCACTTTCACACTACGGCTTTGATTTCTACATTACCAGTCAACTTAGTTTTTCTCTTCATTTGTCCGTTCCCTGGAACTAATCATTCTTCATTTTAACATTATGCCTAAGGTGTCATAAATTTGCAAATACACTCGCACCATTATTTCACCGACAACTTATCTTTTTCTTTCGCTTCAATTACACTTTTTCTGGACCTGGTTTCTAAGAACTGAGGACAATTCAACAATTTTTTGATAATGCTCTCTCTCTCTCTTCTCTCTCCCTCTCCTCTCCTCTTTCTCCCCCTCTCTACCTTTTTGATAAATTCTAGGAATTGTTCTTTCCCTTTCCCCTTTGAACATATTTCCCATTACATAAAATAAACAATAATTCCTATTGTAACTATTTCGCTTTGTTTCCGTAACAACCAACAAAGTTTTCCGCATTATACAAGACTCCGCCTTATTCACGTTCCGCTCTGAACAAGTTTTAATTACTGTATTATAAAGAGATATTATGTTCAAAGAAGCTGGTAAATAAAATGCATTGTTTAAACCATTTATGAAGCAGTCTATCATAAGTAATAGTAATCTATAAACTTGAGGGTATTTTAAAACATAAAAAGTATTCAAATTTATAGAATCTTCTAATCTGGGGACAGTAACAATGAGCTGTTAGACAGGTAGATTTATGAAGGGCAGACCATTAGCCATTACTTACTAAAGTAGATTCTTTGTCAGTGAAAGAAAAAGGGTACTCTTATTTTCAAACTTTTAATATTAGAATACTCATAGATTGTAAGTTTTATCACTTGCCTTGTCTTTTCTATAGAAGAAACACGGAATGTTTCTAACTTGATTGTGTTTTTATAGAAAATAAAATAAATGTAACCCTGTTGCAACTATTCTTCGAGCTTAGCTTGTGAGGTTATGTTATAACAAATAAAAACATACACAAAACTCACAAATTAATCATTTATTGGCACATACACGTTTCAATCACAAAGTCATCATCATCATCATCAGTGAGTGTCACTACTACAAACTCAAAGTTGCAAGTAACACTCACTGATGATGATGACTTTGTCATTGAAACGTTTATGTCCCAATAAATGATTAATTTATGAGTTTTGTGAATTTTTTATTTGTTTTAACACTGTTGTTTAAAATATAAATAAATTACACTAGTTCTTGTGACAATGAAGATCTTGTGCTGCTGATGTGAAGAATGAGAGGTGCAGAGGAACACTGAGCAATTTAGCAATGATGTAAGAATATAATGTACCTTGAACATTGTGAACTAGTATGTTTGTTTATTAAAAACTAATTTTTGGTGAGGTTTTGAGTTGACTATTTTGTTTTTTACCTTTGTGAATTAGTTTTTTCTTGTTTCGTGCTTTTAATTACTTGATTCAGTAAAAGCTACAGTATCTGAATTTCCAAGTTAGTGGTGGCCAGCTTATCAAGATTTTATTTTATATATTTACGTTATAAATTGAATGTAAGGTAATAAAGGGTACCTGTTACATATAAGAATTACATAAAGTTATTTCTTTGTTGCAGAGGGTATATTACCTATCTTTGGAATACTACATGGGAAGATCGTTACAGAACACCATGATCAACTTAGGCATCCAGAGTGCTTTTGATGAAGCCATGTATCAAGTAAGCTCAACAAAATAAATAGTAAACTTTGTTACAATCAGAGTTCCCTAGCAGAATCAGAATTTTTTTATTTAGAATACATTTTGTATAAAATTTTGTAGAAATTTTTGTTGATGTTCAGTTCCTATTTCAGCTAATTAAAAATTTTTATGTGGTAATTCACAGCGTGAAATTTGAAACTGCATATTGAAAAATTTGAAAATTTATAAAGAAGTGTTTCATCTTATTTTTTACAATTTCATTTGATTTCTTCTTTCAAGTAGTGGCCTCAAAATTATAAAATATTTAGCTTTCTGATTAAAAAAAAATTCTGTTTATTAAAATTTAAAAGATTTCAGACTAAACATGGAACTGTTTCATAGAGCAAAATGAACATTGGTTAGAAAGTGATGAAATGTGTTGATGATACATTTTTGTAATTTTCATGTCATCTCGATAAATTTGTTTGTATAAAAGATACAAACATTTACCATAAACCTCAATTCCATTTATAAATCTACCTCTGCAGTTAGCTTCAATGTCATAAAATCGTATGGATCTAATTCTTGACTTTGCCACTGCAACTAAATACTTTTTGTTGTCAGTATGGCAACACTGTGTTTAAATGCTGCCAAGTTGCATAAGACGTCTCATTTTCAGTTCTTGCTTTTCGGTTCTTGTTTTTCAAAAACGTTTTTTCCTTGTGATTTCTTTTACAGATGTTAGGTCAAATAAAACAATTATTGTCTCTCTATGATACCTCTTTATTTAAGAGTGTAATCAATGGAACTTCATGTTAAACGTAGCTGGATTATTCAAATTGTAGTTTCATTATTGCTAATTGTAATGAAACAAACTTTTGACATTGTGCATCGGCCCTGGCTTCCTTCTTTAATTTTTGTTGGCAAGGATAATATTTTGTTTATGACGGGCTATTTTAACTGTTAGGTATTTATCAAGTAATTTTTTTGGTTTTTATAAAACTAGTTACTCTTCATCTAAAACCTTCTGTTCTCCATTTATTTTGCAATGGGACATTTTGTTACATGCAACGTATGTGTTTCCTCATGTAAATAAAATGGTGTTCTACATAATGGTTACAACTTCAGCTAGCACACTTTTAAAAGAATTAAGTTTAGAAATAACTTTTGTACGAATTAGAATTATTGGCTTTATAACATTTTTTTGAGAAAAATAACTTTCTTACAAATAGAGTTACCGATTAATTATGAATGGCACACTTATAAAATTGTTTTCATTCAGAATGGTTACTGTTTATCTTTATTAATTTTATACTGTAAATACATTTAAATTAGAAGGACCATTCACCAAACCAAGTGACTGATTTCAGTGTAGTTTAACAAATAAATCTTAAAATATACCAGTTGTTATATAATCATGATTTCAGGGAAAAGTATCTATTTTCTAGAGAAAATAATTACTTAATGTATAGGAAGGGCATGTATTTAATTATTTTTTAAAATGGGATTAGGTAAAATGATCTTGTTTAATTTGGCGATTGAATAAGTATTTTGACTATTTTATTCAGGGCTACAATCTTTATTATAAAATGGTAGCACAAGCTCTCATAATTTTGCACAGTTATATAGACAAGAAATTTTGTCCATTCTGAAGATGCTCTTTCATGTTACAGCACAAAAGTCATAACTTTTGGGACCAGAGAGGCTACAAATTTTGTATTACAATCCTTTAATAAAATTGCTGACATTAAATGAAAGAATAGATGTTTGAGTCATTTTTCTGACAATATTAGACAATGTTTGAAATCAGTTAAATTTTGTTCTTACAAATATAATAATTATTGTATTTTTGTGTATTTGTTTTTTTTTTAAGTGTGCAAGAGATATCTTCTCAATATTTGTCGAAAGTTTCTAAAATTTGAAATAAAATGAAACTAAAAAGGAATAGATAGAAAATACGTGAAAATTATCAAAAATAATGAAGTCTTGACATTCTTTTTAAAACAAAGTATGTTTGGAGAAAAATAAGAACTAAGAGGTGATTCCTTTCCTTTTCAAGACTTTTGTTTCCCTAAAAAGGATTCAAACATTTGATTTTGTCACTTTCAAATAATAAAAAAATTATTACCTGTGTAAAATTGGACATCTCTGAGAAATTGTTGAGAATGATCATTAAAATATAGCTTTAGTCAGAAAATCAGTTTTATGCCTCAATTTAAAAGTTTTAAACCTAAATCTGTGTTTTTAATTTTAAAACTCCTAAAAATACTCGTATAATTCAAATTTTAAATTTTTTGCTGTAGGTTTATATTTACTTTGATTTATTGCAACTAGAACCATTCCAGATCACTAATAATTTGATTAAATGTAAAAGCGTTTTATGGATTTTTAATACTATAGAATGCTAATGTAGAAAATTCTGTAAATTTCGAACAAAAGATTTTATTATTGTGGTATTTTATTTTGATTTGCATTAAAAGGCATTACAAATTTTGTAACTTATAATGATTGACACTCTGCGTCACTTACATAAACAACAACATTCGCATTGTTTGCATCACACTTCAACCAGGTACTTATTTTAACATCACCCAGATAGTTTATATTACAGTCCTTTAAATTATCTTGTTTGCAAAGTAATTTTTTAATGCTGAAAATATGATTAAAAAATATCCTTTCATTGAATAATTGTGATTGAATAATAACAATTTTACTGAATTACAAGTTAAAGTTTCATGTGACTTTATTCTAATTTAAGTTTGATGTGACTATTTTAATATTTAAATATGTATTCTCCTTTTTAAATTCCTGTATTTTCCCTTTTCAAGTACAAATATATTAATTTTTTTACACCACTATTCATGGAACTAGAGTGTATTTATAAATAACAAATGATGGTATCTAGTAATAACATAATTTTATTTGCTAAAAACCAAAGAAAGTTATGCCTATATTGAATTAGAATTAAAAAAACTGAATATCAAACAATTAAAGAACTTTGAAACACAAAAAGGGCTAAAAGCAAAAATAAAATAAAATAAGGAAAACTAAGGTAGAATTAGAAATTAAAAAGACCAAAAGGTAATATTAGTTAAGAAAGAACTACGTGAGTGTAACTAGAGAAGTAAATGTTTTAATTATGAAAAGTCAATCAGATGTTGAAAATTCTTATCATATCTGGATTGACATATTTAAATTTCCTTGAAATGGCTTTTAGTAAAAATGTTTTTCAACACATTTCATGTGCTTGACTGTGATGGTAGTTCAATTTGTGAAAAATATTTATATTTGTTTTCTTGGTCATAAACAAAAGAAGGTTATTATCATAGCAGTGTGATGTTATGATGTGGAGAGGTAGTTGGGTCAGGTGACCAGAGATTGTAGTTGTAATGTTTTTGCTTTTACCACCAGAATATGTATATAGCAAAATTGCTGGAATTTATATGAATCGTGTGTATAAATTGTTGGTAAAATGAGCACATTTTCATTTTAAAAATTATTTTTATCCCCTCGATATACGGACTTAACCTTGATGCCCTGTTCCAGCCAGGATTCAGAAAAATATTTTGATTTGATTTGCCTAAAGTCAAATTTTGAGTGCATATTATTAAAAATTTAATTTAATGAAAATTTTGAGCAACATTTTCAAAATTGTATCATACTCAGAAAATGTACCAAACACTACTGATTGTTATTGCTTATAAAAAATTAAGGCTGTATGTTACAGCTATAACCCAAATTATATTTAAAAATTCAGGCTATTCAAGTAACAGAAAATTTTAAAATTGATATTAAGAGAGGAACCCGAAACAATCAAATGTAATATAAATAATTTTTGTAATTCAAATGTAATGTAATCAAGGAATAATTTATTATTGCAATGTTTTTTATTATTATAAATTTTGAGAATAAACTTAGAAATAAAAAGTAAATGCAGAGTTAAATGAAACAAATTTGAAATGAAATTATCAACATTACAGCTTGGTCTGGATATAGAAGAGTTGGAAGATTTAGAAGAAGATGCAGGACTTGGTAATGGTGGTCTTGGGCGTTTGGCTGCATGCTTCCTTGACTCTATGGCTACTCTAGGCCTTGCTGCTTATGGGTATGGCTTGCGTTATGAGTATGGCATCTTTGCTCAGAAAATAAAGTATGGTGAGCAGGTATGTGCTAATAGTGTTAATTGTTGTTTTTAAAATGATTTATTTCACCTTTGTTTCAAGAGTTTTTAAGAATAGTGCAATATAGAAACTTTAAATCTGATTTGCTTACATAAAATCTTTTGAACCTTATGATAAGTTTGAAAGATCTAGTTAATTATTGGCAAATTTAAAAAAAAAATCTAGAGGTAATAATTGAAATTTAGAAAATCATTTATTTTGTTCATTAAAAACACAGTTTTTGCTCAAAACAATTTAATATTTTATATTCAACAAAATAGTGATTAAAGTATGCATTTCTGACAACATTTTATTTTACTTATATTTTAAATACAAATTTACAGACAGAGGAGCCTGATGATTGGCTGAGGTTTGGCAATCCTTGGGAGAAGGCTCGGCCAGAATTCATGCTTCCAGTTAATTTCTATGGGAGGGTTGAAGACACTCCTGAAGGAAAGAAGTGGGTTGATACACAGGTAGATACACATATTTAAAATATTTTTCATTTTAGAACTTAATATTGTTTTATTAAAATTTTGTGTTTAAACACATCCACTGTTAGGCTTGTAGGTTTTTTATGTTTGCTTTGTCAATAAAACGAGGCTTTATGGAATATTTGTGTTATAAATTGAGAGGTTTCTTATTACTTTTTCTGAAAATTTGGAAAATGCTAGTCCTAGAACTGTAATAACAGTAGTATCTGCTAGAGTAGATTTTTTGGTTATGTTACATTATTGATGTTAAATTAAAAAAATTATAAAAACGTTTTAAACAAAATTTCCTACTAATTTAATTCTGAAAAAAATCAATATAAATAAAATCTACACCAATTAAATTAAAAATTTATTTCAGATTAAAATTTTTTTTATAATGTCAAAACTTATGTTCTTGAACTATGCCTCTAATTTGATTGTCCAAGAATATTCTCTGAGTTTATTAGAGAAGCTGAAATCTCACACATAGCTGTATTACACTAATGAAGTGTTTTAGACTTATGTATAAAGATTTTTCTTCATTTTCACAAAATAGAACATTTTTGAAACTTGCTCGGTTTTTTTGTGAATTTCCTTGTGATATATATATATATCTTTTTTTAACCACCATTGTAATTTTTGTATAGATATTAGTGCTTATAAAGGTTGATATTATTTATTGTAAACGACTCATGTTTAAATACACTTTAGGGTTTTATTAATTATTAGTCTTACGTTTTGTACAAAATATAGACTAATTTTTTTTAAAACTTAACAACTTTAATAAAATCTTAACAAAAGAAACATTCTTTTTATTGGAAAGTATTAGTACTTTCTTTCTAATTATTAAAATTACAGATTTCTTAAAAGTAAAAAACTAATGCAATTTAAATCCTTCAATATTATTAATCTTAAGTCATTGTTAAAATAATTTCCTCTTGTCTATAAAATCATACAACTGTTTAGATAAATATTTTTCAATGTTTATGATTTTGTTGGGTTTAAATAGGCTATCAATTATGGTTTTCACAAATTGTTAAAATATATATTATTTTTTAAAAGTAGTAAATGTTATTTTATTTATTAAACAAAAACTTGCTTGGAAAACATTCTGTTTGAAGTTTAAAAAAGGCATACTATAAGTGAATGCAGTTATTAAAAAATAACTTTCAGCAGTTGTGTAATTTTTCCACTTTCAACCTTTTAACTTTGTATGTTTGTATAGGGTTTCTTTTATTTTCTAACTCTAAGAAAATATTTTGCTTTTTTGTATAATGTTTTAAACTAAAACCTGAAAGAAGTCATGTAAAGTGAAAATAATAATAACTGATTAAGTTAAAAAATCTTGCTCTCTCTCTATCTCTATCTCTCTCTCTGACCTCTAGATTATATTATAATTACCCTACCTTTTTATAGTCACACCATCAGGTTTCTAAATAATTAACAATCATATAAATTTAACATCATCTACATTTATTCACATGACATCCAATTATTAAAAACTATACCAAATTACATTAATATGATGCAGTGACAAAGATTGATTTATTAACTAATACTACAATTACTAAAAAGGTGGACTCTTAATAGAATTTTTTATACAATAACTTAATAAATACAGTGTTCAATTGCTGAATCTAATGTAAGAAAGATTGTACTTATTGTTTGAGTTACTGGAATTCCTGAAATCGTTATCCTGTTAACTGCTCTACTGCACTTTTACACAATAACTAACTCACTTCCCTATATTTCCTTACTATCTGCCTATTTCATTTCTTGTCACACTTTTAAATTTCTGCATATAAATAAGTAACAATAACTTACAGTTCCCTTAACTCTTCTAAACAAATTTACTCTTTTTAAAACAATGCTTACAACTAGTCCCCCCCTAATATGTCTGCACTCCTTGAAGTTCCCCAAAAAACCTAGTCTTTTTGCCCGATAATTTTAGTTTTTAAGAACAAGCATAATATCCCTCCTTATGTATTTCAGTTATTTTGGTGGTTCTCACGCATCTTTAAAAATAGTTTCCTACATGGTAACAGTGTTACTTTCCCATGCTATTCTTGGTTTCTCGAAATACTTAAACTTCAGAATACATAGACCCTTCTTTTTTCAATAGGTTCCCACACTGGTTTATGACTACCCCTGAAATATAACAATGGTTAAGCCCTTTTTGTCGGTACTTTAGTAAGCAACCCTTGGTCACTCCTTTCTTAATATTTCTACTCATTATTATCTAGATTTTGAATACTAACTAAATTTATTCTATATGCCCCATATGTTCTGTTTATGTTATTATATATATATAAATACTATATATATATATATATATATATATATATATATATATATATATATATACATACTATAATATTTTTAAAATAGTAAAAATAATAATCTCTAGAATTTTAGTTTGAAAATTTAAACATTTCCCATTAATATTGTCCTTATGCTGTTATCAGGTTATATTTGCAATGCCATATGATAACCCCATCCCAGGATATGGAAACAATGTAGTCAATACACTGAGACTTTGGTCTGCTAAATCACCAGTAGAGTTTAACTTGAAATTCTGTAAGTATAACAACACCTTAATAGAACTAAGTCAAATTAGATTAAATTTAATCCAAATCTATAAAGAAAAATATATTTCACATTAGAAGTTAAAATCTGAGTTAGATATGAGAAATAATTTTTCAGTAAGCTATTTTGTGCTGTGGCTGTCAACATGCTTTGCACAAAAACAGACAGTATACAGAATAATAGTTATAACACTATAATTATTATAGAGCACCTTTGTATTGTTTATATTTTAAAGTTACAATGTTAAAGTTATTTGAGTAGTCTGTAATTGGATTCTTACTAAAAAATCATAAGTTAACAGTAATCATGCATAACAAACAGTTAACTGGCGATGAAGGCCAAGTCCAACCAAAGTTAAAACCAAACAGACAATCTGAACATTCAGTATTATTGTAAATTGCTTTAGGATTGACATTTTAGTTGATTTTTTCTCTGTATTATTTCTATAGAGAGTAAGCCTATTTCAGATTTGTCACCCTCCACATATCTCTTATATCCTCTACCAGGGGGTTTTATGGATCGATCATAATGCTACTTTTATAGTCAATCCTTTCTTAGGCACAATAATAAATTTTGACTTGCCATTCAAGTTAGAAATGAAATCTATCAACTTGTCAATAGACAAGTTTGATTACTTCATGCTACTTTTCATACTTAAGGGCTAATCATTTTTTTTTTCATAGGAGCAATTGATAACTCACTGTTCAGCCTGAACCTTCACTATTTAGCTATTAATTTTTTTGCTAACTAAGGGTTTCTTGGCAGTTGTTGGTTTTGACATTGAAAAAGAAGTGAAAAATAACATAAAAATCTACTGTTATAGCTGGAGGCTGAGTTCTATAATGTAACACAGAAAACTAGTTGAAAGCTATAAAAGTATTGTAACAAGCATATGTAGAGAAATACCATAAGGTTTTCAAGTTATATGAAATAAGGCATACGTTAATGAAATAAAACCAATTGTTATAAAGAGAATCTATAGTAGTTTTTTAAATTGAAAAACATACCTTTTAAAAAATTCCTCCAAGATTAAAATATCTACATTTAACTTACCTAATATATTACCTATTATATGAGGACTATTCACAAAGTAACCTAAGTTTTGACCTTGAACAACTATGAGGAGAGCTAGCACAACAGTGTTCAACCAGCTGTAACAAAGTGTGTTGCTTCTACCTAGTTCATAGTGAATTTTTATAAATGATCAGATTTTTTTTGTAAAAAATTACAAAATTACAAAATTGTTGAAATTTATCTCCAACTTTGTGAGGTGTATAGGGACAGAATAATGAATGAAGGGGGCGTGAGGTAGTGGTGTATTTCGTTTAAAAACGCTCCTGCCTTCAAACATAACGTGAACCGCAGGAGATAAAATGTTGTCAAAGATCAACGATGATCAAGAACTTTGTAAAATCATGACATTTAACAATTTCATATAACAAGCTTTGTGAAATTTGTATTAAAGAAAATGAGAGCTCTGAAATTGTAAAGCATAGATTTTCAAGAACCTTTTCACATTATTTGGTCGCCATACACTTCACAAAGGTACTTGAAAACATTACCAGGCTCAGTTTATAAATAAGACTAGAAGATTTGAACTGTATCCAGTTGAAATAGGACGGATTTAAAGAGTGTTTCTATGATTTCCAAGTTTAATCTTTGTTTTTCATTAAGGATCTTCAGCAATTAATTAATTAAGCAATTAATTAAGTAATGAGGGACTAATTAAAATAGTATCACTCCTTACAAAATGTGGCAATTTAAAATGATTTATTTCATTATTTTTTTTGCAGAGTCCTCATTTTTATCACATTCTTCTTAAAATAATTCCATTGGTTGCTTGGATAAAGCATTATATTACTGTGGCAGCCTTAATTGGCCTTGAAAAATTTTGTGAGTCTTTACACATCTCGATAGCGTTTCCATTTCAATGGTTAAAAAATATGATTTTAAAAATAACTACAAAAACAATCACATTTCTCTACACTTGCAATATATAAAAATGACAAGGTCTTGAAAAAGTGATGGTTTTTGTTACTGTTAAATATTTAAACTTTCTGATTTACAGTCAATGATGGGGACTATATCCAAGCCGTGATTGACAGGAACTTGGCAGAGAATATTACCCGAGTTTTGTATCCCAACGACAATTTCTTTGAAGGCAAGGAGCTGCGATTGAAACAGGAGTACTTTATGTGTGCTGCTACACTTCAAGTAAACAATTTAATTTTATAAGCCACTACAAAAAAGTTAGTTTCCAAATTGTAATATATAGGCTCTTGAAAATGATATTATGTTGAAGTTTAAGATTTCAGATTTTGATATATTTTTAATATTACCTATTGAAGAACAAATTTTACAATTTTTAAGCAAGTTGTAAATATTAACTTACAAGATTTAATATTTAAATGAACAGAGTGATTATTTCTCTACTTTTATTGTGTGTTTATGGTAGTATGTAGCCTTTGATTATCTCATTTTGGTCTTTGTGAGAATATTTTATTCTTTTGGAATGCAGAATTCAGCAATATCTTTGTTTTATTACCACTGAATTTCCTTTCCATCAAAGTCATATTGATCATAACGGAAAAGCTCTTAACCTTATAACTGATAATGCTGCAATCCTACAGTGATTTTAGCTTCGCACAGTATGTATTTAAAAAAATTGTTAGAAATGCATAAAGCAGATAAAATATAATGTTATGTATATCATTGTTTTAACTAAAACACAGAAGAAGAGTATATGATAAATTAACACTTTTACCTATGGTTCAGATATGTTATCCTTTGTAGAATGGGAAAACTTGGAATATTTCAAACATTTTTTCAACGTTCACATTTTTAAGGTTTTTAAATGATTATAGTTACTCCAAATAGTACAAGAACAAAATATGCACAATTTTATAATAATAATAATAATTCCAAAAATAACCTATGTACAATAGGGAAAAGATTATATCAAATCTATATTTGTAAAAATCTAAACCAATGAAAAAGTCTACAGTAATAACTTCCTTAGTTATTGTTGAGGACCTTCCTTTCCCTGCTTTGTAAGCCTATAAAAATGTTCAATTTATAGAAGCAGATTGAGAGTGGCTAACAGTTAAACTTAGGGTCTAATATTAACTTAATTTTTTTTTGAAGTACCTTGTATTAAACAATCTCTTGAACCACTTTTGATCCATTTTCCAATATTTCATTTCCGAAATATCACTTCTGTTATCTGAACTTAAATTTTCATTTATTAATTCTCTAGTTTCACTAGGCTAGTTCTAATCATAAGCATTTTGTTTAAAGCACAATATATAACTGATGGGTTTGTAAACTGATTAATAAAAAAGGGATATGGCACATCTGGCAGCCTTCAGTTGCTTATCATGATGTTAGGATGAACGTTAGTCACTAACAGTCAAATAAAACTAAGATAAATTTCATATATCTTATATTTTGATACGTAGTAGAAAATCTACAGAATCAACTAGTGCAAAATTAATTTCTCATAACTTCATTAGTTACAGCACAATATTGTTGCAAAAGAAATAGATGTGTTTCACATCTCTGTCTCTATAAATATCAAGAATATGTATGAAATATGAGTTGTCAGTTGTAAGGTTAATATTAAAATTCATTGGGAAATTTAGATTCTTTTTCAGAAATGTATAACTGGTTTTATTGAAAAGGTTGTCTGAGATAATATTTTATCTCATTCATAAGCTTTGAGTGGTTCAAAAGGAATTGGAAAAAAGACTAAATATTATATGGCTCCTGTTATCCTTTTATACCAAGTACTGAATCTAATAGTTTAGATGGTATTATTTAATCCTCAAAAACAGTACTATAATGAACAATGATTTGTACAACAAATGGTAACAAGTGTTATCTTGTTTATCACAAGTTATAGTAAACAAAATTTATATCTAAGAGGCATTTGCCAAATGAACAAGTAATGGCACAGCAGTATTTAAGTGTTATTACTGGTTAAATTTAACTGTATCAAAATCTGTATTGCTAAATATCTGAATAATTAGGAAGAGTTTTAGCTTATAAATAGAAGTGCATTAGCAGCATCCCAATGCAAACGAAGAATTAAGATCATATGGCATTTTAGCCTACATCTATATATGGAACAAAGTAAAAATGTTGAAAAAAATATTTTACCCTATTAAAATAATAAATCATGAAAGCGTGCCTGGTGTAAGAACCAGATGATTTAAAATATTCTTAGATTAATGTTGTTTATAAATTACAGTGGGAATTAAAAAAAAAATGTAAAACAAGATAACAATGAGTTTAAATTAACATTTATATATAATGTTTAGGCCTGTACAGTTTATGCACTGTAGAAAGCAAAATCACAGACAAACAAAATAAAAATATTTTTGTTTTTAATGTCTAAAGACTATAGGAGCCATTATCACCATATAAACCATATTTAACCTTTTTGGTTTGTATTGTGTATTTACTTCAGTAGGAATGATCACTATGTGCTTACTTTTACTTCTTGGTATAATAGTATAAGATTTTTTAAATGAAAATAATTAATCTTATAATTATAAAATGAAATCTTTCATTGTGAAATAATAACATTTTTAGAGTTTAAATAATGTGAATCTAATTTCCCATTTGACTTATCTCACTCAAGCCATGTCTGATTTGTGTAGAACTACTACTCCCAGATTAGTAACATTAGGATTTGTGTAACTACAAATCCTCCCACAGTATTAAAAAAAAAGTATTCATTTCCCAGTTTTTCTATTCTATCAATACTTCCAACCAATAATTCTAGTTTTTCTACTGCTTTCAATAACAAATTAAAAATATTCTTCCCTGTGCTTCAAAGTTAAAAAAATATATATTTTAATCAATATTCATAGTCTATCTTTGAGAATACAGTAGTCAAGTACAGGAATCTTTGTTAACAATTTAAAAAAAAATATTAATGCAGTTTTTATTAATTTGTTCTGAAATGTCAGTTTTTTGAAAAACACACTACAAACATAGAGTGTGAAAAAAATCTTTCATATGATTCTACCCTTTCCTTAAAACACACAACATATGTTTTCCTCTAACATTGAAATCAAATATGTTAGAGCTTATATACAAAACGTTTTACAAAGTTGATCTTGACCTTTCCATTAAAACAAATTTTCCCTCTTCCATATATAGGAACCACTTTTATTCACCTCACAACCAGATACATGTAGTTTGTTTCATTTTTTAAATTCAGTGAAAACAATAAGTGGAAGGGTATCGTGTAAACTGGAGGTCATATACATCAAACTTTAAGACATTTATTGCTTTATAACCTCTAAACACCATTTCTTTAGAAACACTAAACCCCCTACATCAAACAAATTATAAACTGATTTTACAGAAAATGAAAGAACAGTAGAAGGTCATTTAGTGAGCTATTGTGTACTAAATTTATTATTATTATCGTTATTTTAGGTGTAACTGTGTGTATAGTTAATAAAGTAAAAAAAAAAAATCACAATGAAAAATCTTTCAAGAATATCATTTTACAAGGACAGAAAAAGAGGAATGACTAGAAGAGGCAAATTACATTGATCTGTCTCAGTGCAATTGCTACTTGAAAATTTTATATCATTTCTCTAGAGTAAAATGTTTGTTTTAGGATATTATCAGACGCTTCAAAGCATCTAAGTTTGGTTCACGAGATGCTGTACGTACTTCTTTAGACCTGTTTCCTGAAAAGGTTGCGATTCAGCTAAATGACACTCACCCTTCTCTTGCTATCCCTGAACTAATGAGGATTCTAGTAGATGTGGAGAGACTTTCTTGGGATAAGGTAAACAATCATAATGGCTGGACTTAAAAATAAAAATGACTTTATGTTATAAAAACATTTCTAATAGTTACAAATCTGTAATTAGGTTTTTTATTATGTAATTTAACCCTATGATAAAAAGAACAGGAGAAACATTAATGGTAAGAATTGGTTGTAACATGTGCATCATATCAAACATCTGGGGCTCGTGCAACATTGGGAGGGACTAAAATTAAGAAAATCGAGTTGGAAACGATGTGAAAGAAGGGACCTATAGAGTAAAGTATGATGGTGTTAGATTTTATGTAGCAGACATTATGATGTTAGTCATTGTTTCCTACTTAGGTACCAATATTGTGTCTGCTATAGAATCTCTTAACATTATAATGGTTGAAATAATTTTGTAAAGCAATGAAAACATATATTTTAGGTCAAGAAACATTATATAAGTTTTTTCTCTGCATTTCTGAAATAAATAAATAATCACTTCTATCTTCCCCTTCACAGTTGACAAGGTAGGCTAAGTTTTTACTGAAATACAAAAGATTGCAATTGGAAATTCAATGTTTATTTTCAGGGAAGTAGCATTTTGAGACTATAGTCATTGGATCTTTAGATTTAGGGGCTATGGCAATGTTAAAAAAAAATGATATGGTAAAACTTTTGACAATATTAATTACAATTGTAGCAAGAGATTTATAAGTTTAAGATATAAGGATACATTTCCTGAAGGTTTTAGGATTAGGTTAGCATAGATATTAAATTTTCTAAGTCTGAATGCTCTGGCAATTTGTGTTGTATAGGGAAGAAGAACGACATCCTTAAGGAAAAGTATGATGCATAAACACATTGAACTTTAGTTATTTAAAATAGAGCCTTCCATTTCAATTGATTGTCATTATTTATGGCAAACTTAAATTTATTTTTTGCAATTTAAATTAAAATTGATCTTTTTATTTAAAATGGTGCTATTATTAACTATGGAGGCCGATATGCTTTTATCGATATGCTTTTATTATATTAGGATCACCTATTATCCTATTATTAAGGATGTGGAAAACATTTTGTGTAATAATCAAAGTTAGAGAACATTTTCTTTTATTGGATTTATGGTAGATGGAATTGTATTTAAATGAATTATCACAATTAATATAAAATATAAGTTGGTACATTTTAACTTACTAAAAAAACAACTATTTTAAATCATGGTTGTTTGAAAAATGTGCTAGACAACGTAATACAGGCAGATTGATTGTAATATTAAAAAATGTCATTGTTGTGTTGAATTCGGAAGTAGATATTCACTATATCATCACGGACACAATTGTTTGCATATTGTGAGTATAAATGTTTGGGTTTCTAATAGTTAAGGAATGTAACCCATTTGTGGCAAGAGGTTTGTTTCTCTCATTTCAGAGACAGAGTTGACATCTTGAGTTAAAATGTTGTGTTTTTCTTATTTACTTTTTAGTTTATTATTTTCATATTTGGAAACTGTAATTATTATTTCGTATAATGTGTAAATGCTAAGATGTGTACTCAAAAGAATTATAGTTGCTATGCAAAATAATTTGTCTCACTAAAATTTTTCATGGTTAACTATATGTTGTTTTATTCTTACCAATTCCAATTGTTATTTGTTAGATTGGAAATAAAAAATATCTCTGTCTATTATTTATCAAATTCTAAATGAAGAATTAATGGTTTTTAGAATCATGATAATTTCCCTATATTTAAAAAGTACTTAACCAAGTGAATACGTAATGGCTTACTTGCTGATGTGTTTCAAAACATTCGTTCCTTTTACGAAGCTAACCCTCTACTGGCTTCGTAAAAGGGTTTACCAGTAGAGGGTTAGCTTCGTAAAAGGAACGTTATGTTTTGAAATGCGTCAGCAAGTAAGCAATTACGTATTCACTTTATTAAGTACTTTTTAAATATAGTTTAATCAGTGAATTCAAGATGATTACATCAAGCAACTTCATGATAATTTGATTTAAGTATTTTGATAGTGTTTTGATTTAGATCCCTAACAGACTATTTCTACCAAGGACCCAAAGTTAAAACCTGTGACTATAGTCAAAATGTTCAATTCCAAATAGTAAATCGGTATTTTTCTGTAAACAACATGTTTCTTGTATGCCTATAACATAATTCTGAGTTACAAATTCATTCTGCTCTGGGTCATAGATACAATACGTGTATATACAATTTAATTAATAAAATTTCAAACATTTTTCAATTTTATTTATATAAATTCTTTTTAATAAAATCATTATAGTATTTTTATAATTTATGTTTTAGAGGGTATATTATTTTTACTAATTCTACTTTGCCTATTCTTATAATTCATCAGCCTTTTCCACTAAGTATGATGAAATCACCAAATTTAAACTGTAATTACAGAAGAAAGGGAAAATGGTCTGGTTTTGGCAGTTTGTGTTACTTAATAGTGCGACCATTTAAAGAAGAAATTAAGTTTGAGAGAGGCCAAAATTCTAGTTTAATGAAGAGATAATATTTATACTTAGTAGATAATATTATTAAAAAAATAAGGTAAGGTTAATTCGTACATTGTTGTATGCTCTTTGCTTAGGCTTGGGAAATTACAACAAAATCATGTGCATACACAAATCACACAGTGCTGCCTGAAGCTTTAGAGAGGTGGCCTTGTTCTCTGCTTCATTCCATCTTGCCTAGGCACATGGAGATCATATATCATATTAACTTTTTACATTTACAGGTAAGGACTATAGTGACAAGCCAGATTTGTTATTGTTAAACTATAAATAGGTTAACTGATTTATTAGGGAATCTTAAGGGTAAACCTCTGATATTGGATATGTCTAGAATCTATACTGTTATTTGTAATATTTGTGACAAAGTGTATATTGATCAGACAATGAGAAAGATTAGGTTTAAAGAACATCTAGCCTATATTAAATATGGGAGGCTAGATAAGTCCAGTGTAGCTGAATATATCTTGAATAAACTAGATATCAGTAGTGTTAAGGTGGGGAAAAGAGGTTATTTAAAAGTAATGAAAGTCTTGCTGATAAAGAGACAATTCCTGGTTCTAGTTTTTCTCTTTGTTATGACCAAATACATGACATTATTCTTTAAGTTTGTAATTATTGTTAATATCGACAATGATACTAATGATGTGATTAATAATGTTTACTATTGTTTTAATTATTATTGATTTATTTAGTATTTACATTGTTTTGTATTTTAATCTTAAAGCCAGATCTGTTACGTATAAGTCTTGTTCCTTCGTGTGAATATTTGTAGCCAGGATTCATAATGGTTTATTAATTATATTTACGCTACTGTGCTCTTTATAGTTTTTTGTAGTGAATTTCATGTTTTTGTGAAAAGAGTTTTCATTTGATTTATTAGCTCTTAAAGCTAGAATACATTACTCATCTCAAAGTTAGGATCCCTAAAGACATCTGACTGCAATATTTATTCTAAAAATCTAAAATAGAAGGAAATGGATACTGTTCAATTGGCCAATTTCTATTTGGGGGGGGGGGGAGTTTTTAAACTGTAAAAATTGAACTTGTCGATAGTGTTACTAATTCAGCCTTATATATAGTAAAGTTTGCAAGTTTTACAGAGCTAGGAAAACAATTTCATCTTATAGCCTTCTTACCAACATTTTAATTGTAGAATAAGATTGTAATTCTGTCTGTTGGGGAATAAGATAGGATTAAGATAAAAACAAAACTCTTTCTTTACTTAGATATAGAGAAAGGTTTCTAATATGCCATATGCAAGTGTTTATTTATTACACCAGGCTGTAGGAAGAAGAGCTAAGGATAAAAAGAGATTAAGACAAGTGGAAGTAAGGAAAGGACACAATGATGCCATAGTACTTTGAGTATTAGAAACTCATAGTAAGCTGAGCAACTTGACTAATGAAAACTAGTTCTCTATTGAGGATTGATAGAGGTTTCTAACATTTCTATAGGAATATATGTCTGTGAGATAGTTAGTATATTAACTGGTGATGAGTGTATCTATATTTTAGATATAAGTAGATGTTTTGGGTGTTGCATTATTTAAGTGAGACATTAAAAGATATTGTAAGACATTTTAATAAACATTACTTTATTTTTAACCAATCACTTTTAATTTTTAATTATGACTGGTCTTTGAAACCAACCAAAGACCCGGCATTTAAAATATATTTTAATTACTTTCTTCTAAATCTTTAAATGTAAATAAAACTTAATTTTTATGTTTATGTTTTTAATTTTAGTTAGTTTTATAATCAGTTTAATTTAATGTATTTAGTTTGTTGTAGTATCTAAGCAAGTCTTATTATAATAAATACATTCTACTCATGAGCAAAATAGTCAATGAGGACTACTGTATGAGTTGAGGTAAAATATACAAGGTATTTTATGGTAAAGCATACAAGATATTTTATGGTAAAATATACAAAATATTTTACGGTAAAATATACAATATATTCTACAGTAAAATATACAAGATATTTTACATTTAAGAGGTAATCCTTGATGGCTATGTTTGATGTCAGAAATTTCATACAGTATTTGCTGATTTTGTAAATTTTTCCTTAACCCCTTGCACTCTACTGCCAGGAATAAATTGCAATTTTTCCGTAACTCCTTGCACTCCACTGCCAGGAATAAATTGCAATTTTTCCGTAACTCCTTGCACTCCACTGCCAGGAATAAATTGCAATTTTTCCGTAACTCCTTGCACTCCACAGCCAGGAATAAATTGCAATTTTTCCATAACTCCTTGCACTCCACTGCCAGGAATAAATTGCAATTTTTCCGTAACTCCTTGCACTCCACTGCCAGGAATAAATTGCAATTTTTCCGTAACTCCTTGCACTCCACTGCCAGGAATAAATTGCAATTTTTCCGTAACTCCTTGCACTCCACTGCCAGGAATAAATTGCAATTTTTCCGTAACTCCTTGCACTCCACTGCCAGGAATAAATTGCAATTTTTCCGTAACTCCTTGCACTCCACTGCCAGGAATAAATTGCAATTTTTCCGTAACTCCTTGCACTCCACTGCCAGGAATAAATTGCAATTTTTCCGTAACTCCTTGCACTCCACTGCCAGGAATAAATTGCAATTTTTCCGTAACTCCTTGCACTCCACTGCCAGGAATAAATTGCAATTTTTCCGTAACTCCTTGCACTCCACTGCCAGGAATAAATTGCAATTTTTCCGTAACTCCTTGCACTCCACTGCCAGGAATAAATTGCAATTTTTCCGTAACTCCTTGCACTCCACTGCCAGGAATAAATTGGCAGTGGTAATATGCATTTCAGATCTGATGGTCAGAGCAACACCCTTGCACAGTAATCCGAAGCCGGGCAATACCCAGCAATGTTTTTTGTCATATCCACTCAAAAGCCGAGTATAACCTGGCTTTAATTTTGTGAGGTTTCAATCCTAAACAGGTTATAGTTTGGCATTTAAAATTATTGGGGTTTCTGACATTCTATGGGGTTTGAAATAACTTTGTACAAAACTTTATTTCCTAGGTTGGCTATTCTAGTAAACGCTATGGGTCTTCGTTTTCATAAACAAATAATACGTTTCAAGTGGTTGTTTGCTGAATATATTATTTAATTGTGTAGTTTGATTCTTTTTAAAGCTGAGTAATGTTGATGTTTTTTTAAAAGTCTATCTTTTATTTATTCCCAGAAATATTTGTCCACGCCTAACAGAAATATAAATAAATCAATTTTTTATTAATTTTGTAATTTGTTCAAATGTAAACATAAAACCTATTTAATTTTTTTAAACTAGTAAAAGATAATGTATAATTGCAAAATATTAATTATATAAAGTCTTTATAAATGACAGAGTGACTGATTGAATAAATGTGTCATAAGCTATTGGAGCGGTAGCGCAGATGTTTGCAAGTCTCAGAGTAGCCAGGGGAAATTCGTGAGCGGTTTACACCCGGCTTCTGAATACTGTGCCAAACGAGCTTCTCATTGTCGGAGTGCAAAGGGTTAAGCATTTAAATTAAGGAATTTTAAATTTTATATATTTTGGCGATGAATAAATGTATCTATTTATTTCAGGTCTAATTGAATTGTTTCAGAAAGTTCAAGAGAAGTTCCCCAATGACATGGACCGACTTAGACGAATGTCCATGATTGAAGAAGATGGAGAGAAAAGAGTAAACATGGCAACATTAAGTATTGTAGGATCTCATGCGGTAAATGGTGTTGCAGCATTGCATTCTGACATTCTGAAGAAGGAAGTGTAAGTAGAATGCTGTTGTTTACTTAAAGGATTAAAAACTCTTCTGTCAATGACCAATAAGTGGTCGGCTATTTGGATTAAATCATTGAGTATAATAAATAAGTGTATATTTATTTATAATTATTTATATCTTGCAAGTATCAACAAATATTGAATCTTTTCAATATAAAACAAGACTAATTAACTAACATAAATTATGGCTATCCTTAGTTGATGTTAGCAGTTTGATTTATGGTATGGTAATAAACATAAATTTTTTAATTTATTTATAATTAATCGTACACACAAAAATAAAATTATTAAGTAAATAATCGTTGTTTGTCTAAAGCTTGAGATCTTTTTCATTTTCTTATTGAATATTTTCAGTTTTTGGAAAACACAAAACTTTTAAGATTGTTATAATTGTAATTTTGAGGTAGAGATACAAATTCTTCAGAGATATTTGAACAAATATTAGCTCTTAAATTTAAAAAGCAGTAAATTACTGTAAAATTATGAAAAATTACTTCTGTTTATTTAAAAAATATTGGCGTCTCTGACTTGTATCATTATTTTTACTGCAATAAAAATTTAATTATTTGAAGACATTAAAAATATAACTGAAATTAGTATATTTTGTAAATTGTTTTCTAGAAATTTTACACTCAATCATATTTTTATAGCATCTAAGTGCTACTTTCGCATTTGCTTGATTAAATTTTTTTCCACAATTGCTGTCATTGTCATAAATATTTATGCTACTTACAAACCATGTGATTTAACATTGTTTTAAAGCTTAATAGCTAACTACTAGCTTCTTATGGCTATTAAACTAGCATTAGAGCATTACTCCAGTTTAATAACCAAATTACTAGTTTGGTTTTAATGAACATAAAATATTATATATGCGTTTATGGTGTTGGTATTTTTGGTGCTATTTAACTTATAACAAATCAGTTTTATTTTTCGTTTATTTATTTATAATTTTGTGTATCATAAAGACGTTCATATCTGCACCAAAACCATTAGGAGGTTGTAAAAATATAGAGGACCTGAAAAGAGACTGCAGTATTGCCATGCCATTACACTATGTTACAAGGATTGTCATTAAATAATAAAATAAATGTGTTAAATTTTATAGTTTGAAATTACTTTATAGTATAAAAATACATATTTTAGACAGTGTGTAGTTTCTAATTATTACAGTAGAGCTTCAATAATCCAAACACTGACTATCCGAAACGTTTTCAGATTTTCAAGAAAAAAATTAAGTAGGAAACATACTGGGATTTCCAAAATAATGATTCTGACTACATGTACTATTGGCCTTTTCTGCGTGAAGCTAGTATAGGTGACATGGAAACATTATTTGGAAGTTGAATCACCGTCTCAGTCCAGTTCTGTATACAATAGTTGACTGTTGTCTGTCACCAGTTGGCTGGCCAACATACTCCTTTTGCATCATTTTGTTATTTTGGTTGTGATAAAACGAGTTGTCTTATCGTTGTTGGATAAGCCAACTATAGATCAATCAGTTAAACGAGCTACAGATAAACAGTTGACTGAAATGTACGGTATTGGACAATCAACGATTTCAGACATTATAAAGAGCAAAACTACAGTTTTACACTTTGTTTCAGTGCTTGAAAATGAAGATGAAAGTTCTTCAGAAAATCAATGAAGTCAGCAAAAGACAAAGAATCAGAAGATGCCGTTTTCATAAAGTGGTTTTTCAACAACTTTCCATAGGAAATCTGATTTTGTTTCCGATTCTTTGTGAAAAAGCTAAGATCTTACCTCAGAAGCTTAGAAAAAAATATAAAACTATAAAAAAAGTGTTTTCCTTCCATTTGCAAGTTATATACAGTAAAAATTGATATTTAAAATTCAGACTTTTTTGAAAAAATTCATTACCCCAATTTTTGTTCATTTGAATCGGGTCTGATCCCAATTGATTCAGATAATTGAAGTTCTACTGTAGTATTTTAGTAGTATTAAATAGAGTGTATAGAGTAACAAAAATAATTTGATATGCAACAAATTATCAAACTATTATTAATAGATAATAGAAGTTATTGGCCATTTATAAATACAGATGAAATTTGATAATTCTAATCTCTAGGAACCATTGAAACATTCGAATTATTCAAAAATTTGAATTAAACAATTCACAAAAATGGAGTTAAAACACTAAAACCTACAACATTCTTAAAAACCTTTAATAAAAAAATTATATACTGTACATATTCTGTAAAACATAAAGTAAATTATTTACAATGGATAGACTATGAAATAATATAGTAATACCCCGTACTTATGCGATAGGTGGAACCGAGCAATAACCGTGTAAGTCGAATTTGCGTAAGTCAGGGTATAATTTTACATACAATCACATAGGAATATGTTTAATTGAGACCAAAGACTAAATAATTTAATAATTTAGAAGAAACATGTGTATGTATTAAAATCGTAAATACTTAATACAACAAAAAATTATATTATATACATATATTGCAAAGAAGTAAGCAAAAAGAAGTTATTTTGACATAGAAGGCTTTGTAAAATCTAGTATATTCGTTTGACGAATTTAAGATTTTTCTTCTCATGTAGAATTACCTCATAACTCGCTAATTTTTTTGTTTTGTGACAGAAATACACTCATTATTGGAGTCTATGTTTTCCAAAATTTGTAAGCCTCGCTCAATTAAATTAAGGCCTTTTGTCAAGTTTCTAATCGTCATTTCATCTTCTACGTCAACTGGGTCTTAAGGTTCTGTGTTTTTAAGATCTTGCTTACCCACTTCTATGAGCTCATCAATTAATTGTCAGTTCCGGTTGTGTAAATTCAGTAGTTCTTGAACGTCATCACTAACCACTTCTAAATTGAGTTGTTTGGCAAAACCGACAACTTCTTCAATCACATCAGCAATTTCATCAGACTCTGGGACTGATTCCGCTTGAGTTTCAGTGGGGAAAAAATAGACACACATTTTTCCAAACACCATTCAAAGGTTTTTGTGAAATTTCATTGAGGATTCTCAAAGCATCTAAAACATTGAATTGTTTCAAAAAAAAATCTTCAACAGAGAGCTCGTTGTTTTGTTTCATAGCTTCAGGTATATGTGCAAATGATCTTCTTGTGTAATAAGCTTAAGTATTGATAACTCCTTGATCCATTGGTTGAAGCAAACTAGTTGTGTTTGGTGGCAAAAATATCATTTTTACGCTTGTGTCGAAATTAGTTAAAGTAGTAGGAAAATGGCCAGGTACATTGTCAACAAATAGGAATTACTTTAAAAGGAATTTGTTTAGACCGACAATAACATTCAACTTATGCTCATTATTTTGAGACATGCTTCTGCCATGCTTGGTATGAATATTTGCTCTGCCACATCGCCCTCGTCACCTGATGTGTTGTTTCCGTCATCGCGTGCTTCTGAAATGATGTCTGCATTGATCAACCCACCACACACGGCAACATCTTCATCAATGTTCACAAAGTTTTCAGATGAAATGACAGAGTCTGAAACAAAGCCCTCCCATCCTTCGACAGATTATCCTGCGTCAGTCTCAGTTTTGTCAGTAACTCCACTCTCAGTGTCTTTTATTGAAAAGCCTGTTTTTTTAAAGCAATTTTTAATGAAATTTTCAGTCACTTGGTCTCAAGCTTGTTTGGTTATTCTTGAGGTTTGAAGATTGAAGTTTAACTTTGAGTGCACTAAAATCTTCTGTGAGAATGTTCTCGATGAGAACACGCTTGTAGAATTGTTTGAGATTTTTTATAATTCTCTTTGTCAATTGAGTGTACTAGTGCCATCATGTTGGCTGGGAAAAACAACTTTAAATTTCCCATCAGCGGTATCCTTTTATGAGCCATATAATTGTCAGTGAATAAAATAATCTCATGATTTTGATTTCCAAACTTTTTATCAAGGTTTAAGAGCCAATTCTTGAAAAGATCACTAGTTATCCAGGCTTTGGTATTATAAGAATACTCTACTGATTTCATGTTTTTAAAACGACGTGGTTTAGCAGGTTTACCATGGTTTGCTACGGAAACCATGACACAAAGCAATTATGTGACAAGAGCTAGTTGGAGGGGTAATGGGAGATCACTGACTTCATAGATCGGGCAAACAACCAATTATATTCTTGCCCCACCCACCCAGCTGAAATTCCTGAGAGCCTATGTGGTTTGAAACACTTACTCTAATTATAAACTATGTCTCTGTTGGAAACAAAAATTCGAATTAACCACCTATTATCAACATCGTTTAAATACATTATACTAGGGGCCAGACAGAAGTTTGAATTATCTCAGTTCCACTGTATATTTGGAATGTATATCTGTTTATGTCCCTTGAAAATATTTTGATAGATGTAATTTGAGTAAAATTACACAAATGAATACAATTAGCGAATTCATTAATATACAGTATGTGTTGAATGCAATATATATTACAAAATTAATACATAATAAAAGGAAATTGAATTCTTACTTGAAAAAATTGTTCAATTTTCTGTAGGTACTGTCAATATAATTTCAAGTTTTGCTTAATGTTAGGGTTTGTATAATTCAAATAAAGATTGTTTTTTGTAATTAGTTTAATTGCTAATTAAAAGAAAATCTTCATCTGTTACTTGGAAAATGTAGCTAACACGTCCAGTTTCTTTTTCATAAATATTTTAAAGAATCACTCTAATTTACAGAAAATGTACTTTATTCAATGAATAGATTTTTTTAATAACAAAATTGCCATCACTACTAATAATATTGGTACAAATAACAAACTGTCATCTGATTCAAGCTGTTTACAGTCTGTTTATTTCTATTATAGCTTGTTACATGTTGCAATATTATTATTGTTTAGTCTTCAAAATCTGTTTGGAAGTACATTTCTATAGAGTAAAAACCAGAAAACATAGATTGAAAATATTTTAAAACATTAATGGATTAATCGGTAAGTATTTGTCAAACAAATAAATCAAGAATTATTTCTTTTTATCATTTATATTACAGTTAACCTTCTGGAATTTAAAGAAATCACTGCCCAACTTATATGTAAATATCTTTTTCAGTCAGCTAACACTTTAAATAATCTCTGAATTGTGAAATTGTTATTTTATTAAGTTAAAAATAATTTTTATTTTTAATTAATATCCTCGATTATATGCAGCTTTGTTGTTTTTATTGCAGTTTTCGTGACTTTTATGAAATGAACCCAGAAAAATTCCAGAACAAAACAAATGGCATAACACCTCGTCGTTGGCTGTTGCTATGCAATCCATCATTGTCTGATCTCATTTGTGAGGTAATTCATTTTAGCTTAGAGTGTCAACATTATGATTAAAAAAAAGATTTATTCTGCTTCACTTTTATTTGCCATTTTATGAAATAAAGTTTCCTATTGATTTAATGAATCTGAATTCCAAATGACTAATAAATAGTTATTTTTAACTTTCTGTTCGACTATTTATATTATCTAAGAATTATATATTCTAAAATAAAACATTAAATATATGTTGGGATTTCTTGCAAAAAGAGTTTTATGTATATCATGAAATACAGGTGAATAAGTACTTGAAAAAAATTTTCAAGTGCAACAATTGTACAAAATACTTTTGAAAATTCAAAACCCCTTCAAAATCTTAAAGGAATAAAGTTGTAATTATTTTATATAATTCTAGTTACAAATTTCATTGTCAAAGCCTTATGAGTAAACTTATGAGATATTAAATTTATGATCTTTTAAAAATACAAATGCATTTAGTCATTGACCTTTTTTTGGAAATAAGTGCATATTTTTTCCATGGCTATCAACATTTTTTTCAACCTGGACTACATATTTTGTGTAATGATATCAAAGCAGAATATTGTTTCATATATCTCTATCTTGAATATTCCATACCTGATTTTAACATGACATCCATAAAAGTAGAAGGATATTGTTACAGAAAATTGGTGAAGACTGGACAATACACTTAGAACAGTTGGCGCAGTTGAAGCAGTTTGCAAAGGACCCTGCATTCCAGCGTTCAGTGCAGAAAGTAAAGTCTGAGAATAAACTGAAGCTAACACAGTTGCTAGAGAAGGAATATAACATTAAGATCAACCCCTCATCAATCTTTGATATTCAGGTAAAACTTTACACACAACTAGTCTTTTTACACTATAATCACATAAAAGAAGCAGTTCACAAATTTACATACACAGACATTTACCATAGCCTAGAAATCTTACACATCTTCAAACAAGGACAAATACACACTAGACAGATATGAAATTTACAAATCACACTTACTCTTTGATACTATCGAAAACCTGCCTTTAAAATCGTCGCCGCTTAACCTAACAACTCCAAGCAGAAGACACTCATAAAGATTGCCACAGAGCAAAGAAAAACGTTCTGTCTCAGTAAGTTTTTACAAAATTTAAAGTTCGGATAGTCATAAACTTGTGTAAAAGTGATTAATTAAGTTCACCAAACCTAATGGTCTACAAAATTCAAGAAATAATGTTAAGTTATAATAATAATCAGAATTTCAAGGCCTGTAGTTGTTCTCCTATCTGAAATGTTATCTGTGATTTGTTATGTGATCTGAAAAAGAAACAGAACAGAATTTATTAACAAAACATAATTTGTTTCACTGTTTAACAGTACAAAGGAATTTGTTAAAATGAAAAATAATTTTGGTATTTGGACTATGCAAGAGCAAGTAGTTTTCTCTGATCATTTGTATCTGAGTATGGTTAAGTTAAAATAGGTTGACATGCACGCACACACACATACACGACGGTCAAGTACTGCCTTCCAATTTTTAAAATATATAAATTTTATTTAACCATTTGAAGAGTATGAATTTTACTGGGAAAGGAGTGGTGACATACTGGTATGTCATTCATTAGTTTGACCCAAAGGAGTAACATAAGGAGTTCTGGCCTAAGACAGAACCTGTGATACTGCTAGCCAAATTCTGCCAGAGAACCAGTCACTGAACTTTTTAACCAAAAACCTAACTTGCTGAGATTTAACCATCTGGGATATATTGTCCAGGGGAATCAATTTGTTTAAAGTATCACACCTTAATGACCATAGTTTAGGATTATTTAAGAAAGTTGTATTATGCAGAGAAATTGAACTCTTTGTTGCAAGTTAGTAAAAACATGTTTTTTTAATTTTTCCTGAACTTTAAAATTAGAACAGTAATTTACATTATTATTTTGTTTTTAAACAGGAACTTCTATATTTAAAATTTAAAGAAATTATTTTAATTATCCTGTTAAAATGTTAAAATTTTGCGGGTATTTTTTGACATACATTCATTTTAGAAACATTGAAATATTTATCTAAATTAACATATTTTATAAACAAAACTTGTGAAAAATACATATTGACATAACTGAGGTTGTTATACATATTGACATAACTGAGATTGTTATACATATTGACATAACTGAGATTGTTATACATATTGACATACGAGGGCCGTTTTTTTTTCAACCTCCGATCGCACGCCATGATGGCTAGAAAGGTCACAGACCGGCCCTGTGCGCAGCAGTCGATCGCGCATCTTCCCCACTACAACTTTTGTCACTCCCGAGTTCAAGTAGCCAGTTTGCGCTTAGCTGCAGTCGGGTAAACATGGCCGCATCTATTGATTCTCCCGCCAAATGTGAGTTGAGAAGTGTTATTTGTTTCTTGCAAGCAGAAGGGAATAGTGCAGCAGAAATCCATCGGAGAAAACATTATGAGTGAAGGTGTGGGAATAGTGTCGTAAGTTTAAAACTGGCTTAACCGACGTGCATGATGAAGGAGGTCAAGGACGCAAGTCTGTCGCTACAGACGATCTTGTTGAACGAGTTGACAAAGTGGTTAAAGAAAACCGTAGATTCACAATAAGTGCTTTGTCTTTGGAATTTCCAGAAGTGTCAAGATCTTCTCTGTACTCTATTGTTTCTGAACATTTAGGCTACAAAAAGATTTGTGCTCGCTGGGTGCCAAAGATGTTGAGTGACACCCACAAAACTCGCCGAATGGCTTCAGCTTTGACATTCTTTGAACGTTATCGCAATGAAGGAGTAGATTTTTTAAAATCAATTGTAACCGGAGATGAGACCTGGATTCTTCATGACACACCCGAAACAAAGCAACAATCTCAACAATGGATGCACACAAATTCACCGAATAAACCCAAAAAATTCAAGCAAACTTTCAGCAACCGAAAAGTTATGGCTACGGTCTTTTGGGACCAAAAAGGTCCGTTGCCTGTGGAGTTCATGCAGCCTGGGACCACAATTAATGCAGCTGTTTATTGCCAAACTTTACGACGTTTGCGGCGAGCCATTCAGAACAAAAGAAGAGGCATGCTGACATCAGGAATTGTTCTGCTGCATGACAACGCCCGCCCTCACACTGCAGGTGTAACCCAACAACTTCTTGAACAATTTAAGTGGGAAATTTTCGACCACCCACCTTACAGTCCCGACCTAGCACCGAGCGACTTCCATCTTTTTCCTGAACTGAAGAAATGGCTTGGAGGTCAGCACTTTCCGACTACTGAGGAACTTCAAGACATGGTCAAGACTCATTTAAATTCACTGGCGGCAACATTTTATGAAGAGGGTATTGGAAAGCTTATCCACAGGTATGACAAATGCCTCAATCTTCAGGGTGATTATGTTGAGAAATAAGCATAAGTGTACATACATTTTGGTAATAAAATAATTTTGTTCTATTCACTTGTCTTTTATTTATGGCCCACCGGAGATTGAAAAAAAAAACGGCCCTCGTAATTGAGATTGTTATACATATTGACATAACCGAGATTGTTATACATATTGACATAACCGAGATTGTTATATATATTGACATAACTGAGATTGTTATACATATTGACATAACTGAGGTTGTTATACATATTGACATAACTGAGATTGTTATACATATTGACATTATTTCATACCTTTAGTAACTGAACAACTCTTATATGGAGTACTTATTTATCTAACCAATTTACCTATTGTAAACAAAGATTTCTGTCATTAAACTTTACAGGTATAACTTATTATATATATATTTTGCGTATTCTTTGTTCATAGCGGATTATCCAAGGAATTCGTTATCCGGCGTTGCCGGGCCACCCTATTTCACGGATAATCGGGAGTTTACTGTATATATATATATATATATGTATATAAATTTCAACTCAAACTTCAGTTTATTAATGTTTCCTAATAATCTAACATTTAATTCAGCCAAGTTAATTTATAAGGTGTTAAATAAAGGAAAACATTATTTGTGGTATAAAGGTTTTATTCATTTAAATTAATACACAGTTGATTTATACAGTTATAACTATGACCTCTTGGTCAAAGAGCACAACAGATTCCAAAGGCATTTTGTTTTGTAAATCACCTCTGAGGATGATTGCTTTGCAATTGAAATGTACGAAGGTGTTGAATAAAGGAAGAAATTATTTGTGGTTTAGAAGTTTTATTTATTGAAATTGAACATTATGCCACAGTTGTTTTATACAGTTATTGACATTGTAAATTAAACCCCAAAATGAAAAAAATGATAATGGAATAAAAATAATCTGCATAAATACAATATAAAAATGAGTCAACATTTTTTTGTAAATATAAAAAATATTATTCAGATATCCGTTTTGAAAGATTAAAATACAAGCCATAAAAACAAAATCCTATGCATTACAAAGAATCAACCAATAAGAAAAAATAAAATAAATTAAGTAAAAGTGGGGAGGAATTGAAAAGGCAGTTGGAACAGCTAGACAAGGTGGTAGTAAGATTTTAGATATTAAATTATAAAGATAAAAACGGAAATAATGCCCTGCTAATGGCTTCAAAGCGCTGCAAGGATGGATAAGTATAATATGGGGAAGTACCACAAAATCATTTAATTTAATTAGTTAAAAGAATTTTTTACTAAACTTTCTTACACAAATGTATATAAGTGATGTAATTGAAATTTTACTGAAAAAATGAAATCACTTTTACTTTGAAAGACCTAAATTTGTATAAGAAGGTTTTTGAGGTAATGAAATGCAATTTAAATGAGTTGCAACTTTAATTAATTTAGTAATCGAAATTCCTGTGTAACCAAATTATAAAACTAACTGTAGTTATACCAACTTAAAACATGATATAATTGTAATACAATTTTGATGCATTGAGATACTGGTATAAAAGAATTAACCCTTGGGAATTCATTCAAAATTTGAGCCAGTATAATGAAAGAATTGTTTTTTTTTTTAAGAATAAGACTGAGGATATACGCCACCAGCAGATCCTGCTTGACAGTACACAGGTGCCTGTAGTTAAACAAGTAATGTGTAGGGTAGAATCATATTTTGACTCATTCTACCTTGTTAATTATCATTATCCGGAGGCAAGATGAGTCGATGTATGACATATTCAGGTGTGCAGCATACAACAAATAAATAGTTGTTTTACCCTGGATATATAAACACCTCTTAGTTTTAACAACTAACATACCTATATACTAATTTTGGCTTGGGAGGGGCAAAACAAATAGAAGAGCGAAATATATATATTATAATTTGATGTACCTTGCATAACATTTAGTAAGAGCAGATTTGTTTATAAATCCTCATTTACATTGAGAATCTGGAAATTCTCTTTCCCAAATAAACAAAAGATTAAACAAACCATTTATTCTCCAGTTTTAAATATTAAATGTTTTGAGTTTTAAAAATAAAAACTTTTATGAATCAGATTTATTGTGATTAATATACTGTCTTTACTCAAATGTTCCTTTGATTTTTCAGGTTAAACGTATTCATGAATACAAACGCCAACTTCTCAACTGCCTACATATAATCACGCTGTACAACAGAATCAAACGCAACCCATCTGGTAAATTTGTTCCTCGTACAGTCATGATTGGAGGAAAGGTTTGTATACCAATGTTTTGTCAGTTGTAAATTTTATGAGTGCCATTGTATTTTGTATTATTTGTGTTTTTTTCTATTTTCTAATTCTATTAATTGTTTAGGCTGCTCCTGGCTACCATGTTGCGAAGAAAATTATTAAATTAATTTGTGCAGTAGGAAATGTTGTGAACAATGATCCTGTAGTAGGAGACAAACTGAAAGTAGTTTTCCTAGAAAACTATAGGGTGACTCTAGCAGAGAAAATTATGCCAGCTGCTGACCTTAGCGAGCAAATCTCTACAGCTGGTACCGAGGCATCAGGCACTGGAAACATGAAGTTCATGGTAACATGCAACCTTTTTAATTACATATGTCTTAAGAAATATATATTTTTCAATAAATTTAAATTTATCTATGCAATCTAAACATTTTTAATTTCCATAAAATATGTTTTATAGTTCGAAGTTTAATATTAAACTAAGTAAGTTCAGTATCTTCAAAACTTAGTCATTGAGTTAGCAGGTTTTATTTTTATAAATCAATCATTTTGGTGAAGAAATGATATACTCCAATGTTTATCCATGTTTAGTGATGTATAAATAGATCATTAATTTATTATTTTTAGTAGGATCTTTAAATGTACATTAAGTTTTCTCTTCAAAGGAAAGTTGAAAGCCTATTATAAATTAATTATTGTTGTTTGAAAGTCAGACACCTTAATTTCAGACTGGTTACCAGTTTATGGTTTATTAAACTGGATTGAAATAACAGGTGGTAGCAGTTTTTGTAGAGAAATTAAAACATTTGACTGGACTGTATTTGTTACTTTGAAAATTTTGACAAAAATATTGTTTACTAAAGATAAGGATAATCTGTATTCAAATTCTTAAGCGAAATTGATTTCAATGTAATTTTATTCCTGAGAATGTACGGAGACTGATATATAACAAAACCAACCATAGTTTTGTTACAGATATTTAGAAACAATTAATAAAAACAAATGGAGGTTGTAATGCATTAATAGTTAACCCTAGATCACTACTCATTTTTAAAATTACAAACTGCTATTTGCAAAGTTTCTAGAACCTGCGAACATTAGATGTGAACACTTCCTTCCATTACGACTAAAGAACAGTGTGTTATTGGCTGGATTTACCTCTATTAACTAATTTAATTTTGCATCATAGATTTTACAAATTAATAGTGATTATGGAAGTTTTTACTATTAAGTTTGTAAATATTTTCTTCGAATTTTAAATATTTGTGTGAATATAGTGGTTTTAGTGTTACTTGTTATATATTTATTGCAATTACATCTCATTTTCCAAATTTTTTAAAAACAATTGAGTACTATACATTATCACTAAATGTCACTGCTAAATATCTGCACTATGTGTGAAGCTAAGTGTAATGTGACTAATTCTTTGCCACTAAATTTTTAGGTTTTGTGTCAGCTCTAAATGTTAAGACTATGGTTGGCAATATTTCAGAATTAAGTGTCGACAATACAATGGAGGACCCAAAAATTACTGAAATTTGATAGTTATACCTTTAATATTTAATTTTGGACAATGCCTCTTTTATCTTCTCGAAAGTACTCTTCATTAGACAAGATGCACATACAGAGACATTTTTCCACTTCTGGAAATAGCTGTAGATCTCTTCTAACTTGATGCTTCTTAATGCTTGTCTTCTTTTCTTTCACTTCTTATATGGGAGCAAAACGTATTCCTTTGAGCTCCCGTTTCATTTAATGAAACTGAAAGAAGTCATATGAAGCAAGATCCGGTGAGTAAGCGGGGTGGGGAACCAAAATAAAGCTATTTTTGGCCAGAAAATCTTCATACTGTAATGGCAATATGGGCAGGCCCCTTTGTGTTGATGTGTCCACTCTCCACTCCTCCACAAATCAGGGCACTTGCATTGTACTGCATCACATTTGATTTCACTTGCCTTGCTGTTTTGGGTCCTGGAGATAATGGAAATTTTTACTGGTTCAACTGCTGTTTAGTTTCTGGATTGTACTCATAACACCAACTCTCATAACCAATTATTTTTGTAGAGAAAAAGTTTTGATTATTTTCCAACTGGTTTTTAACTCCCTGTACTTCCACTTGATACTGTTTTTATTCCTCAGTGAGGAAATGAGGAACGAACTATGATGCTACTCAATGCATTTGTAATTTTGTAGTGAAAATTCTTTGACATAAATCTCAAGAAATGTTAGTTGAGTGAAAAAGCTCATCAATTGGAGTTTGCTGGTCGAGCATAATAAACTCACAAACTTTTGCAACATTTCCCTCAGTTTTTGAAGTTGAAGGATGTCAAGGCAAGTCTGCGATCAATATGTCACCATTATTAAATCGTGAAATCACTCATTGACTTTTTTTACTCATAGCGTCTTCCTTGTAAGATAATTAAAACTAAACAACAGGTTTTGCTACAGTTTTCGCTAAGAGAAAACAAAACTTTATTGATAAACGTTCTTGAAATCCACTCACCTTATCACCAACAAATTAACTATTAGCGCCTTCAAATAAAAACCTGCAAAACCAAACCCAACCTTCACGATGGTCTAAAGCAGACTGACTAATCAATTTCAGGTCTACTCCCTGCTAGCGGCGGAAGTCGCTACTGTTACTAACGAGTTCATTGTTACATGATTCTGGTTATTTTTGGGTCCCCCTCTTAATGTAAGTCGCGTAAGGTCCTCGTAATGTTTTGCTTGGTTAAGCATTGATGCTAAAAGTCGGTATTATATGTTGTTGCTAAATTTTAAGACTATGGATTGGCTCTAAATACTAGAGCCAAAATGGCAAAACATTTATTTAGCTTTAGCTGCTATTAAAGTTATACTTACCTATTGCTTAGACTACTGAAATGCTATAAAATTGTCTTTTAAAGTTAGAAATTATATTAGTCTTTATTAACCTATTAAGCATAAAGGTTTTACATAACTGTCTTACTAAGAGTACCATGCAATGAGTTGCAAAGGCTGTGATTATCTATGAACCTAAATCGTAAGGGTTACTTAAATTGTAAAATTGGTCTTCCTACCTGATATACTTTTATAAATTATTGTTTATAATTAATTTGGAAATTATAAATAGCAATTTAAAAATGATGTATCTACTAAACTTAATATTTCAAGTTGTAATGTTTAGTTGTGTTTATGTATATGAAACATTTTTAATTGGTAGGTTAGTTCTAGTAGAGCTTAAAAGCTTATTTAGGAATTTTTGGACTAGATAGGAGACTGACAGCCTTACCTAATGGCAATAGTCCAAAACTGCAATCTCTTGGAAATAAACACATATAATATATGTGTTAAGTTTTTATATGTGTTTATTTCCAAAAGATTGTAGTTTTGGACTGTTGCCATTAGGTAAGTCTGTCAGTCTCCTATCTAGTCCAAAAATTCCTAAACATTTTTAATTGTCACTTACACTTATACAAGTATATTTAGCAAGAGTCTTACGTGGATTTTTGGCAAACTGGCTGACGAAGTTATAAGCAGTCCTTCCACTTTCAAGCATTCTGATAAATTTCAGGTTAAACCTCTGATATAGGTTAAAGTTTATTTGAAATTTATTGAATTAGATACAAATTAGCATAAAGTATTTTAAAGTACATTTGATTTCAGCTCAATGGAGCTCTAACCATTGGTACTTTGGATGGTGCCAATGTGGAAATGGCAGAAGAAATGGGTCTTGATAACATCTTCATTTTTGGTATGAATGTAGATGAAGTAGAAGCATTAAAACGCTCTGGCTACAATGCGTACAATTATTACAACTCAAATCCTGAACTAAAGCAGTGTGTGGATCAGATCCAGAATGGTTTCTTCAGTGGTGGCAATCCGGATGAGTTCAGGGATTTGGCTGATATTCTACTGAAATATGACAGGTTAGGGGTTTTTATTAATAGTTTTGCTTCCTTATTACCAAATTTTAAATAAGTGCAAATTTTGTAATTACTATAAAGCTTTTGTAGCGTAATGTTCGGATACAATCTTTATCGATTAATAAGCAAAAATTAATATTTGCAAATATTGAACACTTGTGTAAGACAATCAGTTGTATAATTGTTCTTCCATCAGGTATTATAAGTTGGAAAGTGTATTTCTCCATACTTTTAGTTGTCAAAATTTAGCAAGTTGACATAAAGGTTGTTTTGAAAGACCTATTTAGTAAATTTTGATACATTAATGTTTCAGTTAAATTAGATTTAATTTTATTCAGTAAGTTTGAATACCATTAACCTACAAACTGAAAATGTCCTAGGCTATTAAAAAAATTAGGCTTTTGTTATGGGGCGTAACTAAAGTTTTTGCAAAATTTGTTGTTTTTCTAGGTTTTTGCTGCTTGCTGACTATGAGTCATACATCAAATGTCAAGATAAAGTCAGTGAAGTATATTTGGTAAGTTTTGGGTCTCTGGGTAGGGGGATTATATTTGTTTTATTTTAAGTAGTTAGTTTGGTTTACTGCTTATGTCCAGTTTGGTTTACTGCTTATGTCCAGTTCATTAAAGTAATAGTCATTCAAACAATATTCATTTTTAGCAGTTATATGTTAATTGAATAAATAAAAATTATAAAAATGTTTTTACTGAATACATAAAAAATGGTTTCCCACTACATAAATAAAAGGATTAAAAATGATTAGACATTGTGTTAGTTTTGCTTAAATATGTGCCGCAAAATGTTCAGTCATTTGAAATTTCTATTGTCATCCTTTAATTTATTTTTGAACTGATGCTGCCTTTTGAGGAATTTGTCACACAGTTAAGTAATTCGCTTATATCAAAGAACAAATAACTTTGATATCAAAGGCCAACCCAATATTTAATTTTCCTCAGTTACTTCAATAAATTTCTTCTTAATTTGTGGAGACTAGGAAATGCTTGTATCGTCTTCTTAGCTCCCATAGAAGTCTGTACTTACATTGTATAACAGAAGAGTAGACAATTACTTGTAAAAGTCTATCCATGAATAGTGAAGTCATCAGTGCTGTTTTTACAGTTGGCAAGGCTCTAGGTATAAAAATGAGACCCTTAACTGTTACTAGTTTATCTCTCGTATGTATTAGAGTACCAGAAAGAATAAATGTATGTATTAGAGTTAAGAAAAAATACTTATTTTAGAAAAAAATAACAAGGTTTCTGGACATTGTTGAATACATATAGATGAAAACTCGATAAACAAGGGGTTAAACAAAAAAAAGTTTTAAAAATAACTACAGTTGGAATACTAATTTTCTAAAGTAGGTTGTTATGAAGCAAGGCCCCAGGTGGATGTCCAGTATGCTCATGTTTAAAAACAGCACTGGAAATCATAGGGTCTTGGCAGTTGTAGACCATCACATGTATTTGTTAACATGCGGTTCCAAATGTCATTAGGCCTATGTATGTTGATCTGTAGTTAGTTTTAAGTATTGAATACCAGAAATAAATTGTATTGTGTAAATTAATTTATTCACAATCAATGAAACAGATTGGAGTTTTCACAGTAATATTAACACAATTTTAAATGCTATTTCTCAAGAATGGGATCATTTTGGATCAGCTTTAAAACTATGAAGACTCCTGTAGACGCCTTCGGCCAGAAAAAAACATGGCCACAATTTTCTGAGGCGCCAAAGTAATCCCTTCATTTCTTTCCTAATTGAATTCTAATAAATAAAAACCTCTACTGTGAGATCTAACTGAGCTATATACAGTCGGCGCCGCTTATTGTGATCACGGTTAATGTTATCATTCGGTTATTGTAATCGTTCCATTGAAAAACAAACACGGACGTATATTAATACATTGTAATTAGGCCGCTTATTGTAATCATCTGTTCGCTTATTATTATCATTTAATTTGCCATTCAAAATCATATGTGTCAACGTATACTAGCATGGACCAAGTAAAAATGTCTACAAAGTAGTGTAAACAGCATGTGCAACACACAATGACGCCCAATTCATAGAATGTTTATTTTTAGAATGACAGAAATACTTTATAACGGTTTCAGCACTTAGCACAGTTCTCAGAATGTCTCCCTTACTCTTTGTTTACGCAAACACCCTAGCCTCGCTTGAGTCGTCTTTAGTTGTTTGTTAACATTAGTTGATGTTACTACTGAGCCATTTACAGTACAGTCCTACTGTATTTTTTAACAGTAAATTTTTATGAACGTTTATTACAGTATTTCAGTGTGATTTTACATAACTTAATTTTTAAAGATCTTTTTCGTTTGTTTTGTAGAGTTTAGTGTCACTTGAAGATTCAAAGGACAGTATAGCAAGATGTCCGAATCTCAAAAGAAACGACGCGATTTAAGTCTTAAACAAAAACTTGATATTCTAGATAGGTACAGTAAATTACCAAAAAATGAGTCAAAGAAATGCTGCTTCTCAACTTGGCGTTTCTCAACCTCTCTTATGTAAAATATTGAACAAGAGAGAAAAAATCTTGTCATTATCAAAGTGTAATGCAAATGTTGACAACAAAAGACATTGTTCTGGGAAGAATTCGCAAGTGGAATCAGCTTTGAAATTGTGGTTTAAAAATGTTCGCGAAAAAGATGCTCGAGTTGACGGTCCACTAATGCGTCTAAAAGCTGAGGATCTTGCCAAAAAAATAGGAAAACAGGATTTTAAAGCCACAGATGGATGGTTCAATCGATGGAAGAAAAGGGAAAACATTGTTTACAAGAAAACGTGTGGTGAAAAAAGAAATGCTGATTTTGTTGGAGCTGAGGACCGGTTACAATACGAATGGCCAAAGATTTTGGCCGAGTATTCTCCTAGCTGCATATACAATGCAGATGAAACAGGACTTTATTATCGTGCTTTACCCGAACATACTTAATTATTTAAAAATGAAATTGCTAACGGCTGTAAAATATGTAAACAAAGAATAACTGTTTCGTGTTGTGTTAACATGGTTGGTCATAAAGAAAAACTCTTAATTATCGGTAAATCTAAAAATCCACGTTGTTTTCAAGGTATCAAAAAGCTACCGGTTGAATATCATTCAAACTCCAATGCTTGGATGACATCAACAATTTTTAATGAATGGCTGACTAATTGGGATACCAGCCTCAAACGCAACATTGTCCTTCTATTAGACAACTGCACTGCACATAATGACATAAGCACTACGCTAAAACACATCAAAGTGATTTACCTTCCGGCCAATACTACATCAATTATTCAGCCATGTGACCAAGGCATAATTAAAAATCTCAAAAGTTTTTATCGACGAGAGATGCGTGCTAGAATTATAGAAAATATGGATGAATTTCAAACCCTTACCTCAAATGAATTGGCTAAAAAAACTTCTTTACTCGATGCTATTCATCTGATAGCAAAATCTTGGAATGAAGTTTCTGAAAAAACTGTGAAAAATTGCTTTAGAAAAGGTGGTTTTTTTGTTGAAGAAAATCGAGAGCAAGCTACATCTGAGGAAGACTCTGAAGAGAACTTGAAGCCTTTCGATTTGTCCTTAAAAGAATATACTGAGTGAATGGAAGTTGACGATAGTATTGAAACAGCAGCGGAAATGACTGAAGACGATATTTGTGAGGTAGTTGCTTCAACATCAATAGTTACTGAAGAAGAAGAAGGCACCGATGATGACGAAAATGTTAAATGTGTACCGCAAAGATCTAAGCAGGAAGTTCACCAAGCTCTTGAGATTCTAAGGCAGTTTGTTCAACAAAAAGCAGAAAATTTCAACAAACATTATGAATATGAACAATTTATAAAAAATATTTTACGAGAAGACTACAGACAGTCACATATAGAGGAATTCTTCGAGAAAAAGTAAATGTAAATTTGAAGTGTAAATAAGATTGAAGTGTTTTATAATGAAGTTTTATGTGTTAAAATGTTTTGATCAAGTGTTTTACGTAGTTCTATATACTGTATTATTTTCAATTATGTGTGTAGATTCAGTGTTTAAAAAAAATCTACAGTCGAATAAAATAAACTGACATGAAATATGCCCACTAATTTTAACAAGTAGAAAACTAAATTACAGAAATTCTACTACTGTACATAAAACTGTCCGGAATAGCATCAAAATTTGGTAAGTACAGTTTAATTATAGTGTTAAAGAATTAGAATTACTTGATGTAATGATAGGCTTAAGATAGGATCGTTCAGAACAAACAGTTGTGGTAATAATACAGTGAGTTCAATGCAGTACGGCTGTAGACTACATCGTGATTAAGCGTTCGGTTATTGTTATCGTTCGGTTATTGTTATCAAATATGCTTCTGACAAATATGATCACAATAAGCGGCGCCGACTGTATATGTATGTATAACAAATGTAATCAAGATATTTTATACATCTTTCATAGGATTTTCTTTAAAAATGTGAATACTACTTTTAAATTTCAGGATCAAGCCAAGTGGGTAGAAATGGCAATACATAACATAGGATCATCTGGAAAATTCTCCTCTGACCGAACAATTTCAGAGTATGCACGTGAAATTTGGGGTGTGGAACCTAGCTACGAAAAGTTACCTGCACCACATGAGCCAAGAGATTCTTAAACCTAAACCATCTTGATATCATACGTTTTCCACAAACCTTTAATTCCATCTCTTGATGGAATGGACTAAATAGTTGTCCTCTGAGTTTTTAATTAAATAATATTTTAACCTAGTTTTAACATGTGGAAATATTTATTTTAATTTGAGTATACAAATTTTGAACTTATTTATGGTATCTGTTCAGAAATTATTTTAAAATAGTTCAAAAATGTGTCTAGTAATAATGTTTTAAGTTTTCATTTTTCAATCTCTATTTATTTTAATTTTGGTAATTTATTTTTTTTGAATTAGACTAGTCGAAATATCTATCTTTTTTGAATTATTCATTTAAAAATAATTCTTATTATCAGGGTTTCCATTTTCATAAACTAAAAATTGTATAATTTTCATTGTTTTAAATTTTTATAGGAAATTGAACATAAAATTTATGTTTCAGGATGTAGGAGGTAATTTTTATCCTGGATACAATCCAGGATATCTGGGCTTATTTTATATCTTGTATAAAGTTTTAATAACTAAATGGTATTTAAACACACACACACACACACACACACACACACACACACACACACACACACACACACACACACACACACACACACACACACACACACACACACATACACACGACTGTTATATTTCTAAATTTGTCATACTTAGAAATCAATTTTTTATGGATTTGATAGTCCAAAAGTATTTATTTCACTGCCCATAAATAGCAGTAATAATTTTGTTGGTAGCTTCTTGCAATAATGTACACAAAGAGCAAGTGTACCCTTGTTCCTAAATAATATTAATTATGGATACATTTTAATCAAATTGAAAGTACAAATTTTTATGAATTTGTGTTTAAACACTATAAAAGAAATCTTTTTGCACAAAGATACTTTATTGTTTCTAACAATAATTAGTAGTTAATATTATTTTATATTACTTATATATAGCAAGTAAGCTATATTGTTGCAAGAATAATATTAATCTTATATTTATTTAGTTGTTAGTGTTAGTTTTTAGAATAGTATACCTTGTCAAACTTTTTATCTTGACATTTAGAAATTTTTTAAATCAAAGCCATAATGTTTTAATTTTATTTTTCATGATTTGTTTCTGTGTTTTCATAGATTCTTAAAATTTTTTTGGTGAACTATATTTCAAACTTTAATATTTTTGTAACTCCAAATTACAAAAATTTGGATTACAATAAATTTAGTATGTCATATGTAGACAAAGTGTTGTTACCTAGAATGGCCCCAATCATAAGTTTGCTGCCATATTACACATGAATTGTTATGTCAAGAAATATTTTTGTTACATATTAAAAAAGAATTGATTTGTTGTTATTTTTTTAATTACATTATATAACTGATTTATTTTTATGAATTTATTAATGGAAATGTATGTTGTTGAGAATAAAGTACGAAGTATGTTACATTTGTTTGTTTATTCTAGATAAGTGTTATAAAGTAATTATAGCTGTGTGAGTAAGAATGTTACAAGTCAAGTAGAAATAGGTTTTAAAATGTTGCAATTTACTTTTAGAATGATTATCCAATCTTTATATCTATAATGTTTGTTTACTTTTTACCATAATATTTATGCAAGTTCTTTCTCATATAAGTAATGATATCCCTATCCATTCTAATCCCTTCCGTTGTAGAGGTTGATACACAACTATAATCTTTCAACTGTTCTCCAACCATATATTGTTTTTCAAGATTTTGCTGAAGAGGTTTCACAATGGTATATTGACATGCATGCTACTGCTGAAAACTGTTTAGCAATTATATATCCTTTACCCATAATAATTTTATTGTATTGTCATTCTATTTTTTAAATTGACTTAAATATATACTTAAATATTGGTATAAAATAGCTCGTTGCAAAAAATAACAAGTAATACTTTTGCGCTATTTATTGTTTACATTGTTTATTGTTTGAGCATCTGGTTTGACTGATGGGCATATTGCATTTTATCAAAATGAGTGGGAGAAGACCAAATTATTTTTTAGTGAGAATACTTTGATGGCAATGCTAAGGACACAGGTGTGGAATTTCAAAGTGATGATAGAAATTGTGAACAAGTACCTTATAAGGAGAGCAATGAACCTGAATTTAGAGAAAAATTCTTCGTTGATGACATAGATGTAAGATTCAAGTTATGATCCTGACCAGGCAACTACATTATCTAAGTTTTAGCAACAATGTTCCACAGACATTTACAATTACTTAGTCCTAATATGGCATCATCCTACTTAGAAAAAGATGAATTTTGATAATGTTCTAACGGCCAAATGTTTAAAGGTAACATAAAGTGAGGAGAAATTTTAGAGTTAGTTTTAGAAAACCTAGGCATATGTAAAACATAGCCAGGAAAAACATTCTAGTGTTTTTGATAATACTAGTGGGATGAGGTAGAGAAAGGCAATGAACCACCATAGAGAGACCAGTTTTCTCTGAAGTGGGTGGAACTAAAGGTTGAACTCCACAACATTAAAAACAAATCGAATACATAAATTTAACAACTTCTATTTTGAGTATTTTTGTGAGTGAGACCAATAGGTATGCTAGATCCTATGTTAAGAAAGTCAGCAGACCCTTTCGCCATTCTATCAAGTCAGAAAGTGGGTTGATAAAAGTATCACATTAACTGAAATTAAAGCTTGGCGATTGTACTAAACATGAGACTGATTGATAAACCAAGTAATTTAGGTTATTGGGATACTTTTTTTACATTGTCTACTCCATTTTTTTGCCAAATTTATGATTATAAACTGATTTGTTCTAATTTAATTCTGTTTTAATTCTTTTAAATTTATTTTTAGGTTCCAGTTATAAAACTAAACATTATTTTTGTTTTGTATTAACTATAAAATATAGAAACGTACATATTATTGTGAACAAAATCTAAAAATTTTAAGTAATTTGAACAAAATATATTCAAGGTATGAGTAAAATAAATAAATGGTATCTGATCTATAATTACATTTATTGTTTCAAAAACTCATCTGTAAGATAAATTGTTAACAATATTTACAGGTTTTTTCAGATATCTATATTAACATTTGTTGATTCCATCTTCGCGTGAGCTACTAGTAATCACTTACAACTTTTTTTAAAAAAATGTTTTAACTTGCCTATAGTAGCACTTACTTCTTTTGTGTTGAGGACGGCCGTTTCGGGAGATGTGTCCCTTTGTCAACTCAGACCGTAACTGAGTTACGGTCTGAGTTGACAAAGGGACACATCTCCCGAAACGGCCGTCCTCAACACAAAAAAAGTAAGTGCTACTATAGGCAAGTTAAAACATTTTTTTAAAAAAGTTGTAAGTTATATCTATATTGATTACATCATATTATTATTAAACATTATATCTGTATCTCACATATACTATGTGTGACGTATGCTTCTTTCCTTTAGGATGGACATCATCTGAACATATTTGGTAGAGTTTTTCCTTTCTGAAGGCACAATACTGAATATCATATTGTACACATCTCATTGTTTACCATTCTGTGGAAATCTTTCCTATAATCTCTTTCATAAACCCAGCTCTTAGTAGTTGGTGGTGGGTTGTATAATTTTAATTTGTATAAAATGTATGTTCATTGAGTACCAAATGGCCAAAAACATTGAAAATTACTTTTATGACATTTCATAGACTTCTGTGCTTATCCATGTAAACAAATCTTTGGTCTGTGTTGTCAATACTACCCATACGGATAGGAATTTTATCTTTGGGTATTATAAGTAAACGCCAATTTCTCATAATAGAGTATGTTTGAGAAGCAACCTGGTAGTTAGTTGATAAAATTTTAATCAACTGGAAAGTGTTGGTTTGTTTTTATCTATGTGCCATTATTAGTATAGTGTCTTTAATCACATAAGGTTTTTGACCTGTAGCATATTTCTGAAACAACTTTCTGGGGATGGCTTTCTTTTCTTTCATAAGAGTGCCAGGAAGGTACGTATTGCGCCTATAAAGTTCTTGTGTATGTGAAAGTTCACAAAGAAGTTATCGTGAAAAGTAATATGATGTTCTTTGTTCAAACTCTGGAAACAGAAGAGAATCAACTTCCTAGACCTCACAATAACAAAACAAAACAACAAACACATATTTAAAATATACAGAAAACCAACAACCACAGACAGTTATATACAACACTCCCAACCACCTCACAACATAAACAGCCCACCTTCCACTCCATGATACACAAACTAATTAACATACCCAAAACAACAAAGCTAGATAAACAAACTAAACACAATAAAATACATAGCCCATAGAAGCAGATACAAACACACCCTGATAGACTACAGAATACATAAAAAACAACACACGCAACAATAATACACAAAAATAATTTGTGAAATATGTGAACTAACATATCACAAAAAAATCGCTTCTTCATTCTGTAAACTCAAATACAAAGCATTTAAAATAGCTAACATAACCAAACACTTATACAACACAAAAATACTCCAGAACAAACTCGAGAGGGCAGGAGTATACAAGATCATATGTAATGACTGCCGTAACTTCTAGGTCAAACAGGGTCAAAACTTTACCACATGATAAAAGGGGAAATACATATAGAACACAAAAAACAACCCAAATGAAATTTTGGCATTCGTATACAGAACACATTACACATATACAGCAACACTGTCACAAATCTAAAAGTTCTTCATTTCATCAACAAAATCAATAAACTAAACACAACAGAAAACTTCAAAATATACATACACCACAAGAACCACCCATAGCACATTTAAACAACAAAACATTTACAATGAAATACTATATTTGAAGACATAAATAACAACTACTCTATGAATAATACACTCACCGCATTGAACAATGCACTGATATAGTGTGAAACGTGTCTGCTGAAAAATATCAGTATTTTTTTTTTGTCAGCGATATCAATAAAAGTAACATTCTGTAAAGGCCTGTAGTTTTTTTTTTTTTTTAAATATACTATTATTCTGTCTTTTATATGACAAAAAAATAAGACTAGAAACACTTGCCTTCCTCTTTTACAATAAACTCTCACTAATTCATACCCTATTAATTTGGACTTTGCTTAATTTGAACAGCTTAATTTAAATGTAGGTTATAAAAATTGTAAAATTATGTGAATGTGAGGCTGTAAATTATTAAGTTTTGTCAAATTGTCTATTGTTCTTTAATCAGTGGTCATTACTGTGAGGGAGAATAATGTGGCAAGAGGGGTGGATTAAGATAAGTTATTAAGTTCTTAACAACTATTTGCTGTTTAAGAAATCTACTCTAAAGAAAGACGAAGGAAGATCAAAAGTTTCTTTAAACCAGTCAATGTTGTTTAGTAACAGAAGATGAAGTGTGACTCTGATGTTCTAAGAAATTTATTTGCATCCCCTGTGATTTGTAAAACCTATTACCTGTAGTAAAAAATAGATATTTAATAACTTTATCATAATTTGTATCAAATAAATACCATTTGTTTCTTGCTAATATGGTTTATAAATTGAAAATATGCAGTACTAACTTTTGTTTCTGTACAGTTTATAATTTTGTACTTTTGCGTATATTAGGGTCATTTCATTTAATCTTTATGTTTAGTTTCTTTTTTTTTAAGTGTAGAGGTTAAGCATTCTTTATGACTGTTAGAGAGCAAGACTCTGGGATAGTGTTGAATTGATTCTCTTTATCTCCTAATAGACATATTCTTATCTCAGTTATATATATAATTCATTATATCTCTACCAAATCACACCCAAATCATGTGAGACATGATAGCCACAAAAACATAAACTCCCACTTTTCTTTCATAACACAACTTGAAATTAGTTTCAATTATTTTTTTCATATACACATCTAAAAAAAAAACCTACAAGAGGTATTCAGCAAGTTGTGTTACTAATAGAAATAGTAGTCGTATTTCAACTGCAATTGGATCAATGTTGTAACATAATTGCTCTGCATTACATATAGAGTATAGGTGATCAGAACTTGAAGAATTGAAAATGTGAAAATTTTAACTTATTTTTTATCCTATAACTATGAGTATTTTTTCTGAGGAATAGTGGTTATTACATTGCCATGGAATACGTAAATTTATATCTGAGTTTTATGTCTCGTTCATTATCCTTTTGTCCACTGTAAATATCTATTGCTTATTCATTTGTTATCTCAGTCTATATTGGTTGTTTGTATCTATAAAATATAGTTTCTAGTATAAATACTTGTGCTTGGTATGAAAATCAAACAGAATCTGGTGCAATTTAACCTTATTTTATTAAAGCATATAAAACATTTAGAGACCTTTAACCCTCATGCACGCGCGCCTTTTTATCTAACGTAAGTAGGCGCGTTATTGTATTTTATACAACATCTCGGTTTTCTACATTTTCCTTAACTGTCAATCGAGTTATTAAAAGTTTGGTCTAGGCGATGATAACCTTGATAGGTTTTTCGCCTGGAAAAAAAAAAAGTTTGGTCTTACCAATGAAAAAATTACTTGTGAGTTGACCCCAGCAATGTTTATCAGAGCAAAAAATAATGCAACTGGCCATCTTCTTGTCCTCCGGGCAACACTATATGTAGCACAAAGCTGGCCATTACTATCAACTCCACCTTTTGTTCTGTTGTACTGCAATATAATTTCTGGCTTATTTGTTTGTTCGTCAACATCATCTGAGTCGTGCATAGTCGAAATCAATATTACAGCTTTATTTTTTTTTGTCGTATATGAGACCATGTTTCGATCATTCTGGAACCCAAACAAGGAAGTACCTGGCTGATTGGTTTTATTAGGCAGAAATTCTGGTGGAATTACCCGTTTGTTCTTACTTAGAGTGCCAATCACCTTCCAATTCACTTTCTGAGTTATGATCACTTTTTTCAGCTTCACCGTCGCTCAGATCATCGTCACTTTCAATAAAATCAGCATTATCAATTTCTTCATCAGAAAGATCATGTAAAATTTTTGGAATGTCTTCCAAATTCACTCCTAGAAACATTACATTTAAAAAAATGTTGAACAAAACAAATAATTACATAATTCTTTAAAAAAATGTTTATAAAAAATTTATGTTCCATCGTGGAGAAATAAAAAACTGCACTGAAAATATAAAAACGTCAGAAGGCGCCTTGTTGTATTTTGTACAACAGTGATGACTGACCAGAACTAATCGCACACTGAGGCTATGTTGATACAATAAAGACATTGATGACAACTGATAAGAGTAGTGGGGGGACCAATAGAAGAATAGAACGGTGATTTGAACAAATAACTACCAACAGGTTTCAACAAGAATCAAAATATTAAAACTGTTGTACTTTTTATAACAGCGAGCGTCCTTGAGGGTTAAAGGAGGTTATCTGCTGACAAACAAAATATTATTAATTTTGTTCTTGATCTAATGTAGACTGTTTACTGTATTGTTATGTTACTAAGAGATTAAACAGTGAAAGTGTGTTTTGTACAGGAATATATATATATATATATATATATATATATATATATATATATATATATATATATATATTTCAATAACAGTAAAATAAAGTTTTAGTGCAAAATACATACACAGTTGTTTGAATGAAATAAGAGCTGTAGTAAAGTTCATAACAGAGAGCTGTGCAAATATAGGACGATTTAACAAAATGTTGAAGTATAAGGTATATATAATTATCTTTTTGCATTGTTTTGGTCATTTTTATTTTGTTTATATATATATACATTTTTTTAAAGGTAAAACTTTGACTACCATTTTTGATTCAGTCTAAATGGCTTCCTAATTGGAAGAAATTAGCAATATGACTCTAATATATCATCAATTACTTTTGATTACTGATGCCATAATATATTACAAAGATCTTTTACAGTGACAAGTTTTCTTAATAACTAAATAGGAAGAAGTGACAGGTGTGATTATTATCTATTAAGATAAAACAGGAAGTTTTTATTTATAATGCATTAGGATATTAGACAGATATTGTTCTGCTGTTACCATAGATATTACTACAGATAATAATACATCTAATCACCCCACACCACACAAACACGCTTTAATCTTATGTTACACCGCCTAATAAACATACCAATGCTACAGAAAGACTACGACGAAGAACTTAATACCATAACATACATCGCCCAACAAAACGGCTACCAACACACACTCATAGACAACATACTCAGGAAAATAAAACATAAACACCATCAAACAGCCACACAAACAAACCACACAAAAAATAACAAATACATATCCCTCACCTACCACAATAAAAACACACACAAAATAGCTTCCACATTTAAAAAACTCCATTACCAAATATCCTACAAAACAACAAACACGCTAAGAAAACATATACAACCTTTTTCAAAAAGAAACTGACATATACAAACTCTCAGGTATTTACAAATTAACTTGCAACAATTGTCCCAACTATTACATCGGTCAAACCGGCAGGTCATTCTACACACGCTTCTATGAACACATTACCCAAACAAACCCTAAATCCAGGTACGCAAAACACCTAAATAACACCCAACACACACATACCGACATACACACTAATTTAAATATTCTACAGACATTAAAACAGAGTAAAAAACTAACAACCTTAGAAAAATATGAAATCTACAAACACTACGCAACACACAGGGAAAATATACTTAAAGACCACACACACTTTGAAGCCAATAGTCTTTTCCAATACATCGCGCAAGACACCGACACCTCACCCAATGTCATAAATCCAACTCTGTCATACCGTTTGTAAAGAGCCAAAAGCCGCTAGTAGAGAGTTAACTTCGTAAAAGGAACGATCGTTTTGAAACGCGTCAGCAAGTAAGCAATTACGTATTCACTTAGTTAAGTAGTGTAAAATTAGTTACTATAGGTAGTTTAAATTGCATTTAGTTTATTGACATTAATCCTTATAGAGTGGCTGTAGTGAATATAATTGCATGTTAAAAGTAGAACTTAGTAAAATGTTCTAGTAACTACCTTTAAAGACAGACACAGGAGGGACTTAAATGGAATTATCATAATGGTAATTATAGATCAATGATGTCCAAAAAGCTAGATTATAAATGAGTTTTTTCATTCAAATTTTGTGTAAAAATTTATTATCAATAAATAAAGGTTATTATTGTTCATTTCCTGTTGTTTTCTTAACAGTGCCATCTTTCTCTGTTTCTACAAGCACTAATCATCTTCATCTTCTTACTTTTCTTGTATCTCTCCTTTTCAGATTATTTTCCACCTATAGTTTTATACTCTTTATCCATTGTCTAAGCTTTTTTGCCTTTTATCGTTATTATCATTTTTAAAAGCTGTTGAAATGTCTGTTCTAATTTTAATTTTATTCATTCTTTCCACTTCATTTCCTTTTTCCTCAAACATAGTTCTACACTCTGATATCATCTGCACTTTTCTTGGTCTTTCCACATCAAAGTAATGATTCCTCTCCTAATCATCTCCTTGTTGTCATGTTTCTTACATCTTCAGTTTCTTCTTCAATGCACTCTATTTTCATATTTGTCATTTTACATCTGTTTATGCAAGTAAGGTTTGCCGTTTATGTTATATATTCTCACTACATAACTAGCACCAACCCAACTACATGAAAAATAGGTACTTTAGTCCTCATTTCTTCTACTTTTGTTCCAATCCTGATTTTTATATCAACTAGTTTGACTAGTGTTGTTATTATTTAACAAGTCCATGGTTTCAAAATGCCTCGTAGAGGCAGTATTGAGTGGAGTTGGCCTACATTTTGTGACATATCTGAAAATGTGTAGCTTTTAGAAAGTTATAAAAAAATATCTGAATAGCATATTGCTTAAAGTTTTATATTTCAAACACTAAGCTCTAGAGTTGGAAATCAACTTTTTATCATTTTCTGACATAGTCGAAATATTTACTATTAATGCTCACATATAACTTGCAATGTGTTTGTTGAATACTTGCCATCCCACACAAATGAAAATTGCTATAAAAATGTTACTTTACTATAGAGCTTGTTATAATAATTTGGGGATAATATACAGTATGCGTACAAATTATATTCAGTAGTATGGATGTTTTCCTATTATTTATTCAATAATTATTGCATTTTTCTTATTTCCTTGAATTAATTTGACTTATTCAATGCACAAAGTTTTATTTAAAAATTTTTTAATTACAATGTAGGCTATCCGAATTTTAAATTTTGTAAACTTGTTAAAACTTCTTAAGACAGAACGTTTTCGATCGCTATGTGGCGATCTTCATCAGTGTCTTCTGCTTGGAGATGTCAGGGCAAGCGATGAGAATTTTAAAGGCAGGTTTTCGATAGTATCAAAGAGTATGTGTGATTTGTATTGTGTTTGTTCGTTTAATATGTTTGTACTTTGTGTTTCCGTGTGACTGTAAATTTCATATTGTTATAGTGTTTTGAGATGTGGTCCTTTTTTGTTGATGTGTAGGATTTCAGTAACAAGTTACAATACAAAATACAACACGATAGCAACAACAAAGATAACCAGGCGTATACAAACTAAGCTGCGACAAATGTAACAAATTCTACATTGGACAAACAGGTCGTAGCTTTAAACAAAAAGTCGAGGAACACACACAGAATACCAACGCAGCATTTTACAACACATAAACGAAACAGAACACAAATACACAGACATTTACCATAGCCTAGAAATTCTTTGTTTGAACTATTATTTTTTATGGAATTGTAGTAACAGTACTAGCTGTTTGTATTGCCAAGAAAAAACATTCGATACTATAAATTATATTGAGAATATTTTGTTATGGAAAATGACCTTAACTAATATATTATTTTATGCTTTCTTTATTGTAATTCAAGATTTAATGTAACTCAAAATGTAGAATCAACCATACTTCACCAACCTTTCCCAAGACTTCAATGGCTCTTCTAAGTTCGTGTCAAGAGCAAATCAAGTGATGGTTTCCACTTTGGTTTCCACGGCCTACCTAGGATTTTCAAGGTACTTTGACAATTAAGCAAGATGCTTTGTTAAGTATTTCCCTTTCCTGAGAGACAATGATTTGTTCAGTATTCTAGGGGAAAATTTGGGATTTTGTTGAGGGGGCAAATTGTAAAATTTCGTAGTAAGAAGAAAGCTATGGTATTTATTCTATTCTGAAAACAAATTTTTAAAAAATCACATTTTATTAAGGAAATCATACGCCACTGCCATAGTTGAAGCGATCTTGTCCAAATGAAATAGTTCTAAAGAAGAAAATATAAGTGCTTATGGAACAACTTAATCTCTAGTTATAAGCCTCTGGGAAGTGCTACCATTGGATCTTTAAAATCAGTAAATACAAAATGGGTTTTCAAATTGTACTCCATTTATATTACACTATCTGGCAAAGGATGAAAATGCTATCAACAAGGAATGTCTTGTTCCAAATTCATTTTATGTATTGCAAGTTTTTTTATTTTCAAAGTATTTTTACCTTATGGGCAAGTGTATATTTTTATCATACTAATTACTCTACTGGTGCCAAAGTTTTGACGATCACCTTAACACTGCATCATTATGTCCTCCTATTGTTATTATTCCCCCCTCTTCAAAAGTTTGAGTATTTTAGTAAGTATTATTAAAATATTGGAAGTTCATTAAAGACTTAATGCTATTACAATGAAAATATTGGAAAGAATCCCAATACCACAAAAATAACAAATAAAACAAGTTACTTAAGATTAAACCCTTGTGTACATTTCGATGAAATCATCATCAGAGGGTCTTATTACACTCTAGGACCACTCTAGTTTGTAACTTCTTGTTTGCTAGATTGTAATTTTGTAATAAGACCCTCTGATGATGATCATGGTCATCGAAATGTACATAAGGGTTTAATCTTAAGTAACTTGTTTTATTTGTTATTTTTGATTATTTTTGTAGTATTGGGGTTGTTTCCAATATTTTCATTGTAATATATTGTACCACTGTGCTCTTGATGTGTACTTAATGATATTGTTGGAAAATTTGTGGGTATGCGACTTTTCAGATTTCTGTTTCTACATCCGTCCTTGTTATTACGTAATCATTGAATGACAAAATATCTGAATTGTTAAACTAAACTGAATAACCCATTCCTAATTTTAAGCTTCTAATAATATCTGAAGTAAATTTATTACAATTTTCTTATACATATGAAATCTTAGGCCTTTCTTTTTATATAAAAGAATACTAGAAGCTTAACATTTTTGGCTAAATGCTTATTTCATTTCAATTCACTGCGGGCGAAATCTGTTTTGAATATATCCATAACGGGAGCAGTTAAAAACTTCAAAAATAAAATAAAAACAATTACTTAACCTAATTTAACATAATAAGAAACAATCTCATACGCTCATGAAGATAAGAATGGCAGAGGTCGATGTCCCCACTCCTCTTCCATCAGCGATTGGTCGAAAAGAACGTTATTACAATACAGCATACAACGCATCGACTGCTTAGCTCGCTTTATTAAACTTTATTTAAAAAAATCAAATCCATTCAAAATTTTTACTTTACAACTATATTGAAATATACATGTATTATATTGTATTATGACAGTTCTACATGTTATAAAGGTATCTTGACTTTATAAAGTTTCGTGTTTTATAAAATAAGGTTAAACTATTATTTTTTTAAGAAAATAATTTTTTTTTGTTTTAGAGATGAGTTGTATCTTTTATTTTGTCCGTGTTACTGAGTACTTTTCACGGGTGTCGCGTCAGTTGGACCCAGTGACATTTGCACCAACTTATTGCTGTTGAAGGATGCAACAACAAACTGAACAATACCATGGGCGTACCCAGCGAGGGGCAGTTGCCCCCTCCGGAAGCAAAATTATAATAAATCGTTATTAAATTTTGTTGCTGGAATTTATTACAATTTAAAAAAAACTCCATAATAATTTAAAATTTACAATTTAATTAATTTATTAAAAAAACCTACACTATTGAAAACTATGAAATTAGTGCTATTTATCGTTATTTTACTTTCAGTCGAAACCTAAACGACCATGATTTGCCCCCTCCCTAGTTTTGATCCTAGGTACGCCCTTGAACATGGGTCTTCCCTTCGGAGACCTATTCCTAGAATCAAAGAATTGATTAATTGTTCAAAACTTAAGCGGAAAATGCAGCCTGCACGTACATGATAATACAATTAAACCTTGGAGGGAAGAGGAGAAAATAACCACATATGAAACCGCCCGAGAAAAAATTAATAAAACTATCAAGAAGTACGAAGAGACTGGTAAAGTGGGCAAAGTGGGACTCTGATTTACTTACAAAAGTTGGACTAGGTTCAAACTGAAGTTAGCAAAATTACGACAATATTTGTAAATATTACTGTTCTCATAAAAAAAAAATCAACAGAATTCAATTTAAAAAAGGAAGGAATTAACATGATATATCATGATTTAAAAAAATAAAAAAATATAAAAATGACAACTCTTTTAGCTGATTTTAAACACGCCTAAATGATAGAAAAATAGTTTTCCAAAACGATGGAGAAACTGGTTTACTATCACTTAGCCAGTCCAAAGCCTGAGTAAAGTGTGATGGGAATCATAGAGGCTATAATTGTTCTTAATACTGGAAATAATGTGGGTCTCCTAAACGCAGGTATATTTGTGGTAACTTTGGCGCAAATGTTGCACATTTCACTGTAGGCGCTAGTTTCACTGGGTGCATTTGTCGCATATTTCTTCAACGTGCTGTAATGGGCTTAAATTGAGAATTTAAGCGTTACATTGGAAATTTTAAATGGGTTAAGTAGGTTGTGTGCTGTGTAGGGAAACAGGACATTGGCTTCAAAATGTGTCGTCATTTAATATGTTTCCTTTATCTGTTGAGTAGTTTTTGTATATTTCGTATTTTTTTTAATGTGTTAGTTTTTTTACTTTGTTTTAATATGTGGAGAATGTTTAAATTAGTATGTATGTCCGTGTGTGTGCTTTGCGTGTTTCTTAGGTGTGTTGCGTAGCTGGATTTTGGGTTGGTGTGGTTTGTTTTGGTAATGTGTTCTTCGAAGCGTGTGTAGAATGACCTAACGGTTTGGCCGATGTAATAGCTGGAACAATCGTTACATGTTAATTTGTAAATACCTGATAGTTTGTATTTGTCTGTTTGTTTTTGAAAGTGTTTGTTGTTTTGTAAGATATTTGAAGGGGAAGTCTTTTGAATGTGGAAGCTATTTTGTATGTGTTCTTGTTGTGGTAGGTGAAGGATATGTATTTGTTGGTTTTTGTGTGGTTTGTCAGAGTGGCCGTTTGGTTATGTTGTTAATGTTTACTTTTCATGTGTAGGTTGTCTATGAGTGTATGTTGGTAACCGTTTTGTTGAGCGATGTATTTTATTGTATTGAGTTCTTCCTCATAGCCTTTCTGTAGCATTATGCGGTGTAACATCTAATGCCCCTACACAACACAAACACGCTGCATTTAATCATATGTTACTACTGACATACATACTAATTTAAACATTCTCCACATGTTAAAACAAAGTAAAAAAACTAACAACTTTAGAAAAATACGAGACATACAAACACTACGCAACAGATAAAGAAAACATATTAAATCATCACATACATTTTGAACCCAACAACCAGGTCCATTACATAGCACACAACCAAAATAACTCACCCCTTCCACAGGCATAAATCCATCCCGACAACCTTTGTACCTAGCCAGTAGAGGCTTTGCTTCGTAAAAGGAACGATTACTTACCTACGACACTTAGTTAAGTATCATTTAATTGCAGCTCAATAAAATTTTGTGATTTTTTAAAAGTTTGTTTTCAGAATAGAATAAATATGTTTCTTTCTTCTTACTATGAAATTTTACAAGAAACACAAAGCTAACCTAGAACCTCTGCTCTTCGGTTAAATAAACATTGCGATTTATTGTGGTAAACAGCAACATTATTAATCATAGATCAGTTAATTTAATCGTCAGTTTTACAAAATTTAGCGAATAGTGAAAACGGCCGTTTCATTACGTAGGCCTATTTTTTTCACTGTTTTTTAGAAGCACATAGTTGATAATACAGCTTCTAATTATATTTTAATTTCATTGATAAACTTTAGGAATTTACTAATTAGATAAGTAGGCATACATTGTATGGTGATGGAATTTCCTAAGTTTTATTATGACCTAGAGCACAATATATTTCTTGTTGGCTCCTTTACAGTCAATATTATTGTTAAAACAAGTACTAATTTAACAAGTTGAGAATGTTGATAGTTGATGATTTGCAGTGATGAAGAACATTTGGCAAATTACTTTAATAACAATTACTTCGTCTTATTTCTTTCATTGTACAAAGGTGAGACATGAAATATAATAGTTCTCTTAATAATTCTAGTTAATTCTTAAGGGTTTGGTTTAGTTAAGTACTTATTAGTTCTTAAGTGTGCCGGGGACCACGATCGAACTGAATGTCCGAAAACGCAAGAGACGCCTTCTAAGTGCGCGAACTGCGGAGGGGACCATCCGGCCAACTACCGGGGATGCTCTGCTTACGCAGAATACTCCCGGAGGGCTGGTGGGCCCAGCCGCAGGCCAGTGGCAAGGCAGGCGCCTCCTCCTAAACAAAAGCCGACTCTGGCCCCTGAAAGGCGCGAAGCGGCTCCAGCTCCTTCGAAGGAAGTTCAGCCCCCCGCAATACCAGAAGGGACCATCAAGGTGTCCGTACCCCCTACAACTAAACCGAGCAGCGCAAGAGCTCTAGCACCTCCAAAGACAACGACGAAGGTCACCCAGTCACCCCTAAAAAGGGGGAAAAAGTAGAAACTCCACAGCCACCAACTGTATCGGCTCAGGCAAGTACATCCCAAACTAAACAGCAATCCCAATTGCCCATCCGTAAACCCGTAGAGGCACGACTACGTGGGTTTTCCTACCGTAGTATTTGCGATCCTATTGTTTGAACACCTGCTGCTGTGGCGTTTCCGACTGATCGGGATCGAGACGTGGGATTTCTGATCTGTCACCACTCTTCCTATATAAAAACCTACTAACATAAACAATATTCGCAGGTTTGTGGAGAAAGATCCAACAGCTAGAAATTGTGGAGGATTACAAAAACAATGATTGAGTCCGATTGTTTTGCCGAATGTGCGCTGCAATCGCACACCTTCCAATAAGCAGCGTTGATGACGCATGGTTATTAATAATGGAGGAAATGCCGAAAGACGAATACATTTTCTCAATTTGCAGATTATATGGTCGATCAATATTTGAATAATCCTAATATACCCATTGAAATGTGGAATATGTTTAACCAGCGGCATAGGACCACAAACGCTGTCGAAGGTTGGCATAGAAAACTCAACACATCAATAAATCAAAAGAAACCAAACGTGTACTTCCTAATAAACAAATTAAAAGAGGAAGCAGTAAATGCTACATTCGAAGTTAGGAAAAATTCAATAGGCCTACCGTTGAAAAAAAACAAATCTACATAACATTAAACAAAAGAATAAAAAACATTATGGAAGCTTATAGCGACTCGGGAGATTAAAAAAAAATGTTTACAATCTGTGGCTTATTTACAAAAAAAAGATTAGAGAATTCATATACCTGTATAATATAAACTTTATATTCACTTAAGTATAATGGCGTAAAATAATACAATTGCATTTTTGAAATATGACAAAAGCGTTCAATCACTTGCTGTATAGTAATGAAAAATAATATAATTATATCCTTAAAATACGACAAAAGTGTTTAATCACTTGCTGTATAGTAATGAAAAATAATATAATTATATCCTTAAAATACGACAAAAGTGTTCAATCACTTGCTGTATAGTAATGTAAAATATTATAATATATCCTTAAAATACGACAAAAGTGTTTAATCAGTTGCTGTATAGTAATGTAAAATAATATAATTATATCCTTAAAATACGACAAGAGTGTTTAATCACTTGCTAAAGAAATATATTTAAACATGCCTCTGTTTGCGCTATAGGCCTACGTAGCCAGTCCTAAGCCTGGATAAAATATCAAGGGATATTTTTTAAATGATTTACATAATTTATTGTGGAGTAGTGATGTGACGAGTCGAGTATTTCGTCGACTCGATTAAATCGCCGTTTAAACTTGCTAAATTTGCTGTTTCAGCTGCTACCTGCTAATTTTAGAATTCATAATTTGACCGAGTCGATACCCGACTATCTTAGTATAAGAATCGAGTCGACTCGATACTCTGTTGACTCGATACCTTTCGAGTAAAATACTCGACTCGTCATATCACTATTGTGGAGTAGTGAATTGAATGGTAGGAAACCTCACATGGTTTTGTCAGTGGTCGGAACTCCCACGGATGAAATTTTTGTGGTCGGAAAGACCACGCTTGTGTCTGTGGTCGGAAGTTCCACGGTCGGAAAGTCCACGCCACCAGAGGTACGACCTCCGCCTACGGACACCTCCTCCTACATCAAAACAACTAACCTCCTTGTATGGCTGCAAGGAATCCTAACATCAGTCACTCAAACTGATGACCTAAAAACAATAATGATAAACGTCATATCATCACTAATAAGCCTTCTAGTCCAACATGACTAGAACGCTACAGATAGTGGCATGGAATGCCAACGGAGTAGCCGCCAAAAAAGCGGAGCTCCGACAATTCCTTCACTCTCACGACATCGATATCGCACTGATATCTGAAACACTCCTGACAGCCTCCACGAGATTCAACATTCCATGCTACAACACCTACCGCACAGATCGCCCGTGCCCATTGAGCCACCCGTCTGGAGGGACTGCGGTGCTGGTTCACAGAAGGATAAAACACCAGGCTGTACCTAATCACCCCAACACCACTATTGAACACACCGGTGTTCAGGTGCACTACGAGGGCACTAACCTACTCATATTCTCCACCTATCTACAACCTGGTGCCAGGCTATCCAACTCAGACCTAGACTCTCTACTCAGCACAGACGACCCCATCATTCTCATGGGCGATCTCAATTCCAAACATCCTGTGTGGAACTCTAACGTCTCGATACGGCAATGTCCTCCACAATTATCTGGCCGACAGGCCCAACCTCAAAGTACTAGGACCAGCTGAGCCCACATATTATCTACACAATCACAGGCACAGGCCTGATGTCCTCGACATTGCCATGCTTAAAAACGTCCTCAGAAACTCACTCATCAAAACAGATGAACTAACCTCTGACCACAACCCAATCCTTCTGACAATTGGTAACCCCCTTGCTAATCGCCTCCCCCCAGCCAAGATGTCAACGAGAACCAATTGAAGACGCTACAATGAGCGTATTCTACGAATATCTCCAGACCATCGCAACACGATTGACAACAGCGGGGATGTCGATCGTGAGGCCGACAGAATACATGCAGCCCTCTTACATGCAGCTAAGGTCAGCTCCCACACCACTGTACACGGTGGCGCAAAGACTGAGCTTCCATCCCATATTCAAGTCGAGTTGGCGAAGGAACTCCGACTGCGCCGAACATGGCAATTCCCCCGCGCGCCCTCAGTCAAGAGGGAACTAAACGCCCAGACTCAACTAGATCTTACTAGAATCATATGCAGAGGAGGAATGGTTCAAATTCCTATCCTCCGCAAACACAGAGGATGGTTCTCTGTAGAAATTAAATCGCCAGCTCCTAGCTACAAAAACGCCACGCAACCCACTCCTTGGCCAGCAGGGTCTGGCTTACTCCCCGGAGGATAAGGCCGAAACGTTCGCTGATTCCTTAGAAGACCAGTTCACACCAAATTCACACATCTACGACACCGAACATGTTGAACATGTAAGGGACTACCTCGAAACTTATCAAAACGGCCCACTCGGCAGACCACCAGACCTAATCACCAGTGATCAGGTGGCGCAAACCATATCAAACCTTAACCACCGCAGAGCCCCTGAATTGGATGGTATATCCAACCATGCACTCAAGATAGTCCCTCTCCCCATGCTGATGTCTATCACTAACGTCTTTAACGGAATCATGCGAACACGCCACTACCCTACTTCATGGAAGGGAGCAAAAGTAGTCCTGTTCCTTAAACCCAGAAAAAGCGCTCTTCTTCCCCAAAACTACAGGCCTATATCACTCCTACCCAACCTCTAAAAGGTCTTTGAGAGGCTACTCAACGATAGCCTGCTTCAATACATAGCCCCTACTATACGCAGTGAGCAATACGGCTTCCGCAGTGGCCATTACACAACCCTGCAATTAACCAAAGTGGTTAAATCCCATGCAGATGGCTTCAACACCAAAAGTCACAACATTGCTGTATTCCTGGATATCAGCAAAGCGTTTGACAGGGTATGGCATGAGGGCCTCCTGTACAAACTGGCGAACAGTCCCATACCTCCATGCTATGTACACCTCATTCATTCGTACCTCGACAACAGGTGGTTCCAGGCGTCCGTCGAAGGTACTCTTTCCACGCGACGTCCGATTGAGGCTGGAGTGTCTCAAGGCTCAGTCCTGGGGCCGTTATTGTATCTTGTATACACCAATGACGTCCCCTTATACCCAGCTGTCCGACTGCGACTCTTTGCCGACGACTCCATGTTTCAGTATCGCACTCTTAATATTAATTTTGGAGTTCGATACATGCAGAGACAATTAGACCTTCTCCAACCGTGGCTTCGGAAGTGGAGAATCGCAGTCAACACGGACAAAACCGCAGTAACAAACGAACTTGTCCTGTCGCAACACTCTTTCTCAACAACAGTCCCATAGCATGGAAAAACACAGTACAGTATCTAGGGGTGACGCTTGACAACAAGCTCACCTTCCAGCCCCATCTCCGACGTGCCATCGGAAAGGCTATTGGCGCCCGTCAAAAGCTTTTCCCTGTCATCCGCGGAGCTGGGAACCCTATCCCAATGTCCGTCAGGCTGATGGTGTATAAAACGTACATCAGACCCATCATCACCTACGCAGCTCCCGCTTGGTACTCCCTTCTGAGCGATGCATCAAAGAGGAAGCTGCACTCTTTCCAAAACGTCACGCTCAGACTAATCACTAACTCCCCGTGGTATGTGAAAAACACGGTAATAGCCGCGGGACTCAACGTCCCATCCCTAGATGATTTCATTATACAACTGACTACGTCACTTAGAGATCGAGCAGAACGCTCCTCCCATCCGCATCTGTCGGCAATAGTCACAGATCCGGCACCGCTTCCGACGCGCAGGAATCGACTCCTGTGCCTCGTCTACGAGCCCCCATGAAGGTCGAAAATCTAAAATCCACACCTCACCAAAATCCAAGCCTAAACAAATCAGCCCAATCAACAGCAAAGCAAATCATACAAAGCTCAAATCATCAAACAACCACGTACAAAATTTACATGTAAATGACCTCTCGAGTGCCTATAAAGCAATCAGTCAATCAACATTCTCAGAATAACCACTATAAGGTCAATACAATACTAATCACACTGCTGTAAATGAGATTTCAGAAACGGCATATTACAGGAGCTAAACATGACAGCTCCGCCAAACAACAAGCCAAGGTTGGGCGAACAGTACGATTTAAGTTTTGAAAATGGGAATCACTCCGAAACGCGTCAACAGAGGAGAATATTGAAACGTTAGGAATGACAGAAAACTGTACTCAAACATATAGAATTATTCCTAACAGAAATGAAGATGATTATAGTAATAAGTTCAATTTCTTATAATATATAAGGAAGAACTGTGTATACTTGACATTTTATAATTGATACAAACTAAAACATCCAGGAAATGCCAGGATTTTAGAATTATATCACACTTTGGGTGCCCATACGAAAGTTTGTAGGAAGTGCTGAACGTGAAGACATTTCATACTAATAAATTAAGCAGCTAAAAAATTAAAGTTTTTACCTTGATTAACCTATTATTACTTATAAAGTACTAGGCCACGATACTTACTGTGTAGAGAAAATAAACGCAAATATCTAATTGCTCATACATTTTATTAAATAACAATAACATGTAAATATTCATGGAAAACATTTTTTAATATAAATATTTAGTCCTGTTATATCCTAAAATTCACGAATTTGTAAAATAACTTCCTTGAAAAAATCCACTGGTCTGCATATGACGCTTCGATATTTATTTTGTTTTTTAAACTAGGTGGGCCCCGGCCCCCTTTGTTCGGTGCCTATGTATTATACTAAATACTAAATTCTAAAGATTACAAAATGGTATTTTGCCAAACATCTATTACTAATAAATAATATTCGAGCTGGCTTATGAAGGTTAAAAGTTAAGGTTATAATATCCGAGCTGGGTTATGAAGGTTAAAAGTTAAGGTTATAATATTCGAGCTGGCTTATGAAGGTTAAAAGTTAAGGTTATAAACACAATAAATATACATAACTCACAATTATAAAACTTTTATTTCATCTATTACTAATCAGTTGCTTTTATTTTTCAGGCATCTGACACCGATGAAATTTTCGAATCCGTTACATTTGGTGAGATAAAAGACCTACCAACACTTGATGATGATATCCAGGTATTTGATAGCGATGTATTTTCCGATTCCTCTAAATTTGGGGAAATAAAAAAGAGGCCGGCATTTGTTGATAACACAGTGATGGTGAAGGACGTCTTAAACGGGCCTACAAGCATACTGATCACAGCTCCAAGGCATTTCGGCAAGACCACCAATATGGACATGTTGAGAGAGTTCTTTTCAATACCAGTCAATAAGAAAGGACAAAGGGACGTCGAATATGTGGAGAATGAAAGTGCAAAAATGTTTAGAGGACTTGCCATTTTTAGACGAGGCAAAGCGTTCATTGATAAACACTTCTGCCAGTACCCAGTGGCCAGTATTAACTTTTTTTCTGGTAAAGAGGTAAACGATATGGAGGGAGCAATTGACATTATTAAAAAAAAAATAAATAAGAGTTTTATGCAACACGATTACTTGCGTGATAGTAAACAACTGAACGCATCTGAGAAGAAAATATTGAAACCATGGATAAAACTATTTGGACACCGGAATAAAAGTAATTCAGAAGCTATTGAAGGCTTAGAGAATCTTGTAAGATATTTATACAAACATTTTAATAGGAAGGTTATTGTTCTGGTGGACGAGTATGATTCTATGTTGACTCCTTACTATTTACCTCAGCATTCCGATTTAATATGTATCACTGAATTTATTTCAAATATTATACTTAGAGTTGTTAAAGAAAATCCGTTTGTCGAAAGGGTCGTTATAACAGGCGTTTCGTACATAACGCCAAAAGGTGAATCAGCATGGAGCAATATACAGCATTACAGATTCTTAGACGACCATCAGTACGTTCCATATTTCGGGTTTTTAGAGTTGGAAGTGAACAAACTGTTTACAAAATTCAAAATCGAGGAAGACACGTTGGAGGAGGTTCGCGAATGGTATAACGGTTACATGACCGTAAAAGGGCGACGCATTTACAATACGTGGGCGATTATAAATTTTCTCCACTACCAAAAAATAAAAAATTATTGGTCAATGAGCGTGAAAACACCGGACTTCGAGGATATTTTCAAGTACGGTCCTATAGAGCACATAATCAAAATGTTGTTGGGAGGCCAAATTGAAGAGGTAAAGTTGCTGGAAGTTTGGCATGATGAAATGATTTTTGCGAAAAGTCCTCTGAAAAATAATTCATTGAGTAGCCACGATTTGAAGCGAATAGTGCTATCGTATTTGTTTGAACGGGGCTACTTAACTACCATATTCAAGCGACCGAGTTTCTTAAGAATGCCAAATAAAGCAATAGAAGTGGAATTTATAGCAAAATTAACGCAACATTATATTAAACTGCACAAACTCAATATAACGCAGCTAAGAGAATGCGCATCATTCTTTGTTGAGATTATTCCCTCCGTGAAACAAAACTACAGAATCGCTTTCGAAAACAGATTGAACACATTTCACGCGAGACTGCAAACGCTGTTTAAACGGTCACCGAACGACGACAGCAAACACGTATCAGATGAACAATACGTAGAGCAGGTTCTGCTTTGCGTAGCAAGTTATGCGGTTGATTTTACGAAAACTAATCAGACGTGGGTCGAATACAAATTAAACAACGGAACAATTGACGATATACGATTAGATTTATTTATTGACTTAAATTATTTCGGCGTCGTTATGAAAATCCAGCACGTTAAAAGCAATTGCACGAATTCAAATTATGTTATACAGCAGATCTTCGGGAAAGAATACATAAGCGTATCTGCAGTTGGCTATACCACGGGGAGACAGGTCAAAAGCTTCGTTGTAATCGGAATAAGCGTCAACGACCAGGGAAATTTATCGATAAGCGGTTTAATGAATACGATAAACGTCAATAAATCTGTCATTGTGACTGGAAAAAAGCCTACGTAGGGTCTCTGTTAGAATAGTAATGAAAATTACTAAGTGGGACGCTGAGAACGGAAAGATATCTTCCATCTGATATCATTATATGCATGGTATTTAGTGAGCTTAACTGGAGCTGCCACTGTGAAATAAAAAAAGGCTGGAGTAGCGCATTTGTTAGAATCGTAATGAAAATTACTGAAAGTGACGCGTAGAACGGAAAGATCTCTTCCATCTGATATCATTATATGCATGGTATTTACTGAGCATAACTGGAGCTGTCACTGTAAAATGAAAATAGGCTGGAGTAGCACCTTTGTTAGAATCGTAATGAAAATTACTGAAAGTGACGCTTAGAACGGAAAGATCTCTACCATCTGATATCATTATATGCATGGCATTTACTGAGCATAACTGGAGCTATCACTGTGAAATAAAAATAGGCTGGAGTAGCGCCTTTGTTAGAATCGTAATGAAAATTACTGAAAGTGACGCTTAGAACGGAAAGATCTCTACCATTTGATATCATTATATGCATGGCATTTACTGAGCATAACTGGAGCTATCACTGTGAAATAAAAATAGGCTGGAGTAGCGCCTTTGTTAGAATCGTAATGAAAATTACTGAAAGTGACGCTTAGAACGGAAAGATCTATACTATCTGATATCATTATATGCATGACATTTACTGAGCATAACTGGAGCTATCAATGTGAAATAAAAATAGGCTGGAGTAGCGATTTGTTAGAATCGTAATGAAAATTACTGAAAGTGACGCTGAGAACGGATATATCTCTTCCATCTGATATCATTATATGCATGGCATTTACTGAGCATAACTGGAGCTATCACTGTGCAATAAAAAAAGACTATCTAGTGCCTCTGTTGGAATCGTAATGAAAATTACTGAAAGTGACGCTGAGAACGGATAGATCTCTTCAATCTGATATCGTTATATGCATGGCATTTACTGAGCATAACTGGAGCTATCACTGTGCAATAAAAAAAGACTATCTAGTGTCTCTGTTGGAATCGTACTGAAAATTATTGAAAGTGACGCTGAGAACGGATAGATCTCTTCCATCTGATATCATTATATGCATGGCATTTACTGAGCATAACTGGAGCTATCACTGTGCAAATAAAAAAAGACTATCTAGTGCCTCTGTTGGATTCGTAATGAAAATTACTGAAAGTGACGCTGAGAACGGATAGATCTCTTCCATCTGATATCGTTATATGCATGGCATTTACTGACACACTGGAGCTGTCACTGTGAAATAAAAAAAAGACTATCTAGTGCCTCTGTTGGAATCGTAATGAAAATTACTGAAAGTGACGCTGAGAACGGATAGATCTCTTCCATCTGATATCGTTATATGCATGACATTTACTGACACACTGGAGCTGTCACTGTGAAATAAAAAAAAGTCTATCTAGTGCCTCTGTTGGAATCTTAATGAAAATTACTGAAAGTGACGCTGAGAACGGATAGATCTCTTCCATCTGATATCGTTATATGCATGGCATTTACTGACACACTGGAGCTGTCACTGTGAAATAAAAAAAGACTATCTAGTGCCTCTGTTAGAATCGTAATGAAAATTACTGAAAGTGACGCTGAGAACGGATAGATCTCTTCCATCTGATATCATTATATGCATGGCATTTACTGAGCATAACTGGAGCTATCACTGTGAAAAAAACATTAGCTGGAGTAGCGCCTTTGTTAGAATCGTAATGAAAATTACTGAAAGTGACGCTGAGAACGGAGAGAACTCTTCCATCTGATATCATTATATGCATGACATTTACTGAGCATAACTGGAACTGTCACTGTAAAATAAAAGAAGACTATGTAGTGCCTCTGTTGGAATCGTAAGGAAAATTACTGAAAGTGACGCTGAGAACGGAAAGAACTCTTCCATCTGATATCATTATATGCATGACATTTACTGAGCATAACTGGAGCTGTCACTGTAAAATAAAAGAAGACTATGTAGTGCCTCTGTTGGAATCGTAAGGAAAATTACTGAAAGTGACGCTGAGAACGGAAATATCTCTTCCATCTCATATCATTACATACAAGGCATTTACTGAACATAACTTAGCTGTCACTGTGAAATAAGAAATGGCTGACGTAGCGCCTCTGTTGGAATCGTAATGAAAATTAATGAAAGTGACGCTGAGTTCATTATACGCATGGCATTTACTGAACATAACTTTAGCTGTTACTGTGAAATGAAAAAAGGCTATTTGGTGCCTCTTTTAGAATCGTAATGAGAATTACTGAAAATGACTGATAACGGGGAGTTCTGCACTTCTTGAAGTTTCTGCATTTATGTTATTTCTTGAGCTAAGCAAAGCTGTTGCAGAGAACGTAATGTGATATCTGTAATACCCTGTTTAGGGTATGTTCATGATATTTACTTAGTATTACTGAAGCAGACTAATTGAATGTGATGTAAGGTTCTAGCGATCCTGGCAAGGATATCGGTGAGATAGTTATTACATATTACTGAAACATTTACAGTAAATGGAATGTGAGATCTATAGCGTATTTAGTAAGATTATAAGTAAAGCATTTCCCTAATATTACTAAAACAGTCACTGTTAGCGAAATGTGAGTTTTAGTGCTGATCTAAACTGGCATATCTGTAAGATATTTACTGACCTGCTGAAGCAGCACCAGTGAGCGTAGTGGAGCTTCTAATGAGCTTGGTTAACTCATTGTAAGATATTTACTGAATATTACTGAAACTGTCATTGAGTACGAAATGTCAAATCTGTAGTGAAACTGTAAAATAAGCTTGAATATTTCTTGTAAAATATTTGCTGAATATTACCGAAGAAATTTTACTATAAATTAAATGTGATATTTCTAGTCGATCTAAAAAAATTAACTTTTTAGATATTTACTGAATATTACTGAAGCAGTCACTACGTAGAAATTTGGGTTATATAGCTAATCTACAAAGATTATGTGTATGATAGTTTCTGACTGTAGAAGAATTCTATTAATGAAAAGTTAAATTTTGTACTCTTTATAAACCTTTTAATTCATCTTAATATTTTACTATTTTTCTCAAAATTGCGTTTGCGAGGCGTGAACAATTAATTTATATTTCGGTGTGTTGTAACGTTTATAAAAATTATTAATAATTTAGTTTAAATTTTAAGTTTAAGTTTTAGTTTTAAGTTCTAGCTTACGGCTCAGGCGTAATAATAACCGTCTGTCCGTAACGCTCTTCAAAACTTGAAGGTAGAACTCCGTTACATTAAAATAGTTTAAAATACAAAGTTAAATCATTTAAACTAGCAGAGTCTCATTAAATTAATTTTTAAGGCTTATTAACTTGAAATGCATGGAATTGTGTGCTGGTTAAATAATTACTCTTTTGAAATTCAATTAAAACAAATTACACTCATTTTATTTAACAAAAAAAAATAACAAATTATAATCATGATACAAACTTCTTGACATTGCTTCAGTTACGGATTATTGAACATTTAATATTTAACTTATGAATTTTTACGAATAGCAATCTATCAATAAATCAATAAAGGGATCAATGGCTGAAAATGAATCTGTACTCGAGTTTACTTGCTTTTTTCATAATCAAATTTTATAATTCAAGGTGAACACAAGTGCACCAAAAGATGCGTAAATTACATTTATGTATATAGGTTGAAACGTTCAAGGTTCATTAATTTGAGTTAAACTGTCTAACATTTTAAATTTTGCAATAAATCTCTAAAGTCTTAAATCGTCCACTTAGCTGTATTCACAGGTCGTAACCTCGCATCCTCCTTGTGGAAAAGTCTCAGGAAATGTCATCGGTAACTTCAGCGTCCCATCTTTGTACCTGGTTACGTACGCTGTCTTCTACACCATGATTATAACATGTTTAAGAAAATGAATATTACATTAAATTTTGAAAACAAAATAATATTTCCTTGCTCTCGGACACGTCCGTTGCCCTTTACATCTTGGCTAAAAGAGAGTTAAAACTAACGTTGGAAGCAACCTTCCCCGCTACCGCGCATCGCTTGTGCGCAGACGTACTTTATTACTTGTTTTCAAACTTTCCGACAGATGTCGCTATCAACCAGAGATTTCATTAAAAATATTTCTAATACATCACAATTTTTTTATATAGTTGTATATTGTTACAACTTTTGAATACATTCTCGTTTGTTTTCTGAAATTGCCAATTTAATATGTAACAACATCTAAAGTGTGTTACAGTGTAATGACCCATACCTTAATTTTTTGTGATTTTATTCGAGAATTTGTAACGTATACATCTAAGACTTAATTTATTTGTTTTTCAATAACTTACTTTTGCTAAGTGTATATCTTATTATTGTTTTACACTTCAACTCTTATTGTTTAAAACTTACTTTATCATTAGCTAACGCTCGACTAGTTTCTTAACAAATGTTTTAACAGATCCTTAACTAACGCCTTTAAAAATGTCTTAATAAAGCCTTATTAATGGTTTTAAGACCTCGGTATATAATCTTTTGACAGATTAACATTGTTTTTCGTAAGAATCTCATCAAATGTCTATATATTTATAATTTAACGATGCGTGAGATGAAACGTTTATATTGTGGGTTGTATTATCAGCGCGTGTACTATTTCCATTCTATACTATACTATTTTGCATTCCATTCTTCGGTCATGCTTTCTAGCAGAGACGGGTGACTTGACATTTTTATCATGGGTTAGCTAGATAGGTTTGAACAACTGAGTTTAGTGCAAATAGGAATAGCAACCTTTTCGGTCGTATGGGATAACGGTTCACCGAAGTGAAAACAAAATAGAAAACGTCTTATCGGTTGTTGTGACGAAATTTGCAGCTACTTGTTATAAAGTTGTTCGTAGAGAAGGCAAGGAACCGAACTGGAAAAGTAAGAAATGGGCCAACTTCGTCCAGCACTGAAATCCGGTTTAAATAAAAATAATGTGCTCGGAGGAGGAAAGTTTTATTTGAAAAGCGATTTTAATATCGGGATTTAATAATAAAATAGTTTGAAGAGCATAGACTTCTTTATCTGTTAACATTGTTTTAAAATATTTATAAGTAGATATCTTCTCCCCGGTTGAAAGAAGATTAACTTCAGGAAAGTGACTCCGTCCAAGCTCTGCTGGGCAAGTCGTAAATAATGCCAACTACTCTCGCGTAATATTTACCTTTCCATAAATCGACTAATTCCTTTTTAACTCTTTTTGTTTAACTGTTGGTGCCATTTTGTTTTATACATTCTGTTGCTTCTTAGTTTCATTATTATATATTTTCTTTTAATAAGATGGTTATATTAATTCCTAATTATTGTAGCCAATAGCAACATACTTTTGTTTTTGGTAAAACACTCTGTAATTATTCTTCCTTATAATTTATACCAAATTGAGCCTCTCATGATCTCGGCGAAGTGTAGGCTTACTTCAGGTGCTCGACACTGTTAACGTGATACTTTGACCCTTCTCCATCTATAACCGAGGGTTTTATCTCCTTACATTAATACTCATACTATATGTATTCACTATCCCTCATTGATATAACAGTTCAAGTAGTCAGTTCATGGTGCCATAGAGAAACATAGTTTTCTCTGTGCTCGTTGATTATAACAATGATGAGTATGTGCAGTTTACCATGATTTAATCAGTTTGATTTCGCCGCTTTACTCTAAGCTATGAGGGCCGCTTTGCTCGCTGCTCCATTATGTTTTCAGTCTAAGACTGAAACCATGACACGTTACCATCGTACAATGTAACAAACTAGGGCCCACAACTCGTTACTCCTATATCACAACCAACAAACAGACGCTGAATGCCAAAGTAAAAAAGATAACGGAAATTGGCCATTTATTCATTCAAAGAAACTTTGCCAAGTAATTCTTTAAAAAATTGGTTTTAAACAATTTGTATGTTTTGACGTAAAATTTCGTCAAACATACGTTAATGAATGTGAATAACAACACACACTATCAACATTTTCTGCTTTATTTTAATATAATCACACACACACACACACACAGATCACAGTGAGGGCTACACGTAACCGATATCTGATGAGGGTAATTCTGACATAAAACTAGAAGCAAAAAAATAATTACTTTATTTTAAAAAAAATTCTTTTAAAATTTGAAGGTCATTTAAAATTATTTAAAGTATGATTTGGAAATTAACTATGAATTTCGTCCGTTTTAATACTTTTAGAAAGTAATTAAAAATATACAATAATATTCATACTATATTCCAACATTTTAACTATCACATTCTGACTCATAATCCCCCACAAATTGCTTTTACAATTTGTGATAGTCAATTTAAATAGATACAATATAAGTACAAGAAAATTAATCAGGCGTTTAAAAAATAATTAGAGAATGAGTTTATATACTTTTAGAAAACGATTGTTTTTGTTGTCCTGTCTATTGATGTGCAAAGTGCAAAAAGTTTAGATGCCTTTAAAAGTCCTGATGAAGAGATCTGCCAGTTCTAGAGCCCGATGGCCATGAAGCATTTCAATTATTGATGTTCCAAGTTGAAGGAGGGAACGGATAAACATATAAAGTGTAAGGCACTCAATATCTTACAAATCAATAAAGAAAACGATTAAAAATATAAAATGATTTCTGTTATGATCCTACAGACTGATTGCCATATTCTGATTCATAATCTCAGAAAAATTATACTTACAATTTGTCACAGTGAATTTAAATAGACACGGAATAACTACAAAATACATATATAGCATGCGGATATAATACTCTAATATCCGGTACACTCTAGGTGGCCATGTTGGGGGTTATCGAACATTTCCGGTTAGTAGAACCTAACCTATATAGCCTATATAGTGTACGTACTGTGCATAACGCTATACAACCTAAAAGGTTGTTCAGAAAATTAAATGAACTGTTGAAATCTCACCTTCCATGTTTGTTTATATCTAATTACTGTATTTCCGTACGTATTAATAAAAACACTCGCTCGCGAGCACAAAATATATAACAAAAGTATTGAAGAAAGAAAAGAAATTCATTATTAAAAACCTTTTCCGTTCATACAACGTTAAAGTAAAACATTTACAAGGACACTTAACTATACAAAGACTAATTTTTTTTTTATAATGTTTAAATGAAAAAAAAAACAATCATGGATGTCTGACTGTCCGATACGCCGTTTTCCAACAAATTTTGAATGATGCGTATGGGGTTGCAAAACTTCCTGAGCCGAGTAACATTTCCCACCTTCAACAATCGTTAACAGCGTTGTAAAAACGGTCGCAGCATTACCCCATAAAACGTTTACATTTTCTTCACCTATTTCTCGGTTAGGTTGGTTAATGGACAAATGTTTTGTACTGTATTTCCGAAGAGTTATATCTTGTAATAGCAAAGAAGAATACTCTATTGTTTTGTTTAAAAAATGTGCCTGTTAATAGAACATTCCGGATTATAGAATGTCGTATAAAAAGCTTTTGCTGTAATTAATTATTTTGAAGTTATATAGTATTTATTAAAACTCACTAAGAAAATGTTAATTTAGATTTACGTTTATAAAAACGTAAAATTAACAAAAACGTTAACCGGAATGTTAATTTTAAACATCAACACTAAGTCCGTCAGGCGTTGAAATTCATGCATATATAATGTACAGTTTCATTGCTCTATAAAAGGTATGATCTGTAGTGGATATTTTTTTCAAAGGTTGTTACTCCTAACGGTCCTTAATGAAGTCTGCTGCTGACTCCTGACTTAATCTTTTTGAATTTTACATTTTTTTAATGAACTCATCTGTGCTGAATAATTAATTAATTATGATATCGTATCATAAACCACTGTAAAAATTTTAAAGAATAAAGGTTTGTTTCTCTATTGGGTTAATTATTTGTACAGGAGAAAAACTTTAAAAAAAATGTTTTATATGTAAAATTTAATTTTGTGTGTGAATCGTACAGAAGTATATCTACCGTTTGTTAAATCATTGAACAAAAACTGAAACAAATATTAGGTTCATGATAAAAAGTCCAGCAAAGTTTATCAGTTAGAGAGAAGGAAGGGGTGAGTTTGCGCACGAGGGGGTTACAGTGTTGAGAGACACGGCGTCAGTGTGCTCGCAGCGTCTCGACGTCATGTGTCGTGCGTATCAGAAACACGGACAACTAAACACGTTGAGTAAGCTTTAGGCGAGAGAAAAAGGAAATTTTGTGAAGTTGTAGAAATTTTTTATTTGGAAATTTTGTGATAATTTTGCAACAGAAAGGAGCGACAATGCACCTTAACGGTAAGAATATTAACGTCTAAAGAAATATTGTTACAATTATGAAATTAAATTGACGTAGACGAACCATGATTAAAGGACAGGGCTGAATATAGTTTCGAAAATGAAAAGTATGACTAGCCTGTATCACTGGACATGTGTATAGCCTCTTACGTTCGCTCAAGTATTAGGAATATTAAAAACTATTTAAAATGGATACGATTTAAAATAAGTGTTTTGATATATTTTAATTTTATATTTATAGCTAGAAATTTTTAAATAAAAATCGGTCTAATCAATTAGCATTTATTTTTTTAAAAATCAGTTAAGAAGTAGTTAAAAAAAAT
>JBAIZL010000005.1:184366885-184869385 GCA_036971475.1 Prosapia bicincta | reverse complement strand
CACACACACACACACACACACACACACACACACACACACACACACACACACACACACACACACACACACACACACACACACACACACACACACACACACACACACACACACACACACACACACACACACACACACACACACACACACACACACACACACACACACACACACACACACACACACACACACACACACACACACACACACACACACACACACACACACACACACACACACACACACACACACACACACACACACACACACACACACACACACACACACACACACACACACACACACACACACACACACACACACACACACACACACACACACACACACACACACACACACACACACACACACACACACACACACACACACACACACACACACACACACACACACACACACACACACACACACACACACACACACACACACACACACACACACACACACACACACACACACACACACACACACACACACACACACACACACACACACACACACACACACACACACACACACACACACACACACACACACACACACACACACACACACACACACACACACACACACACACACACACACACACACACACACACACACACACACACACACACACACACACACACACACACACACACACACACACACACACACACACACACACACACACACACACACACACACACACACACACACACACACACACACACACACACACACACACACACACACACACACACACACACACACACACACACACACACACACACACACACACACACACACACACACACACACACACACACACACACACACACACACACACACACACACACACACACACACACACACACACACACACACACACACACACACACACACACACACACACACACACACACACACACACACACACACACACACACACACACACACACACACACACACACACACACACACACACACACACACACACACACACACACACACACACACACACACACACACACACACACACACACACACACACACACACACACACACACACACACACACACACACACACACACACACACACACACACACACACACACACACACACACACACACACACACACACACACACACACACACACACACACACACACACACACACACACACACACACACACACACACACACACACACACACACACACACACACACACACACACACACACACACACACACACACACACACACACACACACACACACACACACACACACACACACACACACACACACACACACACACACACACACACACACACACACACACACACACACACACACACACACACACACACACACACACACACACACACACACACACACACACACACACACACACACACACACACACACACACACACACACACACACACACACACACACACACACACACACACACACACACACACACACACACACACACACACACACACACACACACACACACACACACACACACACACACACACACACACACACACACACACACACACACACACACACACACACACACACACACACACACACACACACACACACACACACACACACACACACACACACACACACACACACACACACACACACACACACACACACACACACACACACACACACACACACACACACACACACACACACACACACACACACACACACACACACACACACACACACACACACACACACACACACACACACACACACACACACACACACACACACACACACACACACACACACACACACACACACACACACACACACACACACACACACACACACACACACACACACACACACACACACACACACACACACACACACACACACACACACACACACACACACACACACACACACACACACACACACACACACACACACACACACACACACACACACACACACACACACACACACACACACACACACACACACACACACACACACACACACACACACACACACACACACACACACACACACACACACACACACACACACACACACACACACACACACACACACACACACACACACACACACACACACACACACACACACACACACACACACACACACACACACACACACACACACACACACACACACACACACACACACACACACACACACACACACACACACACACACACACACACACACACACACACACACACACACACACACACACACACACACACACACACACACACACACACACACACACACACACACACACACACACACACACACACACACACACACACACACACACACACACACACACACACACACACACACACACACACACACACACACACACACACACACACACACACACACACACACACACACACACACACACACACACACACACACACACACACACACACACACACACACACACACACACACACACACACACACACACACACACACACACACACACACACACACACACACACACACACACACACACACACACACACACACACACACACACACACACACACACACACACACACACACACACACACACACACACACACACACACACACACACACACACACACACACACACACACACACACACACACACACACACACACACACACACACACACACACACACACACACACACACACACACACACACACACACACACACACACACACACACACACACACACACACACACACACACACACACACACACACACACACACACACACACACACACACACACACACACACACACACACACACACACACACACACACACACACACACACACACACACACACACACACACACACACACACACACACACACACACACACACACACACACACACACACACACACACACACACACACACACACACACACACACACACACACACACACACACACACACACACACACACACACACACACACACACACACACACACACACACACACACACACACACACACACACACACACACACACACACACACACACACACACACACACACACACACACACACACACACACACACACACACACACACACACACACACACACACACACACACACACACACACACACACACACACACACACACACACACACACACACACACACACACACACACACACACACACACACACACACACACACACACACACACACACACACACACACACACACACACACACACACACACACACACACACACACACACACACACACACAATAAATACACGAGTTTTTAATTTCCAACTGAATTAGACTTTGAAAACTTTCATAATAATAATATTATAAATATATTATCCTCCTAACATAGCGGTACATTAAGGATTTATTTCTACTTAAAGATATCAATTTCACCAGCAGGAACCTATTCGACACCTATTCCGTTTTGAATAGGAGGTTTTCAAATGTATTTTGCTTACCGGGATGTAAGAGACGGGCGCCGGACTGGAAATCTTCCAAGTAATTGGCAGAGCAAAGTTTTTTTTTTATGTGACAGGAAAAAGAATTATCTGAAATTACCATTTTATCTTCTATATTACATGAACACACAACGACCTCAAGTACCAATCCGACTTTGACCGTATGCTGGATATAATTTTGTTATATTATTAGATCCTAATATTTTACTAATAAAAAAATCTCATTTTAAAATGTCGTGTAAAAAATAAATTAAAATTCTTGTATACATTGAAAATGTCACAAATAATTAATTTTACTACCATAAACGAATTAAAATAAGGATTTTTATCAATATGTCTCGTTTTCAAAACTCAAGTCACGTGTCAACGAGATAATTACATGTAGAAATAAAAACCTTAGAGAAGTTTATTTTGTTACTTTAAGAATTAACTTATAAAGAAGGCAATATACACCTGTTTGATACACAACTTCAAAGATGTGACTTTTTTTGTATTAATAATATTATATGGAAGTACGAAAGTCTGTAGAAAATATCATTCTGTTTCTCTAGTATCTGGGTATGTGTGCGTCTCTGAAAGTACATGACATTATTATCTCTTACCGACATCGTAATATCAATATGATATTTTCCACTTTCTCTAGTGTAAACTTACTATCCGTCATTAAAGGAACAAGGTTTAATTATCTGTAACTGAGATCCTAATAGTAGTACGTGTGTAAGGGGGCAATGTAAACTGTTATTTCTGTTTCCCTGGTACCAAGTATGTGTGCGTTTCTGAAGGTACTAATTTATTATCTCTTACCGACATACAAATATCTTTCATTTTCCCAGTTGTAAACATATTATCCGTCTCTGAAAATACAAGGTTTTACTATCTCTAACTGAGATCCTAATATCAGTACGTGTGTGAGGGGGCAATGTAAACTGTTATTTCTGTTTCCCTGATATCAGGGTATGTGTGCGTATCTGAAGGTACATGACTTTATTATCTCTTACCGATATCCAAATACCCAAAAGATATTTTTAACTTTCCCTGGTGTAAAATTATTATCCGTCTCTGAAGGTACAAGGTTTTATTACCTCTAACTGAGATCCTAATATCAGTACGTATCTTAGGGGCGCAATGTAAACTGTTATTTCTGTTTCCCTGGTACCTGTTGTAAAGGTACGTGACTTTATTATCTCTTACCGACGTTCAAATATCAATATTATATTATCACTTTTCTTGGTTTAAAATTATTATCCGTCTCAGAAGGTACAAAGTTTTATTTTCTCTAACTGAGATCCTAATATCAGTACTTGTGTAAGGGGGTGGGTAATGTATACTGTTATTTCTGTTTCCCTGATATCATGGTATGTGTGTTTCTCGAAGGTACTTGAATTCATTATCTCTTACCGACATCCAAATACCCATAAGATATTTTTTACTTTCCCTGGCGTAAAATTATTATCCGTCTCCGAAGGTACAAGGTTTTATTATCTCTAACTGAGATCCTAATATCAGTACGTATCTTAGAGGCGCAATGTAAACTGTTATTTCTGTTTCTCTGGTATCAGGTTGTGTGTGCGTCTCAGAAGGTACATGGCTTTATTATCTCTTACCGACGTTCAAATATCAATATTATATTTTCACTTTTCTTGGTTTAAAATTATTATCCGTCTCAGAAGGTACAAGGTTTTATTTTCTCTAACTGAGATCTTAATATCAGTATGTATCTAAGGAGGGCAATGTAAACAGTTATTTCTGTTTCCCGGATATCAGACAATGAAGGTAAAATATCTCATTATCTCTTACTGACTTCATCTATCCGTACTTTTGTCATTATATATGCGGCGTTATTTCTCTCTTCCTCTATTCAACCAGCCATTTTCTTCATTAACTGGACATCTTTATTAAACTAACATATTATTATAACTTATTAGAGCCGAAACGTTTCTTACGACTATTTTTCAACTGTAGTAGTAAATTTTGAAAAATTGCTTAATGCCAGCAAATATGGCTAACTTATACTTACTCATCGCTCTCAAGTTTTGTTTCATGTCTAACGTATACTTACTCACCGCTCTTAGGTTTTGTTTCATGGCTAACTTATACTTACTCATCACTCTTAAGTTTTGTTTTATGGCTAACGAATACTTACTCACCGCTCTTAAGTTTTGATTCGTGGCTAATGTATACTTACTCATCGCTCTTAGGTTTTGTTTCGTGGCTAACGTATACTTACTCATCGCTCTTAGGTTTTGTTTTATGTCTAACGTATACTTACTCACCGCTCTTAGGTTTTGTTTCGTGGCTAACGTATACTTACTCATCGCTCTTAGGTTTTGTTTTATGGCTAACTTATACTTACTCATCACTTTTAAGTTTTGATTCGAGGCTAATGTATACTTACTCACCGCTCTTAAGTTTTGATTCGTGGCTAATGTATACTTACGCATCACTCTTAAGTTTTGATTCGTGGCTAATGTATACTTACTCATCACTCTTAAGTTTTGTTTTATGTCTAACGTATACTTACTCACCGCTCTTATTTTTTGTTTCAGGGCTAACTTATACTTACTCATCACTCTTAAGTTTTGTTTCGTGGCTAGCGTATACTTATTCACCGCTCTTAGGTTTTGTTTCGTGGCTAACGTATACTTACTCATCGCTCTTAGGTTTTGTTTCGTGGCTAACGTATACTTACTCATCGCTCTTAGATTTTGTTTTATGGCTGACTTATACTTACTCATCGCTCTTAGGTTTTGTTTCGTGGCTAACGTATACTTACTCATCGCTCTTAGGTTTTGTTTTATGGCTAACTTATACTTACTCATCACTCTCAAGTTTTGTTTCGTGGCTAACGTATACTTACTCATCGCTCTTAAGTTTTGTTTCGTGGCTAACGTATACTTACTCATCGCTCTTAAGTTTTGTTTCGTGGCTAATGTATACTTACTCATCACTCTCAAGTTTTGTTTCGTGGCTAACGTATACTTACTCATCACTCTTAAGTTTTGTTTCGTGGCTAACGTATACTTATTCATCGCTCTTAGGTTTTGCTTCATGGCTAACGTATACTTACTCATCGCTCTTAAGTTTTGATTCGAGGCTAATGTATACTTACTCATCGCTTTTAAGTTTTGTTTCGTGGCTAACGTATACTTACTCATAGCTCTTAATCATGGCGTCATGATGTTTAAATAATGTGATTATGTTTGAATAGGGAAATACCCAAAGTAAAACTGACCTTCATATTTTCAATCACTTCTTTTCTTGTTAAAGTTGGGATTATTTGAAAAAAATCTTTATATCGGCCATTATTTTTAACTGAAAATAAGTAATCAGATATTAAAACGCTAGATACAATCACATATAAAATACAAATACAAAAAAAAATAACCATATTTAATGAGTGAAACATTTTTTATATGCAAATATAAATTAAGAACAGTTTCTCTGAACTTACTTCATATCAATTCCTTCACATCAAAACGTAAATGGCAGGGAATTATTAAGATTCTAGACAGGCAAGTGATTTATCAGTAGTTGAATTGACTGTTATCACATTGGGGTTTTTTATTTGTACAAGAAGAAGCTAATGTTTATAAATTCATGAAATATAAATTCATGCAAGTTTGTGTGAAAAAAAACGAATATCAATTTCAGGTTGAAATATATATAATTTATGGCATATTTAAAGTACGCAAAGATAAGTCTAAAGTACTTGAAGCATCCAAACGTATTGGATGGAACGTTAGTAGAGGAGATTTGTCGTAGTACTGTCACTAGTCCCGCTGGCACCAAATATTTAATTTAAATAATGGAAACAAATGTTTTTTTAAACTTAGACAGTGCTTAGTTTCAATTTAACTCCAGACATTCTTCCAAACAGTTGTTAATTAAAAAAGTGTTTTCTTTCAATTTAAACTAACGTCGCATTTCCCAAGGGCCCCTACACCGGTTTGTTTTGTTGCCGGTTAATTTCGCATCATGTAGAGTAATTAATATAAAGGAGACATTTGGACAGATATAAAACTTATGTTTTAACCTATCTGTTTGGTTGTGTCCCCACTTGATTATTTATAAGCTTTTAAATCAAAATTTGACACTAAAGTTTTTAATAGTCACCTGCTAAATTGTCCCTATGAAGAATTACTGTTCTTATCAAGTGACAGGCGGTGGTAACCGTCTGTCAACTTTAAAGTTTTCTAGAAGCCCAGGCAGGGCTACTTGTAATAAAAATTGTACTTGGAATCAAAACTAAAAATTTAATATTTCAATTAAAAGTAAATTAATAATCAACACATTTTAGTTTGAGAGGTTAGCTTAATGGTCAACCATTATGTGAGAATAACCATTTGTGTTATTCTCAATAAATTATAAAATTATTATAACATATTTAACTTTTAACAATTAACATTAATTAAGCTAATTTTGACATACCTTAGATGGGTTTACTTTATCACCATTACACTGTTACTCACAATATAGGGATGGGAGTAGGCTTCGGTCGGATGTATTGAAAGTACTTGACAAGTACAAAATCCACTTTAAATAAACCTTCTGCTAAATTATACCCTTACATTTAGTAGATTCAAAAAATATAACTAGAAACTTAAAAACTACATTAATCTTACATTTTACCTTTAAATCTAATTGCTAAATAAAGCCAAAACAAAGTATAATGAGTGATAGTCAGCGATTCGACCGTCGAAATTGTCTGGAGAAGGAACAAAGTTTGCACGAGAATCTTGATTGATCTAGGAGATGTCCCACGATGTCACTTACTCATCGAAGCCGCTTCTAACGGAATCTATTTGCAATATGATTGGATATTTAATTTTCTTATTATATTTTCCACTTGCAATGAGTTGTAACCTTTAGGATTGCATCAGACTCTTTCCTTTCCATAAGTTCAAGTAATTTAACATGACTTTTACTAAACATTATTTACTAGAAATTAGGCATTTTTTTTCCTTTATTCTCACGCTAAATTTAAACATAATTTAAAAAAAAATCTATTTCACAGTACGTTTTTACAAAATTGGTGCGTATTGAATAAAGAAATGAGGATATGTTAGTGGAAGTGTAAATAATCCAGTCTATGTTGAAGAGCCGGTATACAAATAAAGAAAACATGAAAATAAAAAATGATTTTATGTAAATCATAACAACAAAGCTTAGCATTAAAATATTAACAATTTTGGAAAATTAATAAAAAGAATGTTGGCGAAAACAAGCAAATTAAAAGGTTGCGAAAGAGTTGATTTGATTGGGAAGGGGATCAAATAGAGAAAATAATGAAGGAAGTCAGTTGGCCGGTGATTATAAGAAAGTTGAAAAAAAGATAAATTAAAGTGGATGAAGGTCACCTACAGTGGCGTAGCCAGAGGGGGCACGTGCCCCCAACCAATTAATTTCAAAAAAAATATTAACATTTAAAATAGCTCTAGTTTTTTTTAGCAAAATAGCTTCGTGACGACCCAAACATTTTGTAATTTCAAGTGCCAAAATAGCATAAAAATGATAAAAATGTTCAAAGTTTTCCTAGGGAGGTTCCACCTCACTTAACCCCTGGGCTGTGCCCCCCAAACCATCGTCCTGGGTACGCCCTGGTCACCTAGGTAAAGACTTCTTGACCCATCCTCCATTAGAGCACAAAGATAGATGCAAAGCTTTGAACTATCTAAGCTCAATTAGAAACCACTATCCCTTGGAATCCAAAGTCAAACTCGTGACTCCCGAGTAGAGGGGAGTTTAACCTGGGCCACGACCAGTGATACTAGTTTGTAAGACCTAGAAAGACTTACTATAAGACAGGTCTCTAAGACGTCAAAGCTTTCTCCCATCTGTTTAGTTCGGTCTATATACCTGAAAGTATATACCATACTTGCTTATGTAAGGGCTGCGCGGTGAGATTAGAGTCTTAGAGACAGTGAAAACACATTTCTCCGAAGGGAAAACTAAAGAACTAGATGAATGGGAAAGATTAAAGGTCAAAGACTCCCACAAGATAAAACAGAACTTTCAAGACTATTAAGCGTAAATCGTTGTTTTACTGTAATAATAGAATTACCGATCTCTATGGCCTTCCTGATGATGGCACCACTAAAATAAACAATGCGCACACTCTAAAAGTCTAAATTAAGGATTTAAGCCAGCAATCTTATTTGTATATAATTCTTTTAAAAGTAAAAATGACTTTTAAGTTGGACCAGAAACGAGTGCTTATATGTAAAACGTTTTAAGAGACATTTTAATTTGAAGGATTTCTCTAAACACACTTTGGTGCCAATTTGGGGGGTATAGTAAAGTAGGGGATGTTTAAAATCCAATTATGTAAAGTTGGAACACTGCCTTAGCAACAGTGAAATGAGAAGATATAATGTTGGGACATTAATTTAATAGCTAATATAGTTTTAAAAAAAATATGGCAGACAGAAGTGAAACGTTTTTGAAAAATCTAATTAATTGGTTTATATAAATGTACTGTAGAAGAAATTTCTAATTAAATGAAATCATGATATTTCAATTGATTTTATTCCTAACAGAGGTGCCTAAAAATATTTCTACTCAAAAAAATTAGAATATAAGTTTATACTATTATAATGAATTCACTATAGTAAAATTTAGTGAGATATAAATTTACAATTTATCTGATAAATAAAATTGAATACTACCATTTTAACGTAATATACAATATAAATTGCAGCATTACTTTGTAAAAAACAGTTGTATGAAACTATGCATTATCACTTTTTAATCAAGTCAACGAATATATAGAAAACACTGTTGGAAAATAATTATTTAACATATACATCAAATATTGTAGTCTCAAAGCGAAGACGAAAACAATTTCGGAATACATGATTTTCCTCCAAATAAAAAATTATCATACGCGCCTAGTAAAGTTTACATTAAAAATAATCTACTAAGTGTAGATTTAAACACGCGAAAAGGTTATGAATTAACTATGGTTTACATTTTAAAACTTGAAACATAGTATTTATATCACACCATTAGAAAAAAAATTAAAACTAAATTGTAGGTTTAACTAAAACAATAGGAATTAGGATGATTAAAGTAAAAGGATTTTAACGAATTAAATAAAAACGCATATAAATTTGTCGTCATGTAATTAAATAATATTATTAATAAGTAAAGAATGAAAGTTGTTATATATTTAAAATTTGGAAAACTTTGTAACTACTTTATTTACATATCATTATCCAACTAAATATTCTATCTACTATACTTTAATTTAAAGTAGAATAGGAATGGATCTGTGGGAGGTTAGGGATGCGATGTTGTCAGTTCGAACGCATTGACAGTCAACCCGCCACTGCTAGCGACTGAAATCGCAGAAGGAAGCAAGCTACACCAAAAGTAAATCCCTCCACCACAGTTACGATGATACTGAGCGACGAACGGAAGTTTAACGTCGAATTGGCAACAAGGATCGTCCACGCAGCAAGATGTGAATTTCCTATTAGCTCAGACGGCTGTAATCCCCACTCCCTCTGGTCGATTTCACCTACGCAGAATCCTATTCTGTTTTAAATCAAACTATAGTTACTTCTAGTTATCCTTCTACTTTATTTATAAATCTTTTATAGTCTAAAAAATAAACAATTACCATAACTGATTGAGTCTGTAGTTACGTCCTTATATAGTGAATATTATAAACAAACATTGATTAACTAATTTATGCAATATACAGCGTTTTACGGCAACATAAAGAAACAGCTAGGTCTTGTTATGTTCGTGAAAATCAAGAAAAGCGTGTATATAAGCACTTCCTCCGGAAACACTTCGTCAGGCCAGCTACGGTTAGGGAAAACGTTTTCAGGGAATTCAACTCTTCTCAAAAACGAAGTCTTTTCGAAGTTTGATTGATATAAATATGCTTGCACGTTTTACACTGAAAATTTTGTAAATTCCGATCTAAAAAAAAGCGTAAAATGCATTGTTGTAAGTGAAGAGCTGGTGACAAAATTAAATATATATTCTCTATTTAAGTAAGTATATATTCTTAAATAAACATAAAGTATTATATAAAACTTATGAGTAGTTAACTATGAAAACATAGATATGGGTAAATAAAGTATTTAATAAAATGCCTACTTGTAAAACTTTATAGCAAAACAGAGTCGTATATAGAATTTTACTTTGGGAAGAGCGCAACTCCAATTTTCTACCAAAAAGCAAAAAAGGTTTATATTTCATTATTGATTTTTTAAAATCATTTTTTACTTGTATAGTAGGATACATATATACGGTAGATAAAAACGTTCATATATAAATACAGCAGAATAATAGTATAATTTAAAAGGCAACCTTGAGAGCCAAATATAGTTATGAGCAATAAAATTACAAAATTAATTATTTTTTTATGAAATTACAATAGTTGTTTTAAACAAAAAATATTAATTTCTAGATTTTAATAGTATTATTATTGAAAATGTCCTCAAGTTGGAAATAATCACAAATGATCTATGGGTGTACGCGTCTCGCAAGCAACGCTGGACACGACGATCGGCTAAAATTTATGTGAACCAAAAGAATTTGAAATTTAGTTGAAGAAAAAAAAATACGCCAGGATTCACCGGATAAGTCTAGAGCTAGATGGATGTAAGAAGTTGACGGTGGCAACAATACTGAAATTTCCATTAGCAAAATATTTAGTGTTTATGGAAGCAGTAAAAGAGAAATATCTGTTAAAAGTATATCCTTTCCTTATTGAGAAGAGAGATTACTGCTTGAACTGAAGGTCCTGTTTCGTCTACCAAAAAACTTAGCAATGAGACACTGCTTTTTGTGTCAAGTTATGAGAGTTAACTAACTAGCTCCCTTTTGAAAATTACCTCTTTCTGTAATCGGGTCAAGGTATCCATGGCCCCCTACAAATCATTGAATTGTTCAAAGGGGATCATCACACGGGATTACTGTATGGTTCGTTAGATGAACGTAAGTCCGGACTAGGCGTCCCAGGCATTTAACGATCTAGTGCAATTATGAAAATGGAACAGGGGGAGAAGATTGCAAGTGGCTCATTCATTTTTATATTCGGAAAACCGTTAGTTCTTAATTTATACACGATGGGTATCAAAGGCACAATGTAAGGCCATATGAGCCTAACTCCACACGATGTAAATGCCAGTCGTATTTCCTCGAGTTGTTGGAAGGGGGAGTATTTCGTCCAGTGTAGCGTCGAAGACCATGATATTAAGGATTGTGTTGATACTTCAATGTGCAAACATTTTGGTGACGATAACCTGCGTGGTCTTTCAACAGTCCTAATTTCGAAAATGCTTCCCTGAGCATCACGGTTAAATACAGAGTACCCTTTCCGAAGCTCAGAAGATGTTTATAGCCTATCTTCCGAAGAGTGACAGAAAATTGCAAGCTGCTGCTCTGGGGACTAAGTAGTTTTTTGAGAACTGTGATTTATCGCCTTTGTGAATCGCCTTTTATCAATTGCTATAATTGGTCTTGTTAAACATCTTAGTCCACCTGGTAACACGACCAATGAAGGTTTATTTCCCCTCCTTCGCTCTATTTCCTCTATTGACGTCCTACTTCCCGGTCCCTTTTCACGCCCTCTTTCTAGAAAAGGTGTTTTTCTACGTACAATACTATAAATTATATTTGTATGACGTTGACATAACAGTGTCGTGTGAAACAAGCATTGTTCTATGAATAAGTTCCTATGTTCACGCTAGCTTACAATGATTTCAATGAGTGACGAATAACTTCTTTCTAATAAATTAATTTAGGCAACATTATTTTTACTGACGTAAGAGCATTTATTTATCTGTGCGATATATAGCGCGATATTGCTTGTAAATTTTATAATACATTCAAAGTATAAGATATAATATATTTAGCTTTACTGAATCATGGGAACACTTGATAAGATACCCTTAGCAGAAATGTTACAAATTGTTGAGGTTTGTTATAAATTTATTATTTGGAAGTTATAAACTGGCTTGTTTGTAAATGATATTTGTTTACTTTTGGACAGATGAAATACACTTGAAAGTTCTGAACACAAACTTCATGGTATACTTGTCAGCTTCTATTGTTGTGACACAAGTAAACATGTTTGTATGGAGAAAGTTTGAGCATTATTTGTTTACTCTATAGTCTAGTAAACATTTCAAAAACGAAATCTAATCCAGCTTTGATTCTTCTTTCAAAAACATGTACTGATTTTGAATTGTTATTCACATGATTAGAACAAAATGCTTTCAATCACGCAGGCGGTCGCCAAATACGCCGAAGCTCACAGCGGCTTTATTTTGTTAGAAGTAATATAAAGCTTGTGGGCACAATTGCAAGTTTAAAAACTCTCAGCCTCATATTTCTTTTAAATAGTTTATATTCAGTAAATAGCCTTATATAATGAAAACCAATCGTAGACTTAAAAACACATTTTCAAGATAAATAAATTTGAATCAATAAAAAAAACTTAAAATCAGATGTTTGCATCTGAAAGCAAACTGAAGTGTACAACATTCTTTGTTGCTAAAGCAGAATGTTTCTGATAAAAATTACTTAAAATTTAAGTTCGTGCAAGTTTGTATACAAAGTTTAACTCTTGAAGATTTGACTGCAAAATAAACGAGATTAAATCTCTCTTGAGCTTTACACAAATTATTTATTTTTCAAAAAGAAACTTTGTAATGTAAGGACTTGCACAAACTTAGAATTAAACAAACTTACTGGACGTAGTTTTCAATATAGATACAAACAATATATACATTCAATCCTAGAACGACAAAAACCCTTAGCTTATTTTGCTAGCCACAAAAAGAATCATTCCAGAGTTACAAAAACACAACCGACACCTAGAATTTCTATTCTCAACATCAACATTATAGGATCATTTCATAACACCTTAGCTTTATAGCAATATTAAATTTACAAACACAAAAAAAGTAAAATCATATTAAACTAAAAACTGAAAAATCCACTGTTTCACCACGTTATAAAAATCTGATTTATACCGGCGCTTGACATATATATATATATATATACACATACATCAAGCAACTTTACATATATTTACTGTATACAAGGTTTAATGGAGGCCCCTAAACCAATTTATTTCCTATTATTTTTTCATAGCAAACCAGTGTAATTTTCCACATTTACTTTATTACTAATATAATTAATTACATGCCAATAATTCAGGTCAATTAAAATAAAACTTGCCAATCATAATACTGTAGACGTACAGTAGATACTAAAAAATTGCTTCCTAATAAAAGTGCATTAGCACAAAAAGCCTCATGACGTGAAAGGCCAAGCAAGGGGTTTAGAGTGTTCGACATTACTTCATGACTACAGACTCTAACTGTAGTAAAAACAAAAAACCTCAAATTCAAACCTATTTCAAACACTCTTTGTCGTGCCCTGGGATCACCGTTAGGCATTAGTTCATTGGGCGACATGACTTATAAGTGCTGATTCAACTTGTCAAAACGTTTACGTGTTTATTAGGCTTCTTATTCTTTATTTTTTTTCTAGCATAATCATCACCGGGAAATTTGCTACGTAATTCGATTTATTTTCACTTTCTAGCATAGTGGATATCGTGTTTCGTTTAGGGTAGGGATTTATTTTTTGTCGCTTTTCATTCCAATGCTCACAGAAGAACAATTTATGTCTCGCGTCATCGTTTTTCTGAACTCACATTCAGCTGTGTCACGTAATTTAAATCTATGAAAGGATTCACCAAAACATCCGTGTCCAGTGGGCGCTTGTGGAAGATAGTAGTTCATTTCTCAATGCCCTATTTCTATCCATGTCGTGTGTGTGTGTGTGTGTGTGTGTGCGTGTGTGCGCGCGCGCGCGTGTGTGTGTGTGTGTGTGTGTGTGCGTGTGTGTGTGTGTATGTGTGTGTGCGCGTGTGTGTGTGTGTGTGTGTGCGCGCGCGCGTATGTGTGTGTGTGCGCGCGCGCGCGTGTGTGTGTGTGCGTGTGCGTATGTGTGTGTGTGTGCGTGTGTGTGTGTGTGTGTGCGCGCGCGCGCGTGTGTGTGCGCGTGTGTGAGCGTGTGTGTGTGTGTGTGTGTGTGTGTGCGCGCGCGTGTGTGTGCGTGTGTGTATGCGGGTGTGTGTGTGTGTGTGTGTGTGTGTGTGTGTGTGTGTGTGGTTGTGTGTGTGTGTGTGTGTGCGTGTGTGCGTGTGCGTGCGTGCGTGCGTGCGTGTGTGTGTGTGTGTGTGTGTGCGAGCGCGCGCGTATGTGTGTGTGTGTGAGTGACTGAGTGTGTGTGTGTGTGTGTGCATTTTAAAGAAAGAGTATGATCAAAGTAGCCGGTAAGAAACAACCATTGTTTAAACCTACTTGTGAAACAGTTCAGCACAAGTAATAGGTTTATTGCAAATCTAAAGGTATCATTTGGACCAATTGCCACTGCTGTGCTGCGCTGCCACAAACACTCGGATCTGTAGGCAGCCGCTGCCCAACTACTTCAAGCAGGAGGAATTGTTTTCGAGCCATTAATAGCAAGCACTCCGCGAAACAGTGGGTCAATGTTCTTCAACTATAAATATTTCAATTACACTGTGTTATTAGCGATTGTAGAACTACAAATAGTAAACTACAAATTTATTGCTGTTGATATGGGTTCGTTTGGAAAAGATAGAGACAGCGGTATAATAAAAAATGTCAATCATGGGAAAAAATTATTTGCGTTCAATTTAATGTAACTACAAATAGTAAACTACAAATTTATTGCTGTTGATATGGGTTCGTTTGGAAAAGAAAGAGACAGCGGTATAATAAAAAATGTCAATCATGGGAAAAAATTATTTGCGTTCAATTTAATGTGCTTCGACCGGCACTTTACCAGGGACATACATCTTAACCCATCACTATTTAATTGGTGACGATGCGTCTGGATTGGATATCCACATGATGAAACCCTATTACAAAAACTATGCTAGAGGCGATCGTGATAAAGACTCGTGGCGAGCAAGACGAGTCACAGTGAATTCTTTTGGACTTCTAAATCAAGTCTTCCGAATTTTATATTCACAAATAGCAATTAAACTAATAAAATGTGATGACCTATACACTATGCTGCTTAAATAATTTACTATGGAATGCTTATTAAAAAAAAAAAATGGAATTCCATATTATAGTCACAATAAAAACCTGAAACTAACAAAGAACAGGTTTCCATTGACTCGTAGGGGAGGGTTTCTAAACATAGATGGATTTCCTTATTATAAATATAATAATTGTAATATATAATTATATTAATCTCCGCGAGTCTAAACATGAATAATAATCTTGATTTATGGTTTGCGTTTAGAGTGTGTATTATTTGTGAAAAAAATAAAAGTACTCGTATAGTAGGTAATTCCTTGTTTTATTGAGTTTCGTTCCACTATATTCTCATATATTATCTCGAACAACATTGTTCCTATAGGTGTTGAGTCGAGAACCGTAAAGCGGTGGATTTGTAGCTATTAGTTCTACTAACAACTCGCCAATTTGGACGGTAAAGAACTCCATTACAACAAACTCGAGCTGGCAGCGCGATCCGGCAGCTCGATACTGGTTCCGAAGCGGTGTAACACGACCACTGCAGCCGATATCGGACAACGACTGACGAGCAGCGACTGCCTGGATCCGAATGGTTCCTTAAGGCTCGAGGATTCTGTGTACAGACACTTTAAAAGATAAAAAGCATTCAAATTTAGAGAAACATTTAAACTGGGAACTCGAACAATGAACTGACAGACTGATAGATTAACTGCCTCATAAGCCGTTAGTTACTAAAGTAGATTCTTTTTCGTCGAAAGCAGTAATTTACAAAATAAGGATCATGCAAAGTAATTTAGACGATCGAGAGAAAAAAATGGAAGACCGGCTAGGAATGGATAAATGCATAAAAAGGAAAACCATTGGTAGACGAGACAGGAGAGAGGAAAGCAATGGAAAGGAGGAGCGATAAAAGCAGTGGAAGTGAGACGTGAAGTTTTGGGGGTCGAGGAAGTCAGTTGAAAGAATGGGAGAAGAGAAAAGTCTGGGGTGCCGGAGAGGGGAGCAGTTCAAGGCTGCAGAAGGAATCCAACCCTGGGAGCCTGAGATGAAAGGATTTTAAAGAAGTTCTTAGGTCGTTTTGGACTCAAAATTGACCACGATGCTACGCACGGTTCGATCAAGCTACTTTAATTCGACTTAGGTACAAATTAAGTAATTAGGAAAATTAAAATTTCTATTATTTATTTATAGTAGGATCAACACACTTTCAGTTATCTGCGCAGGGTGACGTCATGTCTGAGAGATAAAAACTAAGGAGAGGGAGCAGTTTACGCAGGTTTTTACGGAGGCTGATGGACGGAGCTGATAAGTCGTTTTTGCAGTGGTAACCATCACCGCTGGTCATCGTACAGTTTGTCCAGCCCCCGTCCACTGCCCACCGCATTGTACAGGCAGACTACTACAGTTAAAAAAAAAAAATAATTACTTCTAGTAGGCCTATATATTGATGGCTGGCAGTCCCTACCCCAGTTTTGGGATTTCATCATATTATGGTATAAAAGCGAGAGTCTGCAATGTTTTAAATAAAGATAATTCGCGAACCTGATACGATACGTGATAGTATAGTGAATTAAATTAATAAGATAATATCTGTTTTTCGCAAAGATCTGAAAAAGTGAACAATATTTTAAAGATTAAAATAACAATCTTATTTGGTGGTATTGAAAGAATACGAGAAAATAATTAATCTTAAACACCCAAAAATTGAAAACTTTTATAAATTTAATAACAACTTAAGTTTAACACTTTAAGTTTATTTATAAATTTAAGGATTATCTTGTACCACATTAAAATAAATAATTGATCTTAAACACCCAAAAATTGAAAACTTTTATAAATTTAATAACAACTTAAGTTTAACACTTTAAGTTTATTTATAAATTTAAGGATTATCTTGTACCACATTAAAATATAACCAATGTACTATTACAAAACAGCTACAGAGTATCCTGTTCGGATAGGTTTGGTTATATAAAAGTAGATCTAAGAAAGTTTCCCAACGGAGGCTAACTGGTTGATAAGTGGGATGACCATCTCAAACTAAACTCATCACGTGACCACTTATTGCGGGATACTTCGTGGCTATATTGTAATATAGCTATATTTTAATGTGGTGCAATAGAGTGCACTTTCTTTTAAGTGTATAGAGTTTGTGAGTAATTCTAAAAATGAGATTATTTTGGAAATTATTTTAATTGCTTGATTTTGTGATGTCGGTTATTATTCATATTATTTTAGACGTATGCCTTAATCATTTCGACATTGCCAGCTATAGTTGTTATTACAATATCATTTACGTGGGACTAGGTAGCACTTATATACATAATTCGTATAGGCCTATGTTTATATTTCTAAATGGTTTTGTGTATACGGTTATAAAAAAACACTGGTAATAATAGCACTGTACTAATTTGTCCCAAAAGGGGAGACAGAGGACCAGATAGTAGAATTCATAGTTCTTGAAGTTGTAGGCAACGTCAAGATAACTGACCACTCTAAATTGATAATATCTTTCTTACCAATTAAAGAGCTCTCTATCTCGAGTAATTCTTAGTGTAAACAAGTAAGCTTAGTTTCTTTTTTATTTGAGAAACAGATTGTAGACGGTCTCAGATAAATTGCTAAACCAATTGCAATTTTTCTCTGTAATAATCGCATTAGGGAAAATAGCACAATTAAAAATTAATAAAAATTTATACAGAAAAATTCAATTACTTTTATTGGATGATAAGATGACACCTTTCTCATCCTATCACTCATTTTACTCTCATCTTGTTCTCTGGCTTACCTTTAGCTCTGTCTATGAAAATCAGACTATAACAACACAAAATAACCTTCCCATTAAAATACAATGCACCTATTACCCGTCGGCTTAGGTCTGAGTTGCTGCAACCAATGTTCTTTTCTAAAGTGTCCTTTCTAAACATTTATTACTTTTCTACATCTCCTTTTATGATTTTAATGAGTTGAAATTCTGATTATATTTTTTGCGTGTAAATATTTTTACTTGTTCTATTGATAAGTGAGCTTTAACATTGAACTCCCCTGATTTATTTCTCGAAAACATTTATTTTTCTGCAGGTTTCGTACAATCGTCCAGAATCTTTTTTAACATCTAACGGTTGTTACTTCTGGTTTTTCACTGCCTTGGCCTTAAGCGTTTAATGGTAATATTCTCTTCATACAACCGTTCTGGATTGATAAAGCTTTGACTTGTTGTTTCTTAACTGCAGCTGTTTCATTTGATTTTTAGATTTAGAGAATCACTTGAGTAGATACATTATTAAAATGTTATCAAATTTAAATAGCCACTCTGGACCGGGTGTTTGTTGTGTTTAATTTACCATACGTTTCCAAATGATACCTGTTACTTTCTAAAGCCTCTTTCAGGACTACTCCGGGTACCGCATAGAGTAGACCAACTTCGGTTTAGTGAACCTTTTATTATCCCATGTTACCTATTACAGGCGATACTTATGTCGTACCCTTTGTCCTATCAGATTTCATCTGCCATTTCTTTTATTTTCCTTGCAAGGGGGTATAACAGGATAGGTAACTAGTCTACTTCAGGGAAGTGATCATTCACACGTGATGTAATATCCTCTCCATGTCTTGTTCCTTGGAGTCATATGCTTGATATTAATCCTTCCTAATCTCATCTGCGATTTTCTTTTATTTTCCTTACAAGGGGGTATAACAGGAGTAGTAAGGGAGTTGCTGGGCTTAGCGGGGCCAATCTCCAAAATTTAGCTCGAAGAGCATTTCAGGGGTACCTATCCGTCTTATCGGCGTTTCTATTGGTCGCTCACGGTGGCCCCCCTCATTTCTCCCACCGATTCATTCACTTATACGTTTTCCCATTGGCCACCCCTCCCGTTTTATCATATGTTTTCCTTCCTTGGCGGGTTGTGCGGGGAGCCCCTCGGCCCCCCCGTCCGAAGAGCATTTCAGGGGTACCCAGTTCTCTTTTCCCATTGGTCCCCCTTCTCGTTTTCCTTCCTTGGCGGGATGTGCGGGGAGCTCCAGCTCTCCCCCCTCTCAGTTCTCTGGTTCAGAAAAGTCTATCGCGTTGTGTAATACGTAAATTGCGTCATCACCTTGGGTAAACAACCGCCATCGATACGCGGAACTCATTCAAAATAATTGTGCTGGGTGTGATTGTAAATAAAATATTTATTGCTTTGTGTAATAGATAAATTGCATCAGGACCTTGGACTTTAGTCGCGCGAATATGTTATCTGCAGCAGAACGTGTGTTTGCATTATCGGCACATCCAAACCTTTGTGCATGCGGAAAAACCATGGCTCATTATTACATAAGCAAGGCCAACGCCTATGTAGAGAATTATGGTTTGGAAGACTATGATATGGCTAGTAAGCACTATAAAAGCTGTGCATGGTCCTATCAGTCGTTTACAGGAGACGGCCCAGACATTTGTGTTTGTGCGTTATTTGAGGAAGCTTTGAGAAAAGCTCTAGACGTTTTGGAAGGCAGCTTTGAAAGCGTGTTACAAGAATCATTCTGAAAATCTTGAACATATATATGACAGATTGCCAGACAAAGATATTTTAGAATATTTGCCTTGTGATAAACATAAAATACGAGTTATAAATAATTTTTATTTTATAAAAAAAAAATATTGCACATTTTGTAATCCTATAATGTGTGAAAAATTGTAACACATTGTATGTATTTTATTAAGTTTAAAAAAGAAATTTTTAATAAATATAACAAAATTGTGTAAATATTTATAATAGATTGTATTGCGTGAAAAATTCTAACAGATTGTCTGGTAAACACATTGTGTGTATTTTATTAAGTTTAAGTAAAGAAATTTTTAATAAATATATCAAATTTGTGTAAATATTTATAATATTGTGTACAGAATTTATTACACTTAAAAATGACGTCTTCTTTTATTGATACTGATGAAAATACGTGTATTGATGGTTTTGTAAAAAAACATTACTGCGTTTGGAGGGTTTTATTGAAAATAGTAATAAAAACGAAAAAATATGTTGTAAAGATGTAAATGACTGTATGAGAAAACAAATGTAGAAAAATTTAAATCTAAGTTGTATTGGCCAACATTATGTAGAGTGTAAGTTGTCCATTTTTGATATAGAGAAGAAAATGCGAGATACGTTCGCAAATTGGCCAAGACCATATCCAAATATCGACGACATGGTACAATCTGGTTTTTATTATAATTCAATTGGAGATCATGCTGTTTGTATTTGTTGTAATATACAAATTCATAGTTTGCAGGAAAAAGACGTTCCAGCTATTGAACATCGTATTTATTCACCAAAATGTAAATTAGTTAATAAGTAAACAGGAAAAGATGTAACAAAATGTAAATTAGTTTGTATAAAATAAATGTTTCAATTTATGTGTTAAATAATTTATTTATTCACCTTTACATTGTCTATAATAATTTCTGTTGCTGATTTTGGACGTAAACACACATGTCACAGCAACTCCTATTGTCCTAACATTGAAAACAGGTAATTGTCCATCTGATTTTGGACGATGACCCCACCTTAATAATTTTCTGTATTGTTCGGCGCTGAGTATTGTGGATAGTTCATTAGCATGAAATCATCACTCAATAAACTCTCTTTGGAATACACTATTAAAAAAAATTCGTATACTTCATTATCGGGTATATTTATAGTCATAATATCTTTTAATAATGAATAATTGTATCCATCAGTATTGCGTTTGATTAACACCTCCTTATAAGATTCGTGCAGACACTTAATAATCGTAGTGGGTAATTCAAGGCTATCCAAATAATACACAATTGAAATAACGATTTATTCATTTTAGGCTAGTCAGAACAACAATGACAACGTCAACTGCAACAGTGAGGAGGGGCATTGCGAGAGAGATTCATAAACAGGCTCGTAGGAATTTTCCCACTCGTCATGTTGAGGTGAAAGGATTGTATGATCTTTACCAAGCCGACCTTGTGGAAATGCTGTCATTCGCTAGAGCGAATAAAGGTTATAAATATATTTTGGTTTTAATAAATTGTTTTAGTAAATATGCGTTGGCGGTGCCGATGAAATCTAAAAATGCTGTTGAAATGGAAAAGTCATTACAACCGATTTTAGATACATATTCTATGCGTCACTTACAAACCGATAAGGGAACCGAATTTTTTAATTCGAAAATTAAATCCTTACTAAGTAAATACAATATAAATCATTATTCTACGCATTCCGATAAGAAAGCGTCTATAGTTGAAAGATTAAATAGAACATTGAAAGCGAAAATGTGGAGAGCGTTTAGCGAGCAAGGAAATTATAAATGGCTAAACATTTTGGGCGATATAGTTGAAAATTATAATAATACCGTGCACAGAACAATTGGAATGCGACCCGCCGATGTCAATGAAAATAACGAGCATTTAGTACTCAGGCGTATAGTTGAAAACAGACAAAAGAAACAGCAATCTATACGCAACCGATTTAATGTGGGCGATGCAGTTAGAATCAGTAGGTTGAAAAAGACTTTCAATAAAGGTTATTGGCCGTCTTGGAGCCACGAAATATATAAAATTTGGAAAGTTGAACCAACTATTCCAGTGACCTATAAACTAAAGGACGAATCTGGAAATGAGATAAAGGGCGGTTTTTATCAAGAGGAATTGAGTAAAACAAAATTTAGTGACGTATTTCTCATTGAAAAAGTGGTGTGTCGTAAAGGTAATAAATTACTCGTTCGCTGGCTAGGTTATGACAAGACAAAAGACACTTGGATAAACGAAAAGGATCTATTAATGTGATGAAGGTGGTGAAACAAAGTCAAACGTTACGTGTCATGAATTTCGACACATATTTCGAAAATGATTGCGCTAATAAGTGTGATGGGCGTAATGGCCCGCTTTTACCGAATTCCATCAGATGTCTTATTGTGGGACCGTCAAATTGTGGTAAAACTAATCTCATGTTCAATTTAATATTCCATCCAAGAGCATTATTTTTTGAGAATATCTATATTTTTTCCAAATCGATTAATCAAACAAAATATCAGTTTCTAAGTCGCATATTTTCGAAAATACCAAATGTCGGTTATTTTATTTTCACCGAAAACGACGATGTGCCCCATCCCAATGAAATCAGCCCAAACTCAATTATGATATTTGATGACGTAATGTGCGAACGCCAAAATAATATTCGAAATTTCTTCGCAATGGGTCGCCATAACGATGTAGATACATTCTACTTGTGCCAAACATATAGCAGAATACCAAAGCAACTGATACGAGATAACGCTAATTTAGTGATATTATTTCGACAAGACGAAAGAAATATACGTCATGCATACAATGATCACGCCAACGCAGACATGAAATTTGAGGCTTTCAAAGAAATGTGTTCATTGGCCTGGTCTAAAAACGAAAATTCATTTCTACTGTTAGACAAAGGGCGAAAATTAAATAACGGACGATATCGAATAATGTTTGACGAATTCATTCAGTTGTAAAGATGTCTCTGACCGAACCACTTGACGTGCGCGTAAAAATTATTTTAGAAATAAAAGAATTGAGAAAAAGAATTAAAGAAAAACATAGCGCCCTAAAACGAGGCATTACGGACATGGAAGGGCATATTGAGAAAAATATTATGGAGCCGCTGATTAAACCGATAAAAGAGTATGCCGAAAAATTTAGCTATAAGCCGACGCATGAGTTGAATGAGAAAACACTTTTGGCCACTATACAGCGAAAACAAAAAGATCTGAAAGCGAAAAGAAAAAAATACGATACCGAAGAAGAACATTACTACGGAAATGCGTCGAAAAGACGGCCGTCCAGACCGGAATCGCCGATGAGTAACGAGGCCGCCAATACCGAAATTGTGGCGGAGAGTGAGATTCCTGTGAAGCGAAAACCTTTAGAACCCGAACAGCCAATGGAGGACGTAAAAAGCGAAATCTCTACAGACAGCGACATAGAAACAGAAATGGAGGATTATGAAGAAGAAATGCCAACGAGTATTGCTTTAAAACCTGAAACTGTATACCAATCGAGCCCGTCTATTAGTGGTTTATTGAATACGCCTAAAGGTGTGCGTGATGCTGTAGAATTTATACGAAAAACATTTACAGGTAAATTATCAATCGAATATTTTTTAAATTTCATAAAAAGGCCCAGACAAGCGGATAATGTTTTCGGTGTGCGTATAGAAAACGATAAATGGATGATTGGCGATAAGGAATTGGAAATTAACGGAGACGACCTAATAATCGACGATATAAGATATGCAGGTACACGAGGCATATACGAATTGTTATTTAAGCGAATTCCCGACGATCATATTTACACAGAGGAAGATCTTGCAAAATATCGACATATTTTACTTATCACAAATGCACACAGGGTCAACAATTCTGCTATAGGAAAATTAAAATCAAATAGAAGTCATAAGTATACGAAAATAATTTCAAAACTGTTTCCGGCGCGTAAACCTAAATCTAATATAGATTGGGAAGCCGGTGGAAGCGGTTTGATATTGAAAGAATATGAACAGCAAAAACCGTCATATATTTACTGGAACGATCCCAACGAATTATGCGAGCGATTAAGATTATTAATGGCATCACAGTTGGCAGGCAATCAAGGCCATAATAACGAGATAATATCTATAATTGAGGAGTTAAAAGAATCCGGAATTATTGCATAATTTTGCACAATCATTTCGCTATTAGCTGTTCACCAGTAAACATCATCTTATGAGTGTTGATAAATTTGGGCGTCATTTGCATAACGCGTCTTTTCGACGAAAATGAATTCCTGGGCCTCCTGGCGTCGGTTTTAAAATGACCAAAAGCGGTGATTTTGATATACAAAATAAAAGACTTTCGAATTTACACGAACCGAAAGAAGACAAAGACGCTATCAATTTAAAAATATTTAATGAAAAATGTGCAGATTTGGAAAACAATATTAATACACGTACAAATCAGATTCGCAGTGAATTGAATAAATTACGAAAGCAATTAAAAGAAAAAATTTTGAATAAAGAATCGGAACCGAGGGCGGCGAGTGAAACTGATAGTGTCGGATTTTCAGATGCCCATTTGATACCAGAACCGAAAGAAACAATATTCATATCGCCTCCGTCGCCATTAAGAGGCGGAAGACGAAGAAGAGGACATAATGTCTAAAAAACAGCTTAGTGCGTACAGCGGCAGCGGATTAATAAGTTCATTGACAAGTTTACCGGGAAAGGTTATAAATCGGGCTATAGATTTATTGCCAGTTGAATTACATATTCCGGGCTATCAGTATTGCGGACCAGGAACAAGATTACAAGAAAGATTAAGGAGGGGTGACGCCGGTATAAATAAATTAGATCGAGCGTGCAGAGACCACGACGTTGTCTATTCACAATATTCAGATTTGAGTCATCGAGCCGTCGCCGATCAGCAATTAGCCAATAGAGCTTGGGAACGCGTAACGTCAGGTGACGCAAGTTTGGGCGAAAGGGCAGCCGCTTATGCAGTTACCAACATAATGAATGCGAAAAGTAAATTCGGAGGTGGCAGGACCAGAAGGAATGCTGCTAAAAAGAAATCAACGTCATCGAAAAATAAAATTAAAACTAAAGTGCTAAAACGAATGAAAAAAAGATGCTGCGCAAACAGAAAAAAAGCCGGCAAAGGCTATTACCTGAAACCGTATAGAGGTGGTGGAAAATCTAAAAAAAAAAATTAAATAATAATAAAATAAAATTACCAAAAAGAGCGTTAACAAATATCGATTTTTTTAAAATATGTAAACAAATTAAAAATTCCAAATTTCAGAGGCATCTTTATGAGCGATAATATGCCCAAAAAAATGTTGACGACTGAAAATGGTATTATAAATTTGGACAACACACAAGGACCGGGAACGCATTGGGTGGCCTATCGAAAATTTAAAAATAAAATCTACTATTTCGATAGTTTTGGCAATCTGCCTCCATCTCCGGAAATAATTCGATATTTCAAAACAGCGTCGGACAATGCAAACATTTTCTACAATTATACCAATAAACAAAAACTGACTAGTTACAACTGCGGTCATTTGTGTTTACAGTTTTTAACGAACAACATATAACCGGCGAAAATGCTCTGTTTAAATGGTAAAGGGTCAAACATCTCTTGCGATATATATCCGCCCATAGATTTGCGCAGCGAAAAATGGGAAATTGGATTAATTGATTTTATGACTTACAACACCATACCGAACATTGAGAAAGACGTAAATGATAAATTTCATTTTGATAATAATAAAGTTATAGAATTGCCCGAAGGATCATACGAAATTGATAATATAGTTTCGTTTTTAATGGAAGCTATTCATGAAAATTTTGGAGAGAAAAACATTGTGTTTGATCTTAAAGGAAATAACAATACGTTAAAAACGAAAATCTTCTGTTCGAAAGCAATTAGATTCGACAAAGAGCACAGCATTGGATCGCTATTGGGGTTCGAGGCGAAGGAGTTAAAACCAAATATTTGGCATACTTCCAAAAATACGGTAAATATTAACAGAGTAGACGTTATTCGAATTGTTTGCAACATTGCTAGAGGTTCATATAGAAACGGTGTTGAAGGTCATATTATTCACGAATTTTATCCGGCCGTCGAACCCGGTTATAAAATTATTGAAAAACCTACTACAGTAATCTATCTGCCGTTAAACATAACAGGACTACTTCATAATATTGCAGTGCGTCTCGAAGATCAGGACGGACAACTGATAAACTTGCGGGAAGAATATATAACGCTCAGACTTCATTTGCGGCGAAGTGTTAGTTAATAATGGTTCTAATTTTGAATAGTAGTAATACAACAGATTTTACAGCGGCAGTCAGTAGACGTCAGCCAATAGATCACCATAAGCTGCTAACAAAAAGGAACAAAGAATTTTTGGAATCTTTAGGTTATACTGTTAATAAAGAACATTTACGAGTAGATGAAAAGGTCATTTTTGACGAAACTATTGTAGATTTGGAATATCATACGCATCTTCCGTACGCACAAACTACATTTGGTGAAAATGATGAAATTCGGATTCCAGCGCACCAACAAAATGTTTACACGTTGCCATCTAAGAGTTACATATATATAGAAGGAGAATATAAAGAAGTGAACCCGGCCAACAATCGCGAGGAACAAAGCGTTAAAATAATTAGCAATGTGATGGCATTTCTTTTTGACGAAATCAGATATGAAATTTGTGGCACAGAAATAGACAGGGTGAAAAACGTTGGTATTACGACAACAATTAAAAATCTATTAACCAGCACTGAAGATGAAAAACATATTTTATTGAACGGAGGATGGAATATAAATATGATTCCTTTCGAACACGATAATAAATTTTCGTTTTGTATTCCTCTGAAAATGTTACTCGGATTCGCAGACGACTACGCCCACATTTTATTAAACGTGAAACAGGAATTATTATTACTCAGAAGTTCGACCAATATAAATGCAATTATAACGGAAAATAATAACAATAATGTCGAATTGAAAATTACAAAAATATTTTGGAAAATTCCGTACGTGCGAGTGGCCGATGATTATAATTTATCGCTATTAAGAATAACTGATAAGGACCAACCAATTTCATTAGGATTTCGGCGTTGGACACTCATCGATAATCCTGCTTTGCCGACTTCAAAAAATTCAACTTGGACAGTAAAAACAGCGTCCAATAGCGAAAAACCTCGTTACGTCATCATCGCTTTTCAAACGGACAGAAGGAATGTGAAAAACAAGAATGCCGGTCATTTTGATTTTTGCAACATTGTCAACATTAAACTATATTTAAATTCGCAATATTATCCGTACGATAATTTTAACGGTAATAAGGCAATCATCTACGATTTTTTCACAAGATTTCAGTCGTCATACTACCATGGCAGCAATAATAGACCGGCCATAGATTTTAAAACATTCATTGCAAAAACACCAATATTTGTTATAGACTGTTCAAGACAAAATGAATCATTAAAAACTGGCACCATAGATGTGCGAATTGAAATTGAAGCAAATACAAACCTGCCTGAAAAGACTGCTGCATATTGTCTCATCATCCAAGATGCTCTCGTCGAATATACGCCACTCTCTGGTCTTGTGCGTAAATTATTTTAATTGTATTTCTTTTTTTTAACTGAGAAAAATAAAAAGTTGTAAACAAAAATAGTGTATTTTATTTATAAGACCCACTTTCTGTTACCAAAATTTATAGGATATAGACAATGGATAATTCATAAAATGCTATTTTGTTTTATCTTTATTAATCTACAAACATTAACATAACATAATTTTGTGTTTAGTTTTCAGTCACAAAATTACGAAGTAGAGTTTGTTCGAAAATAAAAGTGTCCATAGAAAGACCAAAGATACATTTAATGATTCAAAATTTTTTTTTAACGAAATATTATTTAAAAAATATGTGTTAATTATAAACAAATTGATTAATTTTTTTAAATGATCAAGTTTAAGATGCATTTATTTTTATATATTATAAATTTCATGAATAAAGGAAATCAAAAGATCTAAATTTTGCCGCCTCAGACTAATATGTGCATGCAAATAATTGAGTTACGCAAAAACAGCTGCTCTCAAAACTTCCTGTCGAGGGCAAAGTTCAAGCCCGAATATTCATTTCATTTTAATAGCAGTGCTATATATTCATTGTACAGAGTAAGTCACGTCATGTGTTGAACATTTCAAACACTTTAGCACTTTATAAAAGTTATCAATTCAATTAAATTAAATTAGAAAATCTCTGACTCTATATTCAGTTTAACAGTGTTTAAAAATAATTGTATTAGTAATTATAAAACATCATTTTAATTGCTTATACCTGCTAAAAAATTAAAACCTTTTTATCTTTCTCTTTTGCTAAGAGACTGTAAGAATAAAATTATCTGTAGTGGTGGAGTTGAGCTTATAGTCAATTTATTTACAAACAAACAAAATTATAATTATAGAGCGATTAGAGAGTATATTATTCAAATACAGGACATTTTCCCTTAATTTTCATAGTAGACGTAACATATCAAATTTGTTCAAAAACTAGTGGTTTCCCTCACAGTATTGGGGAGAAATATTTTGTAATGTTCAAGTAATTAACTTTGAACTTTAAAGATCTAGTTTATAAATCAAAGCTGATACATAAACCTTGAATATCAGCCATTTTTTAACTCTCGTTAGAATTTTTTTAAGTAAAATTATTGTTTAGGATCGTAGAAGTTACCAAATACCTTACGTTATTTTCATGTCTAGAAACATGTAGAAATATTTCCTTGCGCAGTTATTTTTATTGACGGTTAATGCTCACGAAGTATTTATTACTGCTTGGTCTTTTCCTATTACAGAAGAAGGCGGTTATTTGAAATAATGTACACAAGGAAAATTACAAACATATTTATTCTCACAGAGTACAATTACAAAACTTCTTTACTCCTTCAGCTTACAACAATTGCAAAACCAATTTTTTAAATTTATTCAAAACAGAGACATTATTTGCGACGTTGTTTAAACATGTTATTCCAAAGACGTCTAAATTATTTTCAATCGTTTGTTGTATATTTTTCGTAAATTCGTTATATTGCACAATAATATTGTTTTTAAAAAAATATAACAATCCGTTTGTATATCTAAATACAGACTCCATATGGGTCGGTAAAAATGGAAAGTTGTTTGAAATGTAACCGTATTTCTTGACATGAAATACCTTTTCATCTAGTTCCAAAAAGTAAATGTCATTGAAAAAGATATAAGTTATGCCCCTATACGAATTCACAACCCCGTGTATTTTCATCTGGCTTCCACCACCCAAAAAGGAAATATGTTTCGGGTAATCTTTAACTAATTTTAGAGATGGATATTCTATCATAAATATCTGCTCTTCTGCGAAGAATACAATTTCACCAGATGGTCTCTGATAAATAAAATCTATTTTTGTAAAATTCGGTGATAAAAACGGCAACCATTCTAAAATTTTTTGAACTTTGTCAACATATTTATTACCCAACATTACTGACCAAATCCATTTTTCGTGAAATATATACAATTCTTTATTAACAACTAAAAACGTTTTTAGATTTTTCAAATTGCACAAATTCGGCGTAACAACGTCTTCCACTTTCTTTGTAGGCAAGGTTTTCGGTTTCAATGTAGTTGATGTTATCTTTTTCTTTCCATATAACGTCTGTATGGCGAAAATGTCGTCTTCTCCAAGATCAGCCAAATCGCTTTTATAATAAGGATACATGATTGAATCTAAATGATTGGAATGTGATATTCCCAATGCATGTCCTATTTCGTGTATTAAAACATTTAATAGGAAATGTTTACCTGAACCGCATTTTTAATATTGTTTTCTAAACACCAATCTGCATCGCTATTTAAATGGATTTCTCGAGTTGATTGGTCTATGTGGGGTAAAAACGCGTGTCCCAGTAAATTGGCGTCAAGTGGATATGAACAATAATTTGGAGATTTTTCAAACGTGTGCCTGGTCCGTTTAAAGGAAAGTAATATATCCGGTTGGACCCTATCTTTCACAAAAACCAAATCGGTATGTTTTTCCCAAGCGTTAAAAGCCTGTCTTGTTAACTCATTTATTTGGGTCGTTGCTAAAACAAAATGATAGCCCAATACTTTTTTACGTCATTTCACATGATGGAGTTTAAAAGGCAGTATAGAGTCTTTAAGACCACATCGCGGTTTTTTCATAAATTCTAAAGTAGCATTGTCAATTTTTCCATTAGTTTTTATATTATACGTCTCTTGAAAGAGATGTAAAGCATCAGTCACAAATGTTGAATTGATGTTCACCAAACCAATTGATGACGCGTTCAAATATCCAAATTTATGTAAATAACTTACAACAAAATTATAATTCTTATCCGTACAGCTTTTTCCTTTCCCTACACACACATTAGCATCAAACAATTCTTCTCTAACAGGATACGTATTTACAAACGCAAAAATCACAAAATATATCATTAGAAAAAACATTCTTGTGTTGAACTCGCGGCGTCGTTCAACGAACTGACAAACTATTACACACCCAGCGCAATTACTTTGAATGAGTTCCGCGTATCGAATGACGGTTGTTTACAATCGCGACCTTCCTGGACAATTATTTTAATGATGGCGTTTTACAATCGCAACATTTCCTGGTGCAATTGTTTACATTACTAAAGGCCAAGGTGATGACGCAATTTATCTGTTGCACAACGCGATAGACTTTTCTGAATCGGAGAACTGGGAGGGGGGAGAGCTGGAGCTCGCTCTACAGAGAATTGGGGGGCCGAGGGGCTCCCCGCACAACCCGCCAAGGAAGGAAAACATATGAGAAAACGGGAGGGGTGGCCAATGGGAAAACGTATAAGTGAATGAATCGGTGGGAGAAATGAGGGGGGCCACCGTGAGCGACCAATAGAAACGCCGATAAGACGGATAGGTACCCCTGAAATGCTCTTCGAGCTAAATTTTGGAGATTGGCCCCGCTAAGCCCAGCAACTCCCTTACTACTAACAGGATAGGTAACTAGTCTACTCCAGGGAAGTGATCCTTCATACGTGATGTAATATCCTCTTTATGTTCTGTTTCTGAGAGTCATATGCCTGATATTAATCCTCCCTAATCTCATCTGCCCTTTCTTTTATTTTCCTTAAAAGGAGGTGTAACAGGATAGGTAACACGTCTACTTCAGGAAAGTGATCCTTCACCAGTGATGCAATATCCTCTTTATGTCCTGTTTCTGAGAGTCATATGCCTGATATTAATCCTCCCTAATCTCATCTGCCCATTCCTTTATTTTCCTTAAAAGGAGGTGTAACAGGATAGGTAACACGTCTACTTCAGGAAAGTGATCCTTCACACGTGATGTAATATTCTCTTTATGTCCTGTTTCTGAGAGTCATATGCCTGATATTAATCCTCCCTAATCTCATCTGCCCTTTCTTTTTTCCCCTACAAGGGGGTGTAACAGGATAGGTAACTAGTCTACTTCAGGGAAGTGATCCTTCACCAGTGATGTAGTATCCTCTCTATGTCCTGTTCCTGGGAGTCATATACCTGATATTATTCCTATCTACCTTGTTACGGGATCATAGTGATACTGCCTGGTTTCTAAAAAAAATAAAGACTTCTATTTAACTATTAGCTGCATCTAAATTACAATTTTCACTAAGTCCCTAGTACCAATGTACCCTTTGTTATTTATTTCAGTTACAGTATAAATAAATGGAGTGACCTTAATATTATATTAGGATTTTAAAAATATACTCGTACTTTATTATGTAGAAGTAGTGGAAATGATTACGTCTGTAAGTTACTAGAGTGTCAACATCCATTAACTAGTTTTTTTTAGCCATTCCAGTGTTAAAATAAAACCATATTTATTTTTAAAATATAAATATATTTTACTATATATTTTATTATATAAGAAGCCGTTATTTAAAATGTCGTGGATAAAAACTTTGTATAAATGATTTAAAAAAAGTCGCTTCTACAAATAAAAGTTTTGTTTTCCTTAAAGTTTGTTTCGAATAGCAATTGTATTGGCTCAAAGAGGCTCTTTAGATTCAAACAGAGCTTTAGTTTTTATAATAAACTCTATTTAAAAAAGAAGGAAATTCGGCGATATGCCAAAACGACTTATTTACACAAGTGCTTCCAGTGTCTCTATTTGGTTTACTTAAATATTGAAATTGTAAAACATACTTTTTTCTTGCTCAGTGTAATTACGACAAAGCCTTCGTTCTTTTCTCTCTAATTTCTGCAAAATAACGAGACACAGCTACGTTTTCAAGGTCAACGATAAACTGGAAGTGGCTTCATTACGCAGACTTCACGGATCTCCTCAAATCCTTTCTACACTACATGATTTGACAATTACGAAAAACACTGAAAAATAATATTGTTATACCATTTTTAGTTTGTTATTTCGTATTTTATAAATTTTTAGTATTTTATTATATATATCAAATGAACTCTAGAAGTGTACTCAATAGTATTTTCGTCGGTGAGAAATAAACCTATTTTTAATAAATTGACTCAATAAATCAATATGTTTAGTATTTCTTGTTTATATTTGATTTGTATCTTGTTTATTTAAAGATGTGTTATTTAAAAAAAAATTCTCACTCCTTCCTTAGAACATTGAGAAAGTTTTGTAGGTTGTAGATTAGAAACATTTTTCGCAAGGTTTGTGTCACAATATTTGTTCAAATATATCTTTATTTATTTCTCAACTATTGAGAATATTAACAATCACCAGTGGGTACGCTCGATGCGACACGTTACAATAAGCTACATTATGTTTAAATCAACTCTACCTTCCTGCGCTCTGTTGGCAAGTTTACGCTTTACTTCCGAGGCTTGTAGGAAAGGCGCAAATCAAGAGTTTTTTTAGTTAATAAATTACGATTGTATCTTTTGAGAAAACACATATACTACAATCCTTAATCCTGTAAACAATTCCTTAATAAATTAATTCAGTAATTTGCACTTCTTTAAGGATGGGTTATTAAATTCGTCTTTTATATTATGTTTAGTACACTATGCAAGATAGTACTATTACTGAAACTCGGAGGGAACTTATCGGTGTAGAGCACTTAGCTGCGACTTTGTACTCTCTTTCCATCCCTACCACAGGACTATATTAGTGGATACTAGCCTCTTTGTAGAAATCAAGTACCCACCTGATACTAAATCTTCTGATATTCTCTGGTGTAACATACATACCTGCCAGCCAAATCACTTTCTCCTTGCAGCTCCCAAAGCAGGACACTTACAGAGTACTTGGATTGGGATTTCCTCTTGGTCCTCGTCACATCTATTGCACACATGGGACCTAGATTTTCCAACTTTGTATTGGTACCCCCTCAGATTCCCGTGGCCTGTGACCAGCTCTACAGTAACTCTGAGTTGAGGTCTACTTAAGGAGAGTAGTTCTTTGCCCTACAAGTCTCCCAAGTAACCTCACAGTACCTTGGATTTGTTACACCCCAAGGTTGCATTCCATTTTTCCCTGCACAACCTGTCTATATGTGCCATGATTCTATTGCGCCTCTCCTGAGGCGGCATGCCCACTGCCCTCAGCAACGGCCCTTGAGCTATACACCCATGTTTTGCTAAGGCGTCAACTCTCTCATTCCCTATCCAGCCAGAATGTCCTGGAATCCAGGTTAGGTTGAGCGAATTATACTTACTCAGTTCTGCTAGAGAAGCTATAGAGCCACCAGTCTACAGCTGGTACTAGTCTTACCTAAAGCCTTCAGAGCTGCCTGACTGTCCGAGCAAATGAAAGATAGTAAGGACAATGTGAATCTATTTGACGTAAAGATCGAGGTAGTAGAGACGTAATCCTATCTTGGGAGCATTGAATAGACTTTTGTGAAGGAGAATTTGTACCTTTCGCAATGATCCATTTCGGCAACATATCATTTGCAGTAACCGAGCCACCTCGAAGTATGAATATATGAATATATATATATATATATATATATATATATATATATATATATATATATATATATATCTTTTTATTGCAATGTACTATCGAGATCTAAATATTTAAAAACGCACAGACTTTTCAATAGTATAAAAAATTACACTTCTACAGAGTAGTTGTACCAAAGCCTTTGAACATAGTTCAAATTTGGATCAGGAGAAACATTGTAAACGTAATTTTAGTTGAAGAAAATTGTTTTCAGTTTTCAGTATTAAATTACAAATTATTAATAACAATTATAAAAATTCCATCAGGCTATTTATTATTTTTTTGTCAGTGGCAATTGGAATGAATGATGTAAGTTAAATATAGTTTGACCCTGGTAAACGTACAACTTGTCGAACTTATAACTACGATTAAAAAAAAACTTACCAGTGTCTCCTCAGTGTCTAGGCTGGCCGTAAGGATGCGCTGTTGAGCAACGCTGCAATGGTTTTAAAGACACGTGTTCTATAATCTAATCAAAGAGTATATGAGATTAAAAAGAAATTTCATTTAATATATTTTAATTTTGTGTTGCGTTTTGCTTATCAATTTCATATTCTAGTTGATTGGGATGTGGTTCTTTTCTGTTGATGTGGAGAATGTGTAGTTGATCTTTGTATAAGTGTGTCCTGTTTCTATTATGTAGTTAGCAACACATAAGTCTGTGGTATATTTATTAGGGGGTGAGTGTTTTTATAATCTTTGTTGAAAGAAGCTGCAAACAGTTAGTTTAATGTAAAGTTTGTCGCACTCCGTACTTTCTATTTTGTATATAAATAGTGCTTGAAGTTTATATGATTTGTTTGTGTAGTGTTTTACGTTATATTTGAGTTGGTTGTTTTATATGCTATCCTGTACTCTGAATTTTGGAAGTTTTAAGGAAATCTTATTTTGATATTTAGTTTTTTAATATGAGTATGTTAAATTGATTCTCCTTTTATGAAGATTTATTAATTTGTATATTCTGAATCATAGGTTATAGATTATTGTGTTATTGTATCCAAGGGTTTGTGGCAGATAATTATTTGTGTTGATTTCTTTGTTGGTTTTAATCCAGTAGCTGTTGTTACAAATTTTAACCCGTGTTAAAAATGAAAACTGACTACAAAGAACACTACTCGTATTCTATTTTCCGTTTTCAAAGAAATTCTTTAAAAAAATCATTTTTTATTCTAATACAATCAACGGTGTTTTTAGTTACTCGCAGTCTAAGGAAAGGAAACCCTAGCGATCCCCAACCTTTTATGGCTCATCGAGCACTTTATGGAGGTTGACTAACACTTATCGCCCCTTATCACTTTCATTGTATGCCTAATTTTAATTCTAAGCAAAGTAATAATATAGCATTTTTATTATTTTAAACAACTTACCATCGTATATGAAAAGAACCAAATTAGTTTTATCAGGTCACTTTTAAATATAATAGAAAAAAATTAAACATGTAAATTCTTGAAGATTATTTTAAAGAATAAAAAAGTAAAGGAATTAACTAAGATAATAGCCGTAGATTTGAAACGAAGGATTGCATGTTTAAATTTTTAAATTGAAATCTGGAAAATTTAAGAGACATTGTTGATCGAAATATTTTGGTTTCGTGAGGAGCTGGGAAACAGAACACGCTTTTTCAACTAAACTTGTAGACGGGAACGACATGAGAAGCGGTTCAGTTTTCCCCACAGTTGGGGATAAGTCTCCATAAGCTTCACCTTGGCTGATTCATAACAGCTCTGCTTGAAAGTGATTTTTGCTTCACAGCCATACTTTAAATCTAGAAACTCCGACTGCAAAGAGTTATCAAGTTTATTCACAGCTTCAAAAGAGAATGGATCTAGAATCAACCCGGAAATAGTAACTTGTTCAAATATTTTAATTTTCCCCCTTTGAATACTCATCACCTGCAAATCGCCTACCACCTATTTATTGCCCCCCAGATAACTTAAATCGCCCACTTTGGGCCGAACGGTTAATAACCACTTGCCTAGAGTGAGATGAAGGGGGGCATTAGTAAACACTTAAGCCATGAGATAATTTTATAATGTATAAGTTACTTGTAATTAATATATAGTGTTAGGAAAGGACAAGTGTAACATAGTCACGCCAATGCTGCACGTCGCGGAATGTACAGATTTGGTTTATTATTTCAACCACGGATATTTTCTGTTTAAATGGGGATAATCCCATCATCCGAAACTTAAAAATTAATATCAATTCAAAGAGATTCACATTTAAGAATAAATCACTTATCCAGTAATAATATGTTTTTAATACAGATTTAATCATCTGGTAATCAACTCGTAGGAATATCTAACAAACAAGATTAATTTCTTGAATGAGTGTTTGTTAGATAGGGGCTGAATGGGTTCCAAGATGGCGTCCATTAAGTTACTGCTTGGCTGCGTCTCGCCCATTGTGAATGTCTGTTTGCCACAGCCCTTGACAGAGAAATTTACTAAGCCTAGCCCTATCTTTAAGTTGTTGTCAACTTTACAAAAACAAGATTTTAATCTCATTTAGCTCCCTTGTTTGTTTGCATGAACGTTTAGAGAACGTTTCTGTGAAAAATGATTGTTTTTTCAACTAAATGGAAATCCAGTGTTAACCATTAATTTCCTTTTGAAAAATTCTTAGAAAAAAATTTTGTTTGAACTATGTGTATTATTCTGGCTAGGGTATTCATGAGTACTTATTTTTTTTGCTCTTCTTAGCGTTGACATCTTATTATTGCTTTCGAAGTGATCATCCGTAGAAATCTTATTTACTCTATTACAGGCATATCCGAAACCCTGCTATTGGGAGAGGGTAATAAGGTGTTCCAATCAGGCGTGCTAACTGTGTATCCAAGCGACATAACATTCTCTCATTTTATGTTAGAACAGTCACTTTTAGTAAAAATTCCAAATATCTTTTCAAACGCTAGTTGTTTTAACAAATTGAACAAGTCAAGCTTGAAGAATGTTTATATTTCACTTCAAGATTTTTAACTTTGGAGAATTATGTTTGTAGTAAGCAACGACTTACATATCAATATGAACCGTAAATAGCAGTTCGGCTTAACTCAGTAAAAGCCAGACTGGGGTAAAATTTTATTCTTAAAATAAATACTAATTGCGGTCTTAAAGGTAATTAAAATTTGATTTAAAAGAAGTAGAATATTATATATATTATACTAATTTTAAAAATACTTAACTAAGTGAATACATAATTGCTTACTTGCGGATGCGTTTAAAAAACATTCGTTCTTTTTACGAAGTTAACCCTCTACTGGCGGCATCGGTTAAGTGTAATAGCTCTAACGATGATGGATTTATGACAGTGGCATGGGGTGGGTTGTTTCGGTTATGTGTCATATAATAGAAAAGGCTGTGGCTTCAAAATTTATTATTATTATTATTATTATTATTATATATATATATATATATATATATATATATATATATATATATATATATATATAATATTGCGATTTACGACTGAATCGTAAAATGAACCTAACCTAAATTGTAAAATACACAAAGTAGTTTTGACAACAAGGTATTATTATATGACGAAAGACTTCGTAGTGAACTGTTGTCCAATATTATTATTTTTATTCGTCTATGTCTTTACCTGAAATTTGCTAAATATTGCTGAAATCACTTACTCAGTGAAACGAGCGTCAAGAGGTTATAAAATTACCAGGGGTGTATCGACGAATTTTGGTTAGTTGCCAGGGTCTAAGTCAGGATTCGGAGGGGGGTATTTTAAAAATTCAATATAAAAAACGGTCAAATATACTTCAAGACATATCCAGGTTTGGAAATTTCTCCCATATAACCGCTCGTGGTTCTTACTTTGTAATTTATATTTCAAAGTCATTTAAATTTTAAATTTCGTTTAAAAATGTTCGGTGCGATATTTTATCCTATTGATTCCTTAGTTGGATGCGGTCCTGAAAATGACAACTTCGTTTAACAACCTTCCCAAAAGGGCTATCAAGGTTTTTTATTCTTCCAACGCCAAAAAGTTATTTTAAATTTACGAGTTTCCTAAAAGGTTTTATATAAATATAAACTATTAAAAGGAAATAATGTAGGCCTATGTTTATAAGATTGTTTTCCTAAGAGAGCAGATGACAGTAAATTGAGAGCGGTTAATAACTATCCGTTTACATATATATGAACTTTTAAGGAAATCTCTTAAACGCAATATTTCTTTATTGAATTGTATTTGTAAACATGAACATTTTGAGTCTGTTCTAAAGGCATTGTCAATCTTGGAAGTCTTCAATCTAATTTCCTAAATAAATACTACATTGGTAATTGAAGACTTTACATTTTCAATTCAATTACGAACAATTTTAGTTCCCACATTTTGTCAACTTGTTTTTTAATAGTTTTAATAATTTTAGTGGAATAAATACCGTTAATTTTTAAAATGATACCTTTGGGCATAAATTATAAATTAGCACCAAGTCCTCGTCGAATGTCCAAAACCCCTCCTCCAGCTATCATACCTTCTCCAGAACATAACAATCATGGATATTGTTTATAATTATAAACATTCTCAAAGGCTCGAGTTAAAATACAATAATTTATTACTGAAAAAAATAATTAATCCAAAGTTGGTGATTTTGTACTTAATTTTATTAAACCCTGTTAACTTGTTTACAAGTAAGCTTTTTTATGAGTACTTATCCCTCCTCAGGGTCTGTATAAATGGACATAACTGGGTATGAATTAACAGCACATTCTAGCAAATGTTGTTAACGTAAAAATGTTATAGTAATATAATTTCTTTTTTTAAATATTAAAAGTTTTTCAATAGATAATAAAGCGCTCTGTTAACAAACATTATAATTAGAGTAGAGCCTCTCTAATTCTTCACGTTCGGGCCGAGGGGATGACCAATTCCAGACAAAGATGAATTACGGAAGTAGTGGAATTAACATGTGATCATGGATAAACATAGCACATACAGACTATACGTAAAAAAGGTATGTAAATCAAATGTTGTGCTTAGATGATTTATGTCGGCCGAAAAACACAACACTATAAGAACACTAAGAGTCTGAAGTATGGTTCGTAATTACAATCAGATAAACATCGCGTCATCAAGTTGAACGTGAATGGCGTTGTCATTCTATTTTTTGTTAATTTCTCCATCGGAAACTTCCATTTTTGCCATGAGTTCTCAATTTTATAGCCATTTTTCTTGGTGTCATTTACAGTAGTTCTAGGATTTCCTAATTCTAACGATAGCTCACTTCCCTAGCGCACTTTCACCTATCCGTAACCTTTGTAGAATGTTATACTTATCAATCAACGTTAAAGTTTTATAATTACCGCGTTTAGACATTTCTCTTATAGATAACAAGTGTTGGAAAAAACTATAAAATGAAGAAAGGAAACGAAAACCGAACTGTAGAATACAATTTCTATACACTACAGGCTTATAGTGCAACTCTACGCTGTCTACGATGCTGTGGCCAGTCTGTTACTGAAGACTTCTACATTTTATCAAGAATATGAAATATGTGGCAACAAAGAATGTGTTGATAGATTTTCTCTAATCGAATAACTCATGTTAGTTATCGATCTTATCTGATGGCTGGCACCTTTACTACGTGACAGAGCAGACTTGCAGACAATGATTGTTATTATTGTGATTTGGGACGAATAGGACGTGGAATTAAAAAAAAGTGACGAATTAAAGAGTGACTGTATGATCGGCATTATAAATAAATATAAACATTTACAAAAATATTAATAATTAGTTTCAGGTTATTTCTCTGCACTGCAAATAAAATGGCACTATACACGGCATACGCCTCTTAATGAAACATTTCCAAACATATATTTCTCGGTAAGATTTCGTTATTCGTATAACATGAATTATTACATTTCTATTGAACGAAACATTTTCCATATCAATTTTGTAAATAGATCAATAACCAGTTTGCATTTGTTATTCAGACCGTGTTTGATATCAAGTGCCAGACACAGAACAAGAGAAATAGGAAGAGTAAATAAACAAGTCAGATGTAAAAATCAAAGCATAAATATTGAAATATGTCTGGCGTCATGTGAGCGGCGCGGCGGGGGTGTCGGTGTCTAGCGGAGGATTAGATTCTGTTTGTGAGTGTTGGAAATACTCCGGCGTGCATAAATATTGCGCAAATTTGTTTATACAAACGGACGACAAATACGCAAAACTATGATTGCAATAAAAGTTCAAAGCGGTAAATCTACTGTAAACGACCATGCACAATTCCAGGTTTACAAGGTTTAGGAGAACTGTATGGGTTTAGTATTAGGGTTCACTTTTGAGGTTAGAATCAGAATATAAAAAGAAATCTTAAGGAAATTCCATTTATTGGATTCATTCAAGATGTCTTATTAAATTGGGTTGTTCAAGAGCGGTTTTCCGTTGTGTCTAAATCTTACGGCTCTGTAAAAGTTGATGACTGCAGAATTATTTCTGTCAATACAATATATTGATAGTACAACAAAATAATAAGTATTATTTTCGTTTAGAATTAATATTTGCTCAAAGGATTTCAGAGCGCCTTTTTTCAATAAAGCTACCAGTTTAAGGTAGAGGTGCTTCTATTAAATAAATCAGTTAAATTCCTGTGGATAAAATAATAGTTTTTTTTAATGATTAAAAATATTTCAGTAAAATGAATAATAATGGTGGCCCATTTCATAACAGTTTTTTTGCCTATTTTATTGTACACTTCACTTATTCCAATTAATTTACTAAAGGCTTCAGTTTGTAGGCGTTTCAAGCATTTTTTCCTTTATACAGATTGACACTAGCCCATGTAACCAGTGGCATCCTTCGATGACCCCGACAGAGTGTAGATGTGCAACTCTGAACATACTGATACAATGTGTCCTTTGTATCGTCTACATGGTATTTCGTGTCCTCTTAAAGACCTTAATTCCACCAAAGTAAATTCTTCTTCGTCGACAATCATGGTCATAAGATGTTCATAGTCATGACTGATAAATTTTAAACTGTAAAAAAACCTTTACCGCCAGTAAGTAGATGCTATTGTGTTCAACGATCTCAATTTTGGTTATTGAAACTAACAAATAATCAATTCCAAAATTAATTACCTATTAAGTTTGCAAAATAATGTTATAATATATTTCTTGTTTCTAGTGTCGGTGTGGTTGGTTTAGGCAACGGTCTTAATTCCAGTTTGGAGTTGATAATATATATATATATATATATATATATATATATATATATATATATATATATATATATATAATATGTTTTCTAGTTTAATAATCTAAAACAACATAGGTTATTTCAAATACAAGAATATTTATTAATTTATATTAAAAAATTATTAAATTAATTATTAATAAATAAATTATTATAAAATAATTATAAATTAATAAATTTTCTTGTATTTGAAATAGCCTATGTTGTTTTATATATAGAGAGAGTTTCAGGTGGAATCTGTCATACTGCACAAGCTTATTCCTCTCACCAAAATAGTGAAAAAACTTCATATAAATATGGGGCCGGAAATGCTTCGTTTTTCGGGTTATACAGGATCAAATATTTAACTGAAATTCAGTTCTCTCAGTGAAATTATCTCACACTGAAATTTTTAGGCCATTAATTGAGTTTGTTAATTAGGTAGTTTTATGTAAAATGAGCTGCCAAATCGTATAAAAACCTGTCCTAGAACTCTATCTCCAATAGTGTAAGAGAAAAATGCCTAGCAACAAATAAAAACCATTCAATACGATTTGTAAAGAATTTTATACTAAACAAATTAATGCAAATAAAGTTAATAAAAAAGGAATATATATATATATATATATATATATATATATATATATATATATATATACAAGTACAGACACACTTATCACAACATACCTTAACTCTTTATATGTTCTACAGGATCTTTGCCTCTAAGGGAATATGATTAATACACAGTAACTTGTTTTTTTACAGTAACTGATTTACTCTAATTCGTAGTTCGAAGCTGTAGCAATTACAGGTAGCTATACAAAATTAATTTGATCTAGCTTTGATTTGCCGGTTGGCAACAAAACTCTTATTTTTATTAATTCAACTAATAAATCATACCTTAAATACCTTAAGGCTTGTATAATTTTCTGCAGTTGTTCAGGTAAATGTTATATTTAATAGCTTAAATTACTTATTATTTCTGTAAGAAATTTATGAATAGTTTATACGAGAATTCTTAAAATTTTACTTTAAAGTGTTGGCTTTGAATTTAGTATAAATTAATACTTATAGCTAACGATTCTTATTTATTGCCTGGGTTTCTTGCACCACTTACACTTCACCACAATTGCTCTTAGTGATATCTCCTTCACTTAATTTTACTTCCCTACTCACTCCAAATGATTCTATACCGTACTAACTTTTATTTCCGTACTATATCCCTCACTTACTATATCTTCCCTTTTACTTAGCAACAACCTTACTCTTTTATTTAGAAATTTTTACAAAAATTAACTTTTCCCTCCGTCGAGTCCTGGATTTTGACTAACGCCTCTCCTGTTCCCTTTGGATAGTTTCCGCATGTTTTCATGCCCTCTTCAATTTCGTTGGTTACATTATCCCGCCAATTTTTCTTCTGCCCTATCAGAGCGTTTCTTTCTTAGTTTTTTTTAAAAGTTAGATGGTAACTTCTGGAAATTTCCAAAGCTGCAGGCGTTGGCCATCGTGTTTTATACAGATTTTTCTCCATAAAACTACTAGGTTCCCTCGATGTCTAACTAACACTCCTCTCCAGTGATCGGAGTCACATTTTGCTTCACGTACAATGAAGCCTTCCAGATATATTAGAAATATAATGGTAGACCAGGTTCGTACAGATATATATATATATATATATATATATATATATATATATATATATATATATTACTTATATATATATATATATAAGTTGAATTAATAATAATAATTATTATTAATAATATGAATATGAATATAATATATTAATATTAATATGAATAATTATTAAGTAATAAATATTCTTGTATTTGAATAATCTATGTTGTTTTATATTATTAAACAAGATAATATATATATATATATATATATATATATATATATATATATATATATATATATATATATATATATGTATATATATATATATATATATATATAAATATAAAATACGTTTTCTTGTTTAATAATTTAAAACAACACAGGTTATTCAAATACAAGAATATTTATTATTTTATATCCAAAGCTTTTCGTTGGCAAACAGTACCAACATCATCAGGAATGAAAATTACAATAATATATATATATGTGTGTGTGTGTGTGTGTGTGTGTGTGTGTGTGTGTGTGTGTGTGTGTGTGTGTGTGTGTGTGTTGGATGTTCCCTGTCTTTACTTGTATAGATTTGTGATGTCTAAGATACGATTGAATATCTTACATATGGTATTTAAATCCTGTCTGTTTCTAATTGAATAACAATTGTCAAATTTAATTGTCAGATTTTCATAGATTTCAAGACATTTTCATAATCTATTCAGTGAATCCCACTGGTGTTTCTACAATTCTCAATGCTTTTATCGTTGGTGTTTCGCCTGATGAAATTAAAATTTCTCCTTAGGTCCCATTTTTACGATTTTGTTTTGGAAATTATACATATGTGCGATCTCAATTCACCTTTTGTATGCCATTTAACGTGAACAGTTTATACAATTTGTAGAGTTTGTGTCTCGGTCCTTCTAAAAGTTTACATTATCATGGTCCTTTAAATCATGTGATTTTAACCTTTCTGTAAACAATTTTCTTCATCTGGGTTCGAATTTTACTATTTTTTCTGTATCATTCTTCCTTTGAACTTGTTTAAGTTGCTTTTTATTTTAATATACTTAAATTATCTTCTATTGTTTAATACTTGTTTTCCCCCTAGAGTACTGTAAAACCAATGAGTTATGGTCAAGGTGACACTTTGCTATATTTTCTCCTCATCTGAAGTTGTCGCATAAAGTATAACGTTAAATCACGCAAATATTTCTACAACTTTCGAAAGATATAGTACGCCTACAAAATTAGTGGTTCATGTTTTGCATTGTTACTGCCATGATTTAGTTGTGTAATTAAATAAATGAAGGCGCAAAATCAACAAACAACTAACGCTTATATTTAGCTTGATATACCTATTTCGATCTGTCGTTAGCGCTAGTGTGGTTACATTATTTTCAGTGATATATTTAAAATCATACCAACAAGTGAACATCATCAAAAATAGTCAGAATTCATTACACGAAAAATATATTAGGTAAAGAATTTATTATACTTATGTCTTTAGAAATGCTACAGTTTATGTCATAATTTGGGTTTCAATATTTGCTAACATTAATATTTTTCATAAGCGAAATTCTAAAGTGAAATCATGGAAGTAAAGTTTTACAATAATAGACGAGAATGGCACCCATCATCGAGCCATGGACATGATCAAAGAATGCCTAAGGATCGACTTCCTAAAAAATATTAACATAGGCCCTTCATGGTAGAAGAGAAAGAGGATGAACTTGGATTAGTGGGAGGGAAATGTTGGTTTACATCGAGAAGTAAATGACATAGAATTGGATGAAAACCTGTGCATGATGTTGAGAGGAATGGAAATTATGTACGGAAGACGTAGGAGGAAAACGTTCTAAATCAACCAAATAATAATTCAGAGTGTAAATAATTTTATAGTGGAAATTGTGGTCGGTATGGTTCAATTTAGGGTTTAACATAATTAAAGATAACACAAAATCACTGTATTTTAATATTTCAAAATATTTTTACATTTATGCTGTATAATAATAATAATGGGGAAACTGTATATTCTGTAATATTATTCAATATTTATTCTGTAATATTGAGAATTGGCTGTATAATATTACTCAGCACAGAATGTATATGAAATAAAAGGGGGAAACAGATCTTACAAATGAACGTCAAATGTCGCAAAATCTGTTTAACTGTGTGACATCATGGTTACAATATATGCCTAATGTTTATTGTCAATAGTCACTACTTTATGTCGAGATTGAGCCAAGGCCAAAACCCAAGAACAAATAAATGTCCTAGTCTGTTTCTCGTTTATTGGCGATTTGACTGTCAGAACACGAAATTTGCATGGCATTTGATAAAAACACCTACATACAGTCGAGCCGTGCACCTTGACCCGAGGTTAACCTCTCCAACGAGGAAACAGGTTTTAATGTCACACTTACCGATAAGTATCGATGACTTCTTTAGTGTTTAGTTTATTATTAAAATAAAATTTATTTCTTTGTCAAATAATACTTTAAAACAAAGGAAATAATGTTTTCGAACTTTAAGGAAACAGTATTACCTGTGTGGCTATGAGGGAATACAATAAACCAGGAACAGGATTGAGGTAGGCATGCATCTACTCCAGTCTGTCTGGTGAGTGCACAGATGCGTCTACTCCAGTCTGTCTGGTGAGTGCACAGATGCGTCTATGGAAGCCACTCTCCATCAGAGTCACGGGGAAAGGAAATGTTACTGAGTAGGTTAATTTGGTTTTTGACGAATCTCTATTTTGCTTCGGTAAATACTGACTTGGTTTTAAACGCTTATAGCTGTTTTTATTTAATAATTGCTTCGCGTTTTGGTTTGACTGTATATAGACCGAAGTCAGCTGCAATTGCCGAGAATTGACTATTGGAATTCTTTTCATAGAGATTTATTGGTCAGCCACAGGTTCTGTTCTTGTGCGATGGGGTTTCGAAAGTGGTTCAGGTGCTTGGAGCTTTCTTTTAGATCTGTTAGTAGTTCTGTAGATAAGAATAAAGAGAGAGAGAGAGAGAGAGAGAGAGAGAGAGAGAGAGAGAGAGAGAGAGGGAGAGAGAGACAAAGAGGAAGAGAGAAATAAAAAGAGACACATACACACACACAGACAGACAGACAGACAGATAGAGACTCAATCGTATATTCCATCTTGAACGGATTCGATTTTATTAATTTAATTATCTTCACAGGTTTGTTCTAAAAAGAGTAGTACCAAGCTAGTGGTACACGTCTTTTTTTGACCTCACGTAAGTATGGGTCTGTTGTACACAGCCAGTCTGACCTTGAGGAGTAGGCTATTTGTCTTCGGCTGTTACAGGGCAGATAGCCTGCAACTTATCCTTGCAGCGTTGTTTTAGCGTTAGGTAGTTGTCTTTGGAACTTCGTATCGTGCTTAAATATTTAACTTTTGATTTCAATGTTATGAATTGTCATTAAAATATAGATGGATAACTGTTAAAGCATGCTGCGAATTTAGACAAGTGTTTCAACTTTGTGTTCAATTTACCTTCATTTCTGAAGACATGTTTGCAAAATGGTCAACTGATTTTGTATGTATTTAGGTCGAGATTCTACGTTTAGGTTAAAACGTGAAATTTTCATGAAAGACTCTAAGTGGCAGAATGCAGGGAGTTGTTCAGAAGGTACAGTAATGACCTCAGAACGAATGCTTGTAGCACTTTTATATCGATTGGGCATTGCGTAGATAGAATACCTTCGATGGTATCATGGAATCATCTGTTATGGAGGTATTTACAGGATGGACAGGGTTGTGGTATACCTTCTATAGGAGGCCTTATGTAATACTCTGAAAAATTCATTGTCGTAGGAACACATAGATGGTTAGGTAAGCTGTTCTACATTGACTAGCAGAAGGGTTGTGTCCTGTGTATTGATCGTTGTAGGAGCCAAACAGTTCAGGTCTAATCGTGCTGCTAGTTGCTGCGTGTACTTGTATTTGCATCGGTTTATAAAAGCCTTTAGATAGGTTGGGTAGTAGTGAGATAGATTTGAAGGTTTGTAAAAGAGATGAGATTTGACTGGTTTCTTGAGTTTTCGTTCTACGAAGTAATGTCCGATTCACATGATTACATTGAACATAATATACATCATACTGACACATAATAGTGAGAGTTGTACCCCAACAAAGATAAACATGACGAACTCTTTGCTAAATTGTGTTTATTGGACTCTTTCACTAGAAAACCGATATAAATACATTAAATGAGAACACAATATTAAGTTAAAATAGTCCTTTACAGACAGGTAAAATATTTAACTACTTAATGTTTTCAAGATACTATTTCAGCCCAAGAACTGATGCAGTAGTACCGGCTGATATTGACTGCTGTGGACCTTGTCCTCCGCTATAACCTGGAAGAAACAGTTCTATTGAAAACAATAATTGGATGAAATAATTAAACTAAACTTATATATATATATATGCAAATAGCTTAGACACAATGATTTCTTTTATTATACCTAATGTACTTAAACCTGAATCTTAATTATTATATTTAGGGGTCGCCTTTCAAGAGCTTATTAATTAAAGTGCTCTCATTTTCGAGATTTTTAGAAGATTTTTAAAAGCTCGAGAATGGGATAAGTCTATTTATCGCAATCGAAATAAAAAATAAGAAAAGCAACAATTTAAACTCATTTAAAAATTAAACTTTAATAAGATACTATATTATGCGTATTTAAATTATTCAAATAGGCGATAACAAATTGAACTATATTTTAAAGTTATTTCCAATGTTAAAAAAATTGTATAGCCTATTTTATAAACCGGAATTTAAAATTAAAATTCAATGAAACAATGAATATTATTTTGGTGAGGCAATGAAAATTCATAAAGACTAATTTTTTTTGATGTTGTTTGGAACATATATTACTTACTCTAAAAAATGTCAACATGATTAATTTTAGTTCGGTTTTTCATTAGTTCTACTCCAATAGTAGCCTATGTAAAATTAAATCAATAAAAAGATTTTTAGAGGCTAATAATGAATAATGAGTCTGTAGTAAAAAATACTCAAGTTAGTACGAGATTCTATCTTTGAATAATTGTAGTATTACCTCCTGATCCTCCTCCTAAAAATCCCGTTCCTGGAGTAGGTGATCCGTAACTCGAAGATGGCCTTGAGAAACCTGAAAAAGATATTTCAATTGAAAGCAATTGCGAACGAAATGTAAACAAGAAAATAATAAAGGACTTTAAAAAGCAAAAATTTTACATTTATATTTAAAATATAACAAAATATTTCCGAAAAAATATCACAAGAAACGCTTAAAATCTTTTTAAGTAGAACTTATCGTAAATCCATAGGAAATCAAGTTTTTGTAAATTATTTATTTAGTGCAAAGACGTTTAGTTAATAATAAATACCCAAAAACCTCTTACCCACAAACTTTCTTTATTTTACCCATATGTACATTTCATTTACCAAGTAAACATCCTCAGAGGGATAACTACAAAGACTTCATACACAACTACATAGAGTCTTTGTATGTTATCCCTCTGAGGATGGCTACTTGGTAACTGAAATGTACATAAGGGCAAAATAAAGAAAGTTTGTGGTTAAGAGGTTTTTGTGTATTTATTATTAAATTCAACCACAGTATAATCCTAATGAATAGTAACTTTTAGTTAAACTAATTACAAACTTTGTGTGACGTTAATTAAAATAATAGTTATTTTTCCAGGACAAACAATTCATATAATAAAAATAAACATTAAACAAAGATTACAAAAATTACCCTATTTTCATGGAACTACCATTATATCATAAATGTCCAATCTTTTCAAAATATTTTCTTCTTCTGAAGGTGTTTATTTACCCTGGACGAAGGTTGTTTATGGCCTAAATATAATACAAATGCTTAGATATATGTTCACGTTGATAAAATAGGGTTTAATGAACCGTGGCACTATTACTAATGAAATAACGGTATTCCAAAATGTTTAATTCGATTCAGCGACCGCTTCCACTCAAACCAATGACAGGTCAACATTGACAGTGTTGCCATATTTCTCAGCTGACTTGCCGGTGAAATACAGAAGGGATGTTCTGACCTCCTAACTACAGCCAAATAGTTTTCTAATATTAATTCAACTATATATATCCACTATGTGTATTTCCCTCACATTTCTATCTTCAATAGAAGAAAGTTAATATTTTCTTCCGCCTGATGTAAGAATTGTTAACATATAACATATATTGTTTTAAGTTACATAGATAAAAGAAGTTTTGATCTATTGTAAATTTTAATTTGGACTGTACTTATATTACTTCACTCTCCAAAGGCTATTGATTTGAAATTTTAATTTACTTCTAAATGTTTTTTATACTTTAAATAATTACCAGAAGGTGAAAGACCTCCAAAAGGCGTAGGTGGAACTGAGAATCCAAAAGTATCTGAAATTTAAGAAATATTCATTTTGTTAATCTTAGTTTAATAAAGTTCTGTAACTTGATGTTATTAGTTTCCTATACGTTTCTACTTATTGTGTGGTAATTATTTTGTACAATATTTGTCATACATAGTGGCAACATGCAATTCCCTCATGCACTGAATGCTCAAAATTCCACTAAAAGAAAGACTTACACGAAAAATAAAAAAATTCAACAAAATACACAAAGATGGTATCAAAGATTGTTATTATCGAAAAACATTAAGATAAAAAAAAACAAAATAAATAAATAAATAAATAAATAATGACAAAATTATAACGAATGAACAACATTTATTGAACACGACTACAGTATTAATAAAAAAACCAAATTATTTAAATAGGCAACTTGAAAGAAATACTAAAAACGCAAAGTTATATTAGTGAATCAGTTAAATCAGAAAGAGAAAAAACAACACACATGTTTTAATGGTGTCTATAAGAAACAAATGCACGAACTAAATGTAATAAATATTATCTAAAATCACTTGTAAATGTTACACTTGCTCATAGTAGCACTTACTTTTATAATTGTTGAGGACGGCCGTTTTGTGAGATGTGTCCCGAAACATCTCCCGAATCGGCCGTCCTCAACAATTACATAAGTAAGTGCTAGTATAAGCAAGTGTAACATATGTTCAAGTGTTTTTAGTTAAAAACTAGTTGCTCACGTGAAAAAGGATTCATTAATATAACAATAAATAATGTATCGGTCAGAAAAGAGAAAACACAACTAGGTCTATATCCCAAGTCTATATATAAATCAAGCACTCGCGCAATAGCAAACAAGCATGGTATAAAAAATTTAAAAAGAAACATTAAAGGTATATAAACGAATATCTGCGAAAACCTCTAAACACATAAATTCACAGCCAAAACCAAATAATTAATAAACAAATGCAAACATACACTATATAAAACCACATATTTAAAATATTAAACAGAATTAACTACCAAAATAGCCATAGGTAAATTCTGTAAAAATTTTAACGGTAGGAGGAAATGAGATAATACTTTAATAAAATCTCCAGCTTCAAACCCCCCTTAGTTAGAGATCAGTCCTCGCACAGCGCTTCCGTCGGGTATTAGGACTGATATATGCTGCGAAAGCGATTTGCAGGGACAAAAGTACTTTTTTTACAAAGAACGAAGCAAAATAGATTTTAAAACAATGTAAGTAATAACAATAATAATAATAATAAAGCATACAAGAATAATAATATTGTAATAAATATATAGTTTCTAGTGTTAGAGCTGGCTTTCGGGGTGGTAGTTTTTGTAATGCTGGTAATTGCAGTGGTGGTGCTGGTGGTAATGGTAGCAGTGGTAGTTGTTACGATGGTGTTGGTTGTGATAGTGGTATTACTGTTGGGGGTTGTAATGGTTGTATTATTGTTGGCGGTGGTGGTGATTGTGATAATGGTGTTAGTGGTTGTGATAGTTGTGATTATGTTGGTGGTATTAGTAGTAGAAGTGGTGTTAGTACTGTTGTTGTTGTTGGTGTTGGTGGCGGTTGTAATGGTAGTTGTGTTTGATGTGTATGTATGTGTGTTGTGTGTGTGTGTGTGTGTGTGTGTGTATGTGTTTGCATGCGCGCGCGCGCGTGTGTGTGTGTGTGTGTGTATGTGTGTATGTATGCATGTGTGTGTAAGCGCAAATCTATGTGTATCTATGTGCGTGTATGATTCCAAATTACAACTCTTTGTTTTACATAGCGTTATTGTGAGAAGTTATTATATAAGGTTGACTTTTCTACTAAAACAATGGCCATTATAGAACTATAAAGTTATCACAAAAGAGCAAAAATCCTTTCAAGTTCACCTTTTACGTCAGATCTGATTCCATTTTCGTCTGCTACAAAGTTTGTTGTGTAGAAAACCCCGTTATTTCCTCTCCAGTTGATGAAACCTTTCACCTGCCATTTCCCGTTAAAATTTTGTGCTTGGAGGTTGTGAGTGCCGTCTTTTGAAACATACCTAGGAAAAACGTTAGTTTCATGATTTCAGCCCTTATCATATTTTGCTATTAACCTAACGTAATATATATTACTACCCTGACCCCTAAGCTTATATATATATATATATATATATATATATATATTTACACACACAACTACTTAACCTAACATAACCTATTACTAAGATTAGGAAAGTACGAAGTGATAACTTAAATCTTTTTAGTCACCTTGTCTTCAAGAGTTACTAACAGTAACTGTAGACGGTAGACGCATTGATTTGTCGAATTATTTTCAATACGATGTTTTTACAAATTCGCAGTTCCAGCTAAACTACAAGCCAACTGATCGTATTATTGCATGTAAGTCTCATATATTTCAAATTTTTAACGTCTGTTGCAATTAATGATTAGCAGAAAGACTTTGATCAAATCAAGGACAAATTTAACATTTAAAAATCATTGCATAACGTTTCGACATCTAATCATTGTCCTCTTCAGGGACATTTATTTAACAAAATTACAATAATAATAAAATATACTAATACAACGAAATTATACGTTCACAATTTATAATAATCGTAATCTAAAGAGAACTACCTTACATCTAAAATGACAATTATTTTGCAAATGCTATTGCTCGTACATGAACTTGCAGGTAAACTTATACATACATACACTTACATACATACATACATACATACATATATACACTTCTACATACATACATAGTAAACCATATTATCCACTAAAAACAAATAGGCTATTAAGAGAATACACCTTAATATTTGTAGCGGCCGATCTGTTTTAATATGTTGTATATAGTAAAATGATTAAAGTCCCATGGAAGCAGTAATGGCGTTTGTAACATATTTACAATATTAGTTACGAGGTAAATCTCTTGACCTCTTATAATGTTTATATATATATATATATATATATATATATATATATATATATATATAATAAATTAAAAATATTTCAAAAACAAGAATACTTTTAATGAATATATTTATTCAAAGCTTTTCGCCGATAAAATAGTACCAGGATCTTCAGGAAAATAATTATCTAATAAAATATCTTTACAAAATTCTTATTTTGTAAAAATATTTTTACAAAAATTATCACCATATTTAATATATATATGTGTGTGTATTGTTAAATAAATGTCCCTGACGAGGATATGGTTTAGTAATTGAAACGTTTGGCAGTGTTCAATTTGTCTGTGCTTTGTACTACTAATATTTAATTGTTATTTTATTGTGTTGTTATGTTTTATTCGCTATGTCGTTGTAAATTATTGATTTAGCCATTTTACGTAATGAATATGTGGAATATAACGTATTAAAAAAAATGTAATAAGCAAGTAAACAAGTATCTAAATTTTAATTTGTTAAATTAATATTCAAATTGTAGTAGAACATCGATAATTCGAACTAACTGTTACCATTATCCCTCCGGGTTATCGAAATCGCGACTAAGGAAAAATTAAAAGAAGACAATGTACTTACATACAAAACTCCTTTATATTTATCAAACAAACAGTGTATGAACATACCTACATATTGTATATACAGGTAAATTACATTGCAATTCATTTATTGGCAAACAAATCTGTTAATTTTGGCTTTTTAAATTTTGTGATCCGCTATCGTGCTGTGGGGTTCCATGATCTTTTCAGCATAAGAAGCACAAAACGCTATTTTGTTTATCTGTAGTACTTTGAATTTTTTATTGTTCTGTTAGTATGTATTTTATGTATGTACTGCGCTTGATTTTTGTTACATTTTTATTGTTTTATATTGTACTTCAAAATCATTCCGGTTTATCCGGAGATCTAAGTTACCGTGGTCCGACTTATCGAGGTTCTACTGTACTTCAATTGCTCTATATTCTTTTATCTCAGAGCCTATAACAGACGAAAAATTTAATCTGTTACTGAAAATCTGTTACAATCTGTAGATTAAGGGCCAATTTTTCAGAACGATTTCCTTGTTCTTCTCAAATAACTCCATTGTAAACTCACAAAATAACAAGTTATCGGGCTTAACAACTTAAAAAACGCCTAATTTAAAACTCAATAACAGTATTAAATCATTTGTAATAAAGTTGTCTACTTTTATATACGACTTGTATAGGAAGATGGATGTCTGAAATGTATCTACAGCTTTACAGAAACATAAGCTGGGCAGGATTTTGTGTGCCGACTCATGTCAATAGATGCCTGAAAATAGGAAATATTGAAGAAATGTGTATCTGTGAGTCAGTTACTATCAGAAGGATTTTTTATTCAGTTTACTCACGAGAAAGTGTATTCATTGTCACCGAAGAAACTGCTTCCCTTTTGGGCGTTGCTGCTCCAAAATAGTATTGCCAACACTGAAACCTAAAATTATACAAAACATATAAGAAATGATTTCATCGGAAGGTAAAAGTCTGAAACTAACTAGTTTATATTCGTCGTATTTGAAAACATTTGTTAGGCCTACTCGTTACAGGTTTTATGTATCTTGGTTTCTATTACAGCCTGACTTCAAGTCCAAGTCGAATCAAAATCTCAATTACATTATAACTCATCATAAATGTTAGAAAGAACAATCCTTTTCCCACACGATTTCATTCATACAAACGGTTTATAATATGTACAAACATATAACATGTTTATAGTATATAAACTGTTTATAACAATACACCAAAGACGAAGTGTTTGACAGAAAAATAATATTCCTGTTATCTTTAATATAATTCCTGTATAATTGTTTTAATATAATTGTTTTCCTTTAAAATGAAATGTTTATAATAATTATATTGAAATTTAAGTAGTTGAAAATATACAAACGAAAACCTAATAGCTTATTAATTGATGATGAAATAACAACAAGCACTAACACATCATATTTATTAAAATTATTATCAGAATAATTAAACAATATTTTAAAACTTGAATCACGTAAATTTGATCAATAGAAATAAATAAAGTTGCATTTAAATAGTTTGCTATTAAATACGTTTGATGTTGGTTTGCGAGTAAGGTTAATTATTCCATAACGAACAAACGCACAAAAACGTCTATGATATTGTGAGATATATTTCACTAGTCAGACCATTATTCTCGGAAAGTAAAATCATATTTTACATTAAGAGACATATAACTATGAGTTATCATTTACAGTTGTAAATTACAATTGTAATCACTGAATACGGTCACCTCATAGATGTAATTATTGTGAATTTGGTTTTACTGCCAAACAGTTAGCTTGTAAATTTTCTTTAAATATTATTATAATATATGTATTTAAATAATTTTATTGAATTCCTAAGGCTTACATTTCTAAGTGTTTTCAATTACGAGATTGCCATCATCACATTTGTTTTGTTGTTGTTATCTATTATCAGATTGTTGATTGATATAAATCTTAGTATTAGTTTAAAAAAAATATATATACCACAAAGAACTGCACTAGGTAAGTAGTTATGATGATTAGTTTTTTCCTGTCAACAATTCAACCACATACAGAGCATTCTGATCATTTTCAAAGGTGGAATAATGGTAAACGTTCAAAAACAGGAATAAAATTATAATATGTCAACAATACAATTTAAAATTATATTATAAAAACATCATAGACATATAAATGATTAAATGTAGTTCAATTACTTACATTCAACTATTATATGTTTATACGTTTTAAATTGTATTTTTGGCATTTTATACTCTTACAGTTGTTTCTAACTATTCAGACTTTAAAATAATAAATGACTGAAACGTCGAAAATAAATCAAACAGTTATCGAAACTATTTCTATTTTGCAGTTCATTAAAGTCTATATTATATAATATCAATATACAATCATCATAGTAAAATTATTATTAGGCCTATATACTCGAATTTGTATTGTTTACAGATAGGTAAATCTAAAATGCTTGAAACCTTATTTTGTCAATGATAAATAATATCTAAATATCATTTGATATTTGTCGTAATCGACGTTTTTAGCAGTTAAGTACAAGTAATTGTTAAAATATTAAATATATAACATACAGAAACAGGATATTAACAAATCAAGGCCTTTCAGTGAATGTCATTCTAATTGCCTTGCAACCAACATTGTTTCAAACATCAACCAAAATTTAATGATGGTGTTTATTCGGAATTGTGAGAAAAGGGGAGTTTTTAGTTTTAGGTTTCAAATTAAAAAACATCAAAAGATTTTTTACTTTTTTTACTGATGCATTGGTTATTGTGTATAACATGTGTATAAACCAATTTTTATTTTGTAAAAGATCCTCAAAGAACGATCTTTGTTCTGACAGTGACAAATTATTGCCACTCTATAGTAAAAACAACTAGGTAACTTTGGAGTAAGATTCTACAGTTATCGATCTCTGAAGAATCGGAAGAGATTTTCTTTCATGTAAGTGAGTAGTAAATCTAAGATAAATCTATACCTTTTAAATATAAATTCTTATTTTTGGGCGAATTAGGATATTTTCTGAAATCGTGATGGTAGCTATATGAGCGTCATTGTTAAAAACCCATAAACCCATTTTGTCGAAGTTTGGTTTGGCGTATAATTTCAACGCGCGAACGAAATAAATGATTTCATTCAAAGCATAAATGCCGAATTCAAACTAAAATTCTCAGCTCCTGGAGAGTTGAAACTTGGAACACAGCAATCAATCAGTCGATCAAGAATGGTGACTCCCTGGGTTTTTGCCTCCCTCTATCGTTTTGTAATTACTGTGGGTAAGAGTCTGGGATCACGCCTTTATAACTGAATGCGAATGTCTTAATATTTAGAGTCAAATACTGAGTTATATAAAAATCTCAATAATGCAATTTGTTAATTTTATTCTGAACATAATTACAAAAGTCTAAAAGCACAATAAGTATTTAAATAAATAGATTTTAAAACACGTTATATTAAGAAAAAAATAAAATTAATTAATATTTTTGTTTAAATCTATATAAATACATATTTTGTCATAATATTTTGTAGATGTGAAAGTAGTTGTAAAATTTAAAACAAAAGACGTGGAGAGTCCAGTGTAGATAATTGCAAAAATCACAAGGAAAGGGTGTTAAAACAACTTACACAACACTTCATATAAATTGCAGTGCAATAAAGTTGTCTAAACTAAACAACTATTTATATAAGTGAATTTTCAAGTATTTTCATAGACATTAAAATTCAACAAAAATCTATTAATATTAACCTAATATTAAAATATATATAAGGCAATCTGTATAAGTATACGTATGGAAATCGACGTTTGTATTCGTATTTCTATAAAAAAACCATGTATACCATTTTAGTTCTTTTTAAAAATGAATTATGTTTTAAGTAAATAGTTTTTTCAACGATTTAGTTAAAGCGGTTGCGTAGCGTCTGTTCGGCGTTTCAACGTCAGAAATGAGGATGGTTGACGGTTAGAGGATATCTTATAACGTCACAATTTTTCTATTCGATTTGATATGCTGTAGACAGGTTGTGCTGTAGAAACGAGTGTCCTGTAGACCTGTGTGATAGGTGCAATGTATTTTGTTGTGTTTTATGGATCTTTTAATAATTTATTCTGATTACTGTTTTATATAGAGAATTATATATGAAGTTTGTTCGAAACTATTCACCTAATTCGCCATAAATTACCTATTTACAAGCGAAAATATAGTATTTCACGAAAACATTTATAGCATTAAACATGACCTATATTTATAATCATAAACCAACGACATAATAAACCAACGACATATTAAACCAACGTAAAACACAACATAAACCAATTGAACCATCCCACATATTCAAATCAGCAAAAACTAATGTGACAATGGTTAATAACGTTTCTAACTGGAACTTCAGTTTTGATGACGCAAAGACACAATGTGAAAGCTTCAGATCAGACAATAAAATATGTTCCTTACATAATGAATCTAAAATATTTTGTAATTCTAATTAACTAAATAGTTTATTCAAGAAAAACTTAAACCTTTTTCTTAAAAGTTTTTAATTTAAATTTTAACATTTAACAACAGCCTAAACTAGCAGGCCTATTACAAACTTTTTTATAAGTCAATTTCATCTTAGGCTACAAAGGAAAAAGTTGATTTCTGGTACATTTTTATTAAATAATTTTAGTTAATATAAATGTGTATTTACAGAATCCAATATTTAGAGGCAAAATAGAAAGAGAAATTAATTATTAAAATTAATAAATTTAATTTAATTCATTAATTGATATTTGAAAAACTGTATTAACATCAAGTGTCATCCACTACCAGTTAAAAAAAATCTATTTAAATCAATAAAAAGTATTTCATTAACAAATTAAAATTTGAACAAAATACATAAATATAAATAGGGAGAGAGTGAACTACTAGTAAGAATTGAAAAAGAAACGCGCTCGTTCACACACACACACACACACACACACACACACACACACACACACACACACACACACACACACACACACACACACACACACACACACACACACACACACACACACACACACACACACACCGACACACACAAACACAAACACACACACACACACTCACAAACGCATACACGCACACACAAACACACACACACATACACACACACACACACACAGACATACACATACACACACACACACACTCAAACACACACAAACACACACAAACACACACACACACACAAACTCATACACACACACACACACACACACACACCGACACACACACACACACACACACACACACACACACACACACACACACACACACACACACACACACACACACACACACACACACATACACACACTCATCGACACGCACATATACACACCGACACACACACCGACACACACACACACACCCACACCTACACACAACACACACACACACACACACACACACACACACACACACACACACACACACACACACACACACACACACACACACACACACACACACACACACACAGCATAAAATGTCCTTAAAGAAAGGGTAGAGATCTACTATAAGAAATACATAGAGCTCACAATCTGCCTGGTTGTATAATGTAAACCGTTCATCCGTTCATCATGAAACTTTGGTTAGTTATTGAACACACTCCTAGGAAGATTCTGGCATATTTGTAGCCGGATTGGAAGTGCCTAAGTTGATGTTTTGTAAAAAAAGTAAAACATGCGACCGCCTATTTTTCTGACCGTGCATCTAATCATTGTATATAAATTAAGAATTATTGATATAGAGACAATTAATAATCAATAGATGGTGGTAATCACGCTATGACATACAGCTGATACTTTAATAAGTGAAAACATGATTTCATAGAACAGTTTTTATATGTATTTAGGTTAGTTTGGGTAACAGCTGTTTTAACGCATAAGCTACGAGCGTATAATACTTTATTTACTGTACATTATTAGGTCAAAGTGCAATTGATTAGAAAACTTCTGCAATTTATAGGTGAATATATATAAATTTATAAAATAAATCTTACTAAGTTATTTTAAAATAATAAATATGGATCCAATTTTGTGTGTGTTTTAACGTAATATTTGAATGTAATAGATATAGTATAGGACTAAATGGTTTTGTTTTGAGAAGTATACAAATAAGGTAATCAAATATGGTTAATTGTTAGAAATAATTATTTAAATATATTTATTAACTGTAATTTCATATATTGGGCGGTTTTTTTTTCAGTAACTATAAGTACATGGTAGATATGATCTAAAACAAATTTAATACTGTTGTAAATTACAAAAAAACATATACTTAAGGTTATTATTTGTTATTTTACTTTTAATTTCTGTTTGAATTGAAGATGTATATGTATAACAGGACAACGTCTGTCGGGTCAGCTATTATCTTCATAAATACCAATTTAAGTATAGCTAAAGTCAACAGGAAATTCATTGCCTGTTAGGCAAAACTTAAATACATGGAACTGATGTGAGAGATAACTGTTTCTTCCATGGACAGTTTTTTGTTGCATGTTCTAAAGTAAGCTCTTCCAGTAGTTTAGTGATTCTTGCTCCAGAGGGAAGAACCACCAATGTTGTATATAACGAGGTTTTGAGATAATCAAAGTATCAGAGAAAATTAAATATTACATTGTGCTAGTAAAGGAAAGCGATTAAAAATTTTAGAAAATTTAGAAATTAAAAGTAAAAATTAAGGAAATAAAATAAAATAAACGAAGAAGTAAATCCACAGTATTATTTTTATACCACTAATCCCGTCGGATTAACCTTTCGAATTCAAAAGAATGGAATTTTAATGTTAGTTTTACGATGACAAATAAATAAATCACAAGGACAGTCTTTGAAAATAGCTGGAATTGATTTGAGAGATGATTGTTTCTTTAATGGACAATTTTATGTTGCATGTTCTAAAGTAACCTCTTCCAGTAGTGATTCTTGCTTCATATGGAAGAACCACGAACGTTGTATATAAATAGGTTTTGAGATAAACAAAGTATCAGCGAAAATTAAAAATAAAATGTCCAAAAGGTTTAGTAGACACTATCATCTATTTTATAATTAAGAAAATAAGTACTTAAATCATAAATTTTATATTATTACATTCGTTTGAAAGTCATTGTATCATTTTTGGACCTTTTATCAGATAAATCAATATGTATTTCAAATATTTTTAAAAGATTATTAAATTTAATGGAAGAAAGGTTATTAAAAGAAATCTTATTTATAGATTTTTACAACAGATTTTATAAATGAATTTTTAAAACAAACTACTTTTATTCTAATTTCATTGACTCAATTGCAATAAATACTACTTATGTTAGTGCATAATGCACTAATAATGCACTTATGTTAGTGTATATTATATGCATAATATACTATCAACTATCATTATAATGTTAAATAAAGTGTGACAACTTTAAACTTGCGACGGGCGAATATTTTAAAATATTCATCTAAACGAATAGTATGTACTTTATTAAAAAGATATTTAAAAGAAAAATGTCGTTTACAAATATATATGTTTAACTTAGCAAGAATATTTTCTTATATCCACTTATCACTTACACTTAAATGTACTTCAACGAAAATCTTATTCGGTATATTTGTGAATCGACTTTCAAGAGTGTTATTAATTAAGACTTTATTAATTAGAGTGTTCTCATTTTCGAGATTTAGAAAACTGCGGATTCTCTAGAAGGTATATGAGAATTCTGTTGTCACATGGTATATCGGTACTGTTGGATTTTTAGTTTTACTGTACTATGGATTAGTGTTAGTCTGTGTTAGGGGGTAACTTTGTCTGATAAGTTATATAAGTTATAATTTTTTAATTTTATTTGTAATTGTTCGTTTGTTATATGTTTTTTAATGTTTATAATTACGTAATTGTTCCCAAATTGTTATTTTTAGGCCTTTTAGTTCTTTATTTATTAAATGTATGTTTTCTATTGTGGAGAATGTATGGTTATTTTTGAAAGCGTATGTGGCGGGTTTGAAATGTAAATATTTGGTTTGATGTATGCTTTAAGTTGTTCTTTAAATCTGTCTTTTATTTTTTTTGTGTTTTCCCAACATACAATTTATTTGTTACAGCTCCGGGCATTCGATTTTATAAATCCGTTTTTAAGTGTAGAACATATTTTTCCGGTTAGTTTATTTTATTGATTATGCTTCCTGTATTTTTGCAAGTTATGTTAATATTGTTATATTTTAGTAATTTAGTTATTCCTTTTATGTTGTATCCTGTTTATGTGAATGTGGCCCATGTTTTGTTATGATTCATGTTTTAGTTATTTTTATTTAGTTAATTTTTTAATTCTAATTTATCTATTGTTTTTCTATCGTATCCATTCTTTTGGGTTATTTGATATATTATTTATTTTTCTCTTTCTTTATTTGTTAGTAACAGTTTAAGCATTTTGTATAAGAACGAGTTGTAAGCAGCCATTTTATGTAGTAAATGGTTATAGTGACTTGGTATCATGTTTATGGTTTGTGTAGGTTTCCTAAAAATTGAGCAATATTTCCCACGTGTTTTAACAATGAAGTGATAAATTAAATTTTTAATAACTTTTGAAGAGTCAAAATCAGACAACTATTTCTAATATTGTCGTTTATTTGATTCACTGTCGTATTTAACTACATTATAGATCGAGTAAATAGCTAAATAATTTATTGTTTAAATTATACTAGTATGAACAATTATCAACTTAAATAAATCGACGTGAAAAAGTTCAAACTTTAATATTTTGATAACGGTACTCTGTGAGCCACAAGTTTCATTTTCTATTTAGAAGCTCGCGCGGATGTTAGTTGGTAGTTTAATTTTACAACTTAAAACTTTAACATTAAAAAGTGTCCTTTTCCTTAAAAATCTTATTTGTTAGGTAGTATTAAATATTATTAAAAAGCGTGTTAATATATGTTTGTTCAAATAAATTTGCAATGAGCTACTCACGTATTTCCACATCTTTTCTAGACAAGTAACGCAGGCAAAGATCATTGGTATATACTGATCATCAAAACCTGTGGACCTTGAGAAGGGTCTCCCCATCCAGGCTCTGGACCAACCAAAGAGACTGACAGTTTAAATGCTATACTGAAATAACCTTTAGCGGTGGGACAGTTGTTTAGGAAGACATTGTTCCAAAGGTTAACGTCTGCCATCAGTTGCATGACGTCATCTTGTTGGTTAAAAATGTGATTACACTCAACGGATAATTATGTGAAAACGTTCTAGAGGCACACTAACACATCGTAGGTTTTTCTATCGAATTGCCGTCATCTCGAAATTTATGGTTTAATTCCTTATACAACTCAATAAACTGATATTGATTGATGTCTGTCTGATTACTTTGCGTATGTTAAAAACTGGAAGACGTTTCTAATATAGTCATTACCACCTTTTCAGGCTCTTCTCAATCAGCGACGAAACAATCAGTATTCACTCTTTAAATTTAAGCTATTGTGCTGCTATGAATGCAATAGTCGTACAAGTCACCGTCAGGATGTCACTCTGACGTTTTGATATTAAGTTCGAAACAATGTGAACAAAGTAAATTTCGTTTCATTATTGCACTACAATATAAAAATGATTATTAAAATTATAAATATTTAGTAGTTTCAGATCATTATTATTTTAATTTATAGGGGAATCTAATAGTAATAAGTTATTAATATATAATATAATAATAAATATACAATATAATATACCATATAAATAATATATAGAATATATTATAATATATATAATATGTGGTATATAAATATTATAAGTTATAATATATTATGTAACGTTTTTTTAAATAAGAATAAGTCAATATAAAACATGAAGTGTATAATAGGGCATCTATTGTATATTATAGTCGTGTTTTAGAATGTTTTCGTACCTTCCTTGTTACCATAAGCGTTTGAGATCTGAATATTTATATTCTTCAGAATATAAATACATTTGAGCTGGTGCACAATTTCCCGTATAGAACTAAGAATTCGATAGATCTTGTCAATGCTTTTGCAGTACTGCTTAGACGGCGCACTCCTAGGTAACAACGTTCGTTTACCCTGCTCTTCGGCCACAACTCGCTCCGAAATTATTATTATTATTATTGATATAATTATGATTATTATCGATATAATAATTAATAATCGCAGTTATCGGAAATTAAGATAAATTTGACCTTTCCACAACACTTGGATTTGAATTGTATTGTTTTAAAATCCCGGATAAAGGATTGGCCTCTTTTCTTCGCCTCTGATGAGAGCAAGTCTACTTTAGAGAAACAAGTACTACTACCCAAGCGATGCTACTCTTTCCCTCAACTCTTAGTCCCAACAAATCTTAATCAAGTCCCACTCTCCCTTAATCCTACATAACTCCATCAAAGTTACTTATCCCTCTTCTTACAAGGGACGTGACGGGTGGACATGCACTTCGATAGAGAGTCATCCTGCACACGTGACGCCATGATCTTTCGTTATACCTTCCTCTAGAAGTTTCTTTCTCGCTATCTTTGTCTTATCGATATATTCCCAAACCTTTACTGTTTTTTGTAGTCGATTCCCATTGGCTGATGCCTTAAGTCTACAGAAAGTTACAAACGTTTTTTACTCCATATATTTGAGTACATTTATCTGTCTTTACTAACATTACAATATTTTTCGCGTTTCGGAATGACTCCATTTTAAAACTTGAATGTGATCTTTAGTCAACTGGACGATCATACGAGTAAAATGATTGCAGTTTAATATCAGGAAAATGTATTTTAGTTTAGAAAATGGAGTCATTCCGAATCACGTCAACAAAGGAAAATATTATAATGGTAGAAAAGGCAGAAAAATGTACTCAAATATACAGGGATATTTCTAACAGAAATGAAGGTGAGTATATTCAGAGTTTTATACTCGGTTTGAGGTTTAGCTTGTCATTTAAATCGAGAATATCGTTTAATCTGAGTTCATAGGTGTTTTGGAAATATCGCATTTGTTAACAGAAGTTTGAGAATGATCAAATAGAAGGCCTTATGAAATTATTTTCTTTGAAAGTTTACAAATGCATTTCTTTATATTATTCGCCTTTAAGGTTAAGCTTGTCCCATGATAATACGAAAGGTAAAGTAATTTATACACAATTAACACTTTTGAAAATTTTAAAGTTCTAAAACTAGTATTAAAAGAGAAGAATTTTTAATGAATATCAACCGGGATAGATGGCAATAGAAAAGTTTTGCTCAAGCTTTGGTAGAGAAAGTTATGAATCATATGGGATTCAAGGGCATAGCGCTGTTCTTGAAAGATGTGAGAATTTGACAAGAAATATGTACTTGATGAAGGCCAAACGATTGAAAATAATTTTAGCTGCCTGCAATCAACTAATGTCCTTGGCTATTTAAGGAAGATACGTCCATAATTTATGTTCTTTGAGTATTGTTTTAGAAGTTTAATTTTTCATATGGTCATCTATGACGCATCTGGTGTTGCAAGTGTAAATGTAAAAATTTACGACCTTTTTTGAGCAAAGTTCACTTTGAAAGAAGATGTTTTAGATATAAGTCCAAGTTTTTTTTTTATACAAGACATCTCCGATAAAGATGTTGCTTAAAAAATATTAAGATTAAATTAAAAAAAAATTTTCAAACATTAAACTGTAGTAGATATGATGGGTAGAAGTTGTTATATTTTCAACAGTAATTTCACTTCTGATACACCTCAGCGCCAGCCCTTAACGTTAAGGAGATTTCCGAAGGACATTTAATCTTATTTACATACTTTGAATGCGTTGGTAGATCAACATTTTTAAACATAATACTAAAAATATATCCCACTCATTTAGCGATACTATCTCTACTGCGGTTTCTATTGGAAGTGTCTCAGCATTTAATGGCAAGTGATGGGAGTCTGTATATCTGGTTTATCCCTCCTCATTGGGCCTGGATATTCTCATACCTCGAACTGGTTAGACCTACTTTAAACTTGACTTTGTAAATTTTATTCTTTTCTTTGCAATAATGTACGAATTAACTATTTTAAATTTGTACGTTTATTTTTATCTTTTAAATTTCTATTTATATATTTGGACAGTTTATACTATAGTAGGAAGTATATTTTGTTCGAATATTAGTTTCATGTTTTTTTCATGATACGATGTTTTACGATGTTTACATCGCAGTTTTCAGTTTTTGCAAGATCTGACTTGTTTTTTGAAACTATTGTTAAATTTTCCCTAGTTTGATGCACTACATTTATTATTTCACACTTTTTATCTTCATATTAATAATTTCCCTCTATATATGATTACTTTTGAAATATTTGTGTTGTATTTTGTTGAATACAGTTGCTAGCTTAGACTACTTTTAAACTAAAAGTTACGTCAATTTTTTATTCGTTTTTTCAAATTAGTTTTTTTAAAAATTTTTTATCGTTACCTATCATTTTCTTACTATAATTATTATTTTCGATCTGTTAGAAGAGCTATCTAGTTTTTGTGGTTTTTTATAATAATATAAATGATAATTATCAAATTTTAAACAAAATTATCTAATATTTAATAAAGTTTAAATTATTATATAACAAAAATTAACGAGATAAATAAATTTAAAATATAAGTCGATCTATTATATAACTTAAGGGCGTCCTTAAGGGCCCAAAATAACTTAAGGGCGTCGGTACACCACCAATGAGTGAGTTTTAGTCCACGCTTATACACCACTTTCATGTGAAAATGACCAGTACGCTGTTAATTCTGACAAAATAACAAGATCTGAATCGAGTCAAGTACAAACGAGTACACATCGTTGGGAATTGCAAAAGCTTCCTATAGCATAATCACCTTATTAAATAGATCCTGGTAGACACGTAGAATATAATAATTATAATAAAGGTGCTAAAAGCGAAACTTTTTCAGAACGTCGATAACACATGAGTGAACCAACATTTAAAAAATAACACTTGTTTTTTAAGTGGTTATAAAATAAAACACAAATTCTTTTAAATGTTTATAAAAATATATAAATTTGTCTCATAGAGTTCAATCTGAAGCAGGAAAATAAATTTTTAGTCAACTACATAGCAACAAGCACTTTAAGCAAAATCGTGAGTTATAAAGCACTTTAAGCAAAATTGTGAGTTATAGGAATTCGTAGTTAAGCAATGAAAAACTGTACCACTATATTCACCAGCACCACTAACGGTGATTTCAGAGAGAGAGAAGTAAGAAGAATTGGTGTTGAGAAAAGTGGAGCAATTTTGTCGCTCTTAGTGACGGCAAAGTCAACAGTTCGAAAACTCTTGATTAAAGAGCCGCAAAATGCAATTACACTTTACATGTTTCCATTGAACGCTCAATTACTGACTATTCATTGGCCGTGGTTTGTTCTGTGTACTCGTGACGTCAAATCAAGCTAATTTAGAGTCTTCAAGCCCCAAATGACAAATAGTAGCGGGTGTTCCGTCAGTTGTTTACCGTCGAGTCGTTGTCACTAGTTTTCTGATAATGATAAAGCCGTATTTGAGAATAATCAGTATTTGAGTATTAATCTGGTTGGCATTTATATACTTCATATCATTTCTTTTGTATCTCCCGTTCTATTTATTGATAAATATATATTTATATGATGAATAGTTATTATCTGGAGTACATCAGGTCATTTTGTAGTGGATAAAAAACTGTTTCGACGTTGCGCCAGAATCCTATCTAGCATTAACAGTTGAAGCGCGAATTGTTGGATACACCTCGTCAAGGCTAGATGGGATTCTGGCGAAACTTTGAAACTGGGGTTTTAAGCACTACTATATGAACGGACAAAATGAAGTCCGGATTTGAACTGTTCATCATATTATTTTTATCCGTGAAAGGGATGCGGATCCTGTATAGGTTCCTTCCTATATATATTACAACGTAAAGTATAATGTTTTTTATATGACATCAAAGCTTTTTATGTGATAATTTATGTTTCTATGTTACCATTTAATCAACTGCCCACGTTGTGGAACTAAATTATAACATACAACACTACTACTCAACAACAATTCTACTAACTCCATCTGAGCATTTATGCTATTTAATTAACACTAAAATCTAGGGTTTTGGGCGCCAATATTACTCAAGGTAATATAAAGTAATTGCAAATTTCTCCTTGTTTTATACTTTTATTTAATTGTAAAATAATAATATTAACAACTTTACTTTACAAAATTTCATTTACTACTTACATAAATCAAGTAATGTTTTACTTTACTACAATATTTTAAATTACAAATTTGCATTACATTAAATTTGATATTATTTTATCAATTATTATTTACAATATAATACAATTATTAATTAATTTTTATTAAGTCTCAATATTATTTTGAGACTCTTACTTTTTTTTAATATTTATTCTCACGGTGTGTTAGGTTACTGCTTTAGAAAACGGCTTATTATTAATCTGATTAAAATTTAAAAAAATTTATAAAGAAATTTAATACATAACGTATTGACCAGAAATTTAGAAGATGTATTATATTATAAAAACAGAGATTGCAATACTTGGGTTCATTCCCCCTTTCTCACTACACTGACAATTGTTAGAATGCTCTTTGAAAAACACAATACCTTGATTCGCAAAAACTTTCACTATAACTTTAATCACAACAATTTCCCTTTTATTCACGGATCACCCTTTTTATACAAATTTCCTTTTACAAACCTTTAGGTACTTTTAATTACTCAACAAAAATTATTTTCTTGATTTAAATAAAATAACTATAATTCCCTCCTTTAACTTTACTTTAAACTTAAACCCACCTCATTAAAACTTTCCCATTTCAGACTGATGTGTCCACCCTTCGCCGAGTCCTGTGTATGACTGTCCTCCCTATCGCTAGCAATTTCTCTGGTTTAAAATCAAACACCTCCCTTCTTTATATCTTGGCCAATCGTTTTTCATCTTTTTAAATATCGATCGATACGGAATTTTCTAGTAACCGTTGAGAATTTAAACATTTCGGTTAGAAATCCAATTTTCTTCGAATTCCTACCAATCTACGCGTGTTCCAGCTCATGGGAGTTAGTTTAAATCTTACTACCACAGTTCTGTTGTTAGGCCACGCACACTTGTCCGCTTCGTGACTTGAACAAAAACTCCCTAGAGACTTGTAAAATTTATTACTAGTTCGTTCCCACAAATAAGCCCCTTTTAGCACTTCTCTTAGATACTTTACTTGCATTGCAACACAAAATTCATATTTCTATTTGAAATTATTTCTTATTTCCAGATAATAATTATTATTTTTTATATATTATTTATGCTTCTGCATTAATTAACCTAATATTATGTTATAATGTTTAGTATATATATATATATTTATATATATATATATCAAATACAAAAATCTATTACAAATGAATTAACAACACAATTCATATACATAATAATATTTACATATCCTCATAGTGATGTTTGACTGGTCAGAACCTTTGCGCATTGGAAGTGTCTAAAGGCTTAGAGCTTGACAAACTCTAATCTGGGATGCTGCTGTGATCCTGCTCTGCCAAAAACGTGACCTTGGGCGTTGATCCTTCAGCCGCTTCAACTCTCGGGTACAGCCGAGGGTTCAGCCTAGGGGTAGGAGTCTGTGGTACAGTTTGACGAGTGTTTGACTGATGCTTACCCAGTGGAACTAAAAAAAAAACTTTAGGCCACTTCAATGTAGGATGACCTTCCCTAATTTGGGACAAGCTGAAAACTTGTCGCATGACTTGATTTTTTTACCAAGTTGTTCCACTGGAAAGCTTGGTACAGTGGGTAAGTAGTTAACAGAAACCTGTAAAATAATACAAACGTATACATCTTCCACTAAAACGCCTAAAGGCCTATTGTAAGAACTAGTTGGGAGCTGATAGAGACGTTGAAAAACTGGGTTGAAAAAATCTATTATCGAAGGAACCCCACCCCCCAAAACAACTGCTCAGATTTTATCTCTAACAAGTGGATATTGAATCTTGAGTGTTCTAGTCTTGAGATGTCAGACGCCGTCCCAGGCAAAAGAGAAAGCATCAATGATGTCACTGTCTGTCTGTCTATCTATCTATCTGTCTGTCTCTCTCTCATATTATAATGTAATTCCTTATGTTAGAAGAAATAATTGTAAAATCTGAAGAGGTCGTAGCAACCGTCGTTAATATCGAAGGGCAGTCAGTGATATATCTTTTGGGAACAAAGGTTACTGCATGCCATCTGGCCTACCAAAAATTATAAATTCCTAGAAAGGGTACATTGTAAGTGAAGAAGTATGTGACCCAAACACTGGAGATAAGAGTTAGATATCGAGGGAACCATGTAGATTTATGGAGAAAAATTTATAAAAAACGCAGAAAGAGCACTACTAGCCAACATCTGTAGCTTGTGAAATTTCAAGGAATTATCACGTTAAACTAAATAAAACTTGGAAGAAATGTTCTGATAGGACAGAAGGAAAAATAGCGGCATATGGTAGCCAATGAATTTAAAAAACGGGATGAAACCCGAATGGAAACTATCCAAGGGCAACAGGAGAAGAGTTATTCAAAATCCAGGACTCGAGGGAGAGGGGCGTAAATTTCGGTAGCCAGTTCTAAATTAAAATGCAAGGGCAAAGTCTCTAAACAGAAAGGAAAAGATATTACTCATAGGTGAGGGAGGTATTTAGTAAGTGATATTAAGTGAGGGAGATATTTAGTAAGTGCATAGGTGATCAAATGTAAGTGGAGCAAGGGACCAACACAATAAACAAATTCATCAACTATAAATAATAATTCAAATTAGATTCAAAGCCAACTCCTTAAAGTAAAAAATTAGGAATTCTTGTACAAACATTTCATAAATTTGTTTAAGAAATAATAAGTCATTTAAGCCATTAAATATAACTTTTATCAAACCAAGTGATGTAACCTACACGCTTTAAGATAATTAAAGACATTAAGGATAAGATGTTTATAAACAACAATATAACTTAACAGACAATATAAGAGCATCGATGAATATTTAGATGACTGTGTAAAAATGCTTGGATTGAGAAGTGTTATGGATTGTAACAAATCTTATAATATTGTCATTAATATTAGTTATTAAATTTTGTTAATGATATTTCTATTAAGTTAAAACCTATCAATTTGTTGATAATTTACATTTTTGCTTTGGAGTTTACTTCGTCGTGTTTTGAGTAGGCCTAGTTGATTGAATCATATAATGACAGGCATATTGCGATGTGATTAAATACCTATATGCAATGGTAGAAACCTATAAACGTTGAGCCAAACAATATAATTGTACAAACAGTATAAGAGCGTCGATGTAAATTTAGATGGCTGTGTAAATAAGCATGGATTGAGAAGTGTTCCTAGATTGTAACAGATTTTATAATTTCATCATTAATATTAGTTATTAAATTTTGTTAATGATATTTCAATTCAGATAAAATTTATCAATTTGTTGATAATTCACATTTTTGCTTTGAAATTTACTTGGTCGTGATTTAAGTAGGCTTAGTTGAGTGAATAACATACTGACAGACATATTGTGATGTGATTGAATAGCAAATAAAACAGCATTGCACATTAAAGTGTAGTGATGGTAGAAACCTATAAAAGTTGAGCCAAACAATATAACTTTACAGACAATATAAGAGCGTCGATGTATATTTAGAAGGCTGTGTAAATATGCTTCGATTGAGAAGGGTTCTGGATTGTAACAAATCTTATACTTTGGGATTAATATTAGTTATTAAATTTTGTTACTGATATTTCAATTCAGATAAAATCTATCAATTTGTTGATAGTTTACATTATTGCTTGAGAATGTTATGGTCGTGGTTTGAGTAGGCCTAGTTGAATAAAACTACCAACGCCCTATAATTTCCCAGCAGACGATTTTCTGAACAGACTAGATCAATACGTAAGTAATAAACTGGATTACTGGCTCTCGATAGTTACATCTTAATTTATAGTTGTGGTTACTGTATATCATAGACAACATATTCAATAACCACAGGTACACATACAGGAACCACAGATACCCCCTGACTATAGTGACCACCTAGTCCATAGTTTAAATTTCATAAAATTGGACAAATGCAAATAATTATTTGTCGATAAGTTAGTGATTTTAGGCAAAGATTAAATCATAGAACTAGTAAATTATATGGGAGTAAATTAATGTAATACAGAAACAATTCTATTTTTAAAAGTGACAACTATGTTTTTCATGTGTTTAGTTGTTATTCGTTTTGAAGTCTCTGAGAGTAACGGGTGTCTATCTCTTCTCTCTTGAACCCGATTGAGAGTAGGTCTGCTTCGGCCCTGATCAAGAGATTTCATAATTTTCCTCGGTTATTCGTACCAGGAGAACATGTTTTTCTCACTCCATCTACCCTTCTCTTATATTTCTTCTCACAAGTGGGCGTGTAAAGCCCCGTATGACCTGGATAGAAAGTAGGCCTACCTCTGGTACGCGATTAAGCAACATGATGCCATAATGTCTCTCCTATATCCTGTACCTGAGCGTTTTATATTCCTACCTTAATCATGCCTATATTTATAATCCTTTTCTATTCTTTAAGACTACTTAGCTTAAACACACAGTAAAAAATGTACTCTATTTACAATAGCTCTGGTTGGGTAAAAAAATCTTGTAGTTATGTTTTTATTATTAAATTATTGTAATTTAAATATAAATAGTGTTAATATTATTGTTACAATTTTTTTAACTGATAATATTTTGTTTTCGTATATGTGGACTAGTTGACCCTTCTATGATTTATTTGGCAGTAACCCAGTGGAAAACAACACTGATATTACACCTACATTTCCATTCACAAACCTTTAGTGTTCATAGTTACCTCTAGCGTTTTCTGGGTTGCAGATAGATTCCCTCTCTACCTTATTTAAGAGGGGGGATTTACTCCAAATCTGGTAAAATTTTATAGGCTGGGCTGCGGGCTTTGGCGAGAGACCGAGGAGAAGGCGAGGGCGAAGGTGCTCGTAGGTCATTATAAAAAAATCGACCTTTTGACATCCGCTGACTCATAGCGTTGACTCATTAATTTGTTACCTATTATTACTTTTTAATGTATAGTAAAAATAACAACAAATGAAAATAGGGCGTTCATGGAAGCGTGCTAAAGGGATTGTCTAAGGGTTGAGACTGATAGGCCGCGATGAGGGATGACGACAGTGTCTGATGTTTTATAGACGATGAATACACAATTTCTACTAAGAACCAAGTTCCAGCTTATAACATTTTACCGATGAGTCTAATGGACATCATAATTTTCCTCTTATTCACAGATAAGCTTACATTATGTGTTTTCTAATGTATAGCATTATCTAATACTTTGCACCGTATGTTTACTTTCACGAAGCAGTAAAATATAGAAATAAATATGACCGCTTTATATAATAGGGGAGCTTTAGGTGCGCTACTCTCAAAATCCTATATCGGAAGCTCTATTTCCTTACTTAACCATTCCTATATTCATAATCCTTTCAAAACCCTATAGGAGATAATAGTCATGTAGCTGATTACCTTGACAAGACAGCTGAAAGAAATCGACACAAATGCATCTCTAGCAAGCTCAAGTTGCGGACATCTTGTTAAGATCCTCATGTTCCAGTAAATTCTAGACAGTTTTGTTATAGAAAGATATTGTTATGAAAGATTTTTCGCTTAATTCCTTTTGCAAGATACGATTTAGCCGGTTTAAATTAAATATTTTGTTGTTCATTGCGGTAGACGGAGATAATTAAAATATCTTTAAAACTCGAACTGCATCTCGCAATAAATAGACGCTAGCAGTCTGACTGTAATTAAAAAGACGTTAACTTGAACATAGTTCAGTTTTATGTCTTGGAACATTATTTATTTATTAATTATAAAATTGGACTACAGAATCGTCGCTATAAAAAAACTTAAAACAAATTAAAGAATTAAATATTCAGAAGAAAATTGATTAAAGAGGTATTCATACGACTCAGATTCATTAATATAGTTTATTATCAGTATCTGCAAGTGATTATATATGTATTGTTTATAAACATTATCAAAATTGGAAAAGTAATATGATGTTAGAATCGGTGCTAGGAAATGTATTGCCAATAACTCTTTAATTGCTAGCGTAGAAGGGCTAATTAGTCTGTCGATTTATTTTCTTAATAAAAGATTATATATGATTATATTAAATTAAAATAAATTGCTAGATTTTAAATAAACTGTGCAATTAAATAAAGTCTAAAGAATAAATTATAGGTCATACCAACTCCACTAAAATCTCGCAAACACTATCGGACACGATATCACATTACAATTGGTAATATACACAAATAACTGGGCAACTAATAAAATAATAAACATCAAATAACCACAAGTAAAAAAATTAATCAACTATTATGTAGAACAAAAAGCACAACATACTCTCAGCCTACACAAAAATTTTACCCCCGTACAGTTAACCTCACTAATACCAAATCCACACAACACGAAATGAATTTAATAAACAAATGCCTAAAATACAACCTACATTATAATTCAAATAACATAACAAACAGAAACATTATACTACAAACTGAAAACAGCAATACAAACCGACACCAAAGACCAAGACTCTCTTCGACATGACATAAAAAACCTACCCAAATAGAAAAACATAACCAACAAAAACATGAACAATGAAATTAAAATCGCTGCAAATATAAAACAAAAAGCCCAACTAAACAACATCACATTCATCACAGCAGACAAAGGCAACACCACAGTAATTATTAATACAAACAGCCTAAATGACAAAATCAATGATTATATAATAAATTATAATATAGTACAACTACATACGGACCTAACAGAGAAATATCACAGAACCATCAAACAACTAATCAATACATCTAAATACATTATCAAGAAAAACAAACAATCTCACCTAAAACAAATCCACCCTAAATCACTTGCCCTCTGCGCTCTTCCCAAAATTCACAAACCCAATGTCCCCATCCGAGCCATCATCAACTACCAGAATGCCCCTGCACATAAATTATCAAAATACAAGGACAAAATATTCAGATAATCCATAAGCTTTAACACAGAAACACACATAAAAAACAAGAACAAACCTCATAAATAAAATAAAAGACATAAACATACCACACAACTCAACACTACTGTCACTCGACATAATAAATATGTACACCAACATACCCAGACCCGAAACGCTCAACATCTTAGAAACCCAATTAATACAGAACAACATACCTAAAACCCACGTTACCGAAATCATAAACATCCTCCAAACCATCACCGAACCAAACTATTTCACCCACAACTCAAACTTCTATTCACAACCAGATGGCCTACCCATGGGAAGTCCTATCAGTAGTGTCCTGAGCGAAATTTTTCTACAACACATAGAAAACACCAAGATACTAACAAAGAATACACACGCACACAAAAGCATTTACTGGCACAGATACGTCGACGATATCATAACACTATACAGAGGCAACTCCCGTCAATGAGAAAAACTCCTCACCTACACTAATAAAATACACCTAAAACTCCACTTCCATTCACAAATTGAAACCAACCGATCCCTAAACTTCCTCGACCTAACCATAACAAAAAGCCACACACAAAAGCAGGAAACCCTGCTTCAACATTTACAGGAAACCCATAAGGACACACTTATACACAACCCCTCAAACCACCCTATCCAACGCAAACACCCTGCCTTCAGATCCATGATCCATAGACTTACAAAAGTCCCAATGACCACAGAAAATATAATCAAAGAACTAGACACAATTAAATATTTAGCATACACAATTGGATACAACAGACAGGGAAAGCAAATACATCACATTGTTATACATAAACAAAATAACAAACAAAATAGACAAATTTCAGAAAATAGGATACAAAATAGCATGCAAAACTAATAACAAGTTACATTACAAAATACAACACAACACCAACAACAAAGATAAACAACAAGCACCAGGCGTATACAAACTGAACTGCGACGAATGTAACAAATTCTACATTGTACAAACAGGCCGCAGCTTTAAACAAAGATTCGAGGAACACAAACAGAACACCAACACAACATTTTACAATCACATAAAAGAAACAGGACATAAATACACAGACATTTACCATAACCTAGAAATCCTACACATCAACAAAAAAAGGACAACATCTCAACACACTAGAACAATATGAAATTTACAAATCAGTACAATATGAAACAAATTTACAATATGAAACAAACACAATACAAATCACACATAGTCTTTGATACTATCGAAAACCTACCTTTAAAACGGTCACCTCTTGACCAAACATCTCTAAGCAGAAGACACTGATGAAGATCGGCACATAGCGATCGAAACGTTCTGTCTCAGTAAGTTTTAACAAATTTACTAAATTTAAAGTTCGGATAGTCATAAACTATTGTTCAAGTTATTAATAAATAAAGATATTATTACATGTTCCAACTTTATTGGACAGCAGTAACAAAGATGACATTTGAAATGGCAGGTCTTTTGGCTTTGCAAACAGTTTATATTGTTCCAAACGACGCCAACGTAAGTAACAAAAATGATGGAATTGTAAGCGCAGAAAGGAAATATCAATACATAAAAGAAAATGGACCGTAGGTTAGCAATTGTTGTTGTGTACACTACTACCATACTTCAGGATTCTCCCGCTTTTCTCCTAACGAGGAGAGATTTATATTTATTCTTTAGGTCTAGCCATCGGTAATTTTATCCCTCCCACGACTGTGAAGTAATGAAGCGGGTATAACCCCCATAGAAACCTTGGAACCTTCATGGGAGTTACCAAATCTCCAATTGTCATTATTCAAACCTCTCACAACAAGGGGTATACAGCTAATTCAACTTCACCTAGTTACGTCTGTATCTGACGTTAAGGTGACAATTAGAACATAAATAGAAAACAGATCACCTTCAAAGGAGCTATCATTTACCCCAGAGTAATAAATCTTCTTCTTCCTATTACAGGTGAGATTTACAGTTTACAGTTATATTACTTTAAGTTTGGCTGTAATCCATATTTTAATTGTAACGTGTGCACACTACGTAGCTGACAACCAGAACATTGACAAAAAACTAATTAACGTCAAGGGCGCAATCCTATCACCAAGAGTCATGAATTTCCCTTCTGGTATACCAGGGGAGTGTTATAGTCTTACTTGAAACTTCATGTTGAAAATTATTCAATTTCTTGTTGTCACGTTTGAATACAGACGCAGGAAAGATATTTAGAACTTTGACAGAAAACCAAGCATCTTGATGAGAACGATGCTCTCCTCCAGAGGTATGAATCTTCATTCTCCCATATCAGTGGAGTATAATAGTCTTATTTAAATCTAGCTATTATTCAGCTTCTCCTGGTCACGTGTGAATACAGACGCAGGAGAGATATTTAGAACTTTGACAGAAAACCAAGCATCTTGATGAGAACGATGCTCTCCTCCAGAGGTATGAATCTTCATTCTCCCATATCAGTGGAGTATAATAGTCTTACTTAAATCAAGCTATTATTCAGCTTCTCCTGGTCACGTGTGAATACAGACGCAGGAGAGGTATTTAGAACTTTGACAGAAAACCAAGCATCTTGATGAGAACGATGCTCTCCTCCAGAGGTATGAATCTTCATTCTCCCATATCAGTGGAGCATTATAGTGTTATTTAAATCTAGCTATTATTCAGCTTCTCCTGGTCACGTGTGAATACAGACGCAGGAGAGATATTTAGAACTTAGACAGAAAACCAAGCGTCTTGATGAGAACGATGCTCTCTTCCAGAGGTATGAATCTTCTTTCTCCCATATCAGTGGAGCATAATAGTCTTATTTAAATCTAGCTATTATTCAGCTTCTCCTGGTCACGTTTGAATACAGACGTAGGGGAGATATGTAGAACCCTGACAGAGAACCAATCATCTTGATGAGAACGATGCTCTCCTCCAGAGGTATGAATCTTCATTCTCCCATATCAGTGGAGCATTATAGTCGTATTTAAATCTAGCTATTATTCAGCTTCTCCTGGTCACGTGTGAATACAGACGCAGGAGAGATATTTAGAACTTTGACAGAAAACCAAGCATCTTGATGAGAACGATGCTCCCCTCCAGAGGTATGAATCTTTATTCTCCCATATCAGTGGAGCATTATAGTGTTATTTAAATCTAGCTATTATTCAGCTTCTCCTGGTCACGTGTGAATACAGACGCAGGAGAGATATTTAGAAATTTGACAGAAAACCAAGCATCTGGATGAGAACGATGCTCTCCTCCAGAGGTAAGAATCTTTATTCTCCCATATCAGTGGAGCATTATAGTGTTATTTAAATCTAGCTATTATTCAGCTTCTCCTGGTCACGTGTGAATACAGACGCAGGAGAGATATTTAGAACTTTGACAGAAAACCAAGCATCTTGATGAGAACGATGCTCTCCTCCAGAGGTATGAATCTTCATTCTCCCATATCAGTGGAGCATTATAGTGTTATTTAAATCTAGCTATTATTCAGCTTCTCATGGACACGTGTGAATACAGACGCAGGAGAGATATTTAGAACTTTGACAGAAAACCAAGCATCTTGATGAGAATGATGCTCTCCTCCAGAGGTATGAATCTTCATTCTCCCATATCAGTGGAGCATTATAGTCTTATTTAAATCTAGCTATTATTCAGCTTCTCCTGGTCACGTGTGAATACAGACGCAGGAGAGATATTTAGAATTTTGACAGAGAACAAATCATCTTGATGAAAACGATGCTCTCCTCCAGCGGTATGAATCTGCATTCTCCCATATTAATGTAGCATTATAGTCTTATTTAAATCTAGCTATTATTCAGCTTCTCCTAATCACTTATGTATTGTGATGTTTACTATGGGAAATAATATCTGCGTACATGGTAAATCTATAGCCCTACCTTAATTCGACTATTCCCCTCTAGTTAACTGACATAGCTGATAAAAGCTACATAAGCAATGGTAGAGAACAGGTCGACTTCAGAAAAGCGACAATAGACACGGGGTCGTTGTCTTTACTATCATCAAGAACCACACCAAAAATCATGAATATAACTTGATCTAACTCATCTTGTCCCATCTACTAAACGTGTTGCTATAGTATATAAACAGTCTTTTATATTTATATAAGTGTATAAACAAAAATAAACCGCCTTGACGGAACTTTCAACATAAGGGGACGTTTTCAGAAGCAATACACTCCGGTAAAAATTGGTCTCGTGGTAAAGCCCATTTTGATTAACATTCGAGCTCCATTAAAATTCTTGAAATTTGAAATGGGAACAACTAGCAATAAAAAGGACAATCAAAATTTATGATGCGTTCGACGATAAAAAACTCGTTTGGCTTTAAATCATCAAGATTTTATTGCAGAAAGTTTTAATGTATACTAGTTGGTTTAGTTAGCTATCTACTTTTAACGTATCAAAAGTATTTATGTCAATTTAATACCTAGTCAGCAATAAAGACAATTAGATTTAAAATGATGTAAGAAAAAGGATAGCAATATAACTTTTGACAATTACTCAATTAATACATAAGGTTAAAGGAAAATATGCGACTTAAGAAAGAATTTCTTGGGTAGAAAACATGGTAAGAGGGTCTGCTGCATGTGATTGATCTGGAAATGGCTGTGGGATCTTGTTAAGGAATTACCGTTCCTGTTTTGGGAGATTATTTAAAACTTACCTCAAGTCTCCACATTCGTAACCAGTTTCATAAGGAGACGCTAGTCTATTACAACCTACCCTGTAACAGCGCCGAGGGTTGAAAAAATGAAGAGTTAAGTGAGATAGCTAAATATAAAGACAGCCAAAATCCAGGACACGTTAAGAATAATGGAGATAACACCAGTGAATTTCGTAAAGCTACGTCAATATTGGAAAGGATACAGTAGGTGGAAGAGAGAAACTTGTATCTTGTACAAGCCATGAAATGTTTTATTTTAAACCTATTTCGAACGTTTAGGGTACAAAATTACTTAGAGACGATTCTTGCAACTAATTAATTACTGTTGTAGGGTTGTAACAGTTCCTCTGTGGAATCTGACCAGCTGTTTGTCTTGATCGTAGTACGAATTCAATCACAGATCGAATACATCAGTAACAGTCCCATCTGTGAAAAGAAGTTTGACTAAAAATAAATATGTGAAATAAATTCTGTCACTAACAAAGTTACTCAATACATCTTTTTCCCGAGGCACGCTAAAATTTCTTTCTGTCAATTCATTTTACCCTTCGTTTTATTGTTTGCATTTGAATTTGAATTCGCTCTTGGAAAAGATTTAATTTAATTCGACGCCTTCTTAAAATTATTCTGCTTTTTTTGACCTCTTATATTATTCTTCTCTCTTTAAAAAAACCTTCAAAACGAAATTAAATTATCAAAAATATCTACCATTATTATTATTTTAATAATTTATTAATTATTATTTTCATAAATTATTATATTTCATATCTAGTTGTAATATATTTACAATGTAAATTGAAAAATAAACTCATAATTATGTATAAAATGTTTCTTTAGCAGTTTAAAATATTTCACGGCTATTCAAAATAACATTTTTAATGTTTGGATTATTTTGTTATATTTTCATGACACGATGTTCATTGTATACATTTACCAGTAATTCTGATTAAGTTTTGGAAAGTAATAATTTAAATATTAAAAAAAAACTAAACATTTCAATTACATAAGCAATCATTAAAAAAAAGAAAGAAAAAAAACTGGAACTAGAACGACTATTAGGTTTAGAGCTTGGCCTATATATAAAACATTTATTAGCCGCAAATGTTTATGTGAGTAAATTAATTTTGTAGACATACTTACATATTATCTCTCAAGTGGTACAGTTACTTTAATGTATGAGTTTAAATACAGTTGGATGCATTTATGTTTTGTGAATATAGTTTGGATTCGTATAGATATCCAAAACCCCAAACGGCGTCTGCTATATTTTTACTCACTTTAATAAAACCATCAAACTTGTATGAAATTCTCAAACGAGTTTGTCATAGTTTGAGACACCATAAAGTTTTATTACGGACTGTAATGCTTGTTAACCCCGTTTTATTATTTTATGACTCAGAGCGTTGTTAGGTCTAGCTTATTCACAACAGTGGTAGTTTGTATCAGTTTCGCTTTATCTTGCAAATCTCCACCTCAAATTTCATAATGTAGATTTATCCTATAAGTTTGAAACTAGAAATCATTATAACCTCTTTATAGACGACGTGTTTATAATACTGTATTATCTTTCCTTACCTTTCTACATTGAGGCTATATATTTTTAACTATAAAAAATAACTTTTATTTGAGCAATAAAAGAAGACTTTCTTTAACTAAAGGTTTCCTAACCAGAAAATTCAATAGCAAAACCATGCACGTTTCTATCGGAAAAAAGAGATTCGCGAATGGCGTTAGACCATGTCTTGTAGGATTCTGAAGTTACTATTCAAGATCAGCTGATTTTCAAAATTCACCAATATCTGATTTCCTGTACAGCGGTATTCCTCTTCATTAATTTATATAATTTTGAAATATCATTTCGCATACAGTAAATCAATCAGTGCTGATAAGTAAACAAAGTATTATATTTATTTATATAATTTAAATATAAAATTAGAAAAAATGTATATCATAGGGCTGCCGTCAGGAGTGTACCTTAAAACCACATTACCTAAATAGTTTAGTTTTCGTTAGTTGAATTATTAAATTAGGATAAAATCAGTGTGTTAGATTCAGATACTCATCACCAACGTCTGAGGATATACTCAAACTAAATTTACCGCTGAAGTGCAATTCAGATAGTGACATACACTACGGGTAATAAAAACTGCTATTGCATGAAACCATACTTCATCACATAAAATAATCGACTTTACTATATTTGTGTATGTAAAACATTGTATGAAGACAACTATTTAAACATAGCCCCCAACTAACCTCTAAGATAAGACAGAAACAGTGTTAAACGTTAAGTTTGCTTTTAGAAAAACTCGTTAGAAGGAGGGAAAGAAGGGGAGATGGATAGAATGGCCATCATGCCCGTATAGAACAATAAACAAGTAAATCCGGGAAGTTATTCGCAGTCTAATGTCACGTACTCCTGAATCACTTGTATACAAAGTTTTTTCTATGCAGAGGTCACACCTAAAAAAACAAATACATACAATAAGTTTAAATTGTACGGGCTTTTGTATAATTTGTATGTCCTTAATTATTAGCTGTTTATTATTTTACTGTTACATTTTTTATTATTACTTTTTCTTACATTTTAAAACAATAATGATTTGTTCTTTAACAAAGATTTTTCTCTTGGGTATTTAAGGTTTTTACTTCCATCGTATGGTATTAGTAACAGAAAAGGTATTTGTAATGCAATTATGATTATAGTAAGACGCAATAGTATTATTAGACAGCATAAATCAAAGCAAATGACACTATTGGAAAGTTTTTGGAACTACTAATAATTATTTGTTCTTTTACAAAGATTTTTCTCTTGGGTATTTAGGGTTTTTGCTTCCATCGTGTGGTATTATTAACAGACAATGTATTTTTAATGCAATTATGATTATAGCAAGACGCAATGGTATTATTAGATACCATAAATCAAAACAAGGGACACTATTGGAAGTTTTTGGAACTACAAAGCTAATCTAGAATTTCTACAAAATTAATTCCTTGGCTTTAAGTATAACACAAGCTATGTGGAGAATGTTTTGACGGGGCGTGAAGAGGGTTTCTGTGTGTAATCTTACAACTGCCGTTGAGAGAAAATCTGTTGTTCAAACGACTCATTGTACACAGATTAAACACTAGATGCACAAAGACTACTCTCTGTGTTATACAATGTCTGGCCGATATTTTACAAACGAAAACAATGAAATAGACAATACGTTTGATATTCGTAAAACACTGATGCCAGATCTTTTGGTAAGGAAAACTGAAACTGATTAGCTGCGGGCTTTTATAGATTTACAAAATGCCCTTTGGGTGATTTTAAAATTTGTAAAATCCTACTGCTCCTTAACGAAAATATACAAAAAAATGTTTAGGCTTTTTTGACAAAAACATTCATAACAAATAAGAAAGTATTATGTTTTACAACTTAAATTCGATTCTGTTTATAAACGATTATATATAAATACATACACACACACACACACACACACACACACATATATATATATATATATATATATATATATAATCATTAATACATATTAGAATCCTACTAGAGATTGTCTAACACGTGACGCGAATCTCATTTTCCCGCTGGAAAAGTGCATCCTTCGGGTATTCAATTTCCTGGTTAGAAATATCTAAAGGTAGTTACATTTGTTAAACAGTCTTATTTCATTGTTAAAAATATTTAAACTCGCTGTAGGAATGTGAGGACGATTACAAAAGTCTTATAACCACATCATCTATAAAGAAGTTATTTATAGATTTCTAGTTTCAAACTTAGAGAGATAAATCTACATTATGAAATTTTAGGTTCAGATTTCCAAGATAATGCACAACAGATACAAACTACCCCTGTTGTGAATACGCTAGACGTAACAACCCTCTGAGTCATAAAATAATAACACGGGGTCAACAAGCATTACAATCCGTAATAAAATTTTATAGTTTCTCAAACTAACACAAACTCGTTTTAGAATATTATACAAATTTCATGATTCTATTCAAGTAAGTAAAAATATGGTATAAGCCTGTATGGGGTTTTGGATATCAATACAAATCAAAACTACAAGATTAAAACCAATATCTAACTGTATTTGAACCCTTATATTCATTCAACTATAGTACTCTGAAGATAATACGTAAGTAAGTCTTCGGATGATAAATGTTTTAAATATAAGCCAAGCTGTTTTAAATGAATAGAAGAATTATTATAGAAGAATTATTATAGAAGAATTATATATACATGCGATGAACATAGCCTCATGAAAACTTAATAAAATAATCCAGACATTTAAAATGTTATTTTAAAATATTAGTGAAATAATTTAAACAGCTAAAGACATATTGAACAGATAATTGTAGATTTATTTTTCAAGTTTCATTGTAAATACTTTACAATAAAATATGAAATTATTTATAATAATTTTATTTTATTTTGAAGGGTTTTTTAAAGAGAGGAAGTTATTATAGACTAAGAGGTAAAAAAATCGGAACCGTCTTGTTATATTAGAGATAACCACCCTCTGAATCATAAAATAATAAAACGGGGTCAACGAGCATTACAGGCAGCAATGAAACTTTATGGTTTCTTAAATTAAGACAAACTCGTTTGAGAATTTCATACAAACTTGATGGTTTGTATATTTAAAGGAGTAAAAATATAGCAGAAGCCGTTTGGGGTTTTGGATATTTAAACGAATCAAAACTATATTCATAAAACCTAATTACATCTAACTGTATGTAAACTCTCACATTAAAGTAATTATATCACTTGAGAGATAACTTGTAAGTATGTCTACACAATTAATTTAGTCATTTACAGATTTACGGCTAGTAACAGTTTTACATATAAGACGTATTACATAAATCAAGCATAATTATTCATAAGTTTTTACGATAAACCTAATCTTATGTAAACATAATAAAATAATCCCCTCATTACAAATATTATTTTAAAAGATACTGAAGTATTTCAAACTGATAAAGAAACATCGACATAATTATACATTTATTACTAAATTTACATTGTAAATACGAATAGATACAAAATTATTTTTAATAATTTAATTTAGTTTTGAAGGTATTTTTAAAGAAAGAAGATTAAATTAAAAAGTCAAAAAAGTGGAATAATGTTAAGAAATCATCGAATTAAATTACATCTTTTCTAAAGGAAAATTGTTATTCAAATGTAAGAAATAAAAAGAGGGGTAGAATGAACCAGAAGAAAGAAATTTCAGTGAAAAAGATGTATTGAATAACTTTATTAGTGGCAGAATCTATTTCGGAGATTTACTTTCAGTGAATCTTTTTTTCACAGATGGGGTGTTACTGATAAATTCGATCTGTGATTGAATGCTTACTGCGATCAAGACAAACATCTGGTCAGATTCCACAAAGGAACTGTTACAATCCTACAACAGTAATTAATTACTGTTAACGTTTTACACTCTTAACGTGCAAAATACTTTAAAAAAACATTTCATTGTTTTGTCCAAGATACAAGTTTTTTCTTCCAGCTACTATATCTTTTCTAGTATGATGTAGCAATACAAAATTTTTACCTTGTTATGCAACTGGTTACAAATGTGGGGACTTGAGGTAAGTTTTAAATAATCCCCCAAAACAGGAACGGTAATTCCTTAACAAGATTCCCTCACCATTTCCGGATCAATCACATGCAACAGACACCCTTATCATGTTTTCTGCCTAAGAAATTGTTTCTTAAGTCGCATATTTTCCTTTAGCCTTATGCTTTGAATACCTATTATTATTCATTAGTATTCATTATCTTGAACAAAATTTAAAAAAAATATATTTCTACAATTTTTCTTATATCATTTTAAATCTAATTTGTTTATCGTTGATTTAATTATTATATTGATATAAAGACTTGTGATACGTTAACAGTAGGTGGTCAACTAAAACAACTATTATACAGTTGTTTTAATTTTGATTACTCTGTTCAGCTCTTTTGAATTAATTACATTTACTCTTGAGCCTTATTATCCTAAAATTAATTATTTTTAATTTATTAATACTCTATTTTATTAATATTATTGCTATTTTATTATCATTAAGGGATAGATCGGAAAGACGCTTTTGTAGCCTCGATAGACACATTTCTTATCAATTAGGCATGCGTCTTATATTCTTCCATTTCACAGACCAGGAGAACATATGATTAATTTTACCCTAACCGAGATCCACCAAACGTCCCATCCCTCGCAGGCGTTGGGGGCTTTACTCATGTGCCATTGGTATCAATGTTATTGCTAATGTTCCTTAATACGAGTATATGTCGCTCAAAGGGAAATTAAACCCCCAAACAGTGATAAAAATCTACAATAGTCTGCGAACACTATTGAACAAGTATTTCATAATTATTGTGGCGTATTTATGTAATATGTTTTAAACAAATGCATTTTAACATTGACGCACGGCTTTCACTGTTTTTTTAAGTGCTTTATGCGTAGGTTTGAAGCTATGATGAAGTATAACTCAACTTTTAAACGCATTGTCGAGTTGGAAAAAGAAGTTCACACATCAACCTATCACGATGACGACTGTAAATTATTTCTGGAAACGTTCCGCTTTCAAGGAGCGCTTCTACTGGAAATAACAGGAAACGACATAAATTATTTTCCAGGATAAATGGGTTCAGATCCCTTCTTGAGGACATAAATTTCGTGGTTTTTTGGCGTTAGTTTCTGTTCCCGGGGAAAGGGTGTTTATTCATACAACTAGTTTCCAAGTAACGTGTTACTAAAAGGTCATTGGACGAATTAATAGTAACCGAGCGTCTGTTTTAACTTTTAAAATGAGAACAATTAACACATCGTATCATTTATATCAAATAGTTCACACATTCACTATTTTAAAATTAAAGTAAACTCTTATATAAACAAAGTAAAGTTTTTTTTTTATAGTAATTTGGTACTAATTATCGTGTATTTTTAAGATTAAAAAAATGCAACTTATCACTAAAAATGGAAGTTTATCTTTGGGTGTATTCGTACTAAACATCGTGTATTTTTAGGATTGAGAAAAAATGTAACTTATCACTAAAAGTGGAAGTTTATCTTTGGGGTGTATTATATATCTTTGAATGAGCGCGCTGCCGATCCAGAAGTATAAAGAAACAGATGATTTCTCTCTGTAGGGTCACAAAGAGATGTTTAAAGTTAAATAGTAATTTTAGTAATAGCAACAAGTTGTAATATAGTATAGAAAGCGTACGAAATAGTAAAGAAATGGCGTCTCGTGAGACTATAAACAACAGATTTGTAACTTCAATTAACCTTTATTAAATAGGCTACTGTAATAGGTTAACTTGGTAACCTTGTAATAGGCCTACAGTTAACGTGGTTAATAAATACAGCTTAAGCCATTAACAAGTAAGTATAGGTAACAGGTATTAACGTATTATTAAGAAGTAGCTATAAATTAACTTTCTGCTAATTTAAAATACAGAGAGTGACAAAATGTATAAAAAATTAAAACATTTACTGCATTTAATCGCAGGCTATCAAATAATTTGATTGTTCTAAACATTTTTTTAATATATTTCATTCGAAAATGATATAAGGATAACATATAAATAACCTTTAAGTGAACATTTGAATAGTTAATAGCGTTAATTACAGCTGTTCATTTGTCGAAAATCTTTGTTAAAATTCTTCTGGGATCGAGACACTTAATCGTATTCGTATAAAAGCTATAACGACGCTTAGAGGGGAAAATTCATTGTACTTTTGTTACAATTCCTAGGAGTTATGTCATGTTTTGATAATTCACTTGGAAGTTTTTTTACATGGTCCGCTACTTGAAGCTACACTTCAAAACTTAATTATTTTTTTTCGAGTAACGTACGATTTAAATAATTGATATTAAAGACATAAAGAAAAATACAAAACCATATTAAAAACAAGTAACATAAAATAAACATTCAAGTCAGTTCCTACACAAGTCAACAAAGAATAACCTTATTTTAGTTTATTTTTATTTTATAATTACAACTAATATAAATATGTCATAATAACAATATTAAATGACAAAACAGAAAGCGAATATCCTTGCAATTTTCCATTTTCCTTTCTATGTATAGTGTTGAATTATTACTTTTGTTTGTTACTATTTATACGCTTTCTTGTATTTTTGTCGCTACATTGTGTTGTAGTTTCTTTTCACTTTCCTTTCGCATTGTCCGTTTGTGAAGCATGCCGTTAATCCAGTTCGATTCTTTTAAATCTTTAACTTTACATCACAATTTACGATATTTTGTGGTACCTATGGCAACAGTTTAAGGTTGTACAATGGAGGTTTCGACGACAACCAAATGGGGGAAAATAATTCATATATGTCTTTGAGAAATTCATTTGCTAAACTTTGAACATGAAGATTCACAGTTCGAATCCGCCTAGACCCCCAAGTTTTTATAATCTAACTATTGAATAAATATTTTTAAAAACCGTAATAACATCAGTTATCCACTATAGGATAAAACAGGTGTGATTGAAATTGATTTGATGATAAAGACGTATTTTATTAACGACTGAAAATTTGTACAAGATATATATCAGGAGAGTGTGAGCTAATAGAAGGAATTTAATAAACCTCAATAAGGCAAGATAGAAGACGAACAATATATTCAATAGAGTAATAGAATAAAGTAATTTTACTCATAACTAATATTACAAATTTTTATTATTTATAAATTTACTCCAACATTTAGAAGCCACAGTTTAGAGCTGCCTTACTATACGGTTCAACCACGCATTATTATTCTACGTTTGATCCTAGCTACTCGTTCTCACAGGTTAACTCAAAATGAGGAATTTGTTAGTACTGGAAAGTACCTGGAAAGAACCCAGGACCTTTGGCTTCGGATCCAAATATTCCACCACTTGAAACGCAGTCATTATAGTCTATTGAAATATAATGGTTGTAAAAAGACTTGTTTCTCGACAAACGCGAAGCCTTATATATATTCCATAAAGTTAAAGAGGACAAAATACACAATGTGCAATCAACATATGCATTACCTTATCTTGTATTTGCAATAGAAACAACTGAATGTTTTGATAAATTAATAACTTGGTTATAATTTCCAAACAGTTTCTTCCACGTTTCTAATCAATTCACACGATTTTGCCTCACAAATTAATGTTTCTAGAGTTTCGTATAACAGACGTAGATTTTTACTTTATTCATTATTTTCATAGAATGGGCCTAAAGTCTTAATGTAGAACAGAAACTCAAACTGACAAGGACACCGTTTAGACTAATTCAGCGCAAATTCAGCACCGCTTACAATTTTTACATCCATACACAACGCAATACATAACCTCTTGTTAACATTCATGCATACAGTTACTTTCAGGATTGTACGGGTAGAAAGATTTATAATATCTACTTGAGAGAGAGAGAGAGAGAGAGAGAGGGGGGGGGGAGTTAAAAGCAATTAAGCGACTGTGTCCACAAGTTGTACTTTTACATTACGAGGAAAACATTGTCGTAAAACCAGTGCTACCAATGCCTCGATAAAAAAAAACACTTTCGCCTCTCCATAAACAGATACCCGAGGTTTATCTACCCAGAGGCTTAATGTTTAAACTAATGGCAATGTACTTTGCAAGATAAACAGCTGTTTATTATAGGCATATGAGTCAACAGCTGATCGTAAACACCAGCTGACGTTTTATCGGCTGAATATAGGTCGCACAAAAAGTACATAAATTTAAAGCCACAATGTTTAAACCTGGTAAACTTAAATTATGAATAAAAAAAAATGTTTCCCTTATTAAAATGTTACTCAATAAGAATCATACTATTTTTATTTACAGATCATTATAGCTAATCCAAATATATAGTTTAATTAAGTAAAATACCTAAAAATAGGAAAATAAATATTTGTTTAAAATATAAAATTGTCTCTGAAACTTTGACGCAACCCGTAACAAAAACGGAGAAATTGTAGCTTTACACAAACACACAGGCAAACATACACAAACACACACACACACACACACACACACACACACACACACACACGTGCGCGTAATACCCTTATGTTGTATGTACAACATTTTTTTATTAGGAAGAGAAAGAATAACTTCTATTTTTCAAAAGCTTTTCTATTCTGTTAGTTTTCACATTTTCAGATCTTGTTAAAATTGCAAAAGAAATCCGTAAAGTTCATTTCTTTCGTTTATTATATATTTATAGAATTCCAATGTTTGAGTAAAACTGAAGGCTGCTAATTATAAAAAGTTGTGAATATTACTATTGCACTAAAAGAACTGTACATGTTTACACAAAATGATATAGGTCATTATAAAACATCTCAAAGCATAAAGTAAAATGATCAAAATATATAACTAAAAACCATATTTAAAAAAATCATTTTGTACTCAAGACAACATGTTGTAAAAAAAACAGTATTTTAAAAATCCAAATCATTTGGTTCTTTGTTAGAGTTCACTGATTTCTTATTTAATCAACCATCCAAAACGTTGGATAAATTTAAATTTGGATCATTGTAAAAATAATGCAAATAAAATAATTAACAGTAATAGCTAAACTAAAAAATATAAAACTCTACCGTTGTTTCTTGCGGTAATAACTCTCTTGAAATATTAAAAACATATGTTTAAATTCTTATTAAAAATCTGTTTATTTTAACCATACTAAACTGCTATCATGAATAAATTTTCATGTAGACTTATATTTGTAACAGTTATTTTTGAAACTTAGTATTTTATCTGTAATTTGTGAATAATAACTGTAGCATAATTTTTTCAGTCAAATGTGAGGCGTAAAACGTATATTCTATTTTATATCTGATAGGTATTTCGAATCGAAATATCTTTTAAAGATAAATTTAAAAAACTAAACGGTTTGGTTTTATTTATTTACTGATTTAACCTGACTTTCAAATAAACCTGCGCAAATCCTTTGATATTGCTTGCAGAGCAATCGCTTCGCTCCATATCTAACGGCCCGGGGTGAATTATGCACTTGCACGGGTTGTGATCGGGTATCGTGTTTGGCGGATTGCCTATCCATGCGCCTGTGTTGCTCCGGGAAACCGCTGCGAGATCCCGTGCACAATGAATAAATATTCCATCGGTAGTTGTCATTTCGAAAATTCCCTTATCACTGAGGGGCTGTGTAGGGGAGCAAAGCGTTACAAACTTTAACATGTGCGATGCGATTTACATTGTGGCAACGTTTTCTAATGTTGGAACATTAAAATAGCAAATGTGTGGGTATTCTTCTCAAACAGCTTGTACAGGATAAATTCAGTATTCTTTAAGGGTGAACTTGCAGAAGATATTTTACTCGTCATTTAGCGTGTCTAAAAAAAAACACTTGAGAGTTTCTAGCAATTATACGGAAAAAAATGGAGTAATTTGGTATTGTATTAGTACCATCTCTAACAAAAGTTGTAATAACTTATTTATCCGAACGTTTTTTGGTGATAATGTAAAAGAAAAGCTGACCAATTACCTTGGCATACCCGTTGCCTCAAGGCAAGTGATCTTCCCCTGAGGAGGTAAGCCCCTAAAACAAAACACATTTTCTGGGTGAGTAAAACAAACGAAAGTAAGTTTGACGAGCCAAGTCGTAATGGAGAACACCTTCCTTATACCTAATATAAAACTTGTACATTAGGTTTTATCCTAAAGTAAATGAATCCTGATTTCTCCATTGAAGAGTATTCCGGGAATATGTTGATACAGTTGTCCTATAACTCTACAATTAGGTCTATTACGTTAACTTTGACGGGTGTGATACTGCCATTAACGTTTTCTGAATCTGATCTATCGCCTGACCATATCCCACAGGGAAACTATAGTCATCCGCTCGTCGCAATAAGCGCAAAATGATATCTAGCTGTTGAGAGGAGCGTAACACAACAACCCTCGTCAGCATCTGAGATAGGTACACATTGTAATCATGTGACGCCTGACGTAACATTTGATTGCTGTACATTTCCTTCTGTTTTCGTCAGACCATCTCGCTGATAAAGTTACTTCTATGTCATACTGTTTTCAGAGACTTCTTATCGAGATGCTCACAAATTCATCTTCTGCTCGAAAAAAACCAAACCTTCAACTGGGACGCAGCTCAGTAGGAGCTCTTAACACTTAAGGTGCCCGTCCTTAGAACTTATGAAGCCTTGAGAAGTTATTATTAGGATATTTATAATTTCAAATGATATAGTAATATATCTAATGATATTCTAATAATATACATATCACATTAAAATATATAATAATAATTATAAAAATACTTCATTGTATGGGGCAGTACACACACACACACGCGCGCGCGCGCACACACACACTCATACACACACGCGCTTGCGCGCGCACACACACACACACACACGCGCGCGCGCGCGCGCACACACACACACACACACACACACACAGAAACATAAACACACACACACACACAGAGACACAAACACACACACGTATATATATATATATATATATATATATATATATATATATATATATAATTTGTTAAGGAGTGTTTGATTTTGATGGTAATATTAAGTTCATCAGCATTATGACTATTACCACCTACGAAGGATTAGGAATAATTGTGACTATAGGTAGGGTATAAATAAGAGTGTATGATATAGAGAATATAAATAAGATTATCTTAACATGATCATATATAGCGGGTCACTCATAAGCTGGAGCGTGATCTTGAAGAGAGACCATAGGGGGGGGGAGGAGAAGGTAGAGGAAGAAAGACCGATTCACAGAGATACATGAACCTTCACTGGGTCACGGGGTTGTTGTCTGTAACTACTAGACCCCGGCCGAGACATAGGCCTACTTACTCTGTTAACTACGACACATTCTTAAACAATTACAATTGGATTGTGTGAAAAAAGGTCGTCATTTCCCTATTGTAAAGTATATAGGAATAATTATTACAGAAATATCAGTTTGTTATTTTTAATTTATTTTCTGATAGTGTTTGTGATAGCAAATTATTATTTTACGTATATAGGAGTAACTCTTCACTTACTTCGGTATTATGTTGCTTCGCACAACACTACATTTAAAATATCTGATTGCAACAAGTATGTAAAGAAATATTTTCTTCCATAACTTTAGAAGACGGGAAAGTAAAATGTAAGCACATTAGGAAGATAGAAGATGAGTATATGGCAAAGGAGCCAGCTGTTGATAACATCACAGAGAGTTTTAGCATTTGTCTGAATGGCGACAGTGAAGACAGCGAAGATGAAGATGACGACAAAGAATCCTCATCGGGCGAGGATTCAAGCGGTTTGTCTGGTTTTGAGGAATTATAAAATCAATTACACCCCCAGATGAAGGGGAAAAGTTATTTGTTGCACTTTGTGGATCGAGTAGCAAAGTGTAATATAATGAGGTTTAATATGAAAAAATGAGTAATATAATATGAGGTATAGTATTTAAATTACAATAATGTTTATTTGACAAGGTCGAAATGCTACTATAAATATTATTTCATTTGATTTGTCATATCAACCAGTTCATTTACATAATGGTTTGAAAAGGTTTTCTTATAGCAGTTTTCTTAACGACCGAAACGCCTGCATTTTCTTAGCGATGGCCTATGATGCAACACGCACTAGAAGAACCAATGTTTTTAAGTATAATAAATACTAGTCCAATGATAGGACAAGTATAGGACTATCGGTAGATCGCGCACCAGTTTACAAGTGACCAGAGCTATACCTGAAGTAGAACCGCTTTCTACCGGGATCATAAAGAGGTATCTATCGGTTACACTTGTTTGTGAGAAGGATGTATAAGGGTAGATGGAATTACGTAGGACTAAGTAGAGAAACATAATCTTGTCTTACTGGGAATGCGGGTAAATTAAATCTTTTCTCAACCAAGATAGATTATATCTCCCCGTTACCTTTCTTTAGAGCGTAAGTGGTTACACGAATCTAACAGAAATTATAGAAACAAACACCGAAAACTACCGAAACAGGTGTTAAATTATCTCATGATTACCAGTATAGGTTAAAATATATAACTTACAAATTCAACAAAGTCCCAAAATAATGGAATATGAAACACCTTCTGACCGAAACACGTAATAGTTAAAACTTTTGTCGATTATTACATAGTTCTCACAATCCAACGTATTTCTGGTTTAGACATAGAAATAAAAAAAATAATAATTGCCTAGTTACGCTAATTCCTTATCCTCAAGTAATCAAGGGTCATATAGGCCTACAACATGACACTTCTCTTTCCACCCCTCTAAGCAGCACTAATAGTTTAAACCGCATTACTTACAGGATAAAATCACCTGAGGTAGGAGGGGAGTTCAGTGCACCGCTGAGATATTAAAAGCTTATCTCACCTTTACTTTATGTCTGTGACCTTTTCCCGTCTATATAGGCTCATGTATAAGTCATGTAAATGTAGATTAGAATCGAAGGATGGAAATGAGACACATATCGCACGTCTGGTTTAGGTAGGCAATTTGTCAGTTATGGTAGTTTATTTATTAATTCAATAGTGATCTCAAATTTGAACTCCGTACGTTTATCCTCGCCCGCAGTTATCAAAGCGAACAAGTAAATTAAACATGAATTTTGAAAGTCAATTCCTAATTGGGTCAACAAAGAAAAATTTTATTTGAGTTACTTTTTATTATTTTTTATATAGGCTAATGACAGATTACAGAGAAATAACTCATGTTATTTAACACTCAACGTTTCGAGTTCGTTTCCGAAATCCGAAACGTAGTGTTAAAAAAGTATGAATTAATTGTCTGTGATCTATCATTAAAGTATATAAAAAAATTATTAGGTATTAACAGACATTAAATAAAAATACGTTTTATTAAATAATTCCAATTAATATAAATAAAGTAACATAGCCTATGCGTTAAAACAGCTGTTCTACTACATAACCTATAACGTAAAATCAGCTATTTTATGAAATCATGTTATGGAATCATCCTATCACGTATTTTAAGCCAAACTGAACGAAATAATTATATTCCATACCTTGCTCCTTTTTTGAAATGTTTTTCTTCAAAAACTAGTGTTAATACATTTTAAATTTAAATAATGACATAATATTTGAAAAATTTGTATTAACATCAAGTGTTTCATAACCACCCATTTTATAGAAAATGTATTTGAACTTCGATGAATAAAAAGTATTTGATTAACGATTGAAAATTTGATCAATATATACATACACACACACGCCAATATATATATATATATATATATATATATATATATATATATATATATTCTTGATATTTTACATTATCCATTGTTTTTCCGTTACACTGACTTTATGAAGTTAATATATTACTATTGTAAGTAATTTTTTCCACCATTAAGTGCAATGATTTTACCTTGAGTGATGAGGCGCCTTTCGGTCACTTGACCATTGTCGAATCACTCTTTTGGGTTTTTTTATGGTAGGCAGATTTAATGTTGTGTTTAATTATGTGTAATTCGGCTATTTTTGTTGCTTTATTGATAATAGTGTTTTGTTTATTTTTTAAGTGTAATTTAGCGTATTTTGGTGTTATATTAAGTGTTGAGCATTTTTTTATTAAAGTGTATTTTGTTGATGCAATTCTGGAGTTTGATTTTGAGGTTAAGATATTTACGGTACAGTTGTTTACCTTGGTAGGTGTTAAATTCTTGATATTTTACGTTATCCATTGTTTTTGGTCAAGTGACCGAAAGGCTCCTCATCACTCAAGGTAAAATCATTGCACTTAATGGTGGAAAAAATTACTTACAATAGTAATATATTAACTTCATATATATATATATATATATATATATATATATATATATATATATATAATACGTTTTCTTGTTTAATAATTTAAAACAACAAATAATTATTGTAATTTTTATTCCTAATGATGTTGATACTGCTTACCAACGATAAGCTTTGGATATAAATTAATAAATATTCTCGTATTTGAATAACCTATGTTGGTTATATATATATATATATATAAGGAGAGTGTGAACGAATAGAAGGAATTGAAGAAAAGAACATTGTAGCTTTACTGAATATATAGATGTAATATACAAGGCAATAATATTTGTACATTATTTCTATCTACCTACTAAACAGATCATGTTTGCTCCAAAAAAGGCTCTATGTAAAAACTTATTCAAGTTACATACAAACGACACAGCTCTGAATGACTGGATTGCACAGGACTGTAAAATGTTTAATTTTTCCTCTATTTCATTTCTACTGTCAATCTTATCAAAACATAATTAAGTGCAGTGGCGTAGCCAAGGGGGGCACAGGGGGACACGTGCCCCATACAAACAAAATAGTGTTAGCAAAAAATATTAACCTTTAAAACAGCGCTAGGTTTTAAGCAAAATATATACCCGAAGACTCAAAAATTTTGTAATTTTAAGTGCCAAAAAAATAATATTTCTAGGAATACAAATTTTCAAAATTTCCTCAGGAAGGTTTAGCCCCCTCCAAACCATCCTCCTGCCTACCCCCTAATTCCATGTGTATTTATGTTTAACAGTACTCAGGGAAGTTCATCCTTATGGTGCGTAAGCGAATTATTATATATAATGTTTTAAAAATAATAGATCTGGTTATGTTTTACTCCTATTTCTAGATTTATAACACATTAAAGAAATGGCTTATTCCTATTGAACATTGTAATTATAAATTCAAATTTACAGGAGAAAAGCAAAGAAAATCACTGCAATCCCTCGAGCTTACGCCAAAATCATCTTATAGAAAAAACTGTATGTTTTCATGGAAAACGGGAAGGAATACATTAATTAAGAGTTGAAGTAAAATAAAAAATAACACGCTTTTTAAAAAAAAGCCAACACATCCAATTTTTGTTGCCGGTAAAATTGAAATGTCTTTAAAATTTGGTAATTTCTATTTGTTTTGTATTACTTATATATTTAAAAATACAATTAAATTCCGTTTAAACGTGTATTTACGTACGTGGATAGTCTAAACGTATTTGCGTAAGTATTCGCAATCAGAAAATCTGTATTAGTAAAACAAACATAGCGTAAAACGTAGCCAAACATGTTTGTTCACTGCAGACTAAAACGGACGCTGTGAACACGGCGCTTTATAGGCAATTCAGCGTCATACTGTTGATACCGTGGAAAGAAAATAACCCTGAAGAAAAGAATATTAAAATATCTGTAATAAATATTTGAACACCTAAAAATTGCAGAGAGATTTATTAAGTTATAGTTACTTGTAGCTGGAGTAAATACGATAACGTGGGGTGTCATGAAGGAGTAGAGAGAGCTTCTAAAATTAGAGAAACTGGTAAACCAGAAGAGAGTTGAGAAAACAAAATGCAACGAAATTCTATCAACGCGAGAGCTGAAAAATACTGACTATAGCTAGAAAGATAATAGAAATATATTTAAGGCGCTTGTTAAAACGTAACGTAACTGTCGTTTTTGGAAACAAATTAATATTTTTGTTCAACAACAACAATCTTGTCACCTTGAAAGTAGTTCTTAAACGTGTCGTAGATCTATGATAGCGCTTCTTGCACTCCCCAAAATACTTCTAGAACTTGTACTTTAGGATGGGAATTTCTTAGATTTTTCTGATTTTTCGAGAATTTTTAAAAATCCTTTGGATACAACGACTTACGTTAAGATTACATTAATTTTCTTACTAAAATTCGGTCTTACTTAGCATATAAAGAACATTCATAACAATTTAGTTTGCGAAATCTTTGTATGCAAACTTCTATCCTGAAGGTTTAGTCGATTATTCAAAACTTGCTGTACCAGTGCTGTAAACAGCAGCGCAAGGACCTTTGATCTATTTCATATTCAATCTCTAGTCCAGGTCACACTCTCGGACATTAATATTTATACTTTCGTTGGAAGCAAAGACACTTCAAGGAGACGCGACATCGGCGTCCGACCGTTCACAGAACAACAACCGTTTATTTCTTTCCTCTAATAATTTCCATATGTAAAAATCTGCCTCAAGATGAAATACAGTCAATGGCCTAAAGCACGTATACGCAATTGCAAAGTTAAGCAGTTACAACAAAAAGTCCTAAACTTTATTCCTCGAATTGATTACGTCAGTATTACATCAATAATTGATTACTGAACGAATTTACTTCAGAGATTGACTCGATTAAACGTTCAAATAAATATAATGTTACAAGTATTACATAGGGAATGGCAACATAGGGAATATAAAGTTTTATATTTTATCGAATTATTTGTTTAGGCTTGTAACATATGTGCAACTTATGTATGTGTGTCTGTGGTGGTGGAGAGGAGAAATAATTAGTTTTGAATGACTCCAAGTAATGTAAATATTTCAAAATATATAATTTTAAATTCATATTTTCACAAACAAGGGATTAACATTTCTTACTTATGATATAACAGTCATCCAATAAATTTATTTTGTAATTTTCCTCCCGTAAAAATGTTTTAAATAATTTATTATGGAAGATAATTTGTTGGGTTGTGGCTTGTTTTTTGAGTTTTCATACACTTACCCGAAAATGTCGTTTCCCCAATGATTATTCACAACGTAAGCCATTAATAATATCATCGTTATCATTACAGGGCAATTTGTTTTGCAAAAACCATTTCCATGTTGAATTATACATCAAAAGCACAGTGGTACAATAGATAACAATAAAAATATTAGAAATAACCCAAATACCACAAAAATAATACAAAATAACAAATAATAAAAGTTACTTAAGATAAAACCCTTATGTACATTTCGATGACCATGTCATCATCAGAGGGTCTTATAATAAAATACGATTATAATTTATAATTGTTTTGACACAAAAAATGTAGATAATATTCTTACGAAACAAAAATTAAAATATGTTTTAAGCATATCTACCACTCTTCAAAATGGATATATAAAATGTAATTATACTAGATTACCCTTTGGTAATTATTTTAGCAAAAGGGTTAGATTAGATTTTTAAAAACATAAATGTTAAGATAACCTTCAAGAGTCAAAATACACTTTAGCATTTATTATGTAACCCTAAAGATAAAATTCTAATGCTAGAAAAATCAGGTATTTATAAGATAATTTGAAGTACTTGACATGAGATGTATGTAGGAAAAACCAAAAGAAAAATTGTAACTAGATATAAAAGAAAATCTTGCGCGTATAAAATAGGATGAACTTGAAATGTCAAGTGTAGCAGAACACTTCCTTCATAATCAGAAAATATTAGATCAAAATGCTATTTTAGTTAACAGTATCAACTGTAAAAAATTACTCAATAGTTATGACAGTATTTTAATAGTCAAATCAAATTGTAAATTAATGAATGGAGATAAAAGTCCTTTGTTAAACTCACCTCTATATTCTTTACTTTATTACCCATTTTCCAAGTACGATGCATTATTTTAATTAGTTTTAGACTTATTTATTGTTATTATCTGTAGTTTATATTACATATTTATTGTTATAGTCTTTTATGATATAGCCTATATGGTTCAAGATGGCCGATCGTTGTTTGTTGGTCGAGGACAGGGGGCGGCGGTGCTCACTGCACGCCTATATATAGCGACCGCAGAGAAAGGGCCAGCCGTCTACCTCTCGCCTCTCAAAATAGGCAACTAGATTTCAAGTTTTAGTCTTAATATGCCTAAATTGTAAATAGCAAACTCCTGTTTGTTTATTCCTATTAATCTCATCATGTATCTGTTAAGTTTTATCATGTAAAATGCTAGTTAAGTTAGTTTAAGATCATCCATCACAACTTTGTTATTCCATTCTACCTTTAAGTTTTCTTACACATTTTTACACCTATGTCTCACAAACACCCTTACTACATACATAAATTGACACACACAAAATGAAAAATAAAATAAAATAAAAAATTAAAAAAAAGAGAGTCAGTCAGCCAATCTAAATGTTCAAAATAAACGTAGTCCCCCAGAATAAAAACCTTTTTAACACCCTGCCTTGCAGATGCCCTTCCTACATCCAGCCCCTACCATAAGCCATGTTACCATATTCCTACCCGCAGCCATTGTCTGGGACAGACGCTGCTTAACTTCGGTGGCCACCAAACACCCTCCTTGTCTGACTGACTGACAGACTGATTGGCGTCACTCTAGTTTGTAACTTCTTTTTTACGAGATTGTATTTTGTTATACGACCCTCTTATGATAATGGGGTGGTCATCGAAATGTACGTAAGGGTTTATTCTTAAGTAACTTGTGTTATTTGTTACTTTTGTGGACTTGAGGTTATTTCCAATATTTTCATTGTATTGTTGAATTATGTTGAAAAATTATTGACGTAAAGGGAAATAATATTTTTTTACGAACCATTTATGTGTTGCGATTTTCAGTGACTAAACTATATTACTGTTTTACTTTATGAATGTATGCAATCCGATAAATACGAGTATATACTAAATCCTTGACTTATGTTGCAATTGTAGTCAGTCTCCATGCCGTCACAGAGTTTTGTCTGGCACCAGCAACCTTTCCCCAGCGTAACCTAAATGGATCTATTGTTGATGTGTTGAACCTGACTTTAGTGACTTAATTGAACATTATTTTGCAACAAAACGGCTGTTGTAAATATGCTTTCGGTTGAAGAGTGCTCATTTTGTAACAAGATCCGAATATAGACATTTTAGAGATAGAAGAGCTTTATGATTGAAAAAATAATGTACTAAAAAGGTTTATTTACGTATTATATCTTCCTTTAAGTGATAATTTTAGACCAAATTTAAATTGTGATTATGTTAAAATATACATCATAAGTGTTAGAACGTTTTATAATGTAATGTATTATGGAATAATAAAACTATAATAACACAAAAAACTTAAGAAACCATTGGTAAAACACAAAATCATCTGATGTTTATCCAGTACTACCCTCTCTTTAAAAACAAAATGGTTAGCTTAGGTTAGCTTTTAGTTAATAGGGTTGTAAGTGAAAGTGGTAAGCACATACGTTATTATTTTAAATGTTTCAACTGAAAGCGTTAACCACACGTTTTAGTAATTTAAGTGTTTTAACTGAAAGTGTTACCCCACAATCTTTAATAATTTAAGTGTTTTAACTAAAAGTGTGAACAGCGTTTTTTAATACTTTAAGTGTTCTAACTGGAAATGTTGACCACGTTGTTTATAATTTATAATGATTTAACTGAAAGTGTTAAGCACATACTTCAATACTTCAAGTGATTTAACTATAAGTGTTAACCACAATCTTTAATAATTTAAGTGTTTTAACTAAAAGTGTGAACAGCGTTTTTTAATACTTTAAGTGTTCTAACTGGAAATGTTAACCACGTTGTTTATAATTTATAATGATTTAACTGAAAGTGTTAAGCACATATTTCAATACTTCAAGTGATTTAACTATAAGTGTTAATTACAATCTTTAATCATTTAAGTGTTTTAACTGAAAGCGTTAACCACAATCTTTAATAATTTAAGTGTATTAACTGAAAATGTGAATCACATAATTAAATACTTCAAGTGTTTTAATTGAAAATGTTAATCACATACTTTAATACACTAAGTGTTTTAACTATAAGTGTTAACCACAATCTTTAATAATTTAAGTGTTTTAACTAAAAGTGTGAACAGCGTTTTTTAATACTTTAAATGTTCTAACTGGAAATGTTAACCACGTTGTTAATAATTTATAGTGATTTAACTGAAAGTGTTAAGCACATACTTCAATACTTCAAGTGATTTAACTATAAGTGTTAATTACAATCTTTAATCATTTAAGTGTTTTAACTGAAAGCGTTAACCACAATCTTTAATAATTTAAGTGTATTAACTGAAAATGTGAATCACATAATTAAATACTTCAAGTGTTTTAATTGAAAATGTTAATCACATACTTTAATACACTAAGTGTTTTAACTAAAAGTGTTAACCACAAACTTTAATTATTTTATCACATTTTTACAAAGTACTTTAAAATAAATTTAAAAGGCGTCATTTACAAGTACATCCAAATCTAGTACCCGCAGGGGGTGAGGACTAGCTGTAACTATAAAAGGGTTTTGGAGTCCCTCGCGTATACCAGTTGAACATAACTCCACATAAACATTAATTATTAAAATATATACACTTAAGCAGAAATCCAAACACGTCAATTATCAACACCAGTAACATAATTGAATAAATTTCTTAACATCTTGTTTTAGGGATTTTGACTGATTAACACCCTTACGCATTGAGAGTGTTGGAAGGGCCAGAGCCTGACAAACCATGATCTGGGATGCCGCTGTGAGTAAATTCCGCCAGAGACGTAAGCGAGGATTCCATCTCTAAACAAATGGTTTAAGAATAAGAGGATTTCATTCCTGAAACAGAAACCGTCAGTAAAGACACATAAATCCTCTCTAAAACTTAGTAAATCAGTGATACAATGGAACGTCAACGCTGTTAATTGTCAATTGGGCGTCTAAAGATAATCGTGCGAGATGTATTGCTAATATTCGTAAAGCTTCTAGAAGTGGAGTAACTATTCAAACTGGTAACCATACAGATTCAATTTTTCTGAACTTATTAACTCCCTTAAAAACTGTAATAAATCAGTTACTATTTCTCGTAAGAATTGACTTCATGCAACTCTCAAGAATAACTTGTTTATAGTATCAGACCAGCACTGGGTTTGTATCTCCTAAATCACTGTGCATCAGTGCATACTCATTGCATCAGCATCAGCTCTTGACTTTTCGATCTCCATCTCTTTTTTGGCTAGGTTGGAGAGTTTTGATCGATTTGCTTGGTAGCGACCGTACACCTAAAAAGATAGGTTTTTTGTCATCTTTTTCCTTCACCCTGTTACCCTCGACTTATCAGTTGGATCTTAGGAAAGGCAACTGCGATGATTTAAAAAAAAATATTTAGTATCACTGGACATGAATTATCTGACTACCATTGACGCAATAAATGGTTGATACCTTTATCAAAATTATTTTGAATGTTACCGAAATTACATTTCCAAAAGAGATGTACACTCACATCACCTACCTGATACATAGTGGAGTGATCATTGCACAGAAGTTCTCCGACCAAGATTCAGGGCTTTAAGGAGATTTAGTAGACAACCGACAAGTGAAAACCTTAAGGAATATAAAACACTTTGTAGTAAAGTGCGGAGAATCTTTAAGTAGAGTAAAAAGTATTCTTGGGAACAGTACATAGGCACACATACAAGAACAACTCCATCATCCACGGTTCGCAGGAAATTAAGATCAGCATGTGGTAAATTGATTTTACTCCGTTGATTGTGCTGAATAAACTGGATTGAATATTGATCACAATCAGTGGGGATATTACTAATGTACTGGGAACATCATCTTAAATATTTTCTCTACTGCTGCTTATAATAGAAAATTCTAGCTGTATGTACTCATAAAAGAACCAATACCTTTCACTTAAGAGTTGTCTCGACATTCTCCGTTGAATACTGCTTTCTCTTTAAACGATTTAGAGTCTGCTCTCTCTAGGATTCTGCACCCGGTCTTGATCTCATTGTATTCTCTATGCTTAAACGTCTATTATCATCGGTAAAACTAATTCTTCTTGGGTAACATAGTCGGGGATCAGTATTTTTCCGGTACATAACTATAAGGGAAAGTAAATTTTTTTTTAAGTCAGGTAAAAAAAAGCCAATACTAATAGCTATAGGCCAACCTATCTAACAGGCTCTTAATGAATCACCTTCTTGAGCCACTTGATTGCATTTAATGAAATTTAATATTGTGATTTTTCATTCCTTTTATATAAAATACTTTTATTATTTATTAAATATATCATTTTTACTTATTTAAATTGGATTTATTGTTTTAAACACATATGTTTGTTGATATACATTTGATGTTATTGATTTATTGTTAAACATCCATTTTAAGTTAAGCTATGAATTTAATGTTGAATATTTATTTTTCTAGATATTTACTGTTATATATCTATTGTTATTGGTAATAATATATTTGTTTCGGTTTGTTTCAGTTGTTTTTTAAAATTTTTTATTTGTTTAATAATTTAATTACTCATTATTTTTATTATTACTTAACACTAATTTTACCTGGCGATTATGGTAGCAGTTCGGATGGTGGTCAAGGAAAAAGAATCCAATCTAGTCATCCATTCAAACGTTAACTCTGGGAGACGTAGAAAAAACCATAACAAGTTTGAAACAAAATAGTATATTGAACATAAATAGATATATTCACTTAAATATTACTAGAGTGTTTAAGAAGTTGTTGATCAGTAAACATTTTTGTTTCAGATTGAACTAAGATGAAGAGTGGAAACATATGAGAAAAAAATTCTGGATATTGGAATTTAACAATAATGTTTTTAAGTTCTGCTAAAGGGTAACAGAAGAAATATAATGCCAATATAAATATATATTAAAAAAATAAAGTGGAAAAGAGAAAAAATGGAAGGAAAAAGTAGAAGAATAAAATCAATATTAAGCTAACTGCAACAAACATATAATAATTTAAAAAATGTTTTCGTTGAAGTTTTTCTTAAGTAAAGAATAGATCAAAAAAATAAGAAACGTATGACTTTATAAAAGAGTTAAGTAGTCTGAAATAAAAACGATGAAGAGAAAATGTACATTTTCAAAATGGATGTATATAACAGAAACATTACCATCCTTTTAAAAGAAGATGACCACCAAAATGGCCGGATTCGTGCGCATTCTCCAGTTGAGCGAAGACAATACGAGAATAGTGCTGCTGGCCATCGTACTGTTGCTGTATATGGTGGTGGGCGCGTTGATCTTCCAACAACTGGAAGCCTCTGCCGAAATGACGCTGGCCAGGCAGTACCGTGAAGGCTATTTGGAGTTCCTGGCGGCTATGGACAACGCCACTGCTGACGAAGCAGCGTTGCAGAAGCTGCTCAACTTGTATGCTTCAGCATCCAGTGCCGGAGTGGTGCAAGGTAGGCGATGGGACTTTGCCGGTAGTTTCCACTTCGTCAGCACCATCGTCTCTACTATTGGTAAGCAAAATAGACTTTACAATTTAAACAAATTACTTTATTTATATTTTCTAACAGGACCTGCTTAAAGCGTGTGTGACCCGGAGCAGCTGTACACGATAGTATTGTAGCAAGACACCAATTTTTGAAAGGTTTAAATCACAAGTTCAGAGGGTGCTCCCAAAAATAAGAGTTACGCTCAGGCCTCCTAGCTGAAAACGCATAGTTGATGAGCCTTGTGAGCGCAGGTCTGTGCTTTTTACTTCCACAGTAGAGTAAATGTTAACACTGAATCTCCTATTGCAAGTAGCCATGCATATGTATAACCATAACGGTCAATAAGCTCCTATGTTAACTTTAATTAAAACTAACATTATTTTGTATTCAAAAGTCGTAAACATGAATTTTTGTAATTGTTACGTACTTTTCTTTAAATTAAATATAATTTAAAAAACAGTGTAAATGCTTCAGAGAGGGACTCCTTATCGGCCAACCTTTGTCCCTTACAAGGTTCGGTACGGCCCCAGTTCATTTCAAGACGTCGGTAAAACGACATCTCTCCCGTCACTCTCGACATGACGTAGTTTCTCGTGAGTTCTAAGCAAGGCTCGGTTTAGATCACACATATTTCCCCTTACGCTATACGTGACGTAGATTTTTCTCTCTTTGTTTCTCCCGTCGTGTGGCGAAGATACTATTAGCAATAATAGTGACATTTTGAATTATATGTGATTTCTCTTAAGTTCCTTAGGTAAATGATAAGTGCGGGAAAGGGTGCACCCGAATAGCTTTCCGACAAGTGGTGGTACTTCGCCCAGTGAGGTATGTGCAAAACTGTCAACTTTTTTCATTTGTTGAGTTAAGGTCCTCCGGAAATCAATATTGCCGTTACATGGCAAAATATTTAACAGTAATAATTTATAATATGATTTAAAAAGAAAAAAGTGAGTGACAACTTCCAATTACGACACTCTGACGTCATCTACACTCACAATTAGGGATGGGCTGATTCCGATTCTCGATTCCAGGAATCGTCGATACTGGATTCTCAATTGATTAAAGTGGCGATTCCGGTGTTTGTTTTTTTACCTGTTAAAATACGCGTATTGTGTAATTTATAAGAAATATATTTAATTATCAACTATATCTCGTTGAAACATTAGTTGCTTTGAATGAATTAAACAATTGAAGAAAATGGCGATTTGAGATCACTGAAGTATTATTATTATTTATGACACAACAACAAAGACGATCGGAAGCATTTCTGGTCCGTTTCCGCCACCGCTCTCCTCTCTCTGCTGTCTTACTCTTACTCGGGAGGGTTCGACTCTCTCTCTCTCTCTCTCTCTCTCTCTCTCTCTCTCTCTCTCTCTCTCTCCACCCCGGCCTTGGGCAGCCACTACTTCATACATGTCGATACTAAATACAAAGAAAAGGTAGTTCCAATCTCTCCAGTTATACAAACTGAAATGTCTCTTTCTGAAGTTACATTGTAACTGTGAACTGAGGTTCATATTTGTAATTTTAAATGTCATTTTTTTTATCCGATACGTTTGTCCCCCTTTCAGAAATTACTATTCATAAATCAAGGTCGAACGTTTTGTGTAGCCTATTACTTTGAAACAGATCTTTTAAAATTCTTCACCATATGACCAAGAACTTGAAAGAATCGAGAATCGACTTAAGAATCAGGATTCAAAAGAAAAATTTGAGAATAGAAATCGGAGTTGGAATCGAAGTTTTTAGGTATCTCCCATCCCTACTAACTTTAGTCCTTGTAGTTATACATCATCTAATTGAATAAATGTATCATTTAAGAAATAAATATATGGCATCAGACCTTTACTTCAAAATAAATACTTATAATTATTTGGAAAAGTAACTTGTATTATTCGATTAAAATTATGTATTTATCAATATATAAAAGAATCCAAAGTTATATGTTTGTACAATACAGTAAATTTTCGTAAATATCCAGTTAATTTAATATTCAAGTGAGAGCAAATTAAATATACAATTCTTGAATTTTGTAGTCCATTATATCCGGCGAATCTTATTAATCACTTAAAACAATAGTTTATGACTATCCGAACTTTAAATTTAGTACATTTTAGAAAGTTTTAACAAATTTACTAAATTTAAAGTTCGGATAGTCATAAACTATTGTTTTAAGTGATTAAAAAATATACAAGTTTTGTGATAGCATTTCTAGTAAGTCATTTCTACTATAACCAACATGGAAAGACTAACGATTTATTGAGCATCTTGACGTGTAACCCTATCGTATAACCCATCAATCATTTCTACATTCTAATACAGGAGAAAGTAAAAGTGATCTCCAAAAATTGCCTCTATTAAACTCTCTTTCTATAAACGTGTCACAAGGGAAAAGTATCAAGTGCGCAAGCAATCATTTAATTTCAATTGTGTGACGCAATTTTGGCTGTTGTGCGCGCTAATTTTATGTTAGCATGCATTTGAGAAAAAGCATTTATAAATTTTAATTTGAAATTTTATTCCAAAATGTTGAAGATTTTTTGTTTAGTAACTACGTTTTTGAAAAATAATTATACCAACTAATAAAGTTCAAGGAAACACAATTAATTAATCATCAGTTGTCTTTGTGGGAGATAATAAGTTAAAGTTAACAAATTTACGTCGAACAATCTCTACTCCATATTTAATCCCTGACGTAAAGCTATCCAACAAGAATGATTTAATCTATATGTAACAAAGTGATAGGTTGGCGGTGTTTTTTTTTTTTTGTATGTCATATCCTACATAGTAAACCATTTACTTGAACAATTCCATTACGTTTTCAGTATTCCCATGTATAAAGTTAAACTAGTTTTAATACAAAAAATAAGTAGACAGAAAACAGACAGATTGAAAACAAAATTATGACGGCCTATTAATGAATAAAAGGTTTATGTAAAGTTTACTCTCATGAAGATAGTACTAAATGTGTTTCTCAGATATTGCCGACAGGTTAGATGGTATCGAATAGCTTGATCTTTAATCACTGTTCGATAAACAGCTTCCTCTTACCAATTTCCATCTCCGAAGTCCTAGTGTGTTCATGCTTGTAGATAACATCGTAGTTCCTCGAGCATATCCATCATGCATCTGTGAGCCTATCCATCGAACCTCCTCGAGTCTACCCATCGTACATCTGCAAGCATATCCATCATAGTTCCTCGAGCTTATCCATCGTACATCCGCGAGCCTATCCATCGAGCTTCCTCGAGTATATTCATCGTACTAACACGACTACCTGTCACACTTCCTCCAGCCTATCTATCGTACTTCCTAGAGGCTATCCATCGTACTTATTCGAGCCTCAACATCGAACGTCCTCAAACCTATCCATCGTATTTTGTGGAGTCTATCCATCCAACCTACTTGATCCTATCCATCAAATGTCCTCAAGCATATTCATCGTACTTCCTCAATCCTATCCATCGTACATCCTCGAGCCTATCGTTCATATTTCCTCGAGTTTGTCCACCGTACTTCCTCGAGCCTATTTATCGTATATCTTCGAACCTATCCATCAAACATCTTCGAGCCTATCCATCGTACTTCCTCGAGCCTATTTATCGTACATCTTCGAGCCTATCCATCGTACTTCCTCGAGCCTATTTATAGTAAATCTTCAAGCCTATCCATTGTACTTCCTCGAGCCTATTTATCGTTCATCTTCGAGCCTATCCATTGTACTTCCTCGAGCCTATCTATTGTACCTCCTCGAGCCTATCTATTGTAATTCCTCTGAGCCTATTTATCGTACATCTTCGAACCTATCCATCGTACTTCCTCGAGCCTATCCATTGTACTTCCTCGAGCCTATTTATCGTACATCTTCGAGCCTATCCATTGTACTTCCTTGACCCTATCTATTGTACTTCCTCGAGCCTATTTATCGTACATCTTCGAGCCTATCCATCGTACTTCCTCGAGCCTATTTATCGTTCATCTTCGAGCCTATCCATTGTACTTCCTCGAGCCTATCTATTGTACCTCCTCGAGCCTATTTATCGTACATCTTCGAGCCTATCTATTGTACTTCCTCGAGCCTATTTATCGTACATCTTCAAGCTTATCCATTGTACTTCATCGAGCCTATTTATTATACATCTTCGAGCCTATCCATCGTACTTCCTCGAGCCTATTTATCGTACATCTTCGAGCTTGTCCATTGTACTTCCTTGAGCCTATCTATTGTACTTCCTCGAGCCTATATATTGTACTTCCTCCAGCTTATCCATTGTTCTTCCTCAAGCCAATCCATCGACATTCCTCAAATCTATCCATTCTACTTCTTCAATAGCGTGTGCTGTATCCTCCCATCATTTTCATCTCCTTTTTAGTTTTAATTGTTAAATTCTTTCAATAATACTCCTCCTAACATTACGTTTTACCTAACCCGTTCTATTTTGGAACTTAAATTAGATCATTAAGATTTAAAATTAAGACTACAACTGTATGCTATAAATTTTTAGTTTTATTTTTTAATTTATATATATATATATATTTCTATTATTACCACTTATCGTAAGCCATACCTATAAGGGGAATAAGTCGATAGGTTAATGGAAGGGAGAGACTTTAATTAAGATAAAAATGTTAGTAGCGGTTATTTCTTTGCCTCTGAGGATGATTGCTTTCCAACCGAAATGTACATAAGGTTAATTAAATATTATTTTGGTTAAAGGACGTTTGCGTAATGATGTACTTTTTATTACTATATTTGTAGACAATAATTTGCATTTTACAAATATTATTTTATTACACACAACAATATTCATAACATTATGAATCGAAAATGTACACACCTTTTAGAAAGCAATGTAAAAATGCAGATAGGAAACTCCATTGAAGTTTGAGAAAGCTTTTTGCTGCGTCACTCAAACACAAAACGTTTTATCGCAAATAAACATTTGATACCGAACAATCCTTGGGACACTGCTATATATATATATATATATATATATATATATATATATATATATATATATATATGTGTGTGTGTGTGTGTGTGTGTACGCGCGCGCGCGCGTGTGCGTGTAGCATACATAGCATCAGACGTGTATTATAAGAAACAAATAGAACAAGAAAGAAGATAAGAATTTATTAAACCTATCCAATCATATAAATGGTATTGCTGAACCAAAAGTAACTTATTTATTTAAAATTTTAAGGAAACGGATATCGTTTCAGCGACCCCGAAAAAAGCAAATGTAGGTTGAAACTTACGAAATATAATTAAAAGATTGTTCCAATAATTGCAATAGTAACGCTGGTCATTATTGTTATGTTACTATGGAAACTGAGAGACGAAGTGAGCGTTTCTATGGTAAAGGGTTTTGCACTAAATGGTTAGTGTCTTCTCACTCTTGCTCCATCTCCCAGAGCGAAAGTGACCAAAGATAGGCGGTGCTATTCAATACTCATGAATAAAATACATTTTACTCACACTATACATAATAAATGAATAGGTTTATTTTGTAACGTATGGGTCCAACAGATTTTGCATTAGCAAGGAATCTTATTACAAATTTAGAACAAATAGGGTAATTTTGATCAAAACATAGGCCTACTTCAAAATCTATAAAACCTTCATTGATTTACCATTAGTTTTAACTGATTTAGATAAATATGTATTTGTACAATAAAACGACTGGTTTGAGCGTCAATCTTGAGTCGAAAAGCAGTCTTTCTATTTCTGCAAAATTTAAACATAGAGAGTGTAATACGAAGACTAAATAGTTTTTTCTTATTTGTAATTATATTTATATTGAGGGTGTTAAAAAGTCAAGAATAGAATTCGCTATATCACTTATTTATATGAGCCTCAATTGTCTTTAGCTTGGCTTTAATGTAAAGTTATAACACATCGATTCACAATCTATGATCTATTTTCTCATATGCTTTTTTTATGAAAAAGCTATCGTTTTTTTTGAGTATATACTGTCCTTTATTAGCGCCACTACTTTTCAAATTTATCGAGTAAATAAATATTTCAGAAGCTGTCTACGAAAAGTATACACCCCCACTCACGCTATATATGTATATATATATATATATATAATTTTTTTTTTTTTTGTGAACACAAAATAGACCATTATACCTAATTTAAGGTTTACATTAAAGTTCTTCAGAACTTTAAACAAATTGAATAATTTAATTTAATAACACATATCTATAGGTAAGATTGTAAGGGATGATATTTAAATTACACCCTATTTTCCTTTAAAAAGTATTATGAAATTAATCAATAAGCAATGAACATTGTCCAATCATAACTACTAGTACATGTACTATAATCTGGGTTAATACTTTTACAGATTTAATAAAACTCCAGAATGCAATGAGAATGTATTTTCTCCTTGTTAAGTATTTAGAACAACAAAGAATATGTCATTTTACAAGATTTTTACAACATTTTAAAGTCTAAATACATTATTTTTTTTTATTACTTATTTAAAATGTTTAAATCTAAAAATAATACTTTTTTAAATCTAAAACTTTAATTGTTAGAGCCTTAAACACGTTTAACATTTAAGGATGTGAAAGAAATTCGAACCGTAAATAGGTGAACATAAATAGGTAAATAGATGTCAAAGACATAAAAAAAAATATTTTAAAAGTAAAATTCCGATAACCAATAATTGGAATAGCTGTGTTTCTTCAAATTCTTTGATCAATATTTAATATCATTCTTTGTCTTTGTCGAGACGTTCATTTACCCCTTGTCTTCTCTTATAATTACTGCATTCCTCATCGGCTACCCTACCTTTACAATCACTTTATGACGTCATTAGACATTCCTTTAGTTCCATCTTATTCCACTCGTATCTTTTTCTGTTATCAGGGAAGCGTAAAAAAATAATATTATTTTTATAAGGTGAAATACTTTTTACATTTATTTTTTGCTTTAGAGTCCCATTTATGGTTACCGCCGATGTTAAATTGCCTACACAGCGCAGTTTTGTCTGTTTGAGTCTGCATTGTATTTACACGTTTTGCCTTATTTAACATATTTGTAATATAAATAATGATATTCAGTGAGTAAATACTTACAGAAAATACGATTAAAAAATACTCACATATATAAATAAAATTAAGATATAATTTTAAGTTTATACCGTATCAAAATTCTAAATCTGGATCCTAAATGTAAGCGTGGCGGTCAATAAACCGAGAACCATTTCTCACAAAACCAAGTACAGTAATATGATATTAAAAAAAAATTAAGTAATCGTTATTTATGGTAGATATTACCCATATCTCATTTTGAATATCTTATTAATTTACATTCATTCAGTTTTCCATTCGTTTGTATATTTTTTTATTAGGGAACGGAAGGTAATAGGCAAGGCTTTTGATTTATCGTGATTGAAATTTGTCTTCATTACTTGTAGATTATGCGTTAAGCCTGCCAACGTATCTGATACAATACACTTCCGTATTAGGCGATAGTTGCCTAAAAGCACGACGTAATAACAAAAAAATCAAATAATAATTGAAAGAAACTTACAATGTTACTCATACTTTAAAATTCAATTCCAAAATGATTTAAGTTGAAAGAGGAAAAATATACACTCCTTAACCCAGTGAAGTAAAATACGTTAACCTTTCTATCTAGTCTATGCATGTTTAGTTAATGGGTAGCTAAAAAATTCCCCCTCTCCGCCTCGGGTAGTGGGAAGACACGACTTTCGTTTCAGAGCGCGAGTAGAAAACAACTATATTAACCCTTAATAGCTGGTATACACCTGGTATACCAGGGTAGCGGGTAAACAACATTCTCTATCACGGTCAAGTACTTGTCTACTTTTGAAACAGGTAACTGGCATTTCCTACGCGATTCCATACATAGAAGGAAGTAAACCAAGAGCAACAGAAACGATACCATCCCATCTCTGAGCAAGGGAACATGATTGACGAAACTAGTCTGGATGTAAATTAGTATTAAATGAGTGTGTTATGTTTCAGTACCTACCTTAGCAAGTGAACATATATATATATATATATATATATATATATATATATATATGATGAAGAGTTATTATCTGGAGTACATCCGTTCATTCTGAAGTGCACAAGATCGCAGTTCCGACGTTTCGCTAGAATCACAACTAGCATTGACGAGGTGAACCCAACAACAGTTGAATAGCGAATGAAGAGCGCAGATAACTCTGCTCCTATATATAGAGGAATGAAGCCACGCCCATTGACGTCAATCTACACACACCCGATCCAAACAATTACTCACATTCCTTTCCCTTTGTTCAACTTTCTGCCGATAAAATCTATCCATGGCACATTTCCACACTGCGGGCAAATTCAAGTCTTAACAAACTCCCTTGCTTCTCTATTTCGACAGCCTCACGAATAATTCTAGTCTTGTAGCTTTCCACTTGAGCAATTTGTCGGCGAGACTGGAAATCAATGGTATGGCTTGTATCGCAGTGGTGCTTGTACAGCGCTGACGTTTTCTGCTTGTTTTAAGGCCAAGTTTGTGCTCCTCAAGTCTAGCTCAGATACGTCTTTTCGTTTGGCCAATGTACGATTTCTTACAAACTCCACAAGAAACGCTGTAAACGCTTTGGTTTTCCAAGAAGATCTTATCTTTGGCGTTACCAAGAACCTTGTCGATAGTGATGTTAGGTTTGTAAACGGAACGTATACCATGCCTCCTAAAGAGTCTGCCAATCCTATCAGTGGTCCCTCTAATAAAAGGCAGGAAAACAGTACCAGTTTTCTCAGTCTCTTTCTCGTCCACGTCAACTGGAAGGACACTTTGGCGCTTTATCAATAGCATATTCCTTATATCCATTGCTTCTAAGCACCTCTCTCATAGTAATAAATTCTTGGTCCCTCGAATAGATGTCCGTTAACTTGTGAGACCGATATATATATATATATTCTAAAGATAATCATAATTTTAAATTCAATCATAACTATCGTTACCATTTTTTGTTCGCATATAGAATGAACAGCAAGCTTCCTGAAATAATTTATATGTAAACAATAGCGACAAAAACAGAACAGAAGAGAAGAGTTAAACAGGAACAACCAAAAATTCTTTTGAAAGGGAAGATCACCATTTACTTAGAAACAATAGAACTGTCATTGTCAGGACTGGTTCTGAACAACTTTGGGGCTCCAATTTGTGAAAGTTTTACCATTGTTGGAACTCCCTGACTCCTGTGTAGAAGTGCGTATGTTGAAACAAACTGGTCTCGATTTATTTTCCAGTGACTAGATATCGCTGTTTTAAAAGTTATTTTGTTTATAATGATTTTTAGTTTTAAACGTTTTTTATTATATTTTTTTGTAATTTCCTATTTTAAGATTTATAGTTGCTAAATATATTTTTTAACTCTAGCTGTTTGGGCAAAAATAATTTTCAAAATTTTTAAAGTCATATTCGACTAGTGTAGTGCCCAAAAATATTCAACTAGAGTTTTGAAAGTATTAAACTTTGAAATTTGTAAATTTGTAAATTTGTTAAAAATTGCAATCTACTTTTGAAAAGAGTCTTGTTCTTTAGCTCATTATTATATATTACTGAAGAAAGAAATAGTTCAGCCACACATAAAAGAACAAAACATAAATCTAGTTGATTTATATTTTAATTTCTAACCGTTACGCGTCCTGAAGAATGAGGAAAATGAAGCCCATGCCGATTAAAGTTACAAGTAAGAAATGATGCCAACCCTGGGAGAATCGTGATTCGAGTAGGAAGTGTAGCTTATATTAAGTAACCCTTCTATCTTTAGGGTGGTAAATAAACACCTACTCTCTACAGGTGTCCAGTTTTAATGTTAATATTAATTTTAAAAGTGTATTATTGAAAGCATTAATTGATCCCAGATGAAATTATGAATTCTTGATACAATCCAAAATAGTTTGAAGCAAAAGATAAAACTGTTGACGATGTTTGGCATCCAGCGATTTGAATACTCCTAAATACAGTAATATTTAAAATGATTAAATTATTACTGTTATGTAGATGATTCAAACTAAAGTGCTTCAGAATATGACTAGCAAATCGCGCTATGTTCGTAGTAAAATGCCCCTAACATGGTTAGCGCATATCGGTATGTTCTCAGTGAAATGCCTCCGAAAGTGGTTAACGCATCAGGGTATGTATACAGTAAAGTGCCCCCGAACGTGGTTAGTGCATCGCGATATGTTCCCAGTAAAGTGCCTCCGAATGTGGTTAGCGCATCGCGGTATGTTCCCAGTAAAGTGCCCCGGAACCTATTTAGCGCATCGCGGTATGTTCCCCGTAAAGTGCCCCAGAACATGGTTAGCACATAGCGGTGTGTTCCTTGTAAAATGCCCCCGAACGTGGTTAGCGCATTGCGGTGTGTTCCTAGTAAAGTGCCCCAGAACATGGTTAGCGCATCGCGGTATGTTCCCAGTAAAGTGCCCCCGAACGGGGTTAGCGCATCGCGGTATTTTCCCAGTAAAGTGCCCCAGAACATGGTTAGAGCATCGCGGTATGTTCTCAGGGAAGTGCCTCTAAAAGGGGTTAACGCATGGCGGTATGTATACAGTAAAGTGGCCCTGTACGTGGTAAGCGCATCGCGGTATGTTCCCAGTAAAGTGCCTCCGAACATGGTTAGCGCATATCGGTATGTATGAAGTAAAGTGCCCCAGAACATGGTTAGCACATAGCGGTGTGTTCCTAGTAAAATGCCCCCGAACGTGGTTAGCGCATTGCGGTGTGTTCCTAGTAAAGAGCCCCAGAACATGGTTAGCGCATTGCGGTATGTTTCAAGTAAAGTGCCCCAGAACATGGTTAGGGCATCGCGGTATATTCCCAGTAAAGTGCCCCCGAACGGGATTAGCGCATTGCGGTATGTTCCCAGTAAAGTGCCCCAGAACATGGTTAGCGCATCGCGGTATTTTCCCAGTAAATGGCCCCAGAACATGGTTAGCGCATCGCGGTATGTTCTCAGGGAAGTGCCTCTAAAAGGGGTTAACGCATGGCGGTATGTATACAGTAAAGTGGCCCTGTACGTGGTAAGCGCATCGCGTTATGTTCCCAGTAAAGTGCCCCCGAACATGCTTAGCGCATATCGGTATGCATGAAGTAAAGTGCCCTCGAACGTGGTTAGCGCATCGCGGTATGTTCCCAGTAAAGTGCCTTAGAACATGGTTCAGTAAAGTATCCCTGAAGACTGAAGGGAATCTACCAAGCCTCCGGGATTTGCGTAGTCAGTATAACAAGGTGGTGTATTCACTTGTTGTGTACAATTGACGTGGTTTTACATTTCGGCCATAACAATCACCAGAACATTATTGATCGACTTTCAAAGAAATAATTATTAATAGCGTGAGAGAAAAACATCGACAACAATTCGAAGAGGCCAGTTTCAATAACAAGGTTATTGTGAGCCTATTACACTTTTTATATTTTTTAAAAGTTTATGTAAAAATCTCTATGCCAATAACAAGTATTCCCAATAGGCCTGGAGCAGTTTCTTTTAAAGGGTTCAACATTTACATTACCATTCACCCCAAAGTCTCGCTACAGCCACGTCATCTCGCTGCGACTCGACGTAACGGCCTCCATTGTTTCAGGAAATTGGTTTTTAATATTTAACCTCAAGTTTTGTTTAGTGACGCCCATGACTTCGCGATACTGGTATCGCTCAAGGGAATGTACAGCGTGTCTGATAATTCTTGTACAACAAATATTCATTATTAGAACAAATGTACTAATCATGTTTGCACAGCAGAATAACATTTTCTATTATTAATTTTATATTACATCTAACTACGGACTATAACTAAACTTAGCGAAAACACAATGGCTGACCTTCATAAGACAGATTGGTAGATTTCGACATCTTTGTAGATATTAGTTTTAATGACAATTTTTTTGTTTACTTACAATTATAGCTTTGAGGAACAATAACAATCGTTTTAGAAACAAATAATAAAAGACTAGCTACAGCAAAATCTAGGCCTGTATTTATTTGTGTAAATAATAGTGTGTAATTATGTGTAGCCACAGTGAACATAAATCTATTGTGAAGAGGTATTGAAGATACAGTGCTAAAGTAAAGCATTGAAGCGATGAAGATAAAACGGAGAAGAACTGCATGAAAAAAATACCTATTGCAACGGCCAGAATGACCGATGCAAATAAATCTGGTATTAGTACAGATAAATGTAACTAAGCCTAGAATAGTTAAATAGATCAATCAACTAATATTCCAATTATTTCATAGTATTATAATAAAAATGTTAAATATAGAGAAAATCAATGTAAACTAAGGCAATTAGAACTAAATAGACAAACTGGGAATGTTAGAATAAATTATAAACCAACACAACATTAATTAGGCTAACGGCTAATAGATCGATTTAAATGAAACAGTAAAAGTGAGACCTATGGGACACAGCCAAAATGTATAATATTAAATTAATTTTGACCAAATATAATCAGAGATAGTGAATATAAGTATAAAAATGTGCGGAAAGTAAATTAGTCATAGATAAGGCGAGTTGTATTTCTGTAAAGATGAAAATTTTAATTTAAAACATAATAGCCGAAAAAGTTGAGGTTACCTAAATTAATTAACAAATATTCAAAATTGATTTCCATTCAACCGTTTGCCTGAATTGGAAATAAACGTATTGTATTTAAATAATTTTATCTGATATGGCTTTATTATTGAAAAATGTATGAAATACTTTGACTTAGTATATAAGTATCAGCAGGAAGTTTTTATTAAATGCCTAGCATGTAATAACTAATTAGGTTAACCTATAAATAGGTAAATGTTAACCAGAGTCTATTAGTGAATTAAAAGGATTGTTTGTTAAAAGGCATAACCTAAAGTAACTAGAAATTAACCTTAAAATGTTTGAAAGTAAACAAGACTCTAAAATACGTAAAATTTAACTATAATACTCAAAATTATGTGCAAATTAATTATAATAATTGAATTTAAATAGATGATAGTAGACATATTAAGCAATTTTGGATTTTGATAATAATATTAGAAAAGGATATAATATGTGTATATATATATATATATATATATATATATATATATATATATATGTGTGTGTGTGTGTGTGTGTGTGTGTGTGTGTGTGTGTGTGTGTGTGTGTGTGTGTGTGTGTGTGTGTGTGTGTGTGTGTGTGTGTTAAGATAAATAATAATAAAATTGTAAACATAATAAAGGGGAAATATTCTGTACTAATACCATGAAACCAGATAGTCATGGTAATTCAAAAGTAAGGTTAGGTAAAATTAAAAAAGCTAAATCCTGTTAATTAAAATAAATCAAATAATAATAAGTAATTCTAAATCCAAACAGATAATAAAAAATTTATAGTTTCCAATTAGCTGTGTTTTCATTCAAAATAAAATAAGTTCACTAGGTATCCATGTACAGTCTTTAAGTCACAAGTGTCTCTCAAAGATTCCACTACCCCGAAAGGAGCTTAAAGAGGCTTATGGGAGGCTAATTGGTTTTCATAAAAAATTCAGGAGTTGGTTTAAGGACTTGACTGAACCAAAGTTCGTAATCAAGGGATAAACCATTACTCTCTTACGGACAAGGTGTGGTAAAATGAAGATAGGTGAAGAGTAAGAGAAAAGGCTAGTTGGAAGGAAAAGCAGCGGTGGGAAGGTAAGGTCCGTGAGATTATGCAGCGGTGATACTAGTAGCATGAATGAGTTGTATCATCTATGTTTCAAAACAAACAGAGAGCAACTAAAGAATATGAACTAATAACAAACAACAGAAAACAAATTAATAAGAAAAACTCAACAACCAGTAAGAGCGCTGGCATTGGGCGATTAAATATTTGAAGAAGTATAATCCCACTTTTATCTAGGAACGACGTAAACACAAGAGGAAGTTTAGGAAATACTTATGAGAACACACTTTCAAAATCAGACTTCTCAAATGCCATGTTTTTTTAGTGTTGTTATATTTAATTAAAGAATGAACAATGACAGAAAGTTTCATAAAAAAGGTTTCAAAAAAAACTTTGAAATGTTGATATAAAAATGTGTATGATTTATTGGGTCGACCATATCACAAACAAACATTAATTTGTCGATTAGGTAAAGAGAGAGAAAAGTGGGTAATGAGGCAGAAAACAATATAAAATGATTATTATAAATAAGAAAGAACAAACTGCGACCTATATGGGACATTCCTGTCTTGTAAATTTAAAACGACAGACTAAAACCGTTTGTTAAAAAAGTTTTATTGGTTCATAGATTATTTGAATAGTTCATTAAAGTAAAATTGTATTCATTATTGATAAGTGTATGAATTGTTGTATGTTTTATTTGTAAAAAGATTGTTTGTAGATTATTAGATATTATTGTTTCATTTAATACTATGCTATCCACTTAATGTAAGTTTAAAGCTTAGAGTTGTAAGATTTAGGATAGTGATTGTTTTATAAAATATGTTTTGCTTAAGACTTATATATTTTTATATATAAATAATTCTTGAAAATGATAGCAATTTCAAGTATTACCTGTAAAAGATCAAAAAGTCGATAATATTGGAAAAGTAAACTGAATTTGACTTCATCTTGTGCTAAATTATAATTCTTAAACTATTATTTCAAAAACAAGACGTTATAACTTTACATTTACATTAAAACTGAATATTTGTTCCGTCCAATCGAATGTAAGACGTTACGTGTAATCTCTATTTTGAATGTTTGTTAAATGTAAACACAGTATAATAAATGAAATTACGTCAGTGGGTGACACGACTCTGCCTGACTATAAAAGTCGTGAGTATCACATAGTATCGTTTATCATAAGGGTGTTGTCCTAAACGGAGGAAATAAAACAAAAACTTCAACCCTCGATTCAATAAACAAAGCGTCCCTAATGTATAACCAGGGATTCACTTGGAGCAGAAAAACTTGTTTCTTTTCTGGTTAGGAGCCGTCTATAAATCATTTAACCTAAACATTGCCAATTTTTAACCCTCCACTATCATAATGTACCAATAATGATGCCTCTCAACCTTTCCAAACAGTAGCTTCGCCTGCACACTTATAACAAATAACAAGCGGTTTTGTGAGATTTAAATTATAAATTTACTTTTAGAAGTTCCTTTATTATTATAGTGAAACAATGATAAAACATGGCTGTAATTGACAGATATATGTAACAGAATAATTCCTCAAACTCATATACATTTAATTTTCTAAAATGTAAGGTAGGAAGTAGAGCCCTCCTTTAGATGTTATCTGAATCTGGTCTACTTCAGATCCTACTCCATGCGATACCATAAGTTTCCCCTATTTCCATTTTCAGCAGATCATGATGTTCTTTTCTAATATCACCTGATTTTATAAAACATTCCTTTTTTCCTTCAAGTGGTCCAATAGGGAGTCGGTCTACTTTGAACCCTACCTGTGTTTAAGATCCTTTCCAAAGCTTATTAGGTGAGAATGGTCATAATATATAACCACCTCACATCTACAAAAACCCTACGACCTTCTAAAAGGCTGTAGTCGAAAATTTATAAAATACAAATCTATTGGTTTGTGTGCACGGAAAAACGATTTCACATTCAACTAATGTTCCCTAAGTAGACCGCTGCACCTGAAACGTATTTGTAGTGCGCCGGCCTCTTATTTTATTTAATCAAGATAACTCTGGAAGACCTTGCGGTGTAAAACACTTGGGTGTTGCCTTTGTGGGCATTGCTCTTCCCATCAGCGCCACAGGATAGGCTGAGTGAATACCTCTTTGCAGTAGCCAAGTATCCTTCTTATGCTGAATCTCTTGACGTCATCTTGTGTTCGTACTACACTGCCACTTCATTCTGCAGGACTCCATAGCAGGGGAAGCTCGGAGTACATGGATTGGGTTTCCTTTTGTTCCTCGTCGCATCTCAGGAGACCTACATCTTCCAATTTTATATTGAAACCGCCCCAGATTCCCGAGGCCTGTGACCAGCTCTACTATAGTTCTCAGTTGAGATCTACTTAGGGAAAGTATTGCTGATCACTCGTAAGCTGATGCGTGACCTCGAAGGGCAAGCATCGGCAGGGGGAAGGGTAGATGAAGCAAAAAACCATCAGCAGACAGAGACGTTGGTTACCTTACGGGGTTGTTGGCCGTGACTAGAACCCTTGTCAGCTTACTCACTCCGTCAACATGACATATTTTTAAACAGTTGGCAATTGGACCACGAGAAGAAAGGTTGTCATTTCCAATTGCGTTAGTGTATAGGGATAATTATTATAGTAACTTCAGATTGTTATTTTTTAAATTTTATATTGTTATTCCCTTAGTGTTTGTAATAGACAGCCAATTATTTTACGTGTATAAGTTTTGACTTAGTAAAGAATTATGTAACTTCGCACAACACTAAATTTAAAGTTTTTGATATGCAACAAGTATATGAAGAAATTTTCTTCAATAATAACTTCAGAAGAGTGGAAGGCAAATGTAGGAACATTGGAAAGACAGAAGATGGGTATATCGCAAAGGAGCCAGCTTTTGATAACACCACAGAGAGTTTTATCATACGTCTGAATGGCGGCAGTGAAGCCGACGAAGAAGCGGGGGAGGATTCAAGCGCCACGCCTGGGATTGAGGAATTATAAAATCAATTTCAGCCCCAGTGATACAGTGAAGGGAAAACTCATTTATTGTACTTTGTGGATCGAGAAGCAAAGTGTAATAGATTAAGGTTTAATAAGAAACAATGAGTAATATAATATGAGGTATAGTATTACATTACGATAACCTATATTTGACAAGGCCGAAATGCCGCTTTAGATAATATTTGAATTGATTTCTCATATTAACCAGATCATTTACATAAAGGTTTGAAACAAATTAAGTATAGGAGTTTTCCAAACAACCGCAACGCCTGCAATTTCTTAGCGGTGGCATTTGATGCAAAACGCACTACAAAAATCAACAATGTTTTTGAATAGGTCAAGTACAGGTTTCCTATCGATCAATCGCGGGCCAGGTATAGTTCTTTCCCCAAATATCTTGAGTACTGTATCTCCATAGAGCCCTGGCCTTGTTATAACTGAAGGATGCATTCCATTCTTCTCCGTACAGTCTGCCAATGGGTGCAGTAATGTGTGTACACAGTAGTAACATTGTTTTAACAATTGTAGAATTGTTTTTGAAAATATATTGTTGTCTATAGCTAAAATATATTCCAGTAACAAATAACTATTTTTTTGATTGGAACTTTATTCTTAAAAAGTGGCAGTACGCTGAAGGAAGTAAAATCATCGAAAATTGAAATAAACATATAAAATCTTCATTATATTAAACCCATGATATATTGAATTGTATTTCTAAAATTGTATTTGAAAATTATCTAAACATTACCTCCAAATAAACTGTAAGGGAAGATTATCAACGCCATTATAACTAACGTTAAACAACTCCATTACAAGCATTTAACCTCTTGCTTCTTGTTTAACTTCGAGAATGTAACAAAAAATTGTTCACTATATTCAATTCAATATAGTAGACTACAATTTATGGAAATATAAATTAATAATTTCATTAAATGATACAAATTGTATAGTAATAATATTTTAACCTAATAATGAACAATATAGAAACCAAAATGCAGAAATAACAGCAGATGTCTAAAATCACAGGTTATCTATTTAATGAAATTTATGATAAGTGTAACTACATAGGAAGTTATATTTGAAAAAGTTTAAACATAGCTTCCAAATAACCTCTAAGTGAAGATGAAAACCGGCGTTCATGTTTTCCGACAGTAATATAAGTATTATTTGGCAATCGTAGATTCTCGAATTAATCCTCTTGCTTTTCGTTCATCTTCGGAAATCTATGAGAAGTTGTTTTTTAGAAGTTAGTAATTCTGCATAAATGTTAGTAGTGTTTATACCATCTCTCAGGTTGTGTTATAAAAATATTATGTATATTTTAGTACAACAAATAGAATAATTATATTTTTGTTTGTTATTCGGATAACAATCTAAATATAAAGAGTTTGTAATAACTTTTTGCGCGTCGAAATCGATCAAGCTTTTACGTTATCGGTCTAAATTATCACCATTAATAATGTATTTTGTATCATATAAAATGATTTAACAGGAGTTTTATTTGGTGTCAAATTCGGTTTAAAATTCATATTTAGTCGAATTTTAATAAAAAGTTTTTACATTTTCCCCAAATAAACTAGAAATGATTTCATTCTTTGCAATACAATCTCCTAATTATTTCTATTCGGATCACATTTTTCCAACAGGCCTATAGTAACAGCATTCAGTCTGTAAGTCTATTGGAAGGTTGTTGAATAATGTCGCGAATCCTGATGACGCAGCCTACAGAACAGTAGTGTGCATGTAAAGATTTCCATATTAATTAGACGTGAATAATGCATTGAAAGACTTGTAACATAGCCTGAGTTCGCCCGCCTCAAATAACCATGGCCTAAGCTTGGAGGAAATTAATTCATGTTTATTGAGTATTACGTGGGACTAAAAATTCGATTCTCGTTTTTAACCAACCAACAGATCAGTTGGTTGGAAATAAACACAGAAAGCTAAAATAATTAGAAGTGTATTTATTAATATGGTTTGATTAAAGTGTCCGAAAAAATTTACTAGCGTAACTAACGTGCTTCATAAATTTGTATTATCTCAGAGACTCAAGATATGCCTGAAGTTCCTTCACTGTTTGTGTATAGATCTTTAAAAAATTCGTTCTTTAAACATTTAGAGTGTTCTTTTTAACTATATTGAAATTTTCAAAGGTTAAACATTTCCGTTTTGTTTAAGAACAAGTAATATAAAAGTTTTTTAAAATCAATTCCTACTTAAATCAAAAAAGAAAAATTATATTTTAATTTCTTCTTATTTTATAATTACAGCTAATATAAATATGTAGGTATATATATGTCAGAATAAGAATATTAAGTAGCAAAATACAAAGCAAATTTCCTTGCAATTTTCTATTTTCGTTTCTACGTATGACGTTTGACTATTATTTACTTTTGTTTCTATTTATACGCTTTCTTTCTTTCGTCGCTTGCATTGTGTTGTAGTATCTTTTTGCTTTCTTTTCGCATTATCCGTTTGTGAAGCGTGGTTCGATAGCTTTTTCCTAATTTGTTTATTTTATTATTTTTATTCATTTTTAATCCTACAGCATTATTAATGATATTGTGTGGTAACCATGTCAACTATGGTAATACAATAGAGGTTTTTCAAACAGATCTTTGAGGAACTCAGTTGTAGCTATATATTAAAGTTGGCTCTGTGCCAAAAAGCGATCGGTTTTGAGCATGAAGATACTTAGTTTAAATCCAACCTAGATCTCACACATTTTTATAATTTAATTATTAAATAAATATTTGAAAAACTGTATTAACATCAATTGTCATCCCCTATGAGTTTAAAAAATATTTGAACTTGATTGGATTAATAAAAACGTATTTTATGAACAGTTGCAAATTTGTAAAAGATTTATATCAGGCCCTAATAGGAGGAACCTAGAAAACCAAAACACGTTGTGGAACCACGCTACGTTCTGATCCAAATTTAATTATATGAGCACAAGTGTAATAAACAAATTAAATCAGTAACTCTTCAATTTGTATTTCCTTATATTTAACCCATATTTTAAAATACTTAACATACCTTTAGTTTGTACAAACAATAAATGCTCTGACATTCATTAACTGGCTTCATTTCAACGATAAAATAATCTCTCTACAATGTAATTTCTTTCTCGGAGACAAAGAAAATGTAAAATATCTATTGTGCGACTTGGATGGGGATTAGAGCGTTTACAAAAGACCTCCTCTTTAAGCCGTTTTCACAGTAATTAAAACTACTCGGTGTTCTTTATGAGATACTTTCCTATAATAAGGCGATCACAAGCCCAGGCTCTGTCTGACGCGAATATTAGAAGCAATGGCCCAGGAAAGCCGGGTTTCTCTATATACACTAAATCTTCATCTGTCGAATTACGGTGCCTCATTTGGAGCTGCAGTGTTGCGAGAATATATCCTCATAGCCTGGGGTCTTCACGGTATCTATGCAGCCCTTATTCGCTTCGACCCTTCATTTTGTTAGCGAAAAATGTGTTGTTTTAATATTGGGAAATATTTATTGCTTTTATTATGTTATTGTATATATTGTTATCATTCTTGTCAAAAGACAAGTTTTATCTACAGAATGATTATTTGAAATTTGTTTTCACTTGATCTACTCTGGTGGAAAATTACTTAATGTAATTTGTTTAAAAAATAAGGGTAGAAAATAAAATGCCCTCATACAGATTATTTCGTAAGGAACGTTTAATAAAAACATTCCCTCTTCAAAAAGAAGGCTAAATTCAATTGATGTTTGAAATTTGTTTTTCTCTATTGTTCCTTTATTTTTAAAGATTTCATTAGTTGTAGTAGAAGGCTGAAAATAAGTGAATGTTTTTTAATAAAAAAGTTCGGGTAAAACGTTATTACGTAGAAGGAATTTGGAGGGATGAAGTGAAGGGCGTTTTGTAATGGGTGGAGTAATCCAGACGATTGAATCGAAAAATTGCTCTAGATTGTTGGAATAGTGAACTATGGATGGAATAAAGATAGAGTTTTCTCAAGATGGTTCAATCGGCGGACTTATTTCATAGAATTAAAACTAAACCAGTGATATAACGTATTAAAGAGGGTGATGTGAACCGCTTATGGAGCAGTAGTAGAGGGTTAAACAGAGAATAATTTTTGTTTTTTTTTAATTCCTGAAGGAACGTATTTATAGTGTAGATTAGCGAGGCTAATTCTGGAATTAAAACTGAGAGTGAAGTCGAAGAAATGAGAACTGTTAATGTGTTGAACTGTCTACATGGCTTAACCATATACTCCTAAAACACATTCATGAGAGTGTAAATGGAAGGTTTTATTTTATCTGGTGCTTGAAATGATTAAACTGAAGGAAAATATGTGACAGAAGATATCACGTATAAAAAGTTCAATTGAACGGAATCCAAAGATTTAAAACAGAAGTAGATGTCTAATAGAGGAAGAGCTGAGACTGAAGTGGCTTTAAAAACTACGAATGGTTGGTCACCAGTAAGTCGGAGGAGTCAGATGATACAACGTGGATATGCATCACCTTTACACAGCACTGACCTTACGTAGGATTATGGAAACAGGAATTTTAGTTCAAGGGTGAGATTACGAAGAAAAGATTCCCAGTGTGGAAGAACGTTAATATGGTTTGAACGGATATGAGGTTTTTATTCTGGGGAATGAATTACTCACCTCTCTGTAAGGGAGAGAGTGTTGGTTGATTATTTTTCTATTTGCAAATCGACAATTCTACGAGGTACAAAAGTGTGAGTTATGACTGTATCTGGTACTTCATATGTAAGCACTTTAGTTCATGTTGTGCAATAGAACCGAATTAAACTTACGTACTGCAAAATGAGGTTAAATTTAGCGTTTACTGTAAATAAAATGAAAGTTTTTAATAATTTTGAACAATAGGTCAGGATATTTTGAATGGAAATACGTCACCCATTAGAGTTCTTCTTATTAGTATGTGAAGACTTTACTGTAATTATCTGAAATCTGAGGTTTTCCTAGGAGACACGAAAAGAGCTTCAAAGTGAACGTATGCAAAAATCATGTACTATATAATTTGATCATGTTTCACAAAGCTTAACGAAGATTCTGTATTAACACTGGTTATATTTAGATCATAGTTAATGGAGTAATTTTCCAGTTGATATCAGCTCGTCGCTTCGAAGCCTTCAACTGAATTTTAAATCAATCGGACGTGATAAATCAATCCAAAAATAATTGCTTCGGTTGCCATGGTTACCAGACTTTTAACCGTCAAGTATTGGCTTTAAACTATGCGTAGTTTTTGCTGTAGCCCTTGCGTAGGGATATAGTAGGACTGAGTGGAAGATGGTGAGAAACAGTTTTGTTTCAATCGATCATCTGGGGAATATATTGAAGAAATTCAATTACTCAGTTCTCCCAAAAATTTATCGTATAGAAACTAAGTTATAACTGTAATACAGCAGACGTTATAGCATCACTTTTATGCAATTACATAATAAGACAATGGAAAATACAAATTCCACGAACGATAGAGCTGTACGGTAATATAATTATAAATTCTTGTAACACAATTTGTTAAGTAACTTTATAGCCAAGTTCAAGGCTGAGTTAATTTAACCCCAAGTTGAAGTTTTTAATTCTTTATAATTCAGGGGTCTAAACTCTATAGTGACAAGATGTTATTTTAGCTCTTGATGTAGTATCTTGTCTATTAAATAGACGAAAATGTATTTCGTGGATATATATATGTGTATATATATATATATATATATATATATATATATATATATATATTCCTAAATATTTGATAATACTAATTGTATCAAAACAACAATGAATATTAAAAACTTCGAAATTCTGAAAGTAAGATTTGTAACGTTTACCGTAAATATTTTTTTTTACACCGAAGTTAATTTTTAATGAGATGCACAATTTAGTTCTTTACAGAAAAAAAATTGTTAATGAATATACATATTAAAAGCTTGTAGAATATTGTGTTTAAACATTGTGTTTAAATTCGTTTGAGAAATAAAACTCAAAATTAGATGACTTACATCCATGGAGAATTGCTGTGAAAGGTTGAAGTTTTTAACGAACTTCAAAAGAAGCTTCATATACTCAATATGTCTATCTAGAACTGTAGTTTGCGAAAATAAAATTTAAAATTTGCTTTCAAAATCTTTTTAGATACTGAAATTCTTGAAACTATTTACCTATATAACTAACAGCTTTTGCAGTATTGTTATTAACATCGAATAGTTAAATTATTATTCCTTGAGCATTTTTTAAATTTGGGATGTATTGAAATTCGGTGTTTAGTCATTTTCGTCTTCCTCATCATCACAGTTAACACGCAGTTATTATAGAGTTAATTTCCGAAAATGTACGAATTTCAATGGATTTTATTGCTATCAGTTTTATTACATTTAATTTATCATCAATCAATACTGACCTGAACAGGAGTTTTAAGATTTTTGTAATTAAATTGACTTTAATTTTTTTTTTAATACAGTATATATATTATACAAACATACCTCATTATATTATACACACATGTATGTATGTATAAACACATATATACATGTGTGTGTGTGTTTTCATTAAGTTGGAGAGAAAAACGAGAGTTTGACCTTTGATTTTACAAATCCTGTGTTAAAAACCTCATGATATAAAGACTCTTCACGGGATTTTGGCTGTTCAGTATTACTTCATGACTACAGACTCTAACTGTAATACAAACCTAAATCCTACAGCTCGAACTTTTTTCAACCACTCCTTGCCGACCCCTGGGATCACCGTTAGGCATAACATAAGGGGGCGACGTATTCAGCAACAAATGCTGTTTCAACTTTGTCAAAACTCTGTGTTTACTCGACTTCTTATTCTTTCATTTTTTTGTAACATAATCATCACTATGAAATATGTTATGTAATTACACTTATTTTCTTTTTTACGTTAATCCCTAGTCAGACATTTATTTCTTGTCTCTTTTCGTTCCAATACTCACAGTGGAACAATGTATGTCGCGCGTCATTGTTTAAGCTTTCGCAGAACTCACATTGAGCTGTGTCACGTAATTTAAATCTATGAAAGAGTTCTCAAAAACATTCGTCTCCAGAGAGGGCTTGTGTGAGGTAGCCGCTTACTTCTCCATGCCCTCTTATTATCTATGCATTTAGATTTGGAATAAAGCAGTTTTGCTTTGCCAGTGCTGAAGTTCTCCCATTCCATTATGAATGTGTGTGCGTGTGTGTGTGTTTATTATATATTTGATAAAGACACAGACAATTAATATTAAATTACTTGATAACAAGTAATACAAAACATTTTAGACATTTTAAGTCAATTCCTGCTGAGGTTGATAAAGAAAACTTTATGAAGCTGGTGGTGGTAACTTTTCATTCCATCTAACTCTTTTATTGCTTCACTATTGCAAGGAACCTTTCTCTTATAATTTCTCACATACACCTTTAAGTAAATGATTTTTACCTATGAGAAATTTGGCTCAGTGCCAAAGCGCTGGATTTCAAATAAGTAGTTTCTCAGTTCGAATTCGACCGGGAAATCAAGTTTTTTAAATTTAAATTAATAAATAAATATTTGAAAAACTGTATCAACATCAATTGTCATGCACTACAGGTTTTAAAAAAATATGTTTGAACTTGATTGGATGAATAAAAACGTATTTTATTGACGATTGGAAATTTGTGGAAAATATATATACGAAGAATACGAGCTAATAGAAGGAATTGAAAAAGAGAATATTGACTGCATAGCTTATTTTATATACACATTGTTATAAAGATTTTAATGCAGTCACTGGTTTGTAACGTACATATGTCGGCCTTTAAGGTAAGTAAATTAATTAGTATAAAATGAATTGCAGCATTATATAATTGGAAAAATATCTAAAAACTATAGAAAACGTATTTTTAGTTAAACAAAAGATAAAATGTGTTTTACAGTTATTAATAACTGTAAAATGTTACACATTTTTGTTAAAAATATACTAAGTGATTATTTAATCAATTTAAGTTCATCCTAAATGTATGTCTTCCGGAATGAGAGTCTTGTATTACTTTAATAGTAGCATATACCAAATTATGCCACACTTGTCAAGTCTGCTTGACAATGAGAAACGTCCTAACCTCTACATAATCTCAACCTACCCTTATTGTACATTCACGGTTGTAAACAATCTGTTAATATCCATAAACACTGAGTTAATCACTCTGTGTTGAGGGGTCGCATGAAAAATTACTGTTGCTAAAATAAAAACACATGTTAAAAAACTCCATTAATATAATGGCATTGTTATGTTTCTAACGAGATACTGTTTTTCAGAGATCTGGGCTTCTATTGTTACTCTCTTTGGGAAGGGGAATTCCAAATCATATTTACTCCACTGCAATTCACATTTTCATAAAGAAATATTGGTACAATCATTTCTGCTATTGTCAAATTTGAATACAATCAGTGAAACGAAAGTATGTAAAAAATAACTCACTTTTGTTCACAATGTTGTCACATTTTCATTGTGTGTGAAAATTTAGTTTTATATGGAAAATGAGTTAAAAAAGGAGTTTAATACTGATTGCATATGACATTATTTAGAATTCTTTTATAATACAATGAAAGAAATGACAAAGAAATATTTAATGAAGAACACTTCTCCCTTGACTACCCATAAATATGTACCCTTATGTACTTGACACTAAGCCACCCTATCGGTGGTTTAGGGGTAGAAATGTTTCCAGAGGAAGCCTAAACATTTAATTCTGTATTTTGTTTCCAACCCTAATGGTCTTCGTTCATCCCCTAAGGAGATCATTCTTAAATAAGTCGTACTTTTCTGTTTCCGCCTTAAAATGACTGTTTTGTTAGTGATATGTTACTGTAGATAATAAGAACCGAAATATCATTTTTAATAGATACAAACTTAATTGTCTTATATATTTCGTTCTTTGTCAACGCCGTATTGGTTCTTACGCAATTTGAATTATTGCATAATAATTATTACGAATAAATCATCTAAACACAGTACAAGTATTTAAAATATTTTGCTATTTCGGAATAGCTCCCTTGTTATTTAAAGACAACAAATATTTACAACTCTATTATTTTCTAACTTTACAATTATTGTCATACTCTATTGACGATAATTACCTTTAGACTCTTATACTTAGCGGTCAGTTCCATCAATAGTAATTATCTAACTGTTTAATTCGATCTAAAAACCGAAACCTGTTAACTGCCCAAACTTAGATTTTTTGGAAATATAAAATTCCTACATTAAAAAAAGAAACAATTAAACAACTATTGGTTTCAGCTAGCAAAGTACTCCGGGAAGGTGGTAGTGTATTGACTTAGAGGTGTTATATACTTGAAATTCTTTTGATTAAGGAATCGGCGAAACTATATCTTAATAATTTAGAAAGAACTAATAATTGCTAATTGAAAATAAAAACCTTATTTTTTTAAATATCACTAACGTTTTCCATTTCCTTTTTACAGTGTTTGTAATTATTTAAACATTTTTACTTACAACGTTTTATTTAATTTTCTCTAATATCCCCTTGATTAAAATTAATTTAGTTAATTATTTTTGTTCTAATATTATAAAATTTCATATTTCAGACACATTCTTGTGTATCAACCTGTAAAACATTTTTGTAGACTTCATATATCTCAAAGAACACGTATTTTTATAATTTGTAAATGAATAATATTTAAACATAAATGTATGTCATAATATACTTATTTTAAATTTATTTCAATTAAAACTTTTTAATCTTATTGAAAATAATTACAAAGAAAGAAAAAATTTGTTTCTTGATTGAAACTTTTAAGGCATGTTTTGTCAAAATTAATCGTAAAGAATTACTTTTTAGATAATAATTAAAATTTCTTTTGTAGTTAAATCTTACTTTTCTTTTTCTTTGAATTAAAATCACTATTTTTTGATGTAACCAGTATTTTAATTCAATTTTATCAATTTGTTTAAAATTTATTGAAATATTTAATTATACTGTACTTAAGCTCAAATGAGAATAACAAAACCTTCTATTTATATTTAATATTTCTCTGGAAATACTATAAGGCGTTTTCTTAAAATAAAGCCTTTAAATTCACAATTAGACCGTAGTTTCTTGATTAACCATTAACATTAAATCTGTAATTCTAAATAATTATATTCCATTTCCATTTCTTATTACATCACAAAATTTCATAAAATCGAAAAAACTTTCAACTTATCCTAGAAACAATAGCTCATTAAAAATGCTTGTTTAGACAGATTTTGTTTTCAATTTTAGTAAATTTTGGCTTGTAAAGAATTACATATATTTACCATTTTTATGTTTTCTTACTAAATAATTTACCCTAATGTTGTTAACCTACTGTATTACTAATTTTTTATTTACCATAAAGAATGTTATATTTTTAACATTATTTAATAACTCTGGGTAAATTAAAAAAAAAAAAAAAACAGTTAGTAATGTTGAAATAGGATTTTGGGTAAAATGTTTCCATACTGGCAGTTGATTTCCCTTTTCTTCTTGGATCTCCCTAGGAACGGATGCTACCGTGATTGGTTGAAGATACCTACCACGATTCGATGGCGAGTTGGAACCCATAGCTACTAAGAATAGTATATACCGAAATCTCAAGCGATTATTACTGATACATTTATTACGTTTTTTAACCATTTTTATGCCTAATATATTTAAATTAAATTCCTTATTTTTTACCAGTTTCCTTATTGGTTCTTTTAAATACATTTTATTATTTTACAATTTTATATGATTATATTGTTTTTATAATATTATTTTAAATTAATTTTAATTTTAATATTAACATTAACCGGTTCCTAGGCCATATACAAGCTTGATCGATGAAACCTGTATACCGGAATCAAGATGTTATATTTATACAAACTAAAAAAAACCTTTCAAATCCAGACATTTTTCACAAAGGTATGAGTTGTAATAATATTATTGTATAATATATAAACAGCCATTGCTCGAATGCGAAAAAAACTTGAATGAATGACTATTCAAGTTTTACATTTAAAACTTGGCCCCGTTTTAGTGAGTGTGTGATTGTGTGATTTAGCTCCAGGACTAATTCTCTGAACTGTAGGGTACAATGTCAACTGTTACCCAAATCTAGATTTTTATACTTTAAAGAAGAGGCATATTAAAAATATTAATAAACTTATGTTTCAGATTAAGTTTTCAAACTTTTGTTATTTTATACGTACGGAGGTATCCAAACATATTTGTAATTAAATTTTTGTCTTAGTTCTAATATAACTCGATTTATAAAAAAATCTTTTAGTTCATATTTTTAATAATTATTTTAATTTTTTAAAATAATATAATTTATAAATGCACATTTTTTACAAATTAAAACAAATGTATTTAAAATTTCAAAACAACAACAACGAAGTTTGTTTTACATTGTTGACAATTGAATAGCGTTCTGCACAATATATCTTCTTACCATATTAATTATACCTTATTAACGGGACGTTAATAAACACTTGACGAGTTTTCATCCCAGTAACATTACATATTAACACTCTATCTCTTCGATTGGAATATTATTGCAAAGCTGTCTGGTGATTTGCTTAGACTAGCGCGTCATGTAGACTGGTACGAGGGACGCTGTTTGTAGGCAGGTCGTAATGCTATCACTGCATCTGCATATAACACAACGGCCACTGTGGTAGGTTGTATTGGGTCAGCTACACTTTGAAGCAACTGAGTTTACATAAACAACTCAAACATACATCATCGTCATATTGGCGAGTCATAGGTTTCCTACAACACTATAGGCCGCTGCATTGTTTTATTCAATTCCTTCTATTAAATTTTCAATCGTTAATAAAATACTTTTTATTCATCCAAGGTTAAATACAATTTTTAAACTTGTAGTTGATGATAACTGATGCTAATAGTTTTATTTTATATAAAAATTCATTAATTAAATTTAAAATGAATTAGTTTTAGTTTCATATGGGAAAAAATTGTCACTAAATGGCAAAGGTACGCAATATAGTTATCTGGACCTATTTGGCTTAAAATAAGTGATAACTTATGATTTCATAAAACAGCTGATTTTGTTATAGATTTTTTGGTACAACGCAGTTTTTTAGGCAGTTGTTTCAACGCATAAGTTACTTCAATTTATTTATATTATTTGTAAATATTCTATAAAAAGTACCCGAAATAAAATTTTCTGTGTTAACCTAAGTAGGAATTGACTTAAGCATTTTTGTTTATGTTACTTCTTTTATTTTAATTCTGAGTTACTTTACCTGGGAACAAATTGTACGCATATATATATATATATATATATATATATATATATATATATATATATATAACGCATATATATATATATATATATATATATATATATATATATATATATATTTTATTAAATAAGGCCTGTGGTTTTATTTGTGTTAAATGTTCATTTAGTTATATTTTTACAAATACTTTTACATAACAGACGCTGAACAAAAAAAGTAAAACTTGACTTTTGTAACTTGGTATTAAAATTTCAACAAGTGATATAGAAAAAAACATTTTTAATTCTAAGCAATTCCTACTGAGGTCGACAAAGAAAATGTTTTTCATGTTACTTTTTATTTTATAATTACAACTAATATAAATATTTATATAGATACCACAGAATCACAATTTCAAGTAGCAAAATAGAAAGCGAATTTTCCATTTTCCTGTCTATGTATTGTGTTGTACTATTATTATTGTCTGTTACTACTGACTCGCTTACTTTTCTTCGTTTCTAATTTATGTACCTGACTGTGGTCTGTAACTTCTCATTCTATCCACCTCTTGTAATGATTCACTGTTGCAAGGAACTTTATAATTTTATATACATCTGTAAGTATATATTTCTAGTAATGGGAAGTTGGCTCAGTGCCAAAGTGATGAATTTCAAACCTGTAATTCTTCAGTCCGAATCCGACTGGAACATCAAGATTTTAAAGTCAAGTTTAATAAAAAGTAAAAACTATTATAAATTATCATATACTATAGGTTAAAAAAAAGTATTTGAACCAGATTAGATAAATAAAAACGTATTTTTCTAACTATTTAAAATTTGTACAAGACATATGAATAAGGTCAGTGTGAGCTAATAGAAGGAATTGAAAAAAAACACTTGACATAGAAGAAAACAAAGTCAATGTTTAAGAACCTATTACGCACGTTTCGAAAAGGATATTTAGAATACAGACCATGTATTTAACACTAGAGATTGGCAAAGTAACTCTATTGTGGATTCGAATCACGATCGCTCACTCATTGTAAACACTTAATTCCTTCTAATAACTCTCACCTCGCTCCTGATTTCAACTTTCTTAGGAAAGAAATAATTCAAAAATAAAATAGCTATTTTAATAATATTTAATTTGTTATTTAATGAAAATGTCCAATAATACATAAACAAAATGTTTAGTTATTTAAATAATGTATTGTCTTAAAACATTATAAATTACTTTTCTTAATATCAACTTTCATATTTAAACTATTACTTGAATATTGAAAAACAATAAACAATTTTTTTAAAAGAAATTATTGTTAAGAAAACAGTTAAAATATCTTTTTGAAATCGTAAAAATAAACTGATTGTTTCTAAATTACATAGTTTTATTTAGAAATCGTTTCTAATTTAAAAATTACACAAAGTGAGCGCAAATGGGGAATAAAGCGAGTAGACTTCTCCCTTCGGAAATACATTTGCATTGGAAGCAGTAGTCGACGTTCGCTAGAGAGTTTGTCAGTAGGAAGAAGAGACGTGTGGGCGGACAGAACGAAAGAGATATTTTTTGTCTAAGGCCCAACGAGTGATTTGTGATGTAGCAAGGAGTTAAGAGTGATTACGTCTTTTTCCAGAGTCCTCGCCCACTCACTCTCTGATAGGTGTTAACTCGTAAGCTTCTCGTCCATCTACAGTTAACAGAAAGATGAATAGTAAAAATCTGAAACGCGTTAATAGCAGACTAAAGAAAGGCAGACGATTTCTGCATTCAGTAAATAACATAGATAGTTCTGCAGATGAAGGACATTCGAAACAAGAAAACCGCAGAGGATATGTCATCGCTAGGACAGGCAGAAGATTCCTCTACTTAGCAGATAGTACTAATAATTCTTAGAGATGAAGAACATCCGAAAAGAATGAAAAATATAGAACAAGATAGCTAAAAGATGCAGAAGTACTCTCTGCTTAACAAATAACACAGATAAAGAGGCACAATTAATGAAGGGGATTCAAAACGCATCGACCGTAAAGAAGTTGGCATTGCTAGGAAAGATATGCCATTGCTATATTCACCCTATACCTCAGTTAGTTCTTATTCGACTTTCGAAAAGCGTCAACAGTTCAATAGATAACCTCACTAGGAATTACAGAAGATTTCTGTAGTCAGAAAATAACACAGACAGTCCTGGATGGTAGAGGACTCAAGAAGCACGTCAACTGATAAGAATATAACCTTGCAAGTAAAGACAGAAGGTTTCTGTAGTTAGCATGGAAACTAATTACTTAACTGTAATAATGGTAAAGGAAATAATTACTTCTCTGTAACTCAATTATAATATTGTTCTACATGCTTCTCATAAATTATGGTAATTGCATTCTTTTCTCGTTATATTAGTTATCAATTTGCTATAAATTGCCTTCTGTCAACTAGTTACTAATTGAACCACTGGCTGAGTAAAAAACGGGAAGTATGTCGAAGTATACTTCTAGGGAAGTATACTCAGCCACTGGCTGAGTAGAAGACATTTATAATTTATTAACTTTAAATTTTATATTGCAAATTGATTTAAATCTAGTATCAAATATATTTTGTCACAGACCAAATATTTAACAAATATTATTAAAAAAATGTTTCAAGTAAATTCTTACTGAGGTTACCAAGGAAAAATTTTATTTTACTTACGCTAGAACACTATTTATGTTATTGTTTGGTAACCATGGCAACAGTTTAAGGATGAAGAATGGAGGTTTCGATGACAACTAGATGGGGGGAAAAGAATTCATATACATCTTTGGGAAACATATTTCTCTGTATTGGAAAGTTGGGGCAGTGCCAAGGCGTACTAAACTTCGAAACATGAAGATTCTCAGTTCTACCCCACAGATTTTATAATTTAATGATTGAATAAATATTTGAAAAAACTGTATTATCATCAATTGTCATCCTCTATAGGTTAAAAAAATGTATTTTAACTTGATTGGATGAACAAAATGTATTTTAATAACTAATAAAAATTTGTACAAGATATATATATATATATATATATATATATATATATATATATATTTATTCAGAATAAATATATTTATTAAAAGTTTCTTGTTTTTGAAATATTTTTAATTTAATTACTATATATACAAGAAAACATATCACCATATTTAATATATATATATATATATATATATATATATATATATATATATATATATATATATTGATATTTTTCGTTGTTCGTTATTTTTCCGTTGCACTGACCTTATGAAGTTAATATATTACTATTGTAAATACTTTTATCCACCACTAAGTGCCATGAGTTTACCTTGTGTGATGAGGCACCTTTCGGTCACTTGACCATTGTCGAATCACTGGTATTTTCTATTATTACTGGTGTGTTTGTTTTATCTGATTTAATTATTAAGTAGTCGTTGATTTCTAGTTTTTCTTTGAGTTTTATAATTTCTTTTTTATTTATATATGGTTTGGTTTTTTTGTTTTTTCCGTTTAAATTATGTTAATTTTATTATTAATGTTATTTGTTGTGTTCAGTGTTTTGGTGGGTAATTTTATGGATGTTAGATTCTGTGTCAACTATTAGTTTTTTTATTATTTGGTTTTTGTTAAAATTGGATAGGTTATATTTGAAAGGATTTGTTATTATTTATTTTCTTTTTCAGTGAATTGTGTTTTAGTTAAGTTTATGAATCTTTTGTTGTTAGATTTGTGGTTTGGGTGTTGGTTTGGTGTTTGGCTATTTTTTAGGTTATGTTGTTTTGTTGAATTTTCGATTTTTTGTTATGTCTATTTATTGTATTTATTTTGTTTGTTATTTTGATTTGTTGTATTGTTTCGTGTATAATAGGTGTGAGATTATCAAAGGTTTTCATTATTTCTAAATTGGTTGTGTAAAGTTGTGAGTTGATTTGACTTTTTTTATGGTAGGGAGATTTAATGTTTTCATTAATTATGTGTAATTCGGCTTTTTTAGTTGCTTTATTGATTATTGTATTTCGTTTATTTCTTAAGTGTAATTTAGCATATTTTGGTGTTATATTAAGTGCTATGCATTTTTTATTATAATTTATTCTGTTGATGCAATTCTGGAGTTTGATTTTGAGGTTAAGATAATTCCAGTAGAGTCGTTTACCTTGGTAGGTGTTAAAATTTTGATATTTTACGTTTGTTCATTATTTTTCCGTTGCACTGACTTTATGAAGTTAATATATTACTATACATAAAGGTGATTCATCACACAAGGTAAAATTATTGCAATTAGTGGTGGATAAAAGTATTTACAATAATAATATATTAACTTCATATATATATATATATATATATATATATATATATATATATATATATAAGGAGAGTGAGAGCTAATAGAAGGAATTTAAAAAATTGTCAACGACAATTGGATATATTTCTTCTCACTTTAATTTTGTGAAATGACTTATATCACATACAGGACTATGGTTGTAGATTATTACAAATAAATTTTGTGTCTAGTTTTACGATTCCCTGATTTAAAAAATACATCAAAACATAGGCCTACCTAAAGTAATATATTTAAAATAATTACATGTATCGTAATTTTAAGTGTTTAATATGAACATATCTGAAGATTAATAGCTAGCGAACCTAACCTGATCTAATTAAATTTAACCTAACCTAACCAAATCTGACCTTACCTACCCAGTTTCTGTTTTACATCTTGATTGAACAACTTGTACTGAAGATACGTATTAGGGGAATAGGTGTGTGTTCACATTGGGCAATGGGCTTGAATAGTGAAAGCCACTGATATTTCTTCACTATTTTTAAGCTTTCATAGGAATTTTAAAGGCGATAAAAACAAACTTTTCTTTGTTTTTTTTCAATAGATCATCTAAATTTCTGAAGTAGTCCATTATTTTATCTAGAAGGTTCGCTTCACATTGAATGTTTTCCAAAGTAGAAAAAGAAAACATTATTCATCAGTTCAGCAACAAAGCTTCAATATACATCTGGTAGCCATAGCAACCGATACAATCACAGTGATTGATTGCGACTGTTTGATTTTAAATTCAGATCAAGACTCGATACGAAGTCCGGATATAAAGTGGAGAATTATTTCGTCACGGCCTATATACATATCCGGTCTTAATGCAAGATTTTGATTAATTCCTCTCCCTAAGTTAACCAGGGACGAAGTTCTCACTAATAGGCGTCTAGCACGTTACTCCAATATTGACGTGTTGTCATAAAGTAAGGCAATAAGTTTACCCTTAAATAATCAATTGTCTAGAGTTATAGTGACAATAAATATCTAACTCAATTTAATGAAATAATTTTTCAGGTCGGATCTTCGCTTTACTCCATCTTTATCTGAATTTAAAAGCATTTTGTATGAAAGCTATCGGTTGCCATGGTTACCCGATATTACGCTAAATTGATTAAATCGTAAGAGCTTCCGTTATGTTGATTATTCGAATCTGGTAAAGGAAGGCAAGGTTTGTGATTTCTTTTGTAATAACCAAGACTTATCAACGCTTTCCAGCTTTCGAAGAACAGTCATATTTATAATTGTTTATTCAATAACAACTGTACACTTTAATAATTGTATTATTTAATACGATAATAACTCTGAGCGATTAAAACCTTTTGAAAACATTTTATGAAATCAAAATGTAAGCATTTATTTTATTAAAAGTTCTTGTTATGTAAAATCATTAAATTATTTTAAACAAATAGTTTTTAATATAAATTTTTTTAACGCATAGGAATTGCTTTATAGAAATACACTAAATTTATACCAATGTCGCAAATCACCGATGTTGCAAAAACATTATGAATGAAAATCTAAAAAGACCTCAGAAGCATGTATAAATATACAAAAATTAGTGGGGAGAGAGAAATCCCAAAAATTATACCTTTTGAAACACAAAATAACCTCGCTTTATAACACACAGATAATTGTATAAACCCAAGGAGATTTTATAAGAAATACTATGTTGTATTGTATTTCATTATAACTAAAAACATTCGGTTAGTGTAGATTTCATTATAAAAAAATATATAAAATATTTAAACGGAACTAATAGGTTAACAAGTGAAGTACACTATTCTATTAGCTTTTGTTTTTAAAAAGCTTTCTTAACTGTATACTTGTAGCTTTTATATATATATATATATATATATATATATATATATATATATATATATATATATATATGTGTGTGTGTGTGTGTGTGTGTGTGTGTGTGTGTGTGTGTGTGTGTGTGTGTGTGTGTGTGTGTGTGTGTGTGTGTGTATTTAGGCACATACACACACTCACACACAAACACACACACACAAACACACACACACAAACACACACAAACACACACACACACACACACACACTGCAACGGACCGAGCCAGCACCCACACACGGCGCCGTCAACCCTTCCGTCGTTGACCAGCACGCGCGCGCAAGCCCGCCCACCAACCAACGCCCGTTGCAGAGCAAGAATTTTGAAACGAGCCGCTCGCAGCCGAAACCACGAACGCTGTGCAATGCTCGCCAAAATCTGCCAGAGAACAAGTCACTGGACTTAAAAAAGAAAAAACCTAACTTGCTGCGGATTCTACCCTTAACGGGTAAGTCGTCCCGGGGGATGGGTTCTTTTGAAAGACATCTGAACGGCGAAATGACCATAACAGCTGTAGGAGAGTGTAAGAAACTTGTTTAAAATAATACTCAGTTTGTTTGCAAGTTAGTTAAAAAATCTTTATTTTTTAATTTTAAAAAATTTAAAATTTACTATTACAATGCACAGTCTGCAATTTATTTGACTTAAAAATATCATTTGTGTTGGTTCTTAACACAGTTAAGAAACCATACTCTGCTTATTTTAGTTGACATTTAAAATTTAAATTAAGAATTTACGATTTCAATTTCCTTTCAATCGGAGTATGCCAAAGCGTAAAACTTTGCTCTACTTGACGGTCAATCTTACTTGTCGAAAATATAACCCTTTACAACTTGTCATAATTTTATTTTATTTTCCCAGGTTCTCAACCTTGCGATTTTAAACGTCAATATATGGTTTTGTTTACCTAACTTTTTACTGAAAATTTAATTGTTACAAATTACAAATATTCGTTGATTCAAGCAAAGCCTTACTTTTCAACACACTCCGAAAGATCCCTACTTTTCACATTTTGTTCATTTTTTTTAAACTTTCTAAACACACTACTTTATTTTATGGCCATATTTTACATAGCCATTTAAATGATCAAATTTTTTCTATATCTTTATCAATTTAAAATGAGCAATTTAAAATTCAATTTCTATTTCCTTTATCAGGTAAAATTTCAAACAATTTTACCAACAACCTAAAAACAATTTCATAAAACATATCAAATTATATAAAAACCAATTATGAAGTACATACTGAAACAAAAATTACATATAAAACATATAGCCATATCTCCTACAAGATTATCAAAATATTTACTGAACATCAAATCATAATTTATAAAAACTTTTAAAACATCTACTGAATAAATTCAAACACCTTCCCATATTGATTATAATATTTAAATACATATTTTAATAAAAACGTTTACTGAAACATATTTAACCTGTTTACCCCTATCCTCAATCATTTACAAAATCTACAAATTTATTTAAATTCATTTAACCCTTTGATTAGAAAACATTTAACCCTTTGGTTACGATTTGATTAACCCTTTTGGCATGAAAATCCACATAACGAAATTTATTAATATTTATCAAAACATAGTTAAACCCTTTTGAACTGATCCTTGATCATTTACAAAGAAATTTACAAATTTTAAAATTCATTTAACCCTTTTTATATATAATCAAAAAACCCTTTAGTTATCATTTGGTTAACCCTTTCTTCATTTAAATTATAAATACTGAGTTTTGTTTACAACTTATTTAATCATAGTTAAACCCTTTTAATGTAAAAATATGTAACCCTTTGGTTACCATTTGAATTAACCCTTTCTTCATGAAAATTATAAATACTGAAATTTAATTAAAATTTATTTAAAATTTATCGATGCAATTTCTGAAGGAAATTGATATTTAATAAATTTTGTATACCATAGCTAAATGGCTACAAGCCCATTTGCCTTTATTTTAGAACTTACATTTTTAAACCAATTTGCAAAAATTTCAATTTTCTTTCTAAGTTACTCTACCACCAAGATATTATTTTAAATACACATAAATCATGAAATAAACAATATATATATACTTATAATTCAAAAAAGAAAACTTATATTAACATATTAAAATTGGTTAGCTAGACCCACTTACAAATTTAAAATCTCTTGTTTAACTTACCCTTTTATTGTACCTTGTAAAATATTTAAAATCTACCCATATTAAAATCATTTCCCCTTATTCTTACTCAAACCTTGGTTTGATTCAATTTATTTTATACACATATATAATTTCACCCTTTTCTAAATAAAATCAAAGGTTTACATTTAAAAGCTTCAATTTGTTAGAACCCTTGTTTATTTTAAATGAAAACAATTTATGTCAATTTGCTTCATATGGAAAAGTGTCGTAATGACTTCTTCTAAATAAAATACCAATTTAGTTTAATTTAATTATATGAAATAACACTCCTGTTTATAGGAGTACCTGAAACTAAAGCATAGCCTTCCAATCAGCTGTTGTAAACAATGGCCCTTGGTCCGCCATCTTGGATATTTACTTTTAGCAATTTATATTTAACTTTATTTCAACACATCTTTTATTTAATTTCTTTACACCTTCATAAGATTTTAAACTCTTTAATTAATTTAAATCCTTTTATTTGATTTGCTTATTTAAAACCCTTTCCCTTTACATAAGTTCTAATCTAAAATTTCTATTTCCCTTACATACATAAAATACAACATAAATTCTGCATTTATGGCCTCGCCATCTTGAAACCCCCCACTCTTTAAAACAAAGCCACCAGCATTTACTTGTAAAATTTAAAGTTTACTGTTAATGATTTGAAAATTTATTTAAATTTTATAACATTTTCCCAATTTAGAAAAAATTCTTCAAATTAAAATTTTAATTTGCAAAGGGAAAACAATTTAGATCTGACCTGATTTCACACAAAGCATGGCTTGCCTATCTTCTCCCTCTCTTCTCCGTCTCTCCCTTTGTCCTCCAACGGGGTGGGGAAAATCCGGCTTGGCTGTTGCTTTGTTCCCACGTAAGAATACTTGGATGCTTCCCACGCGTTGCCGCCATCTTTGAAATCCTCCATCCCTTTGTGTGTCTGCTAGGCCTCAGGTAGATCCGCTCGCTTCACCCTTTGGTTGAATCCTTCCATCTTCTTTCTTCAATGCTATTCGCACCTCTTTTAAATTTTAACGGTTACCAGTAAAATTTTAGCTTTAAGCCCTTCTTTTAACACAGTTCTTGGGCATTTCTTAACACAGAAAATAAATAGAAAAATCTTTTAAAAACGTTTATCAATTTAGTTAAATTTTGTTTAATTTTGTTAGAAATTTAGACTCACACTTTTAAAACTGTTTGCTAGGTTACACTGTTCACATCGCCTTGTCTTTCTAGTAAGGCTGCAACACACACATTTAACGACGCTCGCACATAATTTGATGGAAATTTATGGGAAACCCCTTTCGCAGCGATCTTGAAATGCGAAAGGGCCCCATACACGAAATACAGCGTCACGACATCTCAACGAAACGAACTTTCCCTAGCCACTCATAGTTTTTGAACTATTAACGGTAACAAAAGTATTGTTCATTGTTTTACCGGAGCTACGCCCGACACCGACCTTACCCTTCGAGAGTCCTGGTTTAGCTGGGGCTTCAACAGACGCTTGGCCTGCTCAACCCCCGGGAAAACACCCCCACCTGCAGTCCGTTCCCACGAGTTGACAACCAATAGGGATCTTAAATCGATGTCGCCTGATCGGCGCGCGCACTTCTTTTGTACTAGTGCGTAACGGCTCGCAGAATTGATAGACCGATCGATTTAATCCATTTTTTCGATCAAGCCGTATAACTCTTTAAGGGTGCTTCTGATGGAATTTTATTATTCTTTATTTTTGATTTTTCTCGTCTTGCTTTATCTCTGGAAATGTCGATGGTAACTCTAGGCCAATTTTGACCATCTTCCCCTTGCAAACGGCCTTAAATTTAAGTTTCAAACCCTTCCCACGGTGGCTTGGTTTGTTTTACTTACAAGAACTTTAGACTCTTTATGTTTTACATTTTATCTTTTTGCGGCATGTATTCCCAGAGAATATTGCCCGCCGCAAGATCCCCCTTTAAAATTGAGACAAACAAAATTTTTTGCAAGTATCTCCAAAAAAAAAATTACTTATACAAAAAAAAAATTTATTTTTCGAGATTTACCTGTTTTCCTATTTTATTTGTGGGTGCTAGCTAACTCTTAATTTACCTTACTTATATATCTATTTGTCCTTGGTCCTCTTCTACTTCTTCTCACTGAAACACTTAAAACACTTTCACAATATTAATAAGTACAACCCTAAGTATATACATTTTTATAAAACTCACAACTCTCACTGTTCACTCACAGGCTTGATACAATAAATCTGATCTTGTTTTCTCTTTGCTTTATTTTTTAAAAGTTAAAAAATTTAAAATTTTTCTTAAATTTTCCATTTTTTAATTTTCCTACATTTATACCCTCGTTAGTGGCTTTATTTTATTTTTTCATTACATACTTATAAACATTCTACATTTCTTATAAATACACTCCAAAATATCTAACCAAGTTCTTACAATTTATCAGCAGTTATTTACTTACGCTCCTTATCTTGAGTGAGGAACGATGTTCAGGTGTTCCCCTCTCACTCTCTGGCGCTGTCCCTATCAGCTGGCGTTATCTTGCCTACGCATTAGTCGGCCGCTCCACACAGCTGTGACCTTGTGTAGCAAAGCTACTTCCTCATCTTTTTTGCTTGGGTCAATGCTCTTACTGTAAACACAACTTTGGATCGATATTTGTTGCACTCAGGCAACCTACATTTTTTGTATTGACGTCAGGTCAGCTATCAGGCTTCCTTGTTTATTATTAGTCTACGTATAATTTTATATCTTTAACATCGTACCTTCCTCTTACTTTATTTGTCACAATATTGGCCACTTCATAGGTCTTACGCCCTAGTTTCCTGGTTATTTTAAATGGGCCTTCGTAAATCAATAGTAACTTTTCTGTCTCTTTTCTTTGCACATTGGAGCGGTTATGTCTAGTGATTAACACTAGGTAGTTGACTTGGAAGTGCGTCTCCTTACAGGTTCTATTTGTCCTTGCCGCTCTGTAGTCTCCCTTAGTCCTAATTCGCTGAAATACTTTCTGAAGCATCTCCCTCCTAGTCTCCACTACCGCATTCCTACAATCCTCAGGGATATATCCTTCCCATACATAGTTTGTTTCCACTCCCCAGTGGACCATTGCCGGCGTGTAGCCTGTGATCTCGTGTGGCATTTGGTTATGATTTTTTTCTATGTATTGCAAGTATTTTTGCCATGAGGATTGTGCATTACTACAGTATGTCCGTAAAATTCTTCCCAAATCTCGATTTATACGCTCGGCTAAATTTACCTGGGGATGCCGAACAGGGATAAGAATGTGTCTCACACCTACTGCCTCGATCCATTCTTTCCACTGTTTGGAGGTAAATGCCGCGCCGAAATCGGTAAGAATTTTAATCGGTTTTCCCACTGTATTAAAATACTCAGTCATGCGATCGATGGAGGTTTTGGAGTTCGGGCTTTTCACAGCGTATAATTTTAGGAACTTTGAGAACACGTCAAGGATCACTAGTACGTGTCTCGCCCCTCCTATACTCCTGGGTAGGGGCCCTAAGAAGTCTACGGCAACCATTTCCCCTGGTTGTTGTGTAAGGATTGGTCTTGTTAATGCTTGTGAGTACCTGTTAGTATGCTTGGCGTATTGACATATTTTGCATCTCCTTATCACTTCCATAACCCTTTGGTACATATTCTTCATATAGAAGCTCCGACCTAGCATTTTTGCCAATTTATTTCTCCCAATGTGCAAGTACACCTGGTGTACTTCGTTTATGAGTGGCTCAATGTTCCCTTCTGGAATCACTATTTTATTTTTTCCTCTCACTTTAAAGCACAAATATCCCTCTATTACCTCGTATCTCGGGTACCTTTGTATATTTTCTGTTATATTATTTAAATCTATTTGTTCCCTTTGTCCTTCTTTCAATGATAGGATTATTTGTCTCAAGGGTCTCTCGCTTTTCATTTCATTTAGCCTGATAACTGCCTGCTCGTTCTTTAGTTTTCCGATCCCACTTTGTGCCTGGTACATGCGGCTGACCGTATCGCAAGGTATGTTCTCCTTGCCAGGGCAGTGAATAACGGAGGGTTGGTACTCTTGGATTGCTAGTGTCCATCTGGTGATGCGAGAGTTGGTGAAGTTGCAGGTGTTTAAAAATTGCAATGCCTTGTTATCAGTGATGATGTGCAACGGCGCTCCTAATATAAGTGGTCTAAATTTCTTGAGGCCGTGCACTATGGCCAGCAGTTCTTTCTCGCACACGCTGTATGACAATTCTGCTTTCTTGAGGGTCCTACTAGCGAATCCAATAACCACCAAATCCCCGTTATCGTCCTTTTGGTAGAGTTGACTTGCTATCGCTATGTGGCTGGCATCCGTTTGTAGGAAAACATCCTGCCCTGCTCTTGGGTGTGTAATCGTTACTGCCTCGAGAAACAACCCTTTGACACGATCAAAGGCCGCCTGCATGTCTGAGTTCCAAATCCAGGGTTGTAGCTTGCGCAGGAGCTTCAAAAGAGGTGAGGTTTCCTGTGAATACTTGCTTGTAAAACGAGCATAGTAATTCACAAATCCTAGAAACGATTGTAATTGCTTTTTATTCTTAGGCACTGGGAAATCGTGTATTGCCTGTAGCTTCTCTGGGTCTGTTCGTACCCCTTCCTGAGTAAAGATGTATCCTAGGAATTTCACCTCCTCCTGACAGAAAAATGTTTTTCTTGGATTTATTGTCAAGTTTCCTTCCCTGAATTTGGTGAAGATCGTTCGTAAATGTTCGAGGTGCTCCTCGAACGTCTCAGACAAGCATAACAGGTCGTCGACGTATGCTAGAATGTTTTCCTCTAATTCCTGTCCCAGCGTCAAATCCACCGTCCTAACCAATGCCGCTAAGGAGTTCTGTAGTCCGAAAGGCACTACCTTGAAGTTGTACACCTTGTTGTTGAAGAGGAACCCCGTATACTTCTTGGAGTCGTGTGTAAGAGGTATTTGCCAAAAACTAGACGTGAGATCAATCTTGGAGATATACCTCTTACATCTTCCTTTCCTTAGAATCTCGTCAATCGCTGGTGCGCTTTCGTAATCTGGTACAGTGATGTCATTTAGTCTCCTAGCATCAAGGCATAGTCTGATGGACTTGTCTGGCTTGAGGACCATTACCATCGGGTTGATGTATGGCGTTCTTGACCTCTCAATGATGTCGTTGGCTAGCATAACGTCGATTTCCTGTTGGACCTGTTTCCTATAGTTTATAGGGATCGGATAACTCCTTTTTATAAATGGTTTATCCTCATATATTTTCAATTTATGTTTATACCTATTTGACCTTCCTGGAGTCTCGCTGAATACCTCTTTGTATTCCTTTATTAATTTTTCCAGCCTTTCCTCCTGAGTCTTTGTGAGAATTGAGTTATTTTTATCCTGCTGCTGTATTGTACTTAAGTTTCTTACATTGTATACTCGACGTGGTTTCAGTGTTTGGCCATTTTTAAAATTTTTGTGTTTCTTTCTCTTTACTCTACTCTTCCAATTTACAACTCCTAATCTCCTCCTCATCCTGTATCTGGGTCTAGTTCGTTTTGCCTTGTCCTGAGTTCTCTTTTCTCCTCCTTTTTCCTTCCTATTACGCTTGTTTTTCTTGTCCTCTGGCTCGCTCGCATCCTTGTTTCCTTCCGGGATTTCCGCATGGTCGTAGGAACATCCTGGGCCTCCTTGTCCTCTCTGTACTTTTCCTCCTATTTCTTCCTCTTGTCCTTTATACTTTTGGTGCCTACTTTCGGCTTTCTCGGGCTCTGCCCTTTTTTCCGCCCTAGTTCCACGTGTATGACCTTCTTTGCGCCTCCCTTCCGGCACATTTCTGTCTGCCTTGCCATCGGCTCCTCTTCTTTTGCTTACAGCTGCTGCTCCCTTCTTGCTTTCACTTTGCTCTGTTACTTTTGCCTCCTGGCCTTCTGGTTTTCCCTTTTTCTCCTGTTCACTACCTCTCTGTGTTAATTCTGTATCTTGTTTGTCTTTTGCCACTTCTGCTCCAACATTTCCTTCAGATTGGGATCCATGTCCCAATCCCCCCCCGAGACTCGGCCACTCCGGGTTCTCGATCGGGTTAACGACGTCAGCCTGGTGTTCGGCTGGCGCCAGTACAAGCCCCTCTTCTTCGCTTGTACCAATCCATCCCACCTTGTCGATTTTTGCTCTTCTACTAATCTCTTGGAGCTCTCCTGGATGGTCTTGTTTAGGTCTTATGAAGTCGAGACTGGCCATCTCTCCTTCGACCTCGAAAGTCATGAAGCGTCTCTCCATGTTGATACGGGCTTTCAGTCGATGTAACAGATCGCAACCCATGACAATTTCCGCTCGTAAGCGTTCCACCACCATGAAGCTACTTTCTATTACATGACCTCCCATACTCAGAGGAATAAAAGCCTGCTTACGGACTCTTATCTGGGGTGTCTTCACCGCCATAATAATGCCCGTATTGCTTACCGGCAATTCCAAGAATTCTTTCCCTTGGCGCTTCAGCTCGTTATACAGGTTGCCCTGTATAACGGACACGTCCGCGCCGGTGTCAATCTCAACACGCACTACCTGTTGCCAGATAGCGCCCATGAGTGCAGGGCATTCCTCAGAATTCTGGGATTGTCGGGGCAACAAACCTTCCTCCTCGAGCAGGTCGTCTCGTATCTCCATATTGAGACCTCCTAACTTCCTTGTTTGTTCCAAATCTGGCTGTTGAGCTGTGGCTCTTATCTTTTCTGGCTTTTCATCTCCTTCTTTATTTTCCTGATTCGGAGTTTCTTCTAGTTTGCTTGCATTTCTGTTTCCTTCTTGGATCTTGGCTAGGTCACTGGAACTCTTTGGGCCTCCCTGTTTTGCAGCTTCCTGCTGCCTACTATTTTTCTCAATCTCTTCCTTTCTTCCTCCTTTACTGTTACTGGGTAGCTGTTCTACAGCATCCTTGGGCTCAGCCCCACCCATCGCCCTGTTTCCACTCTGTTCCCTTTTGCCTTCTCCTTCCAGCACGTTTTTGCTCGCTTCCCTGTCAGATGTAACTCCTTTTTGTCTCTCTTTTTCTTTTACTATCCTTTTACTCTTCTTTATACTACTAATACTCTTTTTTATTTCTTTGTTCCGGGTCTCGGTTCCTTTTGCACGCCATTGTCTGTCTCTATGTTGTCTGTTCTCTTCTATTTCGCACGAGACCCTCCCGCCTCGTTTTTTGGACTCCTTGTCCTATTTCTTGTTTCCACGTTCTGCCTTGGAGGTGGTCTGGTCTCTCTCTCCGGCCTGGGGTTCCCATTGGTGTTGTTCCTTGGGTGAGGAGGCCTCATATTTGGAGGTGGAGTCTGTTGGTACCTAGGCGGCACCTCTCTCCCATTTATACCCCGGCTTCCGTTGTCCGTCTCCACGCCGTTCAGGAAATCAATGGCACTGGCCACTGACTCCCTATGAACTCCAAGGCTAGCATTCCGGACCTCCCTTCCGAAATGCGTCATCACCTTGTTCACAAGGTATCGCTCTGGTAGCGGCGGGTCCAAATTTCTGGCTTTGTTAACCATTACTACGAAGTATTCGGACTTGCTGTAGGGTCCCATTTCATAATACCTCCCAGTATCTAACTGCCGCCTTATTTTCTCTTGCGCTTCAAAACCCCAGTATCTGGCTAGAAACTTAGCCTTAAACTGTCCATACTGGTCTCCTGGATTCATAACGGCCTTCCACCAGCCTTCTGCCGTTCCTTTTAAATTTCTGACCACCATCTTCAGTTTGGTCTCCTCTTCTAACATGGGGTCTACTTCATCAAAGAGCTCCTCCATGCTCTTTATAAACGCTACCGGATCTTCATTATCTTTTCCATAATACTCGATCCTTTTTGCTCCTGCAAGCTCCTGATAATCCCAGGCCCGTGGTTTTACCCAGCTAACACTTGTCGCTTGTGCTCCTGCACTCCTTACTTTGTCCGCGACTCTTTTAACGCTGGTTTCCACTTTCTGTAGGCCTGTTTGCAGGTCCACGATTTTCTTGTCCTGCTCCAGTTGCTCCTCTTCCTCCTTTTCGATCCTTACTTGTAATTGATCGACTTTGCTCTCATAAGTCGACACTCTTGCGTCCATGCTCACCATGTGCTGGGCTATGTCGTCCTTATGACTTTTAAACTTTTCCGCCATCCTTTCTTGGAATTGTTTCATTTCTTCTCTATCCCTTTTTTCTTTTTCTTCTCGCTCTTTCTTTTCCTGTTCTTTCTCTTGTTGCTTCTTTTTTCTCCTGCCCTCTTTTTCTTCTGCTTCCCTTATCCTTCTCGCTTCTTCATTTTGCCATCTTAACTCGGCTTGTTCTCTCTCTTTATATCTCCTCATCTCTTCCTGTTCTTCCTTCTTCTCCCTTTCTAACCTCCACTCTTCCTTCTCCCTTTGTCTTTCTAACCTTTCCTGTTCTTCCTTCTTTTGCCTTTCTAACCTATCCTGTTCTTTCTCCTTCTGTCTTTCTAATCTCTCCTGTTCTTTTTCCTGCCGTCTTTTAGCCTCATCTTGCTCTTCCTTCTTTTGCCTTTCTAACCTATCCTGTTCTTCCTTTTGCTGTCTTTTAGCCTCATCCTGTTCTTTTTCCTTCTGTCTTTCTAGCCTATCCTGTTCTTCCTCTTGCTGTCTTTTAGCCTCATCCTGTTCTTCCTTTTGCTGTTTTTTAGCCTCATCCTGTTCTTTTTCCTGTTTTCTTTCTAATTTTTCTTGTTCTCTTTCTTTCCTTAGCATCGCCATTAGCTTCTCCATTTCACTTCTTTCCTGCTGCTTTTGTGTTGCCATGGCTTCTGTTCTGTTTATTTCCTTTTTGTTTTTAATCCTTTCCTTCTTTCTAAACCCTAATTCTAAACTTTTCTATAAAATCCTTTACTTTACATAAAAGTGTCGTTGGATGTCGTGCGTGTGTTTCCTATGCGCGCGTTCGTCTATGTGTTTGCTTCTTTCTACTTACTACTATTTACCCCTACTTTACTTTCTTAACTCTTTTAAAACTATTTCTCATACCAAACTATTTAACTCTTACTTTCATCTTCTTATCTTATTTTTAAATTAATTTACCAGTGTTTCAACCTAGAACTGCAATCTAACTCTTTTCTTTACCATTTTATTATTTATTTCTTACACTTCCTAAGTCGAATTTCGCCATGTCTTTTTATGATTTTAATAGAGACCGAAATATTTATACGGGAAAGTCCGCAACTTTACCCGTCGGCCCCACGTTGGGCGCCATCTTACTAACTGCAACGGACCGAGCCAGCACCCACACACGGCGCCGTCAACCCTTCCGTCGTTGACCAGCACGCGCGCGCAAGCCCGCCCACCAACCAACGCCCGTTGCAGAGCAAGAATTTTGAAACGAGCCGCTCGCAGCCGAAACCACGAACGCTGTGCAATGCTCGCCAAAATCTGCCAGAGAACAAGTCACTGGACTTAAAAAAGAAAAAACCTAACTTGCTGCGGATTCTACCCTTAACGGGTAAGTCGTCCCGGGGGATGGGTTCTTTTGAAAGACATCTGAACGGCGAAATGACCATAACAGCTGTAGGAGAGTGTAAGAAACTTGTTTAAAATAATACTCAGTTTGTTTGCAAGTTAGTTAAAAAATCTTTATTTTTTAATTTTAAAAAAATTTAAAATTTACTATTACAATGCACAGTCTGCAATTTATTTGACTTAAAAATATCATTTGTGTTGGTTCTTAACACAGTTAAGAAACCATACTCTGCTTATTTTAGTTGACATTTAAAATTTAAATTAAGAATTTACGATTTCAATTTCCTTTCAATCGGAGTATGCCAAAGCGTAAAACTTTGCTCTACTTGACGGTCAATCTTACTTGTCGAAAATATAACCCTTTACAACTTGTCATAATTTTATTTTATTTTCCCAGGTTCTCAACCTTGCGATTTTAAACGTCAATATATGGTTTTGTTTACCTAACTTTTTACTGAAAATTTAATTGTTACAAATTACAAATATTCGTTGATTCAAGCAAAGCCTTACTTTTCAACACACTCCGAAAGATCCCTACTTTTCACATTTTGTTCATTTTTTTTAAACTTTCTAAACACACTACTTTATTTTATGGCCATATTTTACATAGCCATTTAAATGATCAAATTTTTTCTATATCTTTATCAATTTAAAATGAGCAATTTAAAATTCAATTTCTATTTCCTTTATCAGGTAAAATTTCAAACAATTTTACCAACAACCTAAAAACAATTTCATAAAACATATCAAATTATATAAAAACCAATTATGAAGTACATACTGAAACAAAAATTACATATAAAACATATAGCCATATCTCCTACAAGATTATCAAAATATTTACTGAACATCAAATCATAATTTATAAAAACTTTTAAAACATCTACTGAATAAATTCAAACACCTTCCCATATTGATTATAATATTTAAATACATATTTTAATAAAAACGTTTACTGAAACATATTTAACCTGTTTACCCCTATCCTCAATCATTTACAAAATCTACAAATTTATTTAAATTCATTTAACCCTTTGATTAGAAAACATTTAACCCTTTGGTTACGATTTGATTAACCCTTTTGGCATGAAAATCCACATAACGAAATTTATTAATATTTATCAAAACATAGTTAAACCCTTTTGAACTGATCCTTGATCATTTACAAAGAAATTTACAAATTTTAAAATTCATTTAACCCTTTTTATATATAATCAAAAACCCTTTAGTTATCATTTGGTTAACCCTTTCTTCATTTAAATTATAAATACTGAGTTTTGTTTACAACTTATTTAATCATAGTTAAACCCTTTTAATGTAAAAATATGTAACCCTTTGGTTACCATTTGAATTAACCCTTTCTTCATGAAAATTATAAATACTGAAATTTAATTAAAATTTATTTAAAATTTATCGATGCAATTTCTGAAGGAAATTGATATTTAATAAATTTTGTATACCATAGCTAAATGGCTACAAGCCCATTTGCCTTTATTTTAGAACTTACATTTTTAAACCAATTTGCAAAAATTTCAATTTTCTTTCTAAGTTACTCTACCACCAAGATATTATTTTAAATACACATAAATCATGAAATAAACAATATATATATACTTATAATTCAAAAAAGAAAACTTATATTAACATATTAAAATTGGTTAGCTACCCACTTACAAATTTAAAATCTCTTGTTTAACTTAACCCTTTTATTGTACCTTGTAAAATATTTAAAATCTACCCATATTAAAATCATTTCCCTTTATTCTTACTCAAACCTTGGTTTGATTCAATTTATTTTATACACATATATAATTTCACCCTTTTCTAAATAAAATCAAAGGTTTACATTTAAAAGCTTCAATTTGTTAGAACCCTTGTTTATTTTAAATGAAAACAATTTATGTCAATTTGCTTCATATGGAAAAGTGTCGTAATGACTTCTTCTAAATAAAATACCAATTTAGTTTAATTTAATTATATGAAATAACACTCCTGTTTATAGGAGTACCTGAAACTAAAGCATAGCCTTCCAATCAGCTGTTGTAAACAATGGCCCTTGGTCCGCCATCTTGGATATTTACTTTTAGCAATTTATATTTAACTTTATTTCAACACATCTTTTATTTAATTTCTTTACACCTTCATAAGATTTTAAACTCTTTAATTAATTTAAATCCTTTTATTTGATTTGCTTATTTAAAACCCTTTCCCTTTACATAAGTTCTAATCTAAAATTTCTATTTCCCTTACATACATAAAATACAACATAAATTCTGCATTTATGGCCTCGCCATCTTGAAACCCCCCACTCTTTAAAACAAAGCCACCAGCATTTACTTGTAAAATTTAAAGTTTACTGTTAATGATTTGAAAATTTATTTAAATTTTATAACATTTTCCCAATTTAGAAAAAATTCTTCAAATTAAAATTTTAATTTGCAAAGGGAAAACAATTTAGATCTGACCTGATTTCACACAAAGCATGGCTTGCCTATCTTCTCCCTCTCTTCTCCGTCTCTCCCTTTGTCCTCCAACGGGGTGGGGAAAATCCGGCTTGGCTGTTGCTTTGTTCCCACGTAAGAATACTTGGATGCTTCCCACGCGTTGCCGCCATCTTTGAAATCCTCCATCCCTTTGTGTGTCTGCTAGGCCTCAGGTAGATCCGCTCGCTTCACCCTTTGGTTGAATCCTTCCATCTTCTTTCTTCAATGCTATTCGCACCTCTTTTAAATTTTAACGGTTACCAGTAAAATTTTAGCTTTAAGCCCTTCTTTTAACACAGTTCTTGGGCATTTCTTAACACAGAAAATAAATAGAAAAATCTTTTAAAAACGTTTATCAATTTAGTTAAATTTTGTTTAATTTTGTTAGAAATTTAGACTCACACTTTTAAAACTGTTTGCTAGGTTACACTGTTCACATCGCCTTGTCTTTCTAGTAAGGCTGCAACACACACATTTAACGACGCTCGCACATAATTTGATGGAAATTTATGGGAAACCCCTTTCGCAGCGATCTTGAAATGCGAAAGGGCCCCATACACGAAATACAGCGTCACGACATCTCAACGAAACGAACTTTCCCTAGCCACTCATAGTTTTTGAACTATTAACGGTAACAAAAGTATTGTTCATTGTTTTACCGGAGCTACGCCCGACACCGACCTTACCCTTCGAGAGTCCTGGTTTAGCTGGGGCTTCAACAGACGCTTGGCCTGCTCAACCCCCGGGAAAACACCCCCACCTGCAGTCCGTTCCCACGAGTTGACAACCAATAGGGATCTTAAATCGATGTCGCCTGATCGGCGCGCGCACTTCTTTTGTACTAGTGCGTAACGGCTCGCAGAATTGATAGACCGATCGATTTAATCCATTTTTTCGATCAAGCCGTATAACTCTTTAAGGGTGCTTCTGATGGAATTTTATTATTCTTTATTTTTGATTTTTCTCGTCTTGCTTTATCTCTGGAAATGTCGATGGTAACTCTAGGCCAATTTTGACCATCTTCCCCTTGCAAACGGCCTTAAATTTAAGTTTCAAACCCTTCCCACGGTGGCTTGGTTTGTTTTACTTACAAGAACTTTAGACTCTTTATGTTTTACATTTTATCTTTTTGCGGCATGTATTCCCAGAGAATATTGCCCGCCGCAACACACACACAACATACACACACTACATATTATTATTATTATATATATATTGTACAATATATTGGTTTGTTTAATGAAGAAACCTTGAGGTTTTAAAGGTTTCTGTTTGCTTCTGAGTTGATAACTAAGGTGGCCTCCATCTTGTAACGTGTGACTTGATTTCATCACTGAATACATAATGACGTGTATTGCATTACCAGATCAAGATTGAGGCCATTTTACAAATCAACCGGTTAGTTTACGTTAGAAAACTCTATTTATCATTTATTTCATAACTGAACCTAATACAGCCAGACACTTTGTAGGTATCGTAATGTAGATATATTTTAATGTCATACAACATAGTACCTTGTTTTATAACGATTTCTTAAGTGTATAGAGCTTTGTAGGTCTTTATTTTTCCGGAATAAAACTATTTTGTTTCTTCTTTAAAATGACGTGTTAAAAAAATATATATATAATTTTGTCTGTATTATTGAGGACTTTTTACTTGTCCAAGTAAGATTTATACTGTAATTTAATTTCCATTTAAAGTAACTATAGTTTTTCAAATACGTGTATAACCTAACCTACTCTTCAAATATGTGATATTTTCTAAAAATGTGTTGTGTTTTCTCTGTGTGATGTAAAAAAAAATTAAAATATTATAATGGCAAGGTTCCCCACCAGATTTATGACTCACGGGTTGTCCAGTTTACAAGTCCGTTCACATTTGTGCGGTCGCAACAGCCGCACCTTACTTGTAAAGCCTAGAATCTTCTAGAAGTGAAGTGGCAAGAAATGACAAGAAAATACTAAACTCTGAAAACCGATTTATAGAAGGATTTGTTAAGCGTGAAGTGTATTAAGTTCTTGTATTGTAGTGAAGAGAGTAAAGCATTAGTGACAGTTTTAAAGATAGTGACAATATGTGTTAAGTGTAAATAGATTATTAGTGAACCTGCTAATAGTCTGAAACAGACTACTGTATATTAGGTATTTATTATTGTACCTTGTTAAAACAGTATTTGGAAGATTTTATAAATTTTAGGTGTGTATGTAATTTAAAATTTGTAGATTCACTGTAAGAAGGTAACAATAGCAAACGTTATAAAACTAAAACTTTGCTGATATTTCCTTAGTGCTTTACGTAAAGGTTTTATTTATTCTTCAGAAGATAAAGAGTAGAACTTTGTTAAATTTAACATAGGGCTAATTTGGGAGCTAATACTGATAATCATTGTTAAATCACTTGACAAAATAAGATTTTTATTACATATCAATTATTAACATATTACAGCTGTATAACTTTAAGATTTTAGCGTCATTTACAACAATCTTTTAAACATTTGACGATAATAAATCTCAATTTATTACTGTTTGAATGTAATAAATAACGATCAAATGTGGTTGGTTACTTTTTTTTTGTTGGTTTTTTAGTCTTGATAAAGACCATATTTATTGACGCAGTAACGTCGACAAACAGCAATAAATAGCTGTTATGAAAACTTGCCTTTAAATGCATTACAATCCCGATTGTTTAGAAATATACAGAGATGATTATAAAGTAGATCACGAGTACATAATTTGCTTACACATAAACACAAAATTAGCGTCAACTCTGCTCAGGATAACAAGTTAAAAAGACATTAAAACAAGGGTAAATAAAGTAATTATCTTTGTTGTTTTGATAAAACAATAATGCATCGCAGAAACAGTGATTTATAGTTCAAGTAAATCCCGCACTAGAGGTTTACAGTTGTTGTCTATCGTTAATAAACAGATTGCATTAGTCTAAACAACCATTTTCAATTATAATTGTTTGTTTTGTGCGTTTATGTAATTATTTAATATTTTACATTTTTGCATTGTTGGTTTAATAATAATATAGATATTATTCAAACAAGTAATGGAATATTTACATTGATAATTTATTCATTTTCAAAATGCAATCACTTCTTGAAAAATTTAATTTCAGTGAAGTTTATACTGTAAATATTAAATACTTGATACAGATAATAAATATATACGTTGCTAGGAATTGTTCCGGTTATTGTAATATTTTGTTAAACAATAATTCTGTAAATTAATTCTAGGGAATATAAATCTGGGTAAAATTCATTGAAAGTTTTGAATGTAAATCAGAAATAAACATATACAGTTTCACAATAACACATTTAATCGCGGTGATACGTGTTTCCTCTGCACTGCTGTCATCATTACTGTCTAACGTCTGATCACTGATTTGGTACTATAATGAAGCCTCTAATGAAGACATGTGAGACTATGGGTGTTAATATCTGAAGTACGATCTATTCTGAAATTACCACAGAAGCCAACCTCAATCATCCTAGATAGTGAAATGATTAAGGTAAATTATTTCTAGGCAATACAATGATTTGGATAATATTTACATTAAATAATTTTAAAAAATTCTTAATTTAATGACTTCTGTAAAATAATTCTATCTAGTATAATATGTTAGGTAAATTAATATCTACGTAATAGAGTAGTTTGGATAATTACTTTTTGGTAATTTAATGAAATGGGTGAATTAATGTAATGTAATAAAAACTAAAGTGAACTTAATGTAATGTAATGATTTTACTATTTAAATGTAGGTTAAATATATTAATTTGAGCAATTTAAATCTAGGCAAAATAGAAAATTTCAAGAAATTAATAATAGGTGCTATAATGATTTGGATAATAATAATTCTAAGCAATATAATGATATGGATAAATCAATTCTATGGATTATAAATATTTTAATTAATTTATGTAAACATTATAATAATTTGGGTTAATTTATTCTGTTTTACAAACATTTAAAGATTGAAAAAAAGTTTAATAATGCAATAGTACTATTTAACAACCTATTAATAAATTTAGTAATAAAATATATTGTTATGTTAGAAATTTGAATAAAACAAGAATATATATGTATATATATATATATATATATATATATATATATATATATATATATATACAATTCAAATTTTGGACAATGTAATCACAGAAAAATAATTTATTTTATAGATTTATTTCGGTTTAAATACAATTATAGTTCTTAATGCAGCATAATAAATTGAGTAATTTGGTATGATTATGACAAAACTTTGATATATACAGTATATATATATATATATATATATATATATATATATATATATATATATATATATATAACAACATACGTTAATCAAATACAAGAATATTTAATAATTTATATTCAACGATTTTCGTTGGTAAACAGTACCAACATCATCAGGAATGAAAAATACAATAATGCAAGATATAGGCCTAAAACATATGTTAAATTAGAAATAGAGTTGTTGCTATATTTATACAAATTGCCAAGTTAAATTTGTTATTATTACTGTATTTATATATTTCGAATGCTTCATATATATTCATTCTTAATCCTTTATTAAATTCTTTTATAAGTTTTATATTTTCAATATTTGGAAATTGGTGCTTATTATTAATACAATGATTTGCAAAATTTGATTTATATATTTCTGGATTTATATAAGCATTCAAATGTTCTTTATATCTTTCTTCTAATTTTTTCTTGGTTTGACCTATAAGTTGTATTACAGTTTTAACATTCTAATTCATAACACCACTTTTTCCATACATATATTTGTTTTGTTATTGTTATTTATCATATGTTTATTATTTTGTTATTAGTTTTGTTTGCAATTTTGATATTTATATTTTTAAATAATTTGGTGATCTTTTTCATTTCATGGTCTATAAATAAAAATGAAGTCCATATTGTATTGTTATTATTTTTGTCAATTAAATTATTATGTTGTTTATTAAAAATATTATATTTAAGTTTGTCAACACTTTTCTTTTTATAACAGTTTTCTAATGCAATTTCATAAATTATGTTTTTTCTCTTATTTTATTTTCTTCATTCATGGGGATTTTATGCATACTATATAATAAGTTATATAAAGCAGTCATTTTTTTGATTATATGGATGATTAGAAGTATTTGGTATAATTTGGTTTGTTAAAATTGGTTTACGGTATATCATATATTCAAAACTTTCATTTTTTCTTATTATTGTTAAATCTAGAAAATTAATTTTATTATTTGTTTCAGTTTCTTAAGTAAATTTGATTTTATTATTAATTTTATTTATTTTATCCAAATTATTTGTTAAATTTATATTATTATTGTTTGATAATTACATTCCATCATCTACATAGCGAAGCCAATAAGAATTTTTATCATATATTTTTATAGTTTCATTTATTATATTATCTGAATGTTGTAAAAATATTTCAGATAATATATTTGATAGTGGCGAGCCCATAGCAATACCATCTTCTTGTTTATAAATTTTGTCATTGTACGAAAAATAATTTTCATTTAATATTATTTTGAGTGTATTTAAAATTTCTAATGGTTATTTTTTATCTTTCTCGTGTTCTAATATTAAATGCAAATTATTTTTTATACAATACTAATAACAAAGTAATAAACATAATAAATAACAATAAAAAAACAAATATATTTATGAAAAAGGTGGTGTTATAAATTAGAATGTGAAAACTGTAATACAACTTATATAAGTCAAACCAAGCGAAAATTAAAAGAAAGATATAAAGAACATTTGAATGCTTATATAAGTCCAGAAATATATAAATCAAATTTTGCAAATCATTGTATTAATAATAAGCACCAATTTCCAAATATTGAAAATATGAAACTTATAAAAGAAATTAATAAAGGATTAAGAATGAATATATATATATATATATATATATATATATATATATATATATATATATATATATATATATATATGAGGCATTCGAAATATATAAATACAGTAAAAATAGCAAATTAATAAAAGATAAATACATTCTAAACTTGATACTATATTCAATCTCTATAATGTTGCAGCAACAAAATAAACTTGGCAATTTGTATAAATATAGCAACAACTCTATTTCTAATTTAACATATGTTTTAGTCCTATAGCTTTCATTATTGTATTTTTTATTCTTGATGATGTTGGCACTGTTTACCAACGAAAAGCTTTGAATATAAATTAATAAATATTCTTGTATTTCAATAACCTATGTTGTTTTAGATTATTAAACTAGAAATACATTATATATATATATATATATATATATATATATATATATATATATATATATATATATTAAACGAATTATTTTACCACCACGGTAGGAAAATGATATACATAGGCCTACTGTACTTTTGTGTCAGCTGTTAATGCTGTTATGGATGCGTTATTTCTTTACTTTCCGCAGCAACGTGAGAATATTTTTAGTCGCATAATTTTGAAAACATATAGTTTTCAAAAGAGTAATCAAAATATTTGGGTCTTCGACTATACCTGAATTTTAAATCCTAGCAAATTAGTCAACTATCGCGATAGTTTCAGTTGGTATATTGTTAGTCAAAAAGCGTCGGATCTTTTGGCTTCTGGTCGTTAAAAACCATGACAACAATACAACCATGTATGCCTATCACCGCAATATCTTTATTTAGGCGGAGAATATAGTGTCTCATAAGACATTAGGAGATCATACTTCTTACTTCAGGATGAAATTTCAATATAATTATTTTCATTGTTTTATTATTTGTAAGATAAACGTTGTTTATGATTTATTCCTGATTTATTAATTTAAAAAAACTTAAATGTGTGAAAAGATCTCAAGTTGTTAAAACTCTCCACTTTTCTACATTGTGAAATTTAATTCATATTTGTGTCCTTTTTACTTTTCACGTTTCTAGATATTCAACAGACTTCCTTCTATTGGTCCACACTCTGCTCATGTATATAGTTCAAATTTTAAATCGTTAATAAAATACTTTTTGATCATCTACTCAAGTTAAAATAATTTTTTTTAAATAGTTAATGACAATTAATGTAAATACAGTTTAATAATTAAATTTGATGAGTAAATTTTAGTTTTATATGGGAGGAAAAATCTTCACAATGTGGCAATATATTCAATATAGTTACTCGTCTCATTTGGCTTAAAATAAGTGATAACATATGATTTTATTTTATAAACTATGGAGTAAAACGGTTGTTTTAACGTATAGGCTATGTTACCTTATTTACATTTATTGTAATTATTTAATACAAAGTAACTAAAACAAAATGTGCCTTTCTTGACCTAAGTACGGATTGATTTTATAAAATGTTTGTTTATATTACTTGTATCTGATTATTCTCCTCCTTCTTCTTCTGCTCCTTGTTGAGGGTCAGCCAACTATATGGTATCTGCCAGTATATTTTTGCTTTTATTTATTTGTAACTATTTCTGATTGCCTTCGTTTAACTCGTATTACTCGTATTTAACTCGTCCTAATTACTGGTCTAAATATTTATCACTAATCTTTTTATTTCACCGTGTATGAGTATTGTTACATGCATTATTTTTGACATATACAATTTGATCGTATAGTTATTCAAATATTATTTACATTAATCCTTTCCCCATTCCGTTATAATTATTCATATAATGCTGTAAACAAACCTAAAGCTTTACAGTTACAAATTATGCCTTTATGATTAGATTACTTTACCTATATTTCACAAATAAGTAGGCTAGTGGAGTAAAATTAGGCTTATAAACGCCGAAGAGAAAGGTAAATATTTTCGATTTCACGGAGACCGCTTTAATGGTAGTAGTTGAAATTAACGTTTATATATCCAATTAACGGGCAATGGTCTGGAACACATTTTAGACAGTGTAGAAATGTCTTTAATAATTAAGCAGTTCTAGTGATTCCGTACAATATCCTGAGATTGATTTTAAGTCAATCTGAAAAGGATTTATTAAAGTGTAATCCTTTGAAAGCAGAATAATTTATTTAATGTATTTTGAAGGGGTATGTTGTGGAGAAAATAAAGATAAATTGAAATATTTTAAAATTAAAATTAAAAACGAAAAGAAATGGTTGTCAGGGATTTGTGTGTAGGTTATGGTAATGCGAAATCATAGATGTTAACACATAGAATACTCTGTGTTTTTCTTTGCAGAGAAATCTATTAAACGTTAGGCTACACATAATCTGCCTTCATTAAGTAATATGTTTAAACACTCTGCTAGTCACAAAAACAAAGAGTTTGAGTTTGAACCTTGAATATTGTGAACACAAAACGAAAATAGATGGTTTAAAGATATTTTTGTGTCGCTAAAACATTTCCGTGAAGTATGCAATTAAGAGAATCATTGGAGCAGAAAAATGGAATGAAATGTTCTTGAGGAAATTTTTATAATCGGTGTAAAGTCATAGCGTTACCAAAGGATAAACGTTCGTAAAATATTCATTAAAAATTCCTTTAACTAATTAAATAAAAACTACAAAGTAACAGTCAGAAGTGAATACATCATTTGAAGAATGGAGTTAATAGAGGTTTTAGTGAAGTCTAGCTATTATAGTTAGTAATGAAAGAGTGTATTTAGTAGGAAACCTTTATTAGAAGTTATTTACTGAATACAAATTTTATTTAACGAACTTAATTGAAATCGGTTCTTTATAAGGGTCAAATGTATCTGAGAAAGTTTAATTTCAAAAACTTGGAATAAAAAAAAACTCATTATTATATGGAAATAACTGTAATACGTTTCAATAAAATTAAATTTAATATATTTATTAACTGATAAAATATTGTGTAATAACATATTAACTTAATAAAGTAAAATAACCTACTTGTTAAAACATATATTTTACAATATGATCTATAATATATAATCAGCTGTTGTATGAAATCATAATTATGTTAACACTTAAATTAAGTCAAAATATGAGGGGCAACAATGATAGAATGAGGCGTGACGAATTAGATGATTTTTCTTCCGTGATAAACATATAGTCATACATAGCGAAAATAAGTATTCTCTTCAAACACGCAAATAAATGAAATATTAAAAGAAGTTGATAGTTGTGCTCAATAGACAATATCTTAAATAAATCTTTATCTCTGAATACGTCAGTCATTCCACCGTACTCCTCGTTAATGTGTTGAAAATAGTGATCTTCAAATAAAATGTGCCTTTCTTCGTTGAGGAATTATAAACAGGTTTGTAAAAATCGGACCTAAATAACAACCTCATAACCTTAGCAATTTTAATATCCGCGCATATTGCTATTAGTAGAAAAAACCAATCGCCCTGGAGAAACTATTGTGTATAAGGGATTATTCGTCACACGCTGTGCCAATTGCACATAACAAACATTTGTGTCCTGTTTGTTTCTACATGTAGGGTTTACATAATATGTTTGTAATTACATAGTACAAAGCCATCTCAATAATTGGCTGGACAATGAATGCTTATGAAACTGTTCTACATCTAATTTAGGTTCTGCAGTGTAGATTGTCGTTAGGGAAAATTGTTGATGGACTAAATTATTTTGAGTTTACTAATTATAGTAACCCAGATGTAACTGATTTGTTGACATGAATTTGAATTTTAATTTTCCCTAAGCTATGTTATGTTAGTAAAACCTGTGACAGTAACATGTGTTGCGAAATGTAATCCTGTAGTGCACTCTTTCTTATCAATAAAACCTAGTTAAAACGACTGTTTACAAAATCTATAACAATTGAGTTTTTAAAACTTATTGTAGCAATAAAATTTTGTTATTAACCTATAAAATAACATTTACCGGGATATCATATCAGTTAGTAACGAATGTTACAACTTCAATTAAATCCTATGGTATGCTACTAAATGGAAAACCAAATAAAATAGGTTATTAAAACTAGTTGCAGTAAAAGCGATTCTTCAATAAAATTTAAGAAATTACCTAACTTTGGGGGAATCACGAGTTTAAGGTCGATTAGGTTTAAGGTCGAATTCGAGAGTATAACTTTTTTACAAGTTAGATATTTATAAATATTGCTTTCTTATATTGTCCACTATCTCTTTATTATTGTTCATAGTATTCATTTTCAGCCGACTTGCATAATTTTCAATTACTTCACAATTGTTAAAAAATAAAAACCGATTTCTATTGTTTTATTCTCACACTGATTAGTACAAATTTAAATTTGCTAAACATTAAACATTCAACATAATGTTGAATTGAATGCAACATTACAATAATTTTTAGTTCAACCATTCACCTGTAACCGGAACATTACGTGTAAAACATTCTTGTCTGCTCATCGACAACGGCATTAAAAGCTTTTCTTTTAAAAATATCTAAACAGCGCTGTAAGTAGTCATTTTTCACCCCCACGTTCAGCTCTCGAGTGATTAAGTCTGTTTTTATGGCTATACGTTTATCATAGTTTTCATACACTAAGGGAGGGTTGAGGGTCGTTTAGAGGTTGAATAACGTTTGTGTGAGGAAATTAGCATATTCTATTCGATTAAAGGTGGGTTTTATAAATTACTTTTGCTTAGAAGTTCACTACTCACAACTGAATCAAATATTATTACTTATATTTGGTTTAAATTAAGCCTAGAAAAAGAAGGGGACGGTTTATATTTTATGTCACCTTTCAAGTCAGATGAATTTCTTAGGTGTCCTGTAAAACACGCATTGCGATAATCGCTCCCAATGGGTCACAAACTCTTCATTGCTAGATACAAATATATACACTTCAAAATAAACTTACTTGCATCATTTTTTATCCAGGTTTTTTAAACTGACTAAATGATATTTGGGCGTATTATAATTTATCTAATAATAATCGTTAATTTGTTTGGAATTTTAAAGTTTTTTGTTGGTATTTCAATATTTATAAATTACATTAAATGTAAACTTAATTTGTAGACAATATATTAAAGTTTTTTTTGGTATTTCAATAATTATAAATTACATTAATTGTAAACTTAATTTCTAGTCAATATATTAAAACCTTTAGTCAATAATTTAAAAATTAAATTAAATAATTGTTTTTAAAGATGCCATTTTTTTAAAAAGGTCTAAAAGCATAAAATAATTTTGCATGGCCCCTCTACAATTTTGAAGCAGAATTTTTAGGAGCTATAGAGATATATTTGTAATACTTGGAGAGAAAAACCTGGGGCGCAGCCAGTAAATAATACAAGCAGACAATCCGGATGAACACAGCTGATTTCATTGAATTGGAAATGGGATTCACTGTAATTAATTAATTTATTCCTCTACAACTGTCTTGAATTGCCTGAGCTCCCCGTCTTTCTCTCCAAGTATTACAAATAACTTTAGTTACAATACCCATTGCTCCATTCACAAAGTCCTTTTTCAATGTTTGTATTTGAGCATAGCATCACTCTTGCTCCTTTAAAAAGTTGCAACTCCTTTTGTAACCAGCCAGTCTTCTTGGTACCACTTAAAACAATGTTGTCACGTCAACATTATCGGCATTTCTTGTAGCATTAACTAGTACATTCTGAACGAAAATTTTAAAAATTCGTTCTCCACGGGCATAGTATTGCTCGTCGACGGCTACGTTGTGGTCATTAACTTGTGCACGAGTTGGATATATGCGGATTGCTTCCGCCCAAGCAAAGTGTGTGTGTGTGTGTGTGTGTGTATGTGTGTGTGTGTGTGTGTGTGTGTGTGTGTGTGTGTGTGTGTGTGTGTGTGTGTGTGTGTGTGTGTGTGTGTGTGTGTGTGTTATAAACAAGAAAAGTATGAGTTCAAGCACCGTACAACATGTGCTGGAAAAAAATCACTCTTAACAAACAACTACCTCTATCAAAAGTTTGTTTACGTATAACAGCACATTACATTATAATACACCTAAAACGTATCTAGTTAGAAAAGATTTTGTTATAAAAACAACTACAGCGTAAACTTTCTGAAAATTAAATTCAACGTTTGTGAAGTGAAACGCGTGTTCCATTGCCAGAAGTACAAGAAAAAACATTCAGTTTAAAATATGCCATATGTCAAAGATAGAACTAATCCGTCTGCTGTTATGGGTAAACGTATATTGTTTGTGCTTATTCAACCAATTCTCGATTTCAGTTTTGTCTTTAGCTCAAATATATATTTGTTGATAACAAAATGTATTCTAACAGGATACCTTGTAGGGATATTATAACCGGGAATATTAATGTAACAACCGTGACAAAAATTTAATTTTATACTGCGTGTGTGTGCGCGCGCGCGCGCGAGGGTGTGTTACTATCTTGAAGCTGCGTTTTACAGTTGCAATTTTAAAGCAAATATATTTTTATTTTTCATACTTTACAAATGATTAGCAAATGAAATAAATATAAAAATTGCAATCTATTTCGCCTCATAATTTCATATTAAATGTTCAAAGCGATTTCCTACAACTTCTATACAGCTTTGCATTTGTTTAATGACATTTGCAGCAATTTCTTTAAAAGGTTGTTCATTAGTATTTGTAATAGCGCTTTCAATATGTTTTTACAATTCCTCAGTGGTATGAGGATTGTATGAGGACTGCTATAGGACAAAGTCAAAAGGTGTAAGATCTTGCAATCTCGGAGATCATAAACCTTTCGATACTAATCGATTACTAAAATATTTTGCAGCGTTTCATTGCAGTGTAAGAAGCTACATTGCAGTCTTGTTGAAGCCAACATTCTCGTTCGTTCAAATTTAGCAACGCATAAGACTATTGTATTAAATCACGACAAACTGCATTGCATACAGTAGTATAAAAATAACGGTCCTATTATACAACGACGGAGGGAAATCTCACACTCTACACAGACTTTACGTGATTGCAATGTTTTTTCATGGAAAGCATGAGTGTTTGTAATTTTTCATATTCTACAGCTCTGACTATTCACTTAGCCATATAAATGGAACCAAGCTTCATCACAAAAAAAAAAAACACACACACACACACAGACCACACACAGACTTGAATATCATTTTTATTAACCAAGGATTGAAACCAACGATAATACTGCACATGTATTTGATAGTCCGTAACCTTTAGCGCATGAATTACACCAATAAGATAAGGATGCAAATTTAACTTTTTCGAAGCTCTGGAAACAGTGGTTGGTGTTAGCCCAGAACGTGATGATAATCTCCAAAGCGATGTTTTAGGCAATTGTTCAAATCTTCGAGAATTTCTCCGGTTAATTTTGTTGGCAGGCGAGATGATTTCTGATCAGTTTTAAGCATTTGTTTCATTATTTGCAATATTGTCAATTAATTTGGATCAGAAAAACGGGTAAAATCACAAGTCAACTTATCTTGCACACTTTTGTAAGATTTACACATTATACTAGTCTAGTCTCTACAATAAACCCGCATTCTTCTTTGCAAAAATAATGGTAACTAACAACGTTTCGAAATGACTTCTATGACAGCATCAATGCATGACTGGTACGTTTCAATTGTCTTAGGTAGTTTGCCTTGAATACACTGTCACCTTCTAACCGATTGGGAGACAGAAAATTTAGCTATTTATTACTTCTACCTTCTTACACTCAGGTTTGCGTCCTTATTAAACCACCCGCTATATGTTTTGCGGCGATTGAAATCACTCGTTTTGTTTAGAGCGTATGTTGAATGACGTTGACAAAATCGAAGTTGACTATCATTTAGTATTACCTCAAAATACATTTTACCAAATTATTTTTTAGTATATTGTAAGTGTTTCAATTGTGCGGTAATAGTTGACGGTATTTCAACACCTTCGTTTTTTCATACTTACAAATCTTAATAAGAGTTGCCCTTTAAACTAGAATACAGTTATATTAACCATTGAAAACCACAAATAGTTATTAGGACGTGTTTAATAATCACCGTACAATCATAGTCTGTTTTTTAAACACAATTGTTTGTCAAGTGAATTATCTTACTATGTTACACCTTACTATGTAATAGAGTTATGCTAAAATATATCTACAAAATAACCGATTCTGATAAATTTTTGTTATAAAAAATCAAGATTTTTATTAACATTAACGATAGGTAATATCTAGCTCTTATGGTTCAATTTGCATTTAATGACATAATGTACGGATATTAGCTTTCGCAACCTACGATCCGCTTGTTGAATTTCATGCATAACAAAACGTTTATATATTTTTTATAGCCAACCCTATCCTAATCGAAGTTTTGTTACGAGATTGTAAAATATTTACATCGTATTTTTTCATACTTAAAGAGCCATTTAAGGTCGTCTAAATTTAGAATAATTTAATGGTTGTTTACAATTTATCTTTGAGTAAAGTTTGTAATCGTTTCTTAATTTATGGAGCAACAATTAACTTTTATCCATATATCCTACGAGAAATTGGGATTTCCCATAATTATTTGAGTTTTTAAATGAATATTTTTTAATACCGAAAATTATCATTATATATTCAAGCAACTTGTAGTAAAATAGTTAAACTTCTTAATTGAATGTAATGTTTGCACAAAATATTGCAAAAATATCGCTGTGAAAATAAGGTATGATTTTAAACTACACAAGTTACTAGTTTGGATAAATTTGCTCTAGGCAAGATATTTCGCTTGGTTGGTTTCAGGCTTAATACGGGTAACGAACCCGCAGCAGTGTGGTTAGATTCTTATACCTATTAGTGAGTAAAGGTTGAACGTTCTTGTCTTGTCAATACTCTTTGACACTATATTGCGTACACAGCCTGGTATTATCTGACAGTTTTCCAGTACTTGTATGATTAAATTCTACACCCAAGGAAACCATTTTTTATTTATGTGAAAATAAATTCACAAGAAGTTTAACAATAAATGAATTACGTCTGTGAGTTTGTAGTCTCACAACCAAGTAAACACTTTATATCTTATGTTGCAAATTATATTTTTTTTGTTAAAATTATGAAGACAATATATATATATATATATATATATATATATATATATATATATATATATATATATATATACATATACATATATATATATATATATATATATATATATATATATATATATATATATACATATATATATATATATATATATATATATATATATATATATATATATACTCTTTAGTTGTAGTTATACTGTAAACTATTAAATGTTTTTCGACAGAAACCTAATTTTCCAGTATTTAAAGGCCTTTGCTTCCTTGAGGTAAAACATTATAATATAAACAGCTATTACTGGAATTCAGCACACTATTGTCTTATAGTCTGTTGAAGGATGGAAACGATGGTAAACCGAATGCGTAAGTACAGTCGGAAAATGGTATACTGGTTGGGAAAAGGGAGGAAATGGCCGCTCAACTGCGCAGGATTGCACCCCTAAGGCTACTCGTTACATATACAAGTATGGGTTTTGATGGGACTGAAGTGGTGAGACATAGACAAGTACAATGAATGAAAACAAAGCTCCTTTGGTATTATCATAGATCCGCCATTGCGGTGGAAATTTCTTGACTCGCATGATCCGGGTTACTTACCTAAATTAGATCTAATCTCAAACCTTTAATTAAAACAAACTGAATAAAAGGTAAGGTAAGTTTAACTAGGCGTTTATAAATAGTATAGTCATGGCAACAGTATTATCTTGATGAGGAAAATATAAAACAGAGGCAGGTTTTTAGATAAAATCAAGAAAGTATTAAATAAATAAAATATACTGCGTTAGTTAATTATCGGTAAGAAGTTTACGCCACAAAAGCGCCCATAGTTTGCTATAGTTTTCCTACTCCAATTTTCAAGGTAAAACTTCTGACGTTTATTGTCATCTGATAATATTGAGAGGGTTTTTGAATTCACTTAAAAGTCAGTCATTAAAATAATATAAGCCAGAATAATTCCAATTTTAGTTTTTATTACCGCTATAAGGGAGCATCTCTCCGTAGGGCCGTTAAGTAACTATCTTGTTACTGCTTAATTATCGTGATCTTGGAACGTTCAGAACTGGACAAGCTACCAGATCGGTCTGACGAGCATATAGCCAGGCTTATATACTCCTATATACTTAAAGAATTCAAATGTGTACCTTTTTCATCTGTTAAACAATAGAACGCAAGAAATCGGTAATAAATCAGGTAGAGATATTTATATTACTAGAATAATTGTACTGAAATTTAATTTACTCAATTATTTTAAAGTAAATTCATGTTTTGAACTGCTTGGGTAGATTAACTTTAAAAATATTTTTTCTGGATATTATTTTATTTCAAAAGCACTGCATCTCGCTAAAGTTGTTTCTTTGTTTAACAGTATATCTGAGTGCAAGTTAAGGCCATTTCTCAAAGTCTGTTGCCATATTTCTATGTCTGTTAGCAAGTCGAGTTTTTGAATAAATGGATACGAGGTGGTATATTTAAACCGTAAGACATCGGAAATGTTTTTAAAAGCCTTCAATTTAATAATTTAACTTGTAACTTCTATTTATTGTAACAGATATAAACAAAACTGTTTAAAATCTTTTTGGAGTCAGATTATGTCCAAAGCTACCAGTAAAAGGTCCTACACACCATTCCCTATGAAGGAGACTTTTTGTACATTTAATTTGTGTATATTAAAACTATCAATCAATAATAACTAATTCTAAGACCAGAACATTTGATAAATAATCGTCGTAAAAGATATTGTTTTTGTAGTTAGTTATTGATTTAATAATGCAATTGTAATCTTCTCTACCAAACCTGTACATCACTGTAAAACATTGTGGAAATAGAATCAATAGTTGCAGCAAACTATGTAAAAACTGTTTTACCTGAAAGTTTATATTTATTAGGGCCTACACGAAGCGGAGAGCTAAGCTGATAACTCCAGGTAATCATTATAGATTAATTGTTTGTAGTTAATTATATTTCTTGATCCCTCTCAGGTATATACACCGTCCCCCGGAGAAGGGTTATTATTCAAAATTCCTTTTGAAGGGGGAATTATAAATTCTGGTATAGGAGACAGTTTAGAAAATTTACCATCCTACCAGCGGTGTTAAAACTAAAGGCCCTTTCTATCTTGAACTGATACAAAATTAAATACCTTTTCTAAAATTTCTTAAAACATCTTGAAACGGCGTATTTTGTGTTCTTGGCTTAGATGAGCTACCTTTGCTCTGGTTGGTTACGCTCTGGATTTTGACCAATCGCTAACCGCTCACGTTTCTGTCAAGCATTGGGGGGGGGGGAGGTATTATTGAAAATTTATTCGGAAAATACAAGACAAAATACTTTAAAGTTAAAAATACTTGATATATGGTGATTATTCTAATCTATAGCTGCAACCCAGCATATCCCTCAGCTCCTTCTCTCCTCTCTCCTACATGCCTGTAGTCTTCATAGCCCCAGAGGACCCGTCAGTCACCCTGCGCCAAGAACAATACTATAAGTAATCTGATTCATCGATGAAGAAGTCTCGTTTGTTTCTACTCTCCAGGTTTGGATACTTATCCTTCAGCCCAGCTATCAAATGAATGTATCTTTGTACTATTGCCGCGCTTTTAAGGTCGCTCCCCATCAGGATTCTGACGGAAATTGGTCCCTATATCCATCATTCTAGTATTTTGTTTTAACTTCTGATAACGGCAGCAATTCAATCATCTCATTGCTACCTGGACGTCTGGCCATGCCCTGGGGCATATTAGTAAACTTCTCCTGGTGCCACTAAACTGCTATAATTGTTGCTATTTTTTTGAAAGCAAGCACGAAGCGTACAAACGAGATTTGTGTCTCAAGTTCTCGGAACTAAATTATTCGTATCAGTTCCGAGAATATAAGCGAAGCGCTTTCCTAATTGGAACTGTGTAACTAAATATTCATCATATGTTCGAAAACATTTCGAATTAGCTCGCAGTTAATTTATCACTCACAAAGACAAATCAGAACCAGATTTTAAGATTAACAGGCTGACCACCATTATTTCCAATTAGCGGTTAGCAACATAGTTTTGGTTTATTACCATTTACCTTTTCCCCCCACCTGGACCTGTCAGTATTTTTTAAGCTTTTTCTTAATATTGTTTGTTTTAAATGATTTTGAGCTTAGATCACCACTGGGATCATACAATAAATTACGTAAAGGCATATTTTTTCATACATATTTGTATTTATTTAGTTTTAGTTTTGTAATCATAGTTTCATGAAAATATTTTTAGTTTTGTATTTACAGTATTCAGTATTGTTCCAATAACCTGTTTGTTTTTAGTTTAGTTTCTACCTGTGTTGTAAATGTCGAAAAGGTATTATGAAGGACATACTAGTGATTAGGTAAGAGATAAAATCTGTACGTAATTGTGAAAGAGGTGTAATTACTGGGCGTGTTCGTACCACCGTGCTCGCGCTTGTGTGTGTGTGTAGGTTATGTTCAATAATAATTTTCTCTAGTTGAAATAATTTAAAAAATTAAAGAACATTTTTCAATGATTTCTGTTTTATAAAACTATTTTTTTAAAATTAAATTGTATTTTTATTTTATTCATTATACAGTTTAATTACGTAATAATTTATTTATCTCTGTTAATTATTGTATTTATTTAAATGTATTAATAAATAATACATATATTCAATAGATTTAAATAGCATGTCATATAAGAGATGTTTTATATTATTTATAGGAGTATACCTCAAACGATAACGTTAAATTGTTTAAGCTTAAAACGAATTAAAACGCAAATATTGATGTTAATATTAACCTAGTTAAACATAGAACTAATACTAGATTTTTTTCTTACTTAATTTTTTCTTAACGTCTGATGGAGTAGAAAATATATTGTTTTACTGTGTACATTTCTGGGCCTATAGACTGAAAGTACTAGTAAATTATAGATTTGAAGTGGATCAAAGAATGTATCCATTGATGTTGAATACTTAGTGCAAACTTTGTTTTTCGCAATAAGCTACACGCTCTCATATATTTGGAATAACAAATAATGCGATAGTCAACAAGAAATTCTAGGAAATGCATTTGGTCATCTATTTAAAATACACAATTTATTTAATATCTTTCTCCTACTTGTCCAAATGTAGAATAATGCGAATTTTTAACATCTATTTTTTTATACGGAATCAGTATGATATGTAGACCGGTAATAGCATAGGACAGCTAGCTTAGTATAGTTAAAATTAGTAAGGTATTTGGTTGGAGATCATCTGAATTTGCCGTTACCATTCTATCACTAAGCGTATATAACAGAAGTAAATGTCCCTTTTGCGTTTACCGCGGAAGAGAAATGTTGATGACGAAGTAGCTGCACGCTGAAGATGATCAGTGACAATGCACGAGAATATCCTACAGTTGCTGATTGGTTGACAGCAGTAGGAAGTTCGTTAGTTGTAAGTAAACTTCGACCTTAGTTGGGAAAATAACATTTTGATGTTTATTACTACTGTAGTTAAGTATTTTCGAGAACCATTGAGCACCAGTGTAACTGTGCTCTCTACATAAAATATGCCTGTTTAGTTATTTTTCCTATCGTAAAAATTTAATACACAAAACTAAACAATCACAACAAAACGTAGTTTCACGTTTAATTTTGAAGTGAAAACTTTAATAGCGATGCTTACAAAAACTTATTGGATGCACATAAACATACAATTTCACATCAGTATAATTTCCATCAGGTTACGCTATGAGAGAATATGAGGGTAAATGTGAAGTTTTGGTGTATGGTATAAATGTAACCCTCGAAAAAGATGAAAACAATAAAATAAACTTTCTAGACCTTACCATCACCAAACACAACACCAGACATAATTTCAAAATATACAGAAAACGGAAAACTACCGATATTGTCATACATAATACATCTAATCACCCCATACAACACAAACACACTGCATTTAATCATATGTTACACCGCCTAATCCATATAACAATGCTACAGAAAGACTACGACGAAGAATTTAATACCATAAAAGACATCGCTCAACAAAACGGCTACCAACACACACTCATAGACAACATACTCAGGAAAATAACATAAACACCATCAAACGGCCACGCAGACAAACCACACAAAAAACAACAAATACATATCCCTCACATACTACAACAAAAACACACACAAAATAGCCTCCACATTCAAAAATGAATAGCCTCCATTACCAAATATTCTACAAAACAACAAACCCGTTAAGACAGCACATACTACCTCTTCAAAAAGAAACTGATAAATACAAACTATCAGGTATTTACAAATTAACTTGTAACGATTGTCCCAGCTATTACATCGGTCAAACCGGCAGGTCATTCTATACACGCTTCGAAGAACATATTAGCCAAAAAAAAAAACAAACACACCCCAAATCCAGCTACGCAAAACACTTAAAACACTCAACACACACACATACCGACATACACACTAATTTAAATGTTCTACACACATTAAAATAAAGTAAAAAACCAACAACCTTAGAAAAATATGAAATATACAAACACTACGCAACAGATAAAGAAAACGTATTAAATGATCACACATACTTTGAAGCCCACAGCTTTTTCTATTATATGACACACAACTAAAACAACTCACCTCATTCCACAGTCATAAATCCCTTCCCGTTAGGGCCTTTACACCTTAACCGATGCCGCCAGTAGAGGGTTAGTTTCGTAAAAGGAACGATTTTTTTTAAAACGCATCAACAAGTCAGCAATTACGTATTCACCTAGTTAAGTATTTTTAAAATTAGTTTAATCAGTGAATTCAAGATGATTACATCAAGTAACTTAAATATATTAATTTATTTAAATTGAATGGATCTCAATACAAATAATTCAATATAACGGCAATAATAAGTTTAGTATTTTAATCAAATTTTTTAAATACACATTCTTAGGTTCTTCTGATTAAAAACTTTTAGGTAATTTCTTATTACGCAAAATTAAATGTTTTTCTTAATTTAAAATGTCTGTAGACGTGGCTATAAAAGTGTTCCGTTCTTTCGGCACACACCCGAGTGCCACAACGTAATTTTTTCCTTATCGAAAATTATAGGTTTATCTTTGAAAGATAACTAATTTTAATTTATCTATAATAGATAACCGTATGTTGTCTAGCCTTTTTGTAAATCAGTAACAAATGTTTCAATTTAGAGGGAGAGATATGGAGAGTTAAGCTTATTATTGACCTTATTAAAATTTAAAAAAATACTATCAGTCAGATTAATAGAACATAGTTGATGTAGGTGATAATAAAATAATGTAGTTAATAAAAACCTTACTAGATGTTAAAATAATTATTGAATACAAATTTTATTTTATATTATATATATACATATAACTATTTATCAATATATTAAATATCATAATATAGAAGTATATAAATATCTTTATTAACTTTTAGAAATATTTAATTTAAAAAATTTCCGTTAAATAAAGTAACATAGCCTCCTTGTTAAAACTGCTGTTCTACAACATAACTTTAATGTAAAATCAGCTGCTGTAAGAAATCATATGTTATAACTTAATTTAAGCTAAGACAGTTGTATACAGGTTATATATATATATATATATATATATATATATATATATATATATATATATATATATATATATATAGAACTGTATAATGTGTTAAAGTTTGACGTTTTTAGCATGACGCCAGGTTGAAGATCCCCCACTACAATTTTTCTCTTCAGACCCCCAAAGAAATATTTACTTAAAAAAGATTTGTCTTATAAATTACTTTACATAATCAACGCTCTTTAAAGCATTCTAGAAATAACATGTTGACGTATTATTTAATACAACTACTTTGAATGAGTAATTTAGTTTTTATTCTGGTTTAAAGTTGCTCCCGATGTTCCAGGTTACGGCAACGCTACTCCGCAGACCACGGCAGGACGCGTGGCTGTTATAGTATATGGATTCCTGGGCTGCTCCAGCGGCATTCTCTTCTTCAATCTCTTCCTAGAAAGGATCATAACCCTGCTAGCTTACATTCTGAGGTCTCTATACATACGCAAACTGAAGAAGGTATTAGGGCGTTTCCTTAAAATTTCTAATTTGTTTAATTTAGACTAGTTATAGTTTAAACATCTACCATTGCTGAAATGAAACGTAAAAAAAACGTTTTCAGCCATCTATTAGCATTGCCAAATGATGAAATATCATGTGGCAAAACATATTTTGTGTGTTTTAAAGGCCTAAACTGATTAATTGTTTACATTTTTCATCAAGTTTTTAACAAAATAAATATGAATACTTTTAATAAAATGAAGCATTTTTTACATTTTTTAAAGCGTTTCTTTTATTGTAATAGATGAAGAATGTTTCTGTATAAAAGCAAAAATTATAAAAAGCGTTTTTCATTTTTACTAACAAATGTTAGCTTTTTTGCTTTTACTCTTACATTATAAGATTATTCCACATTATATAATTTTAACATGTCCACATAAATTTCAACAGAATTCAAATTTTTGTAATTATTTGGTGTTTTTTTAAGTATCTATCAAACAATCTTAAAACATATTGTATGACAACCTTGAACATGTATAATTTTCGATATTTTCTGGGTTTTGCAGATTGTTTTTATTTAAATGTTTCTGAGGCACATTTAATTTCTAATGTCAAAAAATCTAAAGATATGCATTTCCCAATTCCTTTTAACTCCAAGGTTCGTGTTGTTATTTAGCCATAAATCATCGTTAAATCTTTCGTTTGTCGTAAATAGGGAAAAAATATTTCAACGTCAATGTTTGTGTAAAATATTACATCATTTTGCCAGTATACTATATTATATATTTTTTGGTACTATATTATAACATTATATAGCAAACTACATCTTATAAGTTTCCTACATTCCTCAATTCAACTGCATCCAGCATTCATTTAAAAAATTTTAATATTATTTTTTTAAAAATAAACAAACTAACTCTACAGATAAAAGTGGTAAAATTTAATAATAGCCAAATATTGTATATTTAGTATATATTTGTATCAACTACAAACTTGTGAACGTTTCGGTTCAGTATATCCATCTTTAAGGGTTTCTATCTTAACACTCAATGAAAATATATTGATATTTACCCGAGTACTAAAGTAGAAATCTTTGAAAATGGTTACACTTACACGTTTTATTCCATAAGACTTTAAAGTTCTATCTTATTGTATCGTATTTGTATTGATAATACATAACTTAAATATAACTGCCCGTTATTAATTTTGTAACAGTAAATAACGTCATTTTTGCACGAACATGTGATATTTAGGGAGGGGTTGTTTAAGCATTAAACATTTCTGTAGTATCTCAGCTTCGAATGGCTTTGCACAAATAACACATTCGAAGCAACACATTATATTTGGCAACCCTTGTCCAAACAACCTGTTTAACGTATCTGTAAACGGTAAGAAATGTATTGCCAACATCTTGAAACAAAAGTCATCAGAAAAAGGAAATGTAAAGGTTAATAAGATTGCAATGTCCAAAAAGATCGTGAAAATAGCTTTCAGGATTCTTTTAGTTTTATAAGCGAACTATTAAATGTTTACTCCGGCTCTTTTAGACTATAAAACACTTTACATTCAAATCACGTTCTCCCATCAAACTCGTAATAATCACTATTTCTCCGTCATGTGATTAATGACATCCCGACGCCCGGTTCTAATATCAGTCATTTGTTTCAATAGCGTGATACAATTTAAATGTAAATTCCATAAGTCCTCAATTAATTGGGGTTGTTACCCAAATATTGGCTCCAATACATTTAGGCTTATGAAATCAGACACTTTGAGAACAGGAAATGATGATGACACAAGCATAATGCTCCTGTGCACTCTTTTTTTTGCTCAAGAAATGTAAACTCCATTAGAGTCTAGATACCTCGAAGTAAATGGAACCGAGACCCCCTCGAATTAACGTAAACTCGAATTACATGGAAATTTGTTCCTGAGTTTTAATGAAACCTAATACTCTACGTATTTAAAAATGCACTTCATAAGTTAATAGAACTTTATATATACATTGTTTAGAAACCCGACTCATTTTCTTTGCATATCGTATTGATATAAACATTTTTCGGAAGCCCGACTCATTTCCATTACTTGCCGTATTGATACAAACATTTCTTGGAAGCCCGACTCATTTCTTTGCATACCCTATGACTATAAACATTTCTTAGAAGCTCAACTCATCATTTTCTTTCAAATAGATAAAACATGCTCAAATAGAAATAGGCTCGACTTTAACGGAAGCTCGAAATATCGGGACTTTAGAATTTCAAGATTCTACTGTACTACGAATAAAACGGAAAGGATTATCGATTTGCTGAAACACCTAAAATAAAAATAAAAATAAAATCCTGAGTTCTATATTCCCTTATTATTACGTTTTTGTCACTTATGTAATGTACCGCTAATTAAAGACTGAAGGACTACTAGTCTGAAGGTCTCGAGTTCGATTCCCGGTAGGGTCAATGAATTTTTAAGCGCTTTTATGTCCCGCAGATCAACTGAACATGTAAAAATGAGTATCTAAGGTCAAACCTAAGGTAGTATTGGGTATTTGAGGTCTAATTCTGGTCATTGAAAGCCGTATCGATCACGTAAATAGAGTAATGGGAGTCATTAATTTTATTATTATGTAGCGTAAATAGCATAATAATTTTATTGAGTATTTACATCAATAAATACGACGGTTGTAGATCTGCGCACAAACGTGTACTGTCTATGGAATTTATTAAACAAGCCCTACTAAGTAAAGTTAATAAATATAGATCAAATCACTAACAGGCCAATGTAATCAATACCTATTTTTACCTTTAGTATATTAGAAAAAAATCAAGTTGAACTTACTGTTAACGTGCTGAGCAGAGAGTAACATAACCTAAGGTTAATGAAAAAAGCTATTGTATGAAATCATACCTTATTAGATAATACACTTAAATATAAGATATTTCTAAATATATAGGAAATTGCGTTTAGTATATTCAAAACATCTGTTAGCATTAAACTTAGAGGTAGAAGGAGAAAGAGAGAGCACCATGCTTCTAAAAAAACTCTAGAGGTGTAGAAATAGGAATCCTGTTTCACATTCTCATTAGAATTCTTAAGTAACGACGACACTTTTCATTGATTAACTCTCACGCTATGTTTTCTCTATATGGTAAGTCATTAGAAGTTGCCCTTCAACATACTATATTATAAATTTTCTAGGCAACAATTTACAGCACAAAACCACAACTCTAAGAACACAGCAGGTAACACCAAAGATGACTAAATAACACGTAGTAGCATCAAAAAGCCCTATGACATCAAGGGTCTAGGAACATTGGAAAGAGAAAATGGGACCGGCATATCACAACAGTTGCCAACGTTAGAATGCTGCAGTGTAACAAACCCGAAGGTATCATAGCGTTAGTGAGAGCTTCAAGAATGTAGTGTCATTCCCAAAGGAATCACACAGTTAAACAAAGGCCAAGGTCTGACAAGAACTAGTTGATGTTAAACTATAATTAAAAAGTACTTAACTAAGTGAATACGTAATGGCTTACTTGCTGACTAAGAATAATTACTTCTTATTCTTATATTCACTATTTATTATTAGATTTGATTAAAATTGTTGTAATATTATGCCTTTTGGCCTGGTCCCGTAGGCTTCACTTTTACTGTTAATTCCAAACCGGACGATTAGGCTTTGGCCTATTTAGAGTTATGTTTACCTATAATACATTTTAACACTCACAGTTTGTCCAATTTAGTTTTAAGTAAATCTGTTTACACTTATTTTCCCTATAGTTAACATTTTTTATATCATTAATTTATACTAATTTCAATATTATGCACATTGGCCTAGTTACATATTCTGTACTATTACCATACTTCTTGTATTGGTCATTTTGGTCGTTGCACGTTGTATAATATTAAAATATCATCTACATATCTATGGTGATAAATTATTTTTTGTGTGTGGTTGTTGTTCTGTAGAATGTATTGTTGTTCGATGTGATGTAGGATTATTTCTGCTTTCCCCCATCTCAGACATCCTAGCAGCAATATGCCTACATCACATCGAACAACAATACGTTCTACATAACAACAATCACACACGCAAAATAATTTGTTACCATAGATATGTAGATGACATTTTAATATAATACAACGGCAACAAACGGCAAATCAAACAACTACACAATTACATTAATACCATACACCAACACCTCATATTTACCCTCGAATTAGAAGAAAACAATAAAATAAACTTTCTAGACCTTACCATCACCAAACACAACACCAGACGAAATTTCAAAATATACAGAAAACCAACAACTTCTGATACTGTCATACATAATACATCTAATCACCAAACACAACACAAACACGCTGCATTTAATCATATGTTACACCGCCTAATAAATATACCAATGCTACAGAAAGACTACGACGAAGAACTTAATACCATAAAATACATCGCTCAAAAAACAGCCATCAACATACACTCATGGACAACATACTCAGGAAAATTAAACACAAACAACATCAAACGGCCACGCAGACAAACTACGCAAAAAACAACAAATACATATCTCTCAGTAACCACAACAACAACACACACAAAATATCCTCCACATTCAAAAAACTCCATTACCAAATATCTTACAAAACAACAAACACTTTAAGACAGCACATGCAACCTTTTCAAAAACAAACAGACAAATACAAACTCTCAGGTATTTACAAATTAACATGTAACGATTGTCCCAACTATATCATAGGCCAAACCGGGAGGTCATTCTACACACGCTTCGAAGAACACGTTACCTAAAGAAATGAAACAAACCCAAAATCCAGCTACGCAAAACACTTAAAAAATACGCAACACACACACACACACAAGGACAAACATACTAATTTAAATGTTCTCCACACATTAAAACAAAGTAAAAAGCTAACAGCTTTAGGAAAATACGAGCTATACAACCGCTACGCAACAGCTAAAACTAACATATTAAATGATCACTCACATTTTGAAGCCAACAGCCTTTTCCATTACATGACACACAACCAAAATAACCCACCCTATTCCACAGTCATAAATCCAACCCGTTACACCCTTTATACCTAACACGATGCCGTCAGTAGAGCGTTAGCTTCGTAAAAGGAACGAATGTTTTGAAACGCGTCAGCAAGTAAGCCATTACGTATTCACTTAGTTAAGTACCTTTTAATTATAGTTTAATCAGTGCATTCAAGATGATTACATAAAGCAACTTTAGTTGATGTTGCCGAGAAAACGACCAGGAAAATATTGTGATTATATGATTGGTTAAGGAAGTACATACAACTCTGTGATAGTGGAGATAGGAGTATGATGTCATAGCGTGTGCAAGGAAGTGTACCTGAAAAAGGTTTATTCCTTGAAAACATTACTTTAATGGGATGCCCGAAAGAAGATTGATGAGAAAAAGTAGATAGGGAATTAGGACTAAAGAAAGGCCATGAAGATCGTATATTTCTGGAAATCGTAGAAAATTATATCATGTCACGGGCAGATATGCAACAGATCCTCAAGTTCATTGTAAAATGTTCTCAAATAAACGTCTCTAAAATGATATAGAAGACGAAAAAAATTAAGGACAATGATAAACTAAGGATGGGAAAATATTCTACTCAATATAACCCAACTAATATCCAATAAATGCAATTCTGTTTTCCATCTAAATAGGCGGCTGTGCCTTATGGAATTCTGCAGAAAGTCTAGCGTTATACAGACTTCCGTCTAAAACCTAAAGAAAGCACTTCCAAAGCAGGAGGCGTTTGTCGGAAACGTAATTTGCTAAACTCGAATCGAAATAAATAAATGCAAAACAGCTAGCAAAGCTTCTGCTAGGGCGTAAGCGGCTCTTTACTCTTGCAAAGTACGTTTTGTCGCGAATGTTGCAAGTTATTTAAGTCTTCTCTTCTAAATAACTCCACAGCTTTAATCTCCAAACATTAAGTAACTGTTTATTTTATGTTAAATTTTAATCGCATCAGGGCCATTTCGTTTTATAATTATTCGCAAAATTAGAAAATATCGGTAAATTAATTTTAGTTTTTGAAAATTAAGTTAATTTGCAAAACGTTAGCCATTAGGAATTTCGTCCACCATTTTTTCGTCTAAAAAATTTCGAACTTTGTAAAACAAACAAAATACAATTTATAAGATTTAGAGTTAAAATGAGATTCAGAAATGTATTCCGAAATATATTTTCGTTGGTACCAACTAAGTTAATCACCGTGAAATGTATACAATTAATTTAATTCTCTCGTAATTCAGTCCCATATTGTTCTGATGCTAGTATCATTGCATCACACTTGACAAAAGACAGAAGGAACTATGACGTCACTTAACAAACAAGCCAGTTTTGCTTTGGTTCTCAATGTAACTTTATATTATAGAGTTGTCTCGTCTCGCGAATTATTGTTAATACGTTAGCAAGACGAGAGCCAAAAGTTACCAGCATGGAAACTTATTAGCTAGTTAGACAACACAATCTATCGGACTTTCATATAACTAAGTACTTCCAGAGGCAAAGTTATAACGGAAGACTTCGGATATTGTTTCGGACAAAGTAGTAATATCTTCGGATATTGTTCAGATTTTAGCTATTCTCCATATAAATGAAGCCTGTTGTTATAATTTAAAATCGACTGGATTTATGAACAGAAACATATAAACCATTTCAGAGCTTAGTGGTTTTGAAGAGACTAGCTAGGTGGTTGAGTCTATTATTGTGTGCTTCACTTGAATTAGCTAGGTCCAACTGAATTCCAATAAAAGTGGCTTTAAGTTACTACTAACAAAAATTGTTATGAAAACGTTAACGAGAACTGTAATACAGTTATGATCGGTTAAGTAACGTTCAAGAAACGTTATTAAAAACATTGGTTACAGAGAATGCATGAACTTTCCCAAGACAGAAAACGTTTAGCTTTCATAGTTCAAGTTCTTTTAAAAGTATCGATACAAGAATTGCATTAGAAAAATACTTTTTAATTATTCATAATATCTAAGAGACTGTCATACAACAAAGACAAGTAATGTTTCACAAAGGAAGACAGTACAAAGCAGGACACTCTTTATGGCTATTCATGGCTTATAAAAATACCAGTGTGTACGAAATATGAAAATGTTTATGCAAATGTACGTACATACATTATTTTTTATGAAGTTATAAATGTTCAAGAAGTTATGAAAAGAAAATGTAAAGGAGAATATTTTATCCCCTTTCATATTACAAATACCCCAGAGTAATAGCTCGGTCTATGTTTACACTCATTTTTATTTTAAACTGAAGGAATGGTGTAGTTTACTATAATTAAAGTTTTATATATTTGATAGAAGTTTTTCTTTTTACTGAGCCTAATTTTGCTAAATTGTATTAGACATTTAACAATTTTAAGGTTACTATACACATAAAGTGCCTACACAAGGCCGTGTTTCAACTGTTTGAGCCGGCAGTGTATATATACATGTTCGGTCACATTTACTTCTATATTTTTTTACGAATATGGATTAAAATAGTGGGTTTTATTTATTTAGTTAAAAATTAGCCCACAGTGCTCAACAAATTTATTAATAAATATTCTAGTTTGTTTTTAGCAACAAGCACGATGGTAAAAAGCATGTGTAAAAAGAATGTTTTAAACTATTTTATAGTATTTTTATAAAATTTAATATTCAATTTTATAGAGACGTAAATTTACAGCTCTTTCTTGGATCGTTGGAGTCAACTGTTTCTGTGTTACAACTATTCCAGATCGTTTTACGAATCCTTTGTAACACACCATTAAAGATCAATTACATATGCATCTCAGTTTTATAGGAGAAAACAGACTTAATCTTGATAAATAACCTTTTCTAGAGGCGTATTTGTTTGGCAGTGGTTACTTCTATTAACTATTAGTGGACAGGTGCTATGGGGAAGCGATTTTAACCACAAGTTCCATAATTGCTCTTTTATCTGAAACCAGGAGCGATTTGTTTCTCTACTTCCGAATCGCTTTCCTTATTTTTTGCATATCAAGTGACTTAATCTTCTGATCCACTGCGCCCTAAATAGTCCTAAACAACCCTGGATTTCAAAACAGACCGACAGAGCAAACAAAATGTCTGCCCTTATCCTGAAATATGAGAGGCCTCCGAAGTCATTCTGACACGTGTAACTTTACTTCAAATTTTCTCCAACACAAAGTTTTTGTTATGTTTACGCAGAAAACGAACGGGCATTGGGTAGAAACTTTTTTATCCAACTTTTTACTTTAGCGACTTCGTTGTCAAACTTGCTATGGCATTAACTTATTTGATTGTTGGTGTATTGTATCTTGTCTCTAAAAGAGAATTGATTTGCGTGTCTAGAATTTTAAAATTTGCAAAACTTATTTAATTATTAAGTAATATGTAATCTTTTAATTCCCAAGCGATAAGGTATATATTGCTTTTTTATTAATAAAGTATTTGTTTTTTGAATTATTGTTGAATTAAATGTTTGATATTATATTTTATTTGTTTACATTCTATACAATTTAGACCAAATCGTAATTAAACATTTCGGAAGATAAATTTGAAAACACAGAAACAACTGTTTTTTTCGAGTATGCGTTACAAAAATAAATGTGTACGTAAATAGTTTCAAAAGTAATTGCCCAATACAAAGTTAGAACACGAAGTGCAATATTAAAACTTTGAGATTCGCAATCTATTCAAATCGATTTAATTAAAATTTGCCTAGAGTTTATTTTTGGAGTGTATTACATTTTATTTAATTAATTAGATTTACTTATTTATAGATTGGATTCAAAATTAGATTAATTATTAGATACTTCAGAGATAGGTTGACACTCGTGGTTAATCTAATGTTAAAATTAGAGTAAGGAAAAGAAAAAACGTGACAGTTGAAAAGAAAACCGTATAAGAGAAGTTTTTAATAGTTTATTGTATTCAAAACCTATGCTACCTTGGAAAGCTTATATAAATACTGTATAACGATTAGGAAGAACATAAATAATATATTTTATTACTGATACCGAAATTGCCCTGTGCGCAAAAAAATATTCTTGTCGCCATGATGAAAAAAACTCTTTAGCTTGGTTCCTGCATAATGTAGGTCTGCTTTTGTGCAGCTCTTTCAAGCGATAGACGGTAATATTAGCTATTTATTTCTGTTTAATTTCATAACGGCAACGAGTATGGAAAGCGTATACTGAGTGATACTATGTCTCCTTGTAGCTTCGGTGATAGTCGCAGGTTTTGGGTCAACACTTTACTGTCCTCTAAAGAAATGGTCTGTGTTCCAGGCTATGTATTTCTTGATTGATTTCAGAATGGAAAAGAGCATGATGAAGAGGACTTAAGCTTGGATGCCTGGAAGAATAGCGTGTACTGGGTGATGCTATGTCTTGCGGTAGCGTCTGTGGTGGTCGCGGGGTTTGCTTCTGCTCTTTACTGCCCTCTAGAGAAATGGTCTGTATTTCAGGCTATGTATTTCTTGATTGATTTCAGAGTGGAAAAGAGTATGAAGAAGAAGACGATAGCTTGGATGACTGGAAGCCTAGCGTGTACTGGGTGATGCTCTGTCTTGCGGTAGCGTCTGTGGTGGTCGTGGGGTTTGCTTCTGCTCTTTACTGCCCTCTAGAGAAATGGTCTGTATTCCAGGCTATGTATTTATTGTTTGATTTCAGAGTGGAAAAGAGTATGAAGAAGAAGACGATAGCTTGGATGACTGGAAGCCTAGCGTGTACTGGGTGATGCTATGTCTTGCGGTAGCGTCTGTGGTGGTCGCGGGGTTTGCTTCTGCTCTTTACTGCCCTCTAGAGAAATGGTCTGTATTCCAGGCTATGTATTTCTTGATTGATTTCAGAGTGGACAAGAGTATGAAGAAGAAGACGATAGCTTGGATGACTGGAAGCCTAGCGTGTACTGGGTGATGCTATGTCTTGCGGTAGCGTCTGTGGTGGTCGCGGGGTTTGCTTCTGCTCTTTACTGCCCTCTAGAGAAATGGTCTGTATTCCAGGCTATGTATTTATTGTTTGATTTCAGAGTGGAAAAGAGTATGAAGAAGAAGACGATAGCTTGGATGACTGGAAGCCTAGCGTGTACTGGGTGATGCTATGTCTTGCGGTAGCGTCTGTGGTGGTTGCGGGGTTTGCTTCTGCTCTTTACTGCCCTCTAGAGAAATGGACTGTATTCGAGGCTATTTACTTCTGCTTTGTTTCGTTTGCAACTATAGGTGAGCTTGAAGGTTTTTTTACAAGTGAAATAATTTTCAGAAACATTTTATAATTTCGTTTTTTTTTTTAACTGTGTTGTTTACCAGTCATAAAATGGACGAAAAATCTAATTTAGTAATTATCCTTCATGACATTTATAATTAATATGTTGATTATTATAAGTTCATGCTACTCCTGGTATTATCACATTAACGTTCGACGCATTGCGGATTACCTACATCAGTCAAAACCGTCTATGTAGAGAGTTTACCTAACATTTAATAAATAGAAAGTTATGACTGATGAAGAATTCAGCTTCGACAAAAGTTATTACAATATGACAATTCTAGGAGCATCATAAAATCATAGATACTCCATACATAAATGCACAAACTGGCCGAAACGCGTTTACATATAACAAGATCATTAATCAATTAAAATAATTATTATCGCTATCAGTCATCTCTTCACATTTAATATTACCTACACCTTTAACATCTTCCTTCGTTCAATGGTCATCTAAAGAATGCTCTGCCATTTTTTCAACCAGTTTCTTCTTAAACAATGTCTCACCAATATTGTCTTTTGTTTGTTACTCAATTTAAGAAGATGTCTGAAAAATATTAACAGTAAAGTTGTGTAAGAGGCAAGTAATAAGAAGAGACGTGAGAGAGTAAAAACCTGAGATGAAGAGAAAGTTTAAGTGCATGAATGATTGAAGATTAAGGGAATCAAATAATCCATTTACTTATTTCAGTGATTAAAATAACCAATGATAGAGAGTCCAATTATAACCAATTAGTAACGTCCATTCATGAGATAGATGGAGACAGTTACAGAAAGATACTAAGGTCCTGGAGTTGGAAGAAATAACAGAAGAAGTATCTTTCTACGACCCAGGTAGAGAGTAGGTCCACTTGAAAAGAGGTAGACCTACATTAATAAAATCCAACTTACTTTATTGGTTTCAGAAAAATCATTATATGACCTCAATTGGGGACAAGATTATTACCGTATTTGAGTTGTTTGTTGTTTTCGTGTCATGAAGTTTTAGATCATATAGAAAGTCCAGCGCCTTTTGTCTGACGAGAACAGCTCTCAGATGGTCCTCAAATTGCACCAATCCTAATTTCAAAACATATGGCATGAGTGCTGGGTACTCGAAGATGGTATCGGCAATAGACTGACATCCGGACAGTTTCTGCAGCGAACATATGTCCTGGTCTTGTCTAGGAGAATCTTCATCCCTCTGAAATTTTTGGTTCCTAATCTTGAAATGACCGATGCCATATTTCTGGGGTAATTGAAGTCGGTGATAAGTTGCCTCTTAAGTCATGAAGTAGGAGTCGGTTTTAGACCGTTTAAATCTGCAAGTGCAACGGTGTTACCAAGTTGATTGTTTTTACGAGACTGACCAATGGGTTCAGAAACTCATTGCCTTCAATGTTCACTTGTGCATGGATCCATTTTAGATAACGTGTTCTAACAATAGTTCTCCTTCAATTTTGGCCGAAACTCACAAAAGGAGATGGCCAAGGAAAATGGTCGCATGGCCAGGAAATACATCCGAGTGGCCAGCCTGATGCCGGTGAGTTTCCGTCATGTTATGGATCACGGTATTTAGAGTAAGATGGCGTATACATTTTATTCTATATGCCGTATTACCGATGACATAGACCAAGGATCGAAAATAGGGAAATTTTCCCGAGAAGAAATTCATATTTTTTTTTTGACAACTACGACAAACAGATGTATAGGATTGCTACGAAGCCCTCCCGTTTCAACTTTCGCTGTAAAACAGGAACTAAATATGAACAGTCTTGGTTTTTATAACTGTATCGCCAGCCTGTGTCGCTCATCCCGGTGTTCTTTTTTCAAAGTTTTTTTTAAAATTATTTGGATTGGTCTCAAAATTAATTTTCTGACTTTCTTAAAATCTTCTCGATTAAATAGCTGTTCAGTTGTAGCTCCCTAAAAAAAAAATTTTTCCTCTTCTTGCAAGTAGAGTCTCATTGTACTTCTTCTAGAACCCTGATAGCATGATCTTGAAGAGTGTTGTAGACGGCTGCACTCCCTATGCTTGGAACCTGAACTAGTATTAAGGATTTTTATTTCTCGTCTAAACGCCTCTTATAAAATTGGAGTATCTATAGGAAACATCCTGGATTTTGATCCTTTCCGAAAAAGACTAACAAAGAGAAAACAATTCCAGGAAAAGCTTAAAGAGCTTCAGGAAAATATGAAAAAAAACTTGCCAGAATCGAATAGCATGTTATAGATATTTTTGCCACTAAAAACACTTCATCATATATTAGTATGTTACACTTGCCTATAGTAGCACTTATTTTTTTTTTTTGTTATTGTTGAGAAAAGTCGTTTCCAGATATGTGGCTCATTGTCACACCTAAATCAATCAGGAAGTCATTGAAGATCTGAGTTAACAATAAAACACATCTTCCGAAACCGCCTCCTAAATAATCAAAAAAGTCAGGTCCTACTATAGGCAAGTGTAACGTACTAATATATGTTTAAGTGTTTTTAGTGAACTACTAGTAACTCAAGGGAAGATGGAATCAAATAGTATTATATTTGATTGATTCTAGAAAGGATTGATATAAACAGATTCTTATTTTACTCGTGGTTAATTAATGTTGTTCCAAAAGTGCGTCCAAATCTGAATTGCTAGTGACAAAAACTAACTTTATTTGTCCATACCCTATCAGAGTTTAAAACGAAAAAGCATTGCTATTTATTGTTCACTGTAGTTTTATTGCGCGATCTAACTGCAGCCCTGGCTGAACCATTTTCAGTGTACTTGTACAGTGAATAGAAATAAAAATATTAAACTGAGACATCTCGTCTGCAAAGTCCATCTAGCAATCTTGATTTGTAAGCAATAAAACTACTTGTTGAAAGTAGAACACGCGTATCCGAGAGAGAAAAACTGGACAGCGCCGTCATGATAACTGCTCCTTTTGAAAAATGCGACTTGTTTTATAGCACGCTATTAATATAAAGTACTAGGATCATGCAAAATTCAAACGTTTTAGAGTAGCAGAGCTGTAGCTACCGTAGCGATATGAAGTCTGCAAGTTATTCAAAGACATTTATTGAAGTTTCTATTCTTAAAACAAACACAGTCTTACCAATATTGTAACAAAATGGTAGCTGCAATAACCCTGAAAGATTATTTGGTGTACTGAGTTTACAATGATATTCAAATAAATAAGTCTAATGTTTGTTAACAATGTGAAAGTATTTAGTATTTGAAAGTTCGATAGTTATATTGGAGTCAGAAAACAATGATATTGACAAAACGTTTACATGACAATGGAGAGAGTCGTAAGGAACACTTTTAACAAAATCCATTGGTATTGGTGCCCAAACATTTACAATTCTCAAAAAATCAACTTAACACTATAAACCCATATAAAATCAACAAAATCATGATTTTATTTTAATTGTTCCTTATATAAAGACGAGGAAAATAAGCAATATTCTTACCTAACTTTCGTAGTGTAAAAGAGTGTTGTGGTGTTAATTTTAAAGTTTTCAAGTTGGTTTTGGTTAGATTACTTTATATCACATGATTTATGCTTTGTTAGCCTGTAATAGTATTTACAATGTCTCCTTGACGTGCTATTTCAATTTTTTTTTTTAATGTGGTTGTTTACAATTGTTAACACCAATCGCAAGTGACGTTTATAGCGCTTTCAGATTAAATGAAACGTTTAACCCAAATGACATTTAAAGATTACCACTATCACTGCTAGGGGCGTAGCCAGAGAGGGGCCCAGAGGGCACGTGCCCCTACCAAACCAAATAAATTTAGTGGAAAAATATTAGCCTATAAAACATTGCTAGGCTTTTACCAAAAACGATTTCCGATGACCCAACAATTGTGTACTATTGAGTGCCAAAATAGCATAAATATGATTTCTAGAAATAAAAATATCAAAAATTTTCCCGGGATCTGACCTTTCCCCCAGATTGTGCCCCCCACCACACATCGCCCTGGCTACGCCACTGATAACTGCTATTACGTATTTATGGGAAATCTACGTCAAGCTGATTATAACTGCTATCTCCACCGTTTTGTCCTTATATACATCACCCTCTACATAGAGCTGACGAAACCTGCGCCAGAGTGACGATGAACGTTAATCACAACTACGTCATTCCTAAGACTCTGTGACGTCATCGAAGATTAGAGTGAAGTCAATATGTGGCATAACGAAACGGTAATAGCTATACTATACTACGGTAATTTTATACCGGTAACTCGTGACTATATAGTTCCCATGTGCTCTGGTGTTCGATTATATCTTTCGAAAATTGTAAATTATTTGGGCACCAGCTCCAAAACCATTTTTGCCAGTGTTTCTAAGACTATCTGTATCGCCAGACGTCTATGGATAGTAGACAGGTTTGTTCGCTGTAGTGGCTCTCAAACACTCACGAGATGGGTTTATTCCATCATAGAACCTATTCCCAAGTCTGAGGGTCCGGCCCTTAGATAAGGCCAACTAAAGGCGAATAAAGATTGCACAACCTTGACCGAACTAATCAGTCTGACTATTGAGGTACAAAATACAATTAGTCCCGAGTAGTTCTGAAAAAAGTGGTCCAAATCATAGAGTCTGGTTGTAGTTCGTCTCGTCCCAGAGACGGGACGGTCATCGGTCAAGGTGTCTTGCACCAAGTGCCTAGTGCCAAGCACACTGGTTCCCTGTGGCAGCCACGAGTTGAGTTTGGATTTGTAAGGTTAGTGATTTTATACGCATGACTGGAGATTCTTTATATTATGGTTCTAAAAAAATACTCTTTGGCCAGGAGGTTTTGTCGCAAGACCGGTATTCTTTGTCACCATTATTTTTTCACCTTCTTTCTTTCCCTTCTTTGAAAAAATACAAAAATACACTAGATATTCGCCGTTGTCTCTCCTCTCTATTACCAATTATTAGGTCATCAGGTAAGGCTAGTGAGTATGTTGATAGCAGCTCCTGTAGTCTCTCCTGTCTAAAGCCAATTCTTAGGACATTAGGTAGAGCTAATGGGTATGTTGATAGCAGCTCCTGTAGTCTCTCCTGTCTAAAGCCAATTCTTAGGACATTAGGTAAGGCTAGTGGGTATGATGATAGCTGTTCCTAGAGCCTCTCCTGTATAAGGCCAATTCCTAGGTCATTTGGTAAAGTTAGTGGGTATGTTGATAGCTGCTCCTATAGTCTGTCTTATCTACGGCCTATTCTTTAGCCATTGGGTAAGGCTAGTTTATATGTTGATAGTTAGTCCAGTAGTCTCTCCTGTCTAAGGCTAATTCTCAGGGCATTGGGTATATAGTTTCCATGTGCGCTAGTGTTAGATTAGGTTTTTTGAAAATTGTAAAATTATTTGGGCACCAGCTCCAAAACTTTTTTTCCAGCATTTCTAAGACTATCTTTATCGCCAGACAGCTATGACTAGTAGGCAGGTTGGTTCGCTGTAGTGGTTCTCAAACACTCACGGGATGGGTTTATGCCAGCCTATATTTCACTACCTTGACCGAACTAATCAGTCTGGCTATTGAGTTACGAATCTCCAGGTGTATGGAAAATACAATTAGTCCCGAGTAGCTCTGATAAAAAGGTCCAAATCATAGAGTCTGTTTGGAGTTCGTCTCATCCCAGAGATGGGATTGTCATCAATCAAGGCCTTACAATAATGTCCAAAGTGTGTTGCAGACTGGTACCCTAGTGTGTATGTTGATAGCAGCTCCTGTAGTCTCTCCTGTCTAAGGCCAATTCTTAGGCCATTAGATAAAGCTAGTGTATGTTGATAGATACCTTTAGGTGCTATCAACGGTGCGTTCTTTAGGTACTGCTAACAGAAAGTGGATGTAGGTAGTTGCACTATTTGGGCCGAACTAATCAGAAGGGGTGTTTTGACGGTACGGAGAACTCGGACGTTCAGAAGGTTCTACTGGTTCCAGTTGTTCTGGAAGAGCAGACGAAACCTTAATTACTGATTGGAGATTCGTCTTGTTCCAGGGAAGGCCTTATAGTAAATCTCTTGAACTCTTACATCCTGTTACCACATATTTTAGTATCGAGCCTGGATCTAGTCACCTGATTCGAGCAACTAAGAGTTTGGAGTTGAATTAGTGGGTGAAAGGAATTCGTTAGGTATAGATAGATATTTCCTCACAGCCGGACTGAAAGTATGAAACCGGTCGGGAATCCTGAGGAATCTTTTAGTCGCTAAACACATTCTATCGTATGCTTAACCAGATAAATTTGTTTTTGTTAGATCCTGATTTCACTATATTTACCAAAAATTAGTTTCTCGTAACACATTTCTTTATTATAATTAATTTGTCTTTAAAAACTATTAATTATTAAGAAATCTAACTTGTTCCAAAAACGTTCAAATTGTTTAAAGCAACACACAAAAATTGTATATTTTAAAAAAAGGTAAACGCTGTAGTGTTGGACCGCTAAAGGCTGGTGTGCGTGAAAATCAGTAATCAAGATGGTTATGGCATTCTATTAGGATGTAGAAACATAGGCGGTTACAATAATGATAATTAATTAAAACGAGAAATAAACGAGAGAGATTGTCCCCGATGGATGTGGAAGGAAGATGAAGTGATGAGTGACAGAGGTATGTTTGAGGTGAACATTTTTTAGTGACGAATGATCACGTTATACCGGTGATTGTTTTGAGAAGATAACTATTTTAAGAATTTCTTTAATCCTATCAATATTTACCATAATGAGCGTGCGAAGCATTTAAATAATGGGGGTCCCAAAGCTTACTTTACCCTTTCCCTCTTAATATCTTTATTAGGCCATTGTTTGATACTCTAATTGATTTACAGGAGCAAAATTTCTATTAACGCATGTAATAGAATTTTTAACAGACTTTGTTCCCAACCTTTGAATTCTTAAAATAAACTCTTCTTAGGCTCCTTTCTATTTTCCATATTAATTGTCTGATACTGTTGTACGCATATTAGTATTTGTACCAATTTACAAAAATTATACTTTTCCATAAATGTTTGCCACTCTCTCAAATTAAGATCTCTTCTGACAATATTATGGGGTCCGAGGCATCTACGGTATAGGTAAAATCTTATAAGCTGGCAATTGGATTTTAGGTAGAAATTGTGTATTCAAAGTCTATAAAACATCAGGCACTGTCGTCTACCCTCATCGAGGACATAAATCGCGGCCTACCCGCCCCAATCCGTAGACAATCCTATTAGCATGTTCCTATTACATTTGTTGTTATTTTTACTATACATTAAAAACTTTTAATAAGTAACAAAATAATGAGTCAACCTTATTAGTCAGCTGAAGTCCAAAGGTTGATGTTTTTGAAAATGACCCTCATCCTGGGTATAACGCCAAGTTCCGCCGCTCCCAAGAAACTTATAAAATTTTACCTATACCAAATCTGCACTCGTCTAAGCTTACCATGTTCCCAAATTTGTATCATCATAATCATAGAATTAATGTACTTAAAGTTATTATAAAAAGAGCACTGGTCCAACATGCAGTATGTAGTAACATTGCTTATAAAGAGAAGTAAACCGCTGGTAATAAACAAGATGATCCATCATATACTTAGAAAAGACTTTCTACTCTTAACACGTAATCATGAACTTATACTCAGTATATCTGAAATTCCACCTAACGATGTTTCAGGTTTCGGCGACTACGTGTCTACACAAAACACTTACTACCCTTACGTACACATTTACAGGGTTGCCAATTTCCTCCTCTTAGGACTTGGATGCTGCTGTATCTATTCTCTGTTTAACGTCACCAGTATACTTATAAAACAAGCCCTCAATTGGGTGATCTTGAGGCTGGACTGTCACTGCTGCGAAAGGAAGGGGAAGGCCGGCAGAATGTTGAGGCGCCATTCCTTGAGGCTGCAACAGAGGCGGAGGTCTAGCATCACTATTCCTCGGTCGCTGAAGAGAGGAAGGTTTGTTGTATTTCTGTGTACCTATGTTTGATCTAAAATAACCGTGGGTAATTATTAGTTATCCACGCATCATTGATATTACGTATAAACGATATATGACGATGTATGGAGTCCCAAAGAATGCGGAAAAATAATAAAATTATCTTCATGCCCCAAAAATTTGAAATCTTGAAAACAGATATGCTTAACATCACTTGACAACACATACAAAATTTTGTATATATAGGGTCGATTTTATGTAAACAGAAACTTATTTTATACTATATTACAATATATCTTCAAATTATCAGATTAGGATAGGTTTTGGCTTAAGAAACTATTCAAACAAGAAACTAAGAAAATTCGTGATGTCCATCTTGCGTGGGAAAACACAAAAATATGCTAAAACAGTCGCTATTTTAATTGTCATGTGGTTAGCTTACGGAGGAAACTTCATTTTATTATTTTTTCAATAACAAAACTAACCGGATAGAATATTACGTATTGTGGTGATTAAACGTTATTAATCCATGGCTCTCTTTTAAGGTGAAAATATTTCCTGACGACGCCCCGACAGCAAATTGGTCATTATTTTATTGGTAAAGTTTTAAATCAATTTGTATCAATTAATACTTTTCTTTCTACTGCACTTAATATTATACAATTATATACCGGAATAGTTTTTAGAAAAACTTTAAGAACTGATATATAGTGTACATACATATGGACTAAGCCTGACCTAGTTAGGGGACATTGGTCATCACAAGAATTTTACCTTATTCAAATGTTTTTTTCACCTGCTTATAAAAAAAGCAGATTAGTATTCAAAGTATAGCAACTCTTTTCTCTTAAAACGATACTTTAACAATTTTGCTTGTAACTATAACATTGTGTACTATCACAAATTTTGATTTATATAACGATAATTTTATCTTAGAAGTTCAATCCTGACGAACGACGCGGGGCCTCTGACAATGCACCGCATGTAGTTGCGGCTCACACTTTGGAAACTATTGGTGTATTTTAATGCAGTAATGGACAGTTATTTGTTTTATAAATTTACCTTGAAGTTATAAAGATTCCTGTGCTATAAAGTGTGGTAACGTTTTGCTTTTTTAAAATTTTTAATTAACATTTTCTTGTTTTAAGTTTTTATTATTGTTACTGTATTTTAAGACGAGGTTTTATCATTTTTTTAAAGACGCTATCTCTCATTATTTATCTCTCTCAACCTTTCTCTCATTCACCTCTCTCTCTCTCTCACTCTCTCTCTGTCTGTCTGTCTGTCTGTACATTACATATATATATATATATATATATATATATATATATATATATATATATATATATATATATATAGAGAGAGAGAGAGAGAGAGAGAGAGAGAGGTTGAAAGAGAGAAATGATGAGAGAGAGTCTTAAAAAGTGATAGAACCTTGTCTTAAAATAACAATAATAAAAACTATATATATATAGAGCGGTGCCTATATATTTCAATTATTTCTTGTACAAGAGGATCATTATCCCCCTTGCTTGTGCTCTGTCCTTACAATTTCCTTCTCTATAACACTGTTAACAAGTGGGTGCGCGGGTGAAGGAATGACCCCTGCAAAGAAAAGGTCTATTTTAAGCATTTGAACCTGTACTTGAAACCATGTGTTGCCTATATTCTCTACGGTTTTCTCAGGCGGTTTTATATTGCTCCCTAAAATCCACCAATATTAACAACTGGCGTTAACCGGCGTACTTTGCTGCGCCCGAAGTCATACTTTTTGCAACAAGAAAAGCAAATCAAACATCTAAATAAATATATTTCATTTATTTCAATGTTAAAAAATTGACAATGTTTTTCTTAATTTCAGGAGGCGTATAAACATATTAATTTTAGGTGTCCCAACACGTGAGAACACAATATATAATTATCCGTAATAAAAGCTCGAATGTTTGAAATTTAATCCAGCAGTTGTCTATGATTGGCCTTGTGCCTTGTTTAAGGTTATTGCGAATGCAAGTCACAAAGGAAATTGTAGTCATTTGAAATCAATAGGGTGATCTGATAAAATCATCGGTATTCATGGAATTAAGACCATCTCCCCTTGCCACCTCTGATTTCTGTCCGGATCAAGTTAGGTGTCAGTTTTTTTGTGGTTATTCTGGTACCGTTGCACAGCTTTGGTTTATTCAAATTTCCAAGAATATTATCGGCGCTTCTACTTTTAATATCAATAAGTGTGATTGAAATAATTGCACATAGAATTAACCAATTACAAACAGTTTAAAATGATTAATAATGTAATTTTATTCTTACATAATGTTTATAATTTTCTGAAATTAATTTTAGTAACGCTAGTATAGATATACATTTTAACATTAGACTTGTGGAAGGCTGTACACTGAACCACCCTAAGCCTCTGGGGCGGAGCCGTGTAGATGGATCTACACCAAACTTCATAGGAACCATCCTTTTAATATGTTAAACAAACCCTCCACGTTTCATCAACTTCTGTTCAACGGTTTAGGCGTTTATAACATACAAACATACATACACACAAACATTTATTTTTATAGATAAAGATTATGTGTTATTTTTCTTATATTAATCATACAGGCTGATTATCTGTAAATAAGACATTCTCAGCTATACACGTTTTAGATAACCTTCAATTCTTAAACCTGTAAATGTAGCACATCCTCTTAGGAAGAAAGAGAAAAGAGATATAAACTATGCTAATAAAATTGTTTTTGTTAGACTAACCAAAAAATGTTTCTAAACATACAATACTAAAACGTTATTAAACTAACATTTTTTAGGCAGAAGTTAATGTTAATTTAACCTTCAATTAGTTGTCAAGCAATTAATCTTAGAGTTATCAAAATACCCACTATGAAGTGGTTAAAGAGTGCCGTTTATTATTAGAATATCAGTGTTGCTCTCAAAAGTAGATAACATCATAATTCGACTTCTGTGCACAAAAATAAGAGAAGCCTTTTAAAAATAGACTTTCATAACATTATAAATAAGTTCCATCTAATACAGTATAACACATTGAACGCCAGCAAACCTTAAACCGGATATTCCCAACAATGATGAGTATTGAGATACGTGTATTCAATGTTTAGAAGGCGCCTTATTTTACTCAGTTTTCTAACACGACTGATTGAATTAGCTCAAAACCAAATGGATTGATTTGAGCTGTTTAGAGGTGGATTAGTTGCTTTGGAAACGTACCATAAATAGACACAAGAACATTTTTGAATCATTAACTACTTCTGTAGTAAATCACAGCAGAAACCCGGATGCATATAGGTTACCCGGATGTCTCAGTTAGGTTACGCTGAACCTGTTATAGAAATTATCATAGATATTATTTCACATAAAATCTAATTGAAGGAGGATCTTAAAATTAATTAATTAGAATCATATAAAACTCAACCAAACAATAATTTTATGATTCCATCTGCCCTTTGTAAAACTTTTTATTTTACAATAAAAAAACTGTTCAATTTTATTTAAATAATATTAACCTCTAAACAATATTAGGTAATTAAAATATAAATTGATCGGGGAAAATATTGATGTCTAATATAAATTGTTGAAGAAAATTTTTTTAATATTTTACTGTAAAAGAGGAGATGCGAGAGAGAAAGAGACAGGCAGAGAACGAAGCAGATAATTAATATAGTAAAAAGTAGGGATGGGCCGATTCCTAAAATTTTCGATTCCGATTCTAAAATTTTCCTTTCGATTCTCGATTCTTTACTCGATTCTCGATTCCTTCAAATTATATTAGCTTATATGCTAGTTCTCTAATAATTAATTTAGTTAACATCTTGGTCATATGGCAAAACCTTTTAAAAGTTCCGTTTTAATGTAATAGGCTACACAAAACCTTCAACCGTGAGAGTGATATCTGTCTATAATATAATTTATTAAGGTTAAGTTTCGGAGGAATAATACAGTGTTTCTGTTATCCGTCTATTCGCTCTACCGTCATGGCAACGGTTCCGACGGTGACGGTTAATCGAGTTTTTACTGTACTTTTTTGTGTTTTGTTCTGACATCTATAAATCAGTGGCAGTAAGACACGTGGGTGAGAGAGAGAGAGCAAAAGAGAGTATCGAACCCACTCTAGTGAGAGAGAGAGACGAGCGATGTCAAACGACCAGAAATGGTTACGATCTTGATTGCTGTTGCTTCATAAATAATAATATTTTCGTTTACTTTAATCATTTAATTCATTCAAATCAACTAATACATAAATAAGACATAGTTGGTAATTAATTATTTTTCCACACAAATATAATAAATTTTGTTTGGTAATAAATTACTCCACACGCATATTTTAATAGTTAACAAAATAGGAATCGGAATTGACACTTTTATGAATGAAGAATCGAGTATCGACGATTCCTCGATACCACCTAGAATCGACGATTCCTGGAATCGAGAATCGGAATCGGCCCATCCCTAGTAAAAAGTATAATACTTTTGAAGAGGAAACATCTGGTTTAAGAACTTATATCTAAACACACTTTTCCAAGATTACAAAACTTCATCTCCATCATTTCCGAAAGTAATTTTTATTGGAAAATTCTATATTTATGTTAAAACTTTATGTAAAAGATAAATTCTCAAGTTAAAACATTTGTTAACAAAATTATTACAGATTTTCAAACAGATTTGTTTAGTAATATTGATATAAAAACCGTCCGGCATATAAAACAACTATTAACTTTAATAAAAAATTTCAAACATCTACAAAGATTTTACTTTCTACACTTATATGTGTTGATTATTCCTGTTTCATATATATTTCATAAGAAACAATTTTTATAAAAAATAATGACACGAAGCTTTTCATCAATTTAACATATTGGTACTATTAAGAGGCGCTCTCACCAGTCTGTAGTTGAAACAACATTGCTTTATGTGTGTATGTAGTCTATACATGCATATAGACTACAAATGTCATATTAATTTTCTTACTTTTCTTGCAGATCAAGGAAAACACCAATGTGTGACGTAGTAGCTGAAACAGATTCCGCCGGCTATGAATCGGAGGGTAACGGCGGCGAACGCCGCCTTTCTGGAGAACTGATCTCAATGAAAGACTTCTTGACCTCGAATAAAGTCTCTCTGGCAGTCATGCAGAAACAGCTATACGAAACGGCGATGATGCAGAGAGGATATTCCGACGAACGATCGGGTGGGAAGTTCGTCCCTGGTACAGTGGGGCCTCTGGCCATAGTAGCGCAAAAACTTGGCGGCAATTCCGGCTCGCGGTAATACACAACCGGAGAGCATGCTAATAAGAAAGTTCTGAAGTGAGATCAGCTGTTTTGTCCAGCGTATAGTAGGCCCTTTGGCGATAGAAATGCAGAAATATGGGAGTAGTTCAAGAAAACTACCCTCAATAATATCCAGTTGTGAAAAAGCTCAAGTACAATATGAGCTTGATTTGTCTCGTACACATAATCGTAACACATATTCGTTATAGCAAGTTGCTATACATTTCTGACCAAGTACGTTTTTCCCAATTAGCAAACAAATCCAATGAAAGCTTATATAGCAGGACTTGTGGCCAGGAAGAACATTGGGTTTGGATATCTACAAGGAATATAGGTTTCGAGTGATATACAGAGCCACATGATAGGGCGGAGCATGTACAGTCGGCAAGAGACTTGGCCGGCTGATGCTTTGTCCCTTGGCATTTAGCCCTCGCTGCTATAGGCATTGGTCCCCTACTACCATGTGTCTTGTTCACTACTCTGCCCAGATACGAGAGAAGGGTAGACTGCTTGATCTCCACATACACTAGTCGGTAAATCCTCCTACTGCGCATCTCAAGTCTTAACCTATGTCTCCGTAATTATACCACAGATAACATTCTCGGGACTTCAGTTTGGATACACGACTGCTAGCGTTTGTTTGCTGAAGTGGAGTGTCCAAAGATGTTACAGAAATGTGGTATTGACCATAAAATATACACCAAGTAACACAAAGAAATTATTGGTATCTCTATACTTGTAAATGATGATAAAGGCTTACTTAACTAAGTTATAACAGTTCTTTATATTTTATAATTTTTTAAAATATTATAACATTTCCCGTGTGATAAGTGCCAAACTAAAACATTCAGAGTTTTATAGTCAAGTGAAGTGAAGAAATGGTTTTAAAACATGTATAGCTATTTTGTAAATTAAGATAACTTTTGTTTGGGTGTTGTAGATTTTTATAAAATTATATTAGTTTAGTAATAGTCTCGTCTTTCACTTGTATTGGAGTTAGAAAACTCAATTTTTTTACAACCAAACTTATCCTAAGCGGAGATTTTGTAGCTATATTTCAATATAGCTATTTTTAATAACCATATACTGTAACTACAAAATATCAGACTAAGATAGGTTTGGCTAACCTATATATATATATATATATATATATATATATATATATATATATATATATATATATATATATAAGTTCTAATCCAATCACAAGCGAGAGACGAGACAAGCAGCCGCATTCGTAAAAAAGAACGATTCGCTAAAAACTTTGGTTAAGTACCTATAACAAATGTAATTATACGCATCTGTTTCAACCACAGAGAGCAAACTTAATGACAGAACTAATCTCCATCAAGCCATTCCTGCTGAGAATACTTCCCTGCTGGTCTTGCCTTAATATTGCTTTACAAATACTATCACTAATCGCTTAGTGCTTCTTCCTTCTTATATTCGATGGTGCTTGCTTGTGTAAAACAGGTGGAATTGTCTATTTATTTCCTATTAATATCAGATACTTTGGCAAAACTTCTAAAGAAAGATATTGTTTGGCTTTCGTACTAATAAACTGGTCGTGATTGAGGTGAAGAATCTTCTTCATACTTTACAGTAGCGCTAGAAACTCTTGACTGCAGGTTGAAGAGGTTTTTCTTGACTATGACGTAGAAAAACAAGGATTCTATTCGGACAAAGACAAGAATTTTCTTTAGCAAAAAGGTTTTACCCTTCATACACCAACAAATACGCCCTTTTTCCAACAAACTCCCATATTAGCCTCATTTCTTCACTCTGGTTTTACAGTGTTCATGATCTTTGGGTTTGCTCTTACTTATGTTGCCATCCACTTTTCTAACTAAGTTTTGTATCTATCTTGTTCCATAAACATGGGCGGCTCTTACCGGCAATAATCACCTTGATCCTGCAGTTTAATCCTCAATATCTGCTCGTGGTGATAATTATTACGATTACATGTTATAATTATAACATCTATTATATTATTATTACCGATTATAATATATGTTAAATACCTCTTCTTACTCACAAGTCTATTAACTCGGCCAGAAGTCTTAATCTAAAGGTAATTTAATACATCAAATTTTGTCTACTTATTTTCAACTGGTATTTTTGCATTTATTTAATAAACTTAACCATTAACTGAATCGTTGCTAAACTTATATATATACGAAATGATTGGGATGAAATTATTTTTGCTAAATTTAACAAAGTACATCATGTATTTATTAAATTACTGTTGATTTACAATAACAGATTTTTAATGAATAATTGCAAGTACAAACATGCTTAACATAATATTTATTCAGTTTTGTTTTCACAATTGTATTGCACAGATGACAGGCTAGACGACTGTCACGAGATCGACAGACATAATTCATTGTCGATTCTCAACACATGTTACTATTTTCCGTTTGTACAATACTTAGACAACTAAGTACCAGTGCAAAGACTGTGTGATATAACACTTCTATACAACTGTGAGGTTGACACAGCGACTTATTCGTGACAGTCTATCGGTATTTTATGCTTCTAAATAAACACCACATATCTGTTGACCTTACAGTTTTGCTATCATATTGTTGATTTCATAAGCGTCATATCGCAATAAAGTACCGGAGAATTTGGTTCTGAAAGAGGTGACTACATTTAACATTACGCCATTAGCCAACTAATAATATAGTCATGTTTTGCCACTGTTAATTTGTTACTATACCAAAAAGTGGTAGAAATCTTTACTGTGAGGAGTCGCAAACTGTTTGGCTAATGAAGCCACGATTTGCTTTCATTCGCCATCCACCACACCTATCAGAAGCAAAATTACAGCGGAAGACGCTGATGGTTGTGCGCCAAATGTTAAACATTTAATTTTGGCATTTATTTATCTGCTACCCCACCCTATATTTAGACTGGAGATTTCAGACGAAAATTTTAAGAGTGTTTTTCCCACAATTTCAGTAAAATTTTTGTTTCTCTAAAACATGTTTTCGGAAAATGAGCCCTAAAGAGAATGGTATATTTAAGTTATCAAAAGTGATAAATTTCTAGTTACCTAGGTGTATCTTTTATCTGAGACAAACAAGTTGGTAGTGGAGGGGAGAGAGGAAATAATTCAAAGATATGCCCCCTTTTCTATTTATAATAGTAATTCAAAATATTAAAAATGAAAACAGTGTGTCAGTTAGTTTCCTATAAAGGATTTATTTTACTACTATTTTATTACAACAAAATTAAATTTTGTTAAATATAAATAAAGTTATTATACAATATCAAGAGCACAGTGGTACAATAAATTACAATGAAAATATTGAAAAGAATTCCAATACCACAAAAATAATAAAAAATAGCAAATGAAACAAGTTACTTAAGATAAAGCCATTATGTACATTTCGATGAAAATGTCATCATCATCAGAGGGTCTTATTACAAAATTACAAATTTTGTTTCTAGCAAACAAGGCTAACTAGTATTACGTAAATAACTTGTTTTATTTGTTATTTTTTATTATTTTTGTGTTATTGGGGTTCTTTCTAATATTTTCATTGTAAAAAATATTGTGTAAAGCTTATTTGATCTAAATCTAAATGGTTAGAATCCAACCAGTTATTTACCTAGCGATATCAATATTTTCTTCTTGAAGCAAGTCCCTCATATTCGTCATCGGTTTTGGCTCTCTGTATTCCTGTCTGAATCTCTGTCACGAACGTTAATCACAAACGTCAAGAGCAAAGTACTTGAGAAACCACTATAGATGTTCAGTAATTTAAAATGTTGAATCTAAACATTGAAATTACTTCAAAATGTGCATTAAAAATAAGTTAAACATTCCTTCTTTACCGAAGTTATTCGAAGTTAGCGAAGTATTCTCGCCCAGAGTTTCTGCTCCAGTGGTCATATTAAATTGGAGAATTTAAGCATTTTTCATGCTACTTAGCTTTAAACATTCAATAAAACTCATCTCTGATCTGTGATCCTGTAGATAGTGAAGAAATTGGTCAAATCGAATGCATCGGTTGAGAAATTTATACTTTTTTTACCTCTTGGATATCACTATCTATTACTACGGTAAAACTTTAACTTATTGAACAATTTAATAACTTATTAAGCGTCATTAAACATAGTTCAAGTATTTTTTTTTCATTAAACCTATTTTGACAAAATCTTTTCGACCGCACAAAAGGACCTTCGTCAGTGCCTATGTTGGCCGCTTGTAAGCGTTAAACGCTGATGTTCTCATGAATTCCTATATCATGAAGAAATTTCATAGCTCCTAAAAAATATTATGGAAATTATTGAAAAAATATTCCTAAAATATATAGGTTAAAAAAATATTCTTAATTTACCAAGTCGTTAATTAATTCAATAAAACAAAAACCTTTTTAAAGGTTTAAGACAAATTCAGACATTAAATTTTAATAGATCGATTAACTTATCTCAAAACATTTTTAAAGAATTGTAGACGAGAAAACTAACATAAAAGTCACTAAGCGAAAATGAAAAGAATTTGAGGAGATATGAATTTAACTCAATACAACAAAACAGAACGAATCAGAAAGTGTTTAATAACCGAATTTACTCAGTAGATAATCTTACAAAAATTAAACAATTTTTTCACTATTTTTAATTACGATAGTTGTTGTTGTCCTTAATAAGAATATGTTCATTTTTAAATCTAACGTGATCAAAATGAAAAGTAATAAAATTAACGAAATTATGAAAAATATTACACAAAATGAGTGTACATCTATCTGTATTTTGTTGCTACCGAAGTTATTCCGTATAACTGCGTCCGAACACTATTACACTACTTGTGATACAATTTTAATTCACTGCAAAATTATTGGAGTATATAATTTGCCTTTGGCTTCAATCTAAATATCCATCAATTTCTGTATAGCGCAGTCTAAATTACATTTATCGGAAATAAGCTCAAATGAAACTTGATCAATCGATAGCACAAGTTTTTCAGTGTAATTTGATGTTTATCGATAACATTCTATCTCAGACTGATTCCATCCGTTTTAGTTACTCCGTCGAACTTATAAATCTCGGTTAATTGGAAATCTCGTAGTCATCGCTTTCTAGGCATTCCGCGAATCACTTACATGCTTTTAGCATTATTTTTTTTGCCACGCATTCTCTTTGCTCGTGTTCTCCATTCAGCATTTTATATAAAAATTCAAGTAATTTTTTTTCCTATTTATAGTAAAACACTGTATGAATATAGTCGTGTCCTGAGCATAGTTCCATGATATTTAAATAATTAGAATTTATATTATGATTCTAAATAATAAGCTTTGCACAGCTTATTGCTATTTTAAAGCAAAGAGTCGTATAATTTCAAGCCAGCTTTGTGATTTTTATAATTTTCTAAAAGACATAAAAATACGTCAAATATTTGTTCCATGAACTCTTTGTTTTTGTTTAAAAAAAGTGTTTTGAGAACAACAAATACCCAACACCACTGTTTGAACTAAATAGCTTATTCATTTTACTTTAAAATGAATAATATAATTTTTTGTAGACAATTTCAAAAATATTACTTAATAAAAAAGTAAAGGTCTTAGAATGGAGGATAATCGGATAAAGAAGGGATCTTCAATGATCTAAAAAACTGGTAAAGGAGGACAATGTTTTAGTGGTTGTACTTTTGGAGTTAAATTGGAAATACAAATTTTCTGAGTGAGTTCATGTGGGCAGAAAAATAATACAAAAACTGCATGGAGAAATTTTTGTAGCTTTTTGGATATGAAAAGATATTTTCCTATTACAAACTGTGTACCAAAATTTTAGTAATATAACGTCCCACTTGGTTTGTTTGACACCGACATCAAACGTTATCGCATTATGCTCCCTTGCTTGATGCTTCAACAAAACTCTTATACTACGCAAGGAATTTTAGTGTTTTCCGTCCCGCCCGAAGTGTTTATCCATATATTTTGGTATCAAAATAAGAGTTTTTCGTGCAGTCTAATCGGGAATGTTGATATTTTGGAACCTCACTTGCTTTTGCGTAGTTTTGTCTATTAACAAAAATCGAATCCAGACTGAAGAAAGCCCCGTTCTTTTAAAAAAATATACGAATATTTCTATTTAATACTTCTCTTTAGTGAAACCTTGAAAAAGGATTGAACAAAAGTAATCCATGTTTAGTTCTTTCCTGATACCTGAATTACAGTTCAGAGTTAAATGTCTTAAATATATTTTCAGATTCTATTTAAACTTTCCTCTTTCATCCTTTTCAATTATCCCTGATCCCTGACGTAGGATCAGGAGAGACCTACCATGAGAAAAACACTCTAAAGTTCACTGCACGAAATCAGGTTGGTGACCGAAAATGCAGAGTTGCCACAAGGGCGAGAGACGAGTCACGGACAGGGGACAGACTGACTAGGCTACACTTTCGCTCCGATTTGTCAATTAGTGCTCATTGGTAAGCGACTTTCGGTCATACTTCGCGAGGCCGGTTCCATACGCGGCAACAGCGCCACCGACCCGATTTTATGCAGTGGTCTTTAGGCTTACATTCAAAGTGTTGCCAGGTTCGTCGAAAACCAGTGAAATTCTAAAAACACTCCGATCTAGACAAAAATAATAGTATTTACTTAACTAATAAACATTTGAATAAACAATAGAATCCTCCCCCGCTACGATAAAATCGTTTATCACTGATCACCACTCTTAGCCAGCTTTAGAAACAGATTTTCGTTTTTCTCTGCATTGTTACCAATATCACCACTCTTAGCCAGCTTTAGAAACAGATTTTCGTTTTTCTCTGCATTGTTACCAAACCCTACAGTAACATTATAAAATAATTACCCAATTTTTGTTTCCAATGTTTTAACTTAGCCACTGATAGCTCTGTATAAAAACGAGCAGAAAAATGAGATATCTTGAAAATCGAAATAATGGATATATCTAGTTGTAGATTTTTCAAAGAATATATGTAGCTAACAAAATGTATGACATCTACATGTCAGTTTACATCCCCTCGTTTGTGTTATAAGAAATGAACCTAATATCCAAGAAAAGGTCTTAGGTAAAAGCTAATTGTAGTTGAAAATCTTTTGCGTGGAAAGGCTTGTGTTAATCATAAGGGCATACGAAGTATTTTTCATTTAACACTAACAGTTATACAATTATAATTACAAACATGTTAAAGCCATATAAGAACTTTAATATCAGTTAAATGATGTAAGTTTCGGAGGATTCACTGTCTCTTATGCTTTCCATTGAACAATTGCTTTTGTATTTTATGAATATTCTGTAGGATTTGATACTAAAATCTCCTTAGAAAATACCTGAAGCAACAACAATTTAGCATAGCTCTTCCCTTTAGCGTAGCTTTTCCCATTCCTTCCCTTCGCTCATGTGCCTAACAGCATATACTCCATCTCCTATGACCATCACCCTCCGTATCTGTCTTTTTAATATGTGTTCATGGTTTCGAGGTCATATCGTTCTGGCTTTACGTCTAAAACCCGCCCTAAGTCTAAGTCTTTCACCCTACCAACTGAGCCGGTACTCACTTAAACAACAACTGTACAAATGATTAGAAATCGAAAAAGACTCGATTATACGTTTTCTTACCACTCATTTATCTTGTGCATTTATTTTTACTTGGTTTTCAGTCTCATTAATAGTTACCTTTCGTCATAAGTGACTTTAACTAGAATTTAGTGAGTTTTTAGAGTTAAATATTAAGGCTGTGTATTTTTTTAGGCTAATAAAACAGATTTATTTGTCTCGTTATTGTATTTCATAGGTATAAAAACTGTTATAGGTAGCGATTATATATGTATACCTTTTTAAAATTAACAATAGACAATACATTGTTGTACATTGTTGTCTGTTCACTATTCCTATTACCCTTTTTTTAATTCTGTAAATTTATTGGAGCACATAAAAGGAAAAACTGAACAAAGGGAGGCCATTCTCGGTTGTTTACAGCACTCTAGACCATTAGAAGTTATTTCAACGACTTGTTCACAGAATACGTTGTCAATAGTGACGTTTTATATAAACTAGGCCAAGCTCGGACACCGTCATTCCGTATTATCTTTATTTGAATATAGAGATCTGAAAACGTCAATATTTGTTTAACTTGTGCCAAGTTGTTCATCATGAAATTTCTTTATGTCTGTAATAAAACCAATTATCTATACCACTATTTACTGATATTTTCAGCCATCGCGTTGCTCACGTGGTCAGTTCATTGTCCAATGCTGCTTTTTAGCAGTCCAACAAAGACTGTTTAGATAGGTATTGTTGTGTAGAATAGTGTGATGTTTAAAGGTATACTAGCGCCCCGTAGAGGCTTGGCCCGCCCTCGTTTAAAATTATCACTTTATATGTTAATTTAATTAATTAAAAAAAAAAAACAAATAACTGACAATGATTATAGAATGACTGTTTTCTCGTAAAACGTTATACTAATTCTAGAACAGGCATAAACTCTGAATTTATACTTTCTCTGTAGAAATATAAAGAATGTACGCTTCAAATTTTATGTCTCGACCTTTTATAGTTTCGACTCTACGTTGATTCATGTCAGTCAACAGGACAACGATTCTTATATAGAGAGATAATATTAATTTTGTAAGTGTTTTACTTTGTATTATATATTCCAAGACTCGGTTCCACTTCTAATCCGACAAAATCTTTGAATATAATACAAACAGTACAAATATTAAACAACCGCAATTTTATTGGAACGTAGTCTACCCGTAACTCGTAGCAATGCGCTAGCCAAGTTCTTATGCTGAGAATATCAGAAAGTAGTATTTTCGATAACTTAAAATTAATTAACTACACAGTGATATTTTTGACTAATCACACAGTGAATACATTAAGTTTTTATCCTGTATATTAGCTTACAAAATCGTAAGTCTTTTAATGTCGGCAAATTTGATGCATAAAATTTTGAAAATGAGAATGTTTTATAACCTAGAAAAGATTATTTTCTTTTATTGAGTTATTTTCATACTAGAACAATACAATTTGTGTTACAAAAAGATAACAGAGCAGGAACGATTTATGCAATGTTCTGTGCAAATATTGTTTCACGTCTTTTTTTTGGATTGAAATTGAGTATTTTAGATCAATGAGTGTAAGATGAAATATTTTTCACCAATGCAAGATAAATAACTATTCACCAATGTAACAAAGTAATTTACACCGATGTAAGATAAAACCACCTAACGAATCACTTCTTCGTGAAATAGTGTTAATTTTGCCTACTTAATTGGCCATGCGGAGGTCTGGTATACTTTCTTTTTGACCATCGGGCCCCTGGGTTTGGGCCCCCAGTACCCGCCCAACCTCCATTACAACCATTTGCACTTGGGATAATTATATCAGCGACACCTAGTAGAGAACGATGGAACTGCCAGCACGGAGTCATAGTAGTGTATGTCTATAAGCGAAAAATTCTTTAACTGCCTTAACTTAGTGGCGAACATATATTAATGTATTGTGATGTTTCAAAAAATATCAGGCTGGCAAAATGATTAGAAACATAAGTAATTGGCCAACATTATACCTACGTACAGGTAGCAAAATGTGTTATTTTCTAGTTAGCAACCAAAAACCCAATGGTCAGATTCAAATTATAGTTTTCGGAGGCAATGAATAAATATTTTATAAAAAAATACTGTATTAAACATTGATTAGTTTAAGCAAGATCTAATTCTATATTTATTTATGTAACAACTTAAATTAATTTTTAATTAAGTGCTTCAGTGGAGAAAAGCTATTCCGAAGATATGTCTAAGGAGCTCTAGAGGAAAGCACCAGCATACAGATAAACACTAAATAAGTTATGCTGGCGTCACTGTGATACTCGTTAATAGCATGCAGGAGTTGGATTCCCTAATGATTAACATACAAAGAGCAAGTGAAGAATATAGGCGGAAACTAAGTATAACAAAATGCAAATGAATAATTATAAGCAAACAGTAGTCAGTTGCTACTGGACGATCTGAAAAGTGAAAACGTAGAATCATTCCCTTAATTTTTAACTACTCAAGATGGAACCGAGCAACAAGAAATGCATGAGAATAGAAAAAGTAAGAGTTCAGTATCATGGAGTACATATAAACCTGGAACAGCTCAACCTTGTTTCCCGTGTTTCCGCATCTATTATACAGAACTGAAGTATGAAGAGCTACCGAAATCCAAATAAAAAGGATGTAGACCTATGGAGGATACTGTGAATATCTTGAAGCAATCAAACCACTAAAGCGTCTTGAAGAAAATCATCGGTTAGTTAAGAGGAGAGAGAAAGAAAGAGCGATATAAAGAGAGAGAGAGAGAATGAGACACAAAGAAAGAGGAGAAATACAAAGAGAAAGAGGAAGAAAAAAAGAAAGAGAGACACAAAGAGAGAGAGAGAGAGAGAAGAATTACTATTAAGAGAAGCAAGCTGAAATAACTAGGTCTTCTTATGAAGCACAATGTAGGATGTTTCGGAATTTTTGACAGTAGAAGCAAACTCTGTAGAAGATCTTGGATCCATAATTGCGTCGATGGTTCGGATTGTCATCTGCCCAACTATTCAGATCTGTCGCGAGTAAAATCTGAACCACCATAAATAATCGCCAACATTTGCATAAAGATGGAGCACGCACACATTTTATAGGTTTAAAATAGCTTAATTTACATTTGTTTACAAGTTTGGAAAATAGCTTAATTGACTTTTGATTACATGTTTGGAAAATAACTTAATTTACTTTTGATTACAAGTTAGGAATATTCTTAATTTACATTTCATTGCTTGTTTGGAAAATGTTTCAATTTACATTTGATTTTTTTCCTTTTTTACGGAAATTTAACTTCTGTATTGCAATTTGTCCATAATGTCCAAAAAACTTGAAATCATTATAAGTAAAACCCTACCATCGCTTACCCCTAACCCCTTACCCTATGACATTAATTTTCCTGTAATTTAACTTTATCCCGTTCACAACTATGAGGCAATAGTCTTCATAACAATAACAACTTCGAGCGACTACGGTTTAATTTTTTATTTTAAATAAATAAAACCTCTTAACTACAAAATCTTTCATTTAAATCCTCATGTATATTTCAATTGTAAAGCAATCATCATTAGAGGAAATTATTAAAAAATAAATAGAGTTTGTTATTTGTATTGTAGTATTTAAAATAAAAATAACAGACATCATTTTCACCGAAGCTTCATCTATACAGTATTTTTATTCCCTAATATTTTAAGGAGTAAATAATGATGTTGGAAATTTGTCAACAGTAAGTAATTAAATCAGCGAGGACTTAGTATTTATGTAGACTCGAGTAAACACATCGTCACGAAAGCACTGTGAGTATTATTAGCAACAACTGCGAGATAATGAAGATTAATGCCGGATTGCAATTAGCATTTCCTACCAGCAACTCTGGACGTTTGATAGATCGTTTTTCGTCTGAAATTACCTAACGAATTGATAAAACTGAAAATTAATTGCCGTACAAAATTAAATGTTGCCTACATCATTCAAATAAGGCACGTGTTAGTTTTTCGTGTCTTTTAAAGTTCAAATATTGTCACTTTTATTGTAAACTGACTTATTTATTATAACTATAGCTCATAGTGTTGCATCTGACTAATGTTCCATGTTTAATCTGTTAATTAAAGATTACCAGGGTTAGGTTAGGATAAAAATCGTTCATATTCCAAATTGAGGTGGTCCCTCAGTCACGCCATAAAAGGTATATTTAAGTGTAAAGATTACCACGGTTTGGTTAGGTCGTGATTCGTTCATCTTCCAAAATGAGGTATTCCAGCAGTCAGGCCTTAAAACCCGTATTTAAATGTAAAGATTACAACGGTTAGGTTAGGTCATAATTTGTTAATATTCCAAAGTGAGGTAGTCCTTTAGCCAGGTCGTAAAAGCTGTATTTAATGTTTCATATTTAATCTCTTGGTTAAAGAGTACCAAGGTTAGGTTAGGATAAAATTCGTTCATCTTCCAAAGTGAGGTTTTCCTTCAGACAGGCTATCAAAACGATATTTTAGTGTAAAGATTACCACAGTTAGGTTAGGATAAAATTCATTCATCCTCTAAACTGAGGCGGTCATTCAGTCACGCCAAAAAAGATATATTAAAATGTAAAGATTACCAAGGTAGTGATTCGTTCATGTTTTAAAGTGAGGTAGTCCTTCAGTTAGGCCGTAAATACGATACTTAACTGTAAAGATAACAACGGTTTTTTTTTTTTTTTTTTTTTTTTAACTTGAGAGCGGGTTTGAATTGCCCGAAGCACTGCTACCTTAAGGTATATTGTACTTACCTCCCTGATCTAGTCAAATAGCCCCTTCCCTCTTACCAGGTTTAGGAGTTTCCTGACTAGAGTTTTACCTTCAGCATCCACCAAAGCCGTTCCATCACCAAAGAGGTTGAAGCGCCTCTCAGCAAGTACTTCACATCTGTAAATAATGTGTGTGGCAGTCTCCAGTTCCCGCCCGCACAATCTGCACACTGGTTCATCTTTGTAGATACCCATTTTATGCAAATGTTTCCTTAGTCCACAGTGTCCCGTGAGTAGACCTGTGGCTATCCTCAATTCCTGCCTAGACAGATAGATGAGACTCTTCTGCAGCCCCAAGGAAGGTTTCCTAAGGGTTAGCTTACTGTGTCTCATCCCTTCGGCCCTGATCCAGTGCTCACAGTGTCTTTCAGCCATCCACCTTCGCACTGCCATCCTGACCATGGATTTGGAAATACCCACCGCAGGCTCCGGTCCAATCAGGGGAGTCGAAGACCCCTCCCTGGCCAGCGCATCTGCGGCTTCATTTCCAAGTATTCCCCTATGCCCTGGCACCCAACCTATCATGATTTGATTGTGCCTTGCCAGAGCTTGTAGGTTAATTAGGCACTCCCTGACTATGGCCGAGGTGACCACGTGTCCGTTTAGTGCCTTAATTGCTGCCTGACTGTCGGAGAAAATAGCAATCCGGGTCCCGTGTGTTTCCCTTCTCGCTATCTCTCCCAGACAGGCATTTATAGCATATACTTCGGCCTGAAAGACAGAGGTATGCCTCCCCAAGGAAAAAACCAGTTCCACCCTTGGGTTTTTACAATACACCCCCGCTCCAGTGCCGAAGTCCATCCTGGAGCCATCTGTGTACCAGATCTGAGCTCCCGATGTTAGTGTCCCTGACCATTCCATCATAGTTTGGTGGACCTGGTCAGGTGCAAACATTCGAGTAATGTGGTCGCTGCCCATTTCCAAGACGGGTTCTTTGACCACGCACTCGATACTCATATGTCCCGAGACATCTGGGAGGTTAGCCCAGTTGCTCGAGTTGCGCAATCTCCATGCCGCCAGCCTCGCCTCTCCCCTAAGGACAAGCTCAAGGGGAGGGAGGTTAAGCATTACTTCCATTGCTGCACCTGGTGTAGTTGACATCGCTCCCAGTGTGCACAGACAGGCCAATCTCTGGATAGAGCTCAGTTTAGCTCTTGTCTTTGCCTGGTTGGCCTTTGTCCACCACACCAGAGCTCCATAGGTAATCATAGGTCTTATCACCCTCAGATACATCCAGTGCATCATTGATGGCTTCAGTCCCCATTTCTTACCCACCATTCTTCTCACAGTCATCAGTGCCCTTTTGGCCTTGTTAACTGTCCTCTCAAGATGTGGGTTCCAGGTGAGTTTCCTGTCCAGAGTAACTCCCAGGTACTTCACCTCCCCCACAAACTCAAGGTATTCACCAAACAATCGGGGCATCCTGGTCGTCAGATCTTTTCGCTGTCTGGTGAAGTTAATGAGAGCAGTCTTTTTTGGATTTACCCTAAGGTTCTCCTTTTTACACCATTCTTCAATCAGTCGTAGAGGATTTCTGATTACCTCAAGGACTGTATCAGGGAATCTGCCCAGGATCAAAACAACTATGTCGTCCGCATATCCTAGACAGAAGTACCCCTGTTCATTCAGGAGTTCAATAAGGTTGTCAACCACTAGGCACCACAACAAAGGAGAGAGAACCCCCCCCCCCTGTGCACAGCCCAGACCTGTCTCCGCCCTTCTGACCTCCCCTGCCACCTCTACAGAAATGGTTCTGTTTGTTAACATGGAACTTATCCAACCACAAGTGGTTGCATCCACTCCATGACGTCTTGCATCACTTACCATCGTCTCTACTGAGGGGTTATTGAAAGCCCCTTCAATGTCGAGGAAGGCACCTATGGCACAACCTTTCTTGGCGATCATTTGCTCAATCCTACCAACCACTTGATGGAGAGCTCCCTCGCAGGATTTCCCCGGTTGATAAGCATACTGGTTCCAATGCAGTGGTTTTATGGCCAAAGCACCCCCCCCCCCTAATATGCCTATCAACCAGTATTTCAAGTCCCTTAAGAACAAAGGACATGAGTGTAATAGGTCTGTATCCTTTCCCTTCCGATTGGTTACCGGTGGGCTTAGGTATAAAGACCACCTTACTAGCTTTCCAGGCTGCCGGCACATGCCCTAAAGCAATGCTTAGCCTGTATAATTTAGTAAGTACCAGTACCAGCAAATCCATTCCCTGCTGCAGCAGTACAGGATAGATCCCATCTGGACCTGGAGATTTGTAGGGTTTAAATGTGCCAATAGCCCATCTTACCCTTTGTGGAGTTACTATCCTCCTTGCCACTTCCCAGTCCTCCCTCTTACCACGTCTTGTGGAGAGTTTGGCAACTGGTTCAGTGTCTGCTCCCCCAAGTTTCCTCAGGGTACTGGAAGGGAAATGTGTTCTGATTAATTCTTCCACAGTTTCCCCTGCAGTTTTTGTTATATTTCCCAGTGGGGTTCTTAGCATCCCCACCGGGTTAGGATAGGTCATAATTCGTAAATCTTTCAAAATGAGGTAGCCCTTCAGGCAGGCCATAAAAGCGGTATTTAAATGTAAAGATTACCGAGGTTATATTATGCCATGATTCGTTCATGTTTCAAAGTGAGGGAGTCCTTCAGTTAGGCCGTAAAAACGAAACTTAACTGTAAAGATAACAGCGGTTAGGATAGGTCATAATTCGTTCATCTTTCAAAATGAGGTAACCCTTCAGGCAGGTCATCAAAGCGGTATTTAAATGTAAAGATTACCAAGGTTAGATTATGCCATGATTCGTTCATGTTCCAAAGTGAGGGAGTCCTTCAGTTAGGCCGTAAAAACGATACTTAACTGTAAAGATAACAGCGGTTAGGATAGGTCATAATTCGTTCATCTTTCAAAATGAGGTAGCCCTTCAGGCAGGTCATCAAAGCGGTATTTAAATGTAAAGATTACCAAGGTTAGATTATGCCATGATTCGTTCATGTTCCAAAGTGAGGTAGTCCTTCAGGCAAGCCATCAAAGCGATGCTTAACTGTAAAGATAACAACGGTTAGGTTAGGTCATAATTCGTTCTTTTTTCAAAGTGAGATAGCCCTTCAGTCAATCCGTAAAAGCGGTATTTAAATGTAAAGATTACCATGGTTATGTTATATCAGATCATAATTCGTTCATCTTCCTAAGAGAGGTAGTTCTTCATACAGACCGTCAAACCGATAATTAAGTGTAAAAATTACAATGGTGGTTGAATTTGATCAATATACGTTCATCTTCCAAATTGAGGTAGCCTCACAACCAGACCATCAGAGCAACATTTAAAAGTAAAAATTGCAACGGTTAAATTAGGTCGTAATTAACCCTTTTAATGGGGTCGCTCATTACATCAGACAGTTAACAAAACTATATTTAAATTATAATTAAAAATTACTTAACTAAGTGAATGCACAGGGCTTACTTGTTGACGTATTTCAAAACAATCGTTCCTTTTACGAAGCAAAGCCTCTACACCCGAATTTAGGCTTTTTTTCATAAAAGGAAAGATTGTTTAGAAACGCGTCCGCAAATAAGCCCTATACATTCACTTAGTTAAGTAAATTTTAATTATAGTTTAATCAGTGAATTCAAGATGATTACATCAAGAAACTTTATATTTAAATGCAAAAATTTTAACGAATATGTTGGGACATAGTTGGATCATCTCTATATTGCGTAACATATTACCAAATTTTTCAAAAACCACTTGAAACTCAAAAATTCTTCAATAGAGATAGCATAGAACGCTATATAAATGAAAACACTTTAGACGTGTTCCCCACTGAAATGCTCCGTGACGTCAGTAAAAGACTACTAACTCAAACGTAAATGTGCTTCACTTGAAAAGAAGCGTGAAATGAATGTTTATTTTCAGAAATAAAAGAGGGAAATTTTGTTTTACCGTCGAGTGAAGTTGGCAACGAGACCTCTAAGGTTTAATAAAGCTGGGATATTAAATGAAGTGTAAAATTCCGAACATACTTCTCCTTCCCTTATGAGTGTAATAAAACACTGAATGGCAACGGGTTTGTACATAAAACCATATTCGAAAGGTTTGTATTAGCAACAATGGTACATTCTAGATGTTTGTTAATATACTTTGCCAGCGTAATGAAAAACGTCTTCTTCCGACTATTGTAACAAATTTCTTTCACTTTCAATTGTTTTAGGATCGCAGGTGAAAAATGTTTTTAACTATAATGGAATACATCCAATATAATGGATATACATCTTTTCTATCACTATACTACAGTCTAAAGTGTGATGCAGCTTATAAGTTTGTTTCTTACGATCAAACTGTGTTGTGCTTCTGAGTTCAACCAAAATTTCTGTCAATATTTGAGAATTGAGCAAAAATAAAAATTCTTTTTTATCTAAACCCAGAGTAATAAATGCAAACAGTAGAATTTAGTACTCCTTTGTTACTAATAACTTTTGGTTCGATGTATTTTTTAAGAAAATAATAGTGAATGCAAGTCCTGCATGAAGAGGAAATAATCAAATAGTTTTTAAAACAGTACATAATTTATTTTTTTCAAATGTGAATACTCTTGAGCCATAGTTTTATTGACAATTAACCTGGCCCATACTTCTGGTCTGGGAAAGACAGGGTAGAGCTACCTTACTTGAGCGATATGCTAATTCAAGGAAGGTAATTTCACATAAAGCTTCAACCTTACTTTCATATCTTTGGTTTAACGCTAGAAAATAGATGAGTTTTATAGGAAGATATTCTTTCTCTCAAGGCGAAGGGCGAGGGGGTAAATGAGATTCAGTTCCCATTGAACGTTCTTATTCCGACTCCTCTATATCTCGCTGGTATTTAATTATTGAGGTTATTTGTGATTATAACAAAGCCTTCTTACTTTACCTCTCTTATTTTGTTTTCACCCCTTCATGATGACAGTAGAGTCTAGGTCCACGTCAAGCGACCATGACCTTGATGCATAATTTTCTTAATCAAAATGTTTAATTTTCTTTCAAATTTTTTTCGTTTATCAAAATGTCTTTTCCTTTACTCTACATCCTTCTTCTCACACAGAAAAGTAAACTATAGACACTTCCCTGCTATCCAAACCGAGAATAGGTCTCTTTTAGCCATGAGTTAACATGTAACCCTTCCCTACTTTGTACACCAAGGAGTATATGACCACATGTTATTCATTCTCATTTCTTTTTCTTCAACAAGAAGTATAATGTTTCAATTGAGTAAAAGCCTTAAAACGTCCTATTTTACTCAGAAATTTATCCTATTTGAGTTCTATCTTATACCATTATTTTTTTTTTATCTTAGAGAGAATAGAACAATCTCCTAAAAACATACTTATTTCGGTGCAATTTGATTCTATACCTCTTCTCCCATGACTAAAATATTAGACATTCAGCGGTATACTTAAATTACTGTGATTCAAAACCTATTTCAGAATCAGTACTAAAAACTTAATTTTTTCAATCTTTTACTAAAAATATTGAAAGAGTAAAGAGATTCTTTATCTTTTTAATCTTATTTATTGAAAGACAATGATAAACTACGAATAATAAGTAACGTAGGTACGCTATGAATTATAAATAACCTACGAAGTCTTCAATTACAATCTATGATTATACCTGTATATGCATTTTTGTTACGAATACTATATCACAGTGTAACCATCGAGTACGATCTGGATATAAAAATGTGCATTGTTTAATACATACATAGGTATATTATATAACACATGAAAATATATTACATCGTATTTTGTTCTATTAGGGCATGGTGAAATAAAAGAGAGAGAGAGAGAGAGAGAGAGAGAGAGAGAGAGAGAGAGAGAGGAAAGAATATTAAGAAAATATATCCCTAAGAGAGAAGAGGGGGAAAATAGAGGGAAAGAGTCATAAATAATTAAAATATCCCTAAGAGAGCGAAAGAAGAGAGGCAAAAAGTTATAAGCAATTAATATGTCCCATACAGGGAACGATCTATCGAGAGAGAGATAAAGTCGTAGGTAATTAATATGGCCGTGAAACAGTTTTCTACCAATAGTTCTGTCTTTATCAATGAAAAAAAATGTGAATAAATATTTAGTTGGAGTAAATATGAATGCGGCTTATTTTCTAGTAGCCTATAATATTGACGAGAATTTCTCTCGCAATTTTAGAACGGTTTTAAACATGGCCGTCTAATATGTGTAATATAAACGTTGCTATGGTGTCATCTAAACGTTTCTGGGTTGTGTTTCTTTAGGAAGCTAAAAGACTTAGTAGGTTATTCAATTACTAGTGCTATAAGTAGTATATTTTTATAAATTAATTTTTAAGTTTCGAAAACAGTGTTTAACTCAATGAAATTGTTTAAAGTAGTTAAACAAATTTGTCTCTAGTAGTGAGTCATAGTAGTGTATGTCTATAAGCGAAAAATTCTTTAACTGCCTTAACTTAGTGGCGAACATATATTAATGTATTGTGATGTTTCAAAAAATATCAGGCTGGCAAAATGATTAGAAACATAAGTAATTGGCCAACATTATACCTACGTACAGGTAGTAAAATGTGTTATTTTCTAGTTAGCAACCAAAAACCCAATGGTCAGATTCAAATTATAGTTTTCGGAGGCAATGAATAAATATTTTATAAAAAAATACTGTATTAAACATTGATTAGTTTAAGCAAGATCTAATTCTATATTTATTTATGTAACAACTTAAATTAATTTTTAATTAAGTGCTTCAGTGGAGAAAAGCTATTCCGAAGATATGTCTAAGGAGCTCTAGAGGAAAGCACCAGCATACAGATAAACACTAAATAAGTTATGCTGGCGTCACTGTGATACTCGTTAATAGCATGCAGGAGTTGGATTCCCTAATGATTAACATACAAAGAGCAAGTGAAGAATATAGGCGGAAACTAAGTATAACAAAATGCAAATGAATAATTATAAGCAAACAGTAGTCAGTTGCTACTGGACGATCTGAAAAGTGAAAACGTAGAATCATTCCCTTAATTTTTAACTACTCAAGATGGAACCGAGCAACAAGAAATGCATGAGAATAGAAAAAGTAAGAGTTCAGTATCATGGAGTACATATAAACCTGGAACAGCTCAACCTTGTTTCCGGGGTTTCCGCATCTATTATACAGAACTGAAGTATGAAGAGCTACCGAAATCCAAATAAAAAGGATGTAGACCTATGGAGGATACTGTGAATATCTTGAAGCAATCAAACCACTAAAGCGTCTTGAAGAAAATCATCGGTTAGTTAAGAGGAGAGAGAAAGAAAGAGCGATATAAAGAGAGAGAGAGAGAATGAGACACAAAGAAAGAGGAGAAATACAAAGAGAAAGAGGAAGAAAAAAAGAAAGAGAGACACAAAGAGAGAGAGAGAGAGAGAAGAATTACTATTAAGAGAAGCAAGCTGAAATAACTAGGTCTTCTTATGAAGCACAATGTAGGATGTTTCGGAATTTTTGACAGTAGAAGCAAACTCTGTAGAAGATCTTGGATCCATAATTGCGTCGATGGTTCGGATTGTCATCTGCCCAACTATTCAGATCTGTCGCGAGTAAAATCTGAACCACCATAAATAATCGCCAACATTTGCATAAAGATGGAGCACGCACACATTTTATAGGTTTAAAATAGCTTAATTTACATTTGTTTACAAGTTTGGAAAATAGCTTAATTGACTTTTGATTACATGTTTGGAAAATAACTTAATTTACTTTTGATTACAAGTTAGGAATATTCTTAATTTACATTTCATTGCTTGTTTGGAAAATGTTTCAATTTACATTTGATTTTTTTCCTTTTTTACGGAAATTTAACTTCTGTATTGCAATTTGTCCATAATGTCCAAAAAACTTGAAATCATTATAAGTAAAACCCTACCATCGCTTACCCCTAACCCCTTACCCTATGACATTAATTTTCCTGTAATTTAACTTTATCCCGTTCACAACTATGAGGCAATAGTCTTCATAACAATAACAACTTCGAGCGACTACGGTTTAATTTTTTATTTTAAATAAATAAAACCTCTTAACTACAAAATCTTTCATTTAAATCCTCATGTATATTTCAATTGTAAAGCAATCATCATTAGAGGAAATTATTAAAAAATAAATAGAGTTTGTTATTTGTATTGTAGTATTTAAAATAAAAATAACAGACATCATTTTCACCGAAGCTTCATCTATACAGTATTTTTATTCCCTAATATTTTAAGGAGTAAATAATGATGTTGGAAATTTGTCAACAGTAAGTAATTAAATCAGCGAGGACTTAGTATTTATGTAGACTCGAGTAAACACATCGTCACGAAAGCACTGTGAGTATTATTAGCAACAACTGCGAGATAATGAAGATTAATGCCGGATTGCAATTAGCATTTCCTACCAGCAACTCTGGACGTTTGATAGATCGTTTTTCGTCTGAAATTACCTAACGAATTGATAAAACTGAAAATTAATTGCCGTACAAAATTAAATGTTGCCTACATCATTCAAATAAGGCACGTGTTAGTTTTTCGTGTCTTTTAAAGTTCAAATATTGTCACTTTTATTGTAAACTGACTTATTTATTATAACTATAGCTCATAGTGTTGCATCTGACTAATGTTCCATGTTTAATCTGTTAATTAAAGATTACCAGGGTTAGGTTAGGATAAAAATCGTTCATATTCCAAATTGAGGTGGTCCCTCAGTCACGCCATAAAAGGTATATTTAAGTGTAAAGATTACCACGGTTTGGTTAGGTCGTGATTCGTTCATCTTCCAAAATGAGGTATTCCAGCAGTCAGGCCTTAAAACCCGTATTTAAATGTAAAGATTACAACGGTTAGGTTAGGTCATAATTTGTTAATATTCCAAAGTGAGGTAGTCCTTTAGCCAGGTCGTAAAAGCTGTATTTAATGTTTCATATTTAATCTCTTGGTTAAAGAGTACCAAGGTTAGGTTAGGATAAAATTCGTTCATCTTCCAAAGTGAGGTTTTCCTTCAGACAGGCTATCAAAACGATATTTTAGTGTAAAGATTACCACAGTTAGGTTAGGATAAAATTCATTCATCCTCTAAACTGAGGCGGTCATTCAGTCACGCCAAAAAAGATATATTAAAATGTAAAGATTACCAAGGTAGTGATTCGTTCATGTTTTAAAGTGAGGTAGTCCTTCAGTTAGGCCGTAAATACGATACTTAACTGTAAAGATAACAACGGTTTTTTTTTTTTTTTTTTTTTTTAACTTGAGAGCGGGTTTGAATTGCCCGAAGCACTGCTACCTTAAGGTATATTGTACTTACCTCCCTGATCTAGTCAAATAGCCCCTTCCCTCTTACCAGGTTTAGGAGTTTCCTGACTAGAGTTTTACCTTCAGCATCCACCAAAGCCGTTCCATCACCAAAGAGGTTGAAGCGCCTCTCAGCAAGTACTTCACATCTGTAAATAATGTGTGTGGCAGTCTCCAGTTCCCGCCCGCACAATCTGCACACTGGTTCATCTTTGTAGATACCCATTTTATGCAAATGTTTCCTTAGTCCACAGTGTCCCGTGAGTAGACCTGTGGCTATCCACAATTCCTGCCTAGACAGATAGATGAGACTCTTCTGCAGCCCCAAGGAAGGTTTCCTAAGGGTTAGCTTACTGTGTCTCATCCCTTCGGCCCTGATCCAGTGCTCACAGTGTCTTTCAGCCATCCACCTTCGCACTGCCATCCTGACCATGGATTTGGAAATACCCACCGCAGGCTCCGGTCCAATCAGGGGAGTCGAAGACCCCTCCCTGGCCAGCGCATCTGCGGCTTCATTTCCAAGTATTCCCCTATGCCCTGGCACCCAACCTATCATGATTTGATTGTGCCTTGCCAGAGCTTGTAGGTTAATTAGGCACTCCCTGACTATGGCCGAGGTGACCACGTGTCCGTTTAGTGCCTTAATTGCTGCCTGACTGTCGGAGAAAATAGCAATCCGGGTCCCGTGTGTTTCCCTTCTCGCTATCTCTCCCAGACAGGCATTTATAGCATATACTTCGGCCTGAAAGACAGAGGTATGCCTCCCCAAGGAAAAAACCAGTTCCACCCTTGGGTTTTTACAATACACCCCCGCTCCAGTGCCGAAGTCCATCCTGGAGCCATCTGTGTACCAGATCTGAGCTCCCGATGTTAGTGTCCCTGACCATTCCATCATAGTTTGGTGGACCTGGTCAGGTGCAAACATTCGAGTAATGTGGTCGCTGCCCATTTCCAAGACGGGTTCTTTGACCACGCACTCGATACTCATATGTCCCGAGACATCTGGGAGGTTAGCCCAGTTGCTCGAGTTGCGCAATCTCCATGCCGCCAGCCTCGCCTCTCCCCTAAGGACAAGCTCAAGGGGAGGGAGGTTAAGCATTACTTCCATTGCTGCACCTGGTGTAGTTGACATCGCTCCCAGTGTGCACAGACAGGCCAATCTCTGGATAGAGCTCAGTTTAGCTCTTGTCTTTGCCTGGTTGGCCTTTGTCCACCACACCAGAGCTCCATAGGTAATCATAGGTCTTATCACCCTCAGATACATCCAGTGCATCATTGATGGCTTCAGTCCCCATTTCTTACCCACCATTCTTCTCACAGTCATCAGTGCCCTTTTGGCCTTGTTAACTGTCCTCTCAAGATGTGGGTTCCAGGTGAGTTTCCTGTCCAGAGTAACTCCCAGGTACTTCACCTCCCCCACAAACTCAAGGTATTCACCAAACAATCGGGGCATCCTGGTCGTCAGATCTTTTCGCTGTCTGGTGAAGTTAATGAGAGCAGTCTTTTTTGGATTTACCCTAAGGTTCTCCTTTTTACACCATTCTTCAATCAGTCGTAGAGGATTTCTGATTACCTCAAGGACTGTATCAGGGAATCTGCCCAGGATCAAAACAACTATGTCGTCCGCATATCCTAGACAGAAGTACCCCTGTTCATTCAGGAGTTCAATAAGGTTGTCAACCACTAGGCACCACAACAAAGGAGAGAGAACCCCCCCCCCCCTGTGCACAGCCCAGACCTGTCTCCGCCCTTCTGACCTCCCCTGCCACCTCTACAGAAATGGTTCTGTTTGTTAACATGGAACTTATCCAACCACAAGTGGTTGCATCCACTCCATGACGTCTTGCATCACTTACCATCGTCTCTACTGAGGGGTTATTGAAAGCCCCTTCAATGTCGAGGAAGGCACCTATGGCACAACCTTTCTTGGCGATCATTTGCTCAATCCTACCAACCACTTGATGGAGAGCTCCCTCGCAGGATTTCCCCGGTTGATAAGCATACTGGTTCCAATGCAGTGGTTTTATGGCCAAAGCACCCCCCCCCCCCTAATATGCCTATCAACCAGTATTTCAAGTCCCTTAAGAACAAAGGACATGAGTGTAATAGGTCTGTATCCTTTCCCTTCCGATTGGTTACCGGTGGGCTTAGGTATAAAGACCACCTTACTAGCTTTCCAGGCTGCCGGCACATGCCCTAAAGCAATGCTTAGCCTGTATAATTTAGTAAGTACCAGTACCAGCAAATCCATTCCCTGCTGCAGCAGTACAGGATAGATCCCATCTGGACCTGGAGATTTGTAGGGTTTAAATGTGCCAATAGCCCATCTTACCCTTTGTGGAGTTACTATCCTCCTTGCCACTTCCCAGTCCTCCCTCTTACCACGTCTTGTGGAGAGTTTGGCAACTGGTTCAGTGTCTGCTCCCCCAAGTTTCCTCAGGGTACTGGAAGGGAAATGTGTTCTGATTAATTCTTCCACAGTTTCCCCTGCAGTTTTTGTTATATTTCCCAGTGGGGTTCTTAGCATCCCCACCGGGTTAGGATAGGTCATAATTCGTAAATCTTTCAAAATGAGGTAGCCCTTCAGGCAGGCCATAAAAGCGGTATTTAAATGTAAAGATTACCGAGGTTATATTATGCCATGATTCGTTCATGTTTCAAAGTGAGGGAGTCCTTCAGTTAGGCCGTAAAAACGAAACTTAACTGTAAAGATAACAGCGGTTAGGATAGGTCATAATTCGTTCATCTTTCAAAATGAGGTAACCCTTCAGGCAGGTCATCAAAGCGGTATTTAAATGTAAAGATTACCAAGGTTAGATTATGCCATGATTCGTTCATGTTCCAAAGTGAGGGAGTCCTTCAGTTAGGCCGTAAAAACGATACTTAACTGTAAAGATAACAGCGGTTAGGATAGGTCATAATTCGTTCATCTTTCAAAATGAGGTAGCCCTTCAGGCAGGTCATCAAAGCGGTATTTAAATGTAAAGATTACCAAGGTTAGATTATGCCATGATTCGTTCATGTTCCAAAGTGAGGTAGTCCTTCAGGCAAGCCATCAAAGCGATGCTTAACTGTAAAGATAACAACGGTTAGGTTAGGTCATAATTCGTTCTTTTTTCAAAGTGAGATAGCCCTTCAGTCAATCCGTAAAAGCGGTATTTAAATGTAAAGATTACCATGGTTATGTTATATCAGATCATAATTCGTTCATCTTCCTAAGAGAGGTAGTTCTTCATACAGACCGTCAAACCGATAATTAAGTGTAAAAATTACAATGGTGGTTGAATTTGATCAATATACGTTCATCTTCCAAATTGAGGTAGCCTCACAACCAGACCATCAGAGCAACATTTAAAAGTAAAAATTGCAACGGTTAAATTAGGTCGTAATTAACCCTTTTAATGGGGTCGCTCATTACATCAGACAGTTAACAAAACTATATTTAAATTATAATTAAAAATTACTTAACTAAGTGAATGCACAGGGCTTACTTGTTGACGTATTTCAAAACAATCGTTCCTTTTACGAAGCAAAGCCTCTACACCCGAATTTAGGCTTTTTTTCATAAAAGGAAAGATTGTTTAGAAACGCGTCCGCAAATAAGCCCTATACATTCACTTAGTTAAGTAAATTTTAATTATAGTTTAATCAGTGAATTCAAGATGATTACATCAAGAAACTTTATATTTAAATGCAAAAATTTTAACGAATATGTTGGGACATAGTTGGATCATCTCTATATTGCGTAACATATTACCAAATTTTTCAAAAACCACTTGAAACTCAAAAATTCTTCAATAGAGATAGCATAGAACGCTATATAAATGAAAACACTTTAGACGTGTTCCCCACTGAAATGCTCCGTGACGTCAGTAAAAGACTACTAACTCAAACGTAAATGTGCTTCACTTGAAAAGAAGCGTGAAATGAATGTTTATTTTCAGAAATAAAAGAGGGAAATTTTGTTTTACCGTCGAGTGAAGTTGGCAACGAGACCTCTAAGGTTTAATAAAGCTGGGATATTAAATGAAGTGTAAAATTCCGAACATACTTCTCCTTCCCTTATGAGTGTAATAAAACACTGAATGGCAACGGGTTTGTACATAAAACCATATTCGAAAGGTTTGTATTAGCAACAATGGTACATTCTAGATGTTTGTTAATATACTTTGCCAGCGTAATGAAAAACGTCTTCTTCCGACTATTGTAACAAATTTCTTTCACTTTCAATTGTTTTAGGATCGCAGGTGAAAAATGTTTTTAACTATAATGGAATACATCCAATATAATGGATATACATCTTTTCTATCACTATACTACAGTCTAAAGTGTGATGCAGCTTATAAGTTTGTTTCTTACGATCAAACTGTGTTGTGCTTCTGAGTTCAACCAAAATTTCTGTCAATATTTGAGAATTGAGCAAAAATAAAAATTCTTTTTTATCTAAACCCAGAGTAATAAATGCAAACAGTAGAATTTAGTACTCCTTTGTTACTAATAACTTTTGGTTCGATGTATTTTTTAAGAAAATAATAGTGAATGCAAGTCCTGCATGAAGAGGAAATAATCAAATAGTTTTTAAAACAGTACATAATTTATTTTTTTCAAATGTGAATACTCTTGAGCCATAGTTTTATTGACAATTAACCTGGCCCATACTTCTGGTCTGGGAAAGACAGGGTAGAGCTACCTTACTTGAGCGATATGCTAATTCAAGGAAGGTAATTTCACATAAAGCTTCAACCTTCCTTTCATATCTTTGGTTTAACGCTAGAAAATAGATGAGTTTTATAGGAAGATATTCTTTCTCTCAAGGCGAAGGGCGAGGGGGTAAATGAGATTCAGTTCCCATTGAACGTTCTTATTCCGACTCCTCTATATCTCGCTGGTATTTAATTATTGAGGTTATTTGTGATTATAACAAAGCCTTCTTACTTTACCTCTCTTATTTTGTTTTCACCCCTTCATGATGACAGTAGAGTCTAGGTCCACGTCAAGCGACCATGACCTTGATGCATAATTTTCTTAATCAAAATGTTTAATTTTCTTTCAAATTTTTTTCGTTTATCAAAATGTCTTTTCCTTTACTCTACATCCTTCTTCTCACACAGAAAAGTAAACTATAGACACTTCCCTGCTATCCAAACCGAGAATAGGTCTCTTTTAGCCATGAGTTAACATGTAACCCTTCCCTACTTTGTACACCAAGGAGTATATGACCACATGTTATTCATTCTCATTTCTTTTTCTTCAACAAGAAGTATAATGTTTCAATTGAGTAAAAGCCTTAAAACGTCCTATTTTACTCAGAAATTTATCCTATTTGAGTTCTATCTTATACCATTATTTTTTTTTTATCTTAGAGAGAATAGAACAATCTCCTAAAAACATACTTATTTCGGTGCAATTTGATTCTATACCTCTTCTCCCATGACTAAAATATTAGACATTCAGCGGTATACTTAAATTACTGTGATTCAAAACCTATTTCAGAATCAGTACTAAAAACTTAATTTTTTCAATCTTTTACTAAAAATATTGAAAGAGTAAAGAGATTCTTTATCTTTTTAATCTTATTTATTGAAAGACAATGATAAACTACGAATAATAAGTAACGTAGGTACGCTATGAATTATAAATAACCTACGAAGTCTTCAATTACAATCTATGATTATACCTGTATATGCATTTTTGTTACGAATACTATATCACAGTGTAACCATCGAGTACGATCTGGATATAAAAATGTGCATTGTTTAATACATACATAGGTATATTATATAACACATGAAAATATATTACATCGTATTTTGTTCTATTAGGGCATGGTGAAATAAAAGAGAGAGAGAGAGAGAGAGAGAGAGAGAGAGAGAGGAAAGAATATTAAGAAAATATATCCCTAAGAGAGAAGAGGGGGAAAATAGAGGGAAAGAGTCATAAATAATTAAAATATCCCTAAGAGAGCGAAAGAAGAGAGGCAAAAAGTTATAAGCAATTAATATGTCCCATACAGGGAACGATCTATCGAGAGAGAGATAAAGTCGTAGGTAATTAATATGGCCGTGAAACAGTTTTCTACCAATAGTTCTGTCTTTATCAATGAAAAAAAATGTGAATAAATATTTAGTTGGAGTAAATATGAATGCGGCTTATTTTCTAGTAGCCTATAATATTGACGAGAATTTCTCTCGCAATTTTAGAACGGTTTTAAACATGGCCGTCTAATATGTGTAATATAAACGTTGCTATGGTGTCATCTAAACGTTTCTGGGTTGTGTTTCTTTAGGAAGCTAAAAGACTTAGTAGGTTATTCAATTACTAGTGCTATAAGTAGTATATTTTTATAAATTAATTTTTAAGTTTCGAAAACAGTGTTTAACTCAATGAAATTGTTTAAAGTAGTTAAACAAATTTGTCTCTAAATTAATTTAAGTTAATGTTATTGGATTTTACTTTTCTAAATAAAAACTTTCTTATCGATTTCTCATAGTTACAACATTTTGTGCTTGTTGTATTGAAGGAAAATTATGTCTACCGAAACGTTGAGCGGTGTATGGGAACCGTTTCAAGTAGGCCCTACTGAATGTATAGAAAAAAACGAATGATTAGCACACTACTATACAAAAATGTATATTCACCTAAAATCAGAGCCTTCTCTTTAAAAATTTAATACATGTTACAGCATCATCTACCATTGTGATATACTATACCTACACTAATTACTTGGAATAGTTTACTGTGTTTAATAATAATAATAATAATAATAAATAAAACCTTTAACTACAAATATTTGTATTCTAGTCTTGTGTACATTTCTGTTACAAAGTAACCATCCTCAGAGTTATGACAATACATACTCAATGTATGTCCTTGATAAACATTCTTTCTCAATGCCCAGGATGACAGGTAAACACTCTTTATGACCCCATTACAGAGTAGGGAGATTGTATTTCGTTTTAGGTCTATCACGTTTTCCCATTCTCCCTAAGTTCTATTGTGTTTCAATCTTTCCAGCATACATCGGTCTTCTCTCTTAGTTGTTGTCACTTTAAGGTATGTTTCATAAACCTATTAGTTTAACCGTTCCTCATAACACACGCCACAGCAACTATTTTATCTATTACAGCCCTTCCATAATTCTGCCTTTATTCCACACATCCGCCTTCATCGTAATTCCTGTCTGAAGATGTGACAGACCTTTCTACGACTGCAACAAGTATGCCTTCCTCTAGGAAAAGATCTTGCACTCGTGACCACCATAACACACGAGATAGCATCTATTTCATCTGTTACATCCCTTCCATAATTCTGCCTTTATTCCACACATCCGTCTTCATCGTACTTCCTGTCTGAAGATGTGACAGACCTTTCTACAAATGCAATAGGTAGATCTTCCTCTAGGAAAAGATCTTGCACTCGTGACCGCCATAACACACGAGATAGCAACTATTTCATCTGTTACATCCCTTCCATAATTCTGCCTTTATTCCACACATCCGTCTTCATCGTACTTCCTGTCTGAAGATGTGACAGACCTTTCTACAAGTGCAATAAGTAGACCTTCCTCTAGGAAAAGATCTTGCACTCGTGACCGCCATAACACACGAGATAGCAACTATTTCATCTGTTACATCCCTTCCATAATTCTGCCTTTATTCCACACATCCGTCTTCATCGTACTTCCTGTCTGAAGATGTGACAGACCTTTCTACAAATGCAATAAGTAGACCTTCCTCTAGGAAAAGATCTTGCACTCGTGACCGCCATAACACACGAGATAGCAACTATTTCATCTGTTACATCCCTTCCATAATTCTGCCTTTATTCCACACATCCGTCTTCATCGTACTTCCTGTCTGAAGATGTGACAGACCTTTCTACAAATGCAATAGGTAGATCTTCCTCTAGGAAAAGATCTTGCACTCGTGACCGCCATAACACACGAGATAGCAACTATTTCATCTGTTACATCCCTTCCATAATTCTGCCTTTATTCCACACATCCGTCTTCATCGTACTTCCTGTCTGAAGATGTTACAGACCTTTCTACAAGTGCAATAAGTAGACCTTCCTCTAGGAAAAGATCTTGCACTCGTGACCGCCAAAACACTTACTAATGTTTCAGACCAGGGAGTTTTATCTCCTTATCTTAATTACCTGTATTTTGCGAATTTAACATGTAAATATATACATTGTGTTTATATTTATTGGGGAACACTACATAGTTCTTGGATATTGTGATACGGCATTTAAAATAATGTGATATTACGACTTATCGAACTTATAATTAAAGCAAATGTATAAAGCCGAGAAAGATTATTTCGACCACTAGGCCATCTTCATCAGTAGGAGGCCACTTTTGAGACACTAACAAATATCGTGTAGTCCACTCAAAAACGCTTCGTCTCATTAGATTTTTTATATATTTACTTTAGTTATAAGTGTGACAAATCCTTAGAATAAAAACTTTAAATTAAATACTAATGTTATTGTATGTTTTTATTACCATTTTTGTTTTGACTTTAAGGCCATTTGCAAGTTGGACTATTATTGTTTAGGAAATTGTAGAAAGGTTGTGAACGTACCAGTAGATAAGTTTAAGGTAGAAATATAAAACCCCTTAGTAGAGCAAGTAGGAACGTATCATAGTATCAGATGTAAAGAGACATTTTTCCAAAGTAAAACACTGCTTTGATGATGGCATATTTTGTGCCCATAAAAGTAACCACAATATTAAAATAAATTGTACTAAGAACAACTGAAGTACATAATAAAATAAGTGAATTAAAAATGTGGTTTATATTTTATTACGTAAACATTTATTTTTTTAACGTGTTTATAAACAAAATTATTAAACAATAATTTTATTTAAACGTTTAAGGATAATAAATCTGTCAGTAACAGTTCGCAATTAAAAGAAAACATGACATTAAGACAAATTGTTAACGACAGCATCAGTAAACTGACGAGTGGTAGCCTCTCCTCCCAGATCCTTCGTCCTGACTTTGCCGTCTTCCAACACTTTCTTCACAGCCTTCTTGACTGCATCAGCATAACTTTTGAGATTCACATGTGACAACATTTTTGCCGACGACAGTAACATCGCGGTAGGGTTAGCTACGTCCTTCCCGGCTGCGGTCACAAAGTAATGTCTAGCGCCTGGTTCGAAAACTACGCAGTCTGCACTGTACGACGCTCCTGCTACCACTCCTGCACCTCCAACCAATCCCGCCGACAGATTGTCCACTATGTTGCCGTACAGGTTAGGTGTCACCATTACGTCGAACTGTTGCGGATTGGACACAAGCTGCATAGTGCAGTTGTCTACGATCATCGATTCAAACTTTATTTTCGGATACAGCTTCGAAATATCTTTACAACTCTGTAGAAACAAACCATCAGCGAGTTTCATAATGTTGGCTTTATGTACGGCAGTTACTTTCTTCCTGTGATTTCTCGTTGCGTAGTCGAACGCAAACTTTGCGATACGCTCGCACTTGGCGGACGTTATGATCTTCAGGCACTCTACTACGCCCGGCACACTCTCATGCTCCAACGCTGAGTACTCGCCTTCGGTCTGTTCTCGGATGACGGCCAGATCTATCTTCTTGTGGCGTGCCTTTACCCCCGGCAACGTTTCCACATGGACTACATTGGCGTATAAATCTAACGCGTGACGCAGTTTCATGTTAAGCGAGGCTACCTCCCCGACCTTACTTTCGTCAGGGTATGCCAGTACCCCCTTGAGACATATACCATTCCTAGACACTGACTTGACCACATCTTCCAAAGAGGCGCTAATGGAAGGGTTGATCTCAGAAAGGAAATAATTCTCGAACTCTAAAGGTATAGATGCTGCCTTGAAAACGGTCATTACGGAATCTACAAGTTCGGGACCGATTCCGTCTCCAGGGATAAGAGTGCACTTCAGTTTCATTTTATTTGGTCTAACTCTTGAGATATGCAAAGCCCTTATTTTCATTGGGGCAAACAGGGCTTTAAGAGCAGTTACACTTTGTCGTGACTGCCACATTGCTGCTTCGATCTGTAAAAATATTATTTATCAGTTGTTATGTATTTTAAATCGATTTAGATATAGTGCTTTAAAGAATGACTGTATGTATACAATATAAGTATTACATATGTTATGAGTTAAAACCCCAATCTTATAGTATAACAAATTCCTACATGTAAGAATGGCTATGCATCCAGCTCTGTTCCTCTCCATCGTATAAAATCCGAGCAGATTTACTCAACGCAGACTGCGTAATGATTCTTATACAGTTCGTGAGGCGAGTGATGAAACTCTCTTGGGGAAGACTGGGGCAAAGCGAAAGTTGTCCAATGCGTAGAACTGCTCAGACAAAAAAACCTCTTAGCCACCTTTATGCCTCAGTGCGTGTTGTTTGTATTGTGGCGTTTCCAAAAACATTGAAGGGTTGTTGTCTACAGGGTGTCTGAGCGGCCGTCGTCACATAACACGTCACACATCCAGAACTGGAAAATTATTATACTCTATAGCAAAGAACTAGTGTTTGGTGAGTGGTTAGTGCAACAGTAGCAAACCCACTACGGCTGTATAACCTTTTATTCTCAAACTGCTACCACTTCTCCTATGCGCAGAAAGATTTTCATCACTCGGATCACGACCTATATATACATTATCATATCTATACGACATATATTTGCAGAATTATTTATAATAAGAATATTATGTGCAGAAAAACTATGTTTATAAGGCAAAATAAATGTCCCATTTAATTTGGATTTTTACATACACTATCTTCCGCTAGTAGCTTAGCCTATTTAAGGAGTAACTGGGAAGAAACGAAACAAAGTAGTGACATTATAACGTGCATTACTAATTCCCAGTGGGAATGGTGAAAGTGCTGCCAGCAAACGTGCTTACTGGATGGCTTAGTGATATTCAGTAAGTCCTTCCGTCTGTTCTCGTATACGTAACGTTTCTAGCGACAGCTGGAAGTAGCTTACTATCGATATTGTGCTAGTATCGCGCAAAACCGACGAATAGAACTAGTTTAGGTTAAGATATGGGCGCAGCCTCTTTTTACAATTATTATTCAACTAATGACGTATTTTTTACAAAATAACGGAATAGAAGCTTTTCATCAATATAATATACTGTATTATGAGCATCGCACACTGTAAACAGTTAAAAATAGAGTTTGCAATTATTATGACCCTGAACAGCAAAAACAAACAAATATTTATGTATATTTAATACATAAATATATTTTTTTTATTTATACATATAATTATTTGTTTCTTTTATTTATTTTAATTTAATTTATTTTGTGTTCTTGTTATTGTTATTGAGATTTATTTATTGATAAATTGTTACCTATTATTGTTTTACATATTGTTATTATTTATTTACTGTTATATTGTTCTTTGTTGTTATTTTGTTATTTATAGTTTTTTAAGAATTTTTTCATTGTTATAGATTAATTGTTTTTTGTTATTTATTGTTGTTGTTTTGCAATTTTTGTTGTATTTAAATTTATTTGGTTTTATTTAAAATATTGCGTTCCGTGTTAGATTTTGTTTGGCGATGATAACCACAATTGGTTTTTCGCCAGGGGGGGGGGAAAGCAAAAACAAAGGCGTTGTTTCTTGAAAGGTCAAATTTTGACGCCGTTGTGCCAACATTTATTCGGAAGATCTATATGCCGCAAAACAAAAATAGTTTACAATCAAACAATAATTTCCCGAAACATCCAGGTAGACGTTTTACCTAATAAAGCCAAGAGGTAAAATAAAAAATGTCAAACCACGTTTGTCATTATTATGAAGCAGTAAAAAAATATTAGATAAGAATTGAAAATCGAGACTGTTTTACGGTGTCAAATACGTTTGGGTGACAAAATATTTATTTATTCCATCATTAAAACACAAAAAGGTTATTATCTTGAGTTAGGAGCATATCGTGTTTGTATCCGTACATAGATAGACCTTATACCCGAGTGAGACGGTGACCAATGCGACTTAACGTACCTTGTGCTTGTAGCGACTAACACTTGCTCAATGATGACCTTGGATCTTGTCTCATTATTATTTTACATTGACTAATTTTACTTCAAGTAAAAATTGCTGCCGCTAGTGTCAATCGCAGGGTAGAAGAGTAATTACATTAGAAATCACGAGCTACTCAAGGTATTGCTTGTGCTAGCTCTAATGGTGTGAACTACATTTCGACCAAAAAGTGTCACGTTGAATTGAACATAACATAGATTCATACTTAGGTTGAGAAATTCTGAAGAATTCTAAGTTTGTGAATAAGTTTATGAAAATTTAACATTACTAAGATGTTTTCAACGTCAATTTCTTCTGTCAAAATACAGCCTATTCTAAACAATGCTTAGAATGATATACAACGGTACAATGTTTTCTTGATAAAGTTGTTAGCCAAGAGAGAGAACAGCTGCTGTTGAATACAACCATCTTGCTGGGGCAACAGTAGGTACAAGCTAAACATACCTTCGAGGCGAACCATAACCTATAGAAAAGATCACAGAAGAAATGGGTACGAAGAAGACAATTACACAACTAAAATAGAGTAATTCTCCCATTCATATTCAAAAAACAAGTATTATAAGATGGAAGTGAGGATGATTTTTTCAAGTAAAAAATTTGTCTTTTATTCATCCAAATGACGTTTTCACAAATAAATCGTTGTCTTTTTCAATTCTTTCGATGCGTTTTATTACAATTTTTCAATAAAAAATTGAGAAAATTGTCCATGTTTACAACATGATACAAGATCTTGATTCACAAAATAATTGTACAACATCTACGTGTCATGAGGCTCATTCAAACTTTTTTAGTTTTCTTATGAGTGAATATGGATAAGATTATTTTTTTAAGAAACATTATATTAAAAGACAACGAAAGACTTAAATAGATCAACCATTTAAATGACAAAACGTCGTTATTTGGATGACTAAGGGATAATGTTTATTTGAAAAATTAAGTGCATGTTGCTGAAACAAACTTCATTCGAGTGACAAACTACGAATAACAAAAATACGTAAGCATATTTAGATTTTCGCTTACCCAAGTATTGTTACTTAACTTTTATATGATGGACGAGTTCTACTTTCAGGAAGGGTTTAAGTAAGAAGATACTCATACAAATTTATTTATTTTTACTCAATTGGCAATGCTTAGTAGTTAAATTGTAAGTAATAATATGCCTGAATCGCTTAACGTAGATTGTTGATAACCGCATTGGTGAACTGCCTGGTGGTCGCCATGCCGCCGATATCCTTGGTCTTCACTTTTCCGTCTTCTAACACCTTATTCACCGCTTTCTTGATATTGTCCGCGTACGTAAATAGGTTAATGTGTTCCAGCATCTCTGTAGAGGAGAGCAGCATCGCCGTGGGGTTGGCGACGTTCTTACCGGTCGATTCGAAGAATGCGTGTCTTGCGCCGGGTTCGAACGCTACGCAGTGAGCACTGTATGACGCTCCAGCAACGACGCCCGCGCCTCCGACTAGCCCTACCGCTATATTGTCCAAGATGTTTCCGTACAGGTTAGGCGTCACCATTACGTCAAACTGTTGCGGATTGGACACTAGCTGCATGGTGCAGTTGTCCACTATCATCGATTCAAAGCGTATTTTGGGGTATAGCTTCGATATATCCTGACAACTCTTTAAAAATAGACCGTCTCCTAGCTTCATGATATTAGCTTTATGAATGGCGGTTACTTTACGTCTATGGTTTCTCGTAGCGTAGTCGAACGCAAACTTTGCGATACGTTCGCACTTGGCGGACGTTATGATCTTCAGGCACTCTACCACGCCCGGAACACACTCATGCTCCAATGCCGAGTACTCGCCTTCGGTCTGTTCTCGGATGATGATGGCGTCTATATTCCGGTGACGTGTTTTTATTCCGGGTAATGTCTTCACGTGCACCACATTGGCGTAGATATCCAGAGCGTTACGCAGCTTCATATTGAGTGTAGCTAACTCGCCCGTCCTACTGAAGTCGGGCGATTGTAAAGCTCCCTTCAGGCAAATGCCGTTGCGATTGATGGAGTTGACGACATCCTCTAGCGGCACGCTGACGGAAGAGTTTATTTCGGATAAGAAATAGCTTTCGAACTCCACGGGCACCGACGCTGCTTTGAAGACGGTCTGTACGGAATCCAGTAATTCAGGACCGACTCCATCTCCTGGGACGAGCGTACATCTGGTGGCCGTTGCAGTGTCTTCTTTCTGCGATAGTGATCTGGCTACATGGAACGACCTGAGCAGAACTCCGTGTTTAGGAATCGCTCTAGCTAAAGCTGCGCTTTTGCGATATAAAGCCATCGCTGCTGCTTTCAGAGCAACGTCCTGAAACAAATACAACCTTTTAAATATCTTTACATTAATATTCGTCTTATTCTTCTTTACATATTCATTAATTAATCTTCACATGCAACATTTCTTCTAAATATTCCTTCAATTTCAGCTGACCAAAACAATGAAATGTCGAAAGCGTTATTCAAAATAAAGTTAATAAAATAAAAGCAACTGGCATGTTATACAAATGTTATAAAATTTGTAAAACTATATAATGTAAATCCCCATTTTAACAAACTAATTGGGGCTGAGGACTGTCTGTTTTAATGAAAGTTCGTCATAAAGCAAAATGTTGCCTTAAAGTTGCTAAAATGCAAATAAAAAAAATAAAACGGATTAAAACGTGTAAGTTTTATTTATATCGATTAAAACCCAGAAAACCGATTCACTGTGGCTGTTGTTGAGTAAAATTCAATAATAATGTATAATAGTGTAATTCAAATCAGAAGCCGTTTATGCGTCGCAACGATGCAGGTTTTGTTTCACTTGTTTAGGTTGCTGGCGGATGGTCAAAATATATTTTTAATTTAATTTGTTTAAACACAGTCTGTTATAAGAGACGTGCGATTAAATAGGTTCTTTTATAATGAAGTTCGTAGTATTAATATATTTTGATAATATAAAATTAATTCTGATCGAAATTTGTTGGTATGGTAATCAGGTTTTGCAAATAGTTTTATAACAAAAAGAGTAAATAAATATTAAATAATACAATACAGCTTTTACCCAAACGGGCGTCAATATAGTATAAATCGATAGAATTCTTAAATAAGCGCCTTCATAGATATTCATGCAACTTAATTAACAAGACCACAAAACTATTATATCTTAGTTTGCAGGCACAAATCCCACAATAAAACATTGTATTCATTCAAGGTTATGTTCATGGGAAAATATCACATTATATTTAAACGTAATTAAACAAAAAAATGAGGTATTCTTTGTACACGCTTTAAAAGGCAATAACATTGCGTTTGTTATACATTAGTTGAATATTTCAGATAAATCGGTAAGAAAAAAATCATTTCATAATAGTAAAACTCTTGAACATTTTTAAAAAGAAATATACATACTTTTGTTTCAATATTAGTGTAAAGAGTTTATATGATACTGAGCACCTTCATAGCCTACCTAATTTCATGTATTAAACATATTATATTTTACTTGTAAAAAAAGCCAAACTTAGATAACCAAGAATCATACTATCCTTTTTTTAAAATACACAAAACAAGCCTAGTATTAGTTATGTCTTGATTTATTCAGGTACTTACGTAGTATACGGAGGCCACTAATGTAGGTACCTAGTAATGTCGCATACAATTACAACCAAACCTATCCTGACTGGATACTACAGAGGTAAATAAATTCAAACAAATTAATTTGAACCAACACGCAAATTAACTGCGGAATCACGCTAAAGTTAGGTTATGTTAGCTTTATTTATTCACATTTTAGTTGGTACTACGTTTTTGGGCGGGCAGTAGCAACAGCGTACTGGACTACCTCTAGACATGAATATATCTATAAAGTATCCAGTAAGGACAGATTTGGTTATAGTTTTATACAACACTACTACATACCTATAAAGTATCAAAACAGGATAGATTTGGTTGTAATTTTATACAACATTACTTCTTTTATTAGTGGCCTCCGTATATGTAAGTATCTTTATTTATAATTATTAACTTTTGTCGAACCGAAACACGATTACGGTAATTGAGACCTTAGTAATATTGTTTTGAAAGCTAATGTGGGTAAAATAAATAAAACTTTAAGTAGAATGACAAGGAAATTAAGGCAAGAACAGGAAATTTATAGAAACGAAGATTGTTAAGTGGATGGAAAGTTTTGAAATATAAATCGACATCTGGAGCTCAAAGTCGTAGAGGTTAATTACTAATAATAGCAGAGGTTATGATCTTGGACCAGCAACCCTTCGGAGGGAGGCCTCGGGAGAATAAAGAATGTTACCAAGAAATCGTGAGTGAACCCCACATTCGCCTGGTGCTCACTTACGAAAATGGTTTCACGAGTGCGGTGGCTTCATTAAGCTGGTGTAGCCACTAATCTTCAACTTCTATGGTGAAGCATCCATTTTTTCAGCACCTAAGTCATTAGATTCAAAGTGAGTCGAAAAACATATGTCCAATTCTCTTTCTATATGGCTTTACGAACTGACAAAATCTGTAACGACTTAACAATGTATTGTTTCTTAAAATTTCCAACGTTACAGCATTTCACTCCTTTAAAAAAAAGAAATGGTTTTGCTACTGCTAATGCTTTGGATTTGAAGATTGCTTTGAAGAGTGAAAAACATAACCTATCTCGAAATATAAAAAAACCGTGTCAGATTATCTTACACGTTTATAAGAGTCCACTGGGAATGGAAGCATTGAATTATTGCAAAAAATATGTTCTGGGGGGGGGCTTACAAACGACTGGGTCTTGTTTATATCGCCACCTGCTTTATAGACGTTAATGGAACTTTCGCGTTTATTGAGTACGGCGAACACTGGCCAGACGTGACAGAATTAATTGGCAGGCGTCCAGAACGTTCTATCTGAATAAAATGGTTTAGTCATGGTGCTCTATAAAGTCATCAACACAAAGAACGAAAGCAAGAGTGTAGTCTATATGATGAAGTGAAGGATTTCATTACTCTAGATTCTTTGTACAATTCCAAAACAAACTACCACTTTCAGCGTCTTATGCAACTAATATACCGTAAAATGCTGGTATTAGCTAATCACTTGAATTTTATTTATATTATTCATTTGGATAAATACGTAATATTGTCTAACGCTTCTAACTTTGCCTCTGAAGATGTACTGGTAACGAAAACTAATATTTATTATCCAATCACTAACCATTTCGTTGCCATAGTAACTATCGTAATTACTATTACGTAGTATGACAACAATATAGTAATGGCCTGAAAATCTCCCGGGTGAAGGCACTACGAGCTCACCATTACTGAGGATGGTGAGGATGGTTCCTTGTGGTAGACAGTTGGAAAGTAAATCACATTCCAGAACATAAATGCACCAGAATAACTGATACCTAAATTAAAAGAGGTAATTGATAAAATTGTATCGTTGATGAACATATGTCAAGAAAAAGGTATGTGGTTTTTAAAACAATTCTTTTTCACGTTTTACAATGGACTTTCTTCTGCCGACACGTTATTTTATTTTAATTTATCTTCTCTTTTTACGTTTAACTACTTTAAACTTATTTCCTGCTCTCTCTTGGCAATGTTTTATAAATTCCGTTTATACATTGATACGTTTTCGATACACAAGTGTACTTCTTGAAACAATGAATCATTCCCGATCCGGTCATGAATCTCGATAAATACTTCTTGACTGGGTTCAAATTTTAGCACAAAACATTTAAAAATTGTTTTCAGGAATTATTTGAATGAAAGTTACAAATTCTGTCCAATACTATTTAATCATCATAATAAACTTATGCTACTGTTGTACACTTTAGCACGTTAAAATATATCAAAACATGCCTAATGTACAACTTACTTTTGATGACTGCCGTTTTGAGACAGCATCCCTTCTCAAACTGAAACTGCAATTTGCAAGTTATAACATCTAAAATGGTTCTAGTTTCTACAAGTTAGGAGTAAATAGAGAACTCTTGTAAATATTTTAGTGAATTCTTTGGTATCGAAACGCGTCAGCATAGATAGGGAATAGATTTTACTTAGTTCTTCAAATATGTAGGCCCCTAATGACTCAGGATTTGATCAGTAAAATCAAAAAGATTACAACAACCAATTTCTATGGAATCAGTTAAAATCCAATTCTAGAATTCGAACATTTAAAATGGATCTAGTTGGAATAACAATATAGTAAATAAAAAGTTCTCGAAAATTTAAAACTGTATATTTGAATTTCATAAGCGTTAACAAGCTTCTTTGCGTTCGAAATGGATCTTATGCCAGATGGCATAGTAATATAATAAATTCTTACGAGTTGGCCGTCGTAAATTCGGAACTGGATCTAATTCCCCTTTTAACGGGTTTTATAAACCTTGCATTTAGATAATATTAATTGCTATACGGAACTTGACCGTGCTAATATAATACAGAGAATATCGTCTTAAATGAACTTTTGTAAATTCAGCAGTGCATTTTCTAGGACTATAAGCCACAGAGTAGGTTTAGTTTTTAATGATTGGTAAATTTGAAATGGATCCAATTACTATAAAGCCAGAATGCCCGTGTAAAGTGATACTGAATATTTAAGTTTTACCAGAAAATGAGTTACATAATGACTTTACTGGTTAAAGTAATGTTGCGATATGGATAAAACAACATTTGAAAACTGGAAGTGTACACGCATGCAGTTTGTTATTTATTCCTTTTTTAGTTACTTTTACTTTCTTAATATTATTGCCATATCTATTTTTATAATAGACCCTTAATGCAATCGTTCACATAGAGTTTAAAATGTTTAGAACAGGTTTCAAGCAATAAACCATTAAACTATACACAGACAACAAAATTCCTCGTGTTACAACTGAATTAGTTTTTTAAATTATAGGCCTATATAAGAATTAAATTTGTTTCCTTTTGGATAAAATGTACACTCGCTAGCAGGGTGTTTCCGTTCGCAATGGATGTGCCGATGTACTCGTTCCCACTGGAATGAAATAATGTGAAAAATTAATGTCCTCATATCAGCTTAGCGTTTTTCAAATTAAATTTGACAATGAGAAATGAAATAAAAACTAATTAAGAATGACACATTTATAAGAGACGGTTTTCGTTTTCTTCAATCCATCAATCAAACCACCAAATATATCAACTGGATGTAACTGACAATGAAGGACAGTCCGCAAAAATACCTTCTCTCAACGTGACGTCAAATTTATTGCGTCCCTTACATTACAATTGCACGAAGCGTAAATCATTTAACAATGATGAATGCTTTGGCTTTGTTGGGCTGTATAAGAAACAACCCGACAAATATAAGATGAATGCACCAGTGGCCTAGCCAATAAAAAAACCTTTTCAAATAAAATCATTGTTAAACTGCATTAATGAACAATTAAATCTATGGCTTAGGCACAGTGCAGGTCTAACCTGCTCATACTAGGTGTGACCTCCCCGCCATTTCTGTCAGCACCATTGCAGATACATTTCACATTAGTCCCGATTTATTTCTGTCCATATCTGTCCAACATTCCCAACACAGACAACATCGTCTGTACTTTGCCTCTTGGATGATCCTTGCAAAGACAAGAAATGTCTTAGAAACAGCAACAAGTGGTGCAAGACACGAGCTTGTAGAAAAGTACGAAGCCAATTCAATAGATTAGTTTATCAAAAGCTGATAAATTCTGTTCACTAAAGTTAAATGTTAGTACATTATATAGAAGCGGTAACGAGTTAAAAAAACAATAAGAGACTATATATTTTTGAAATATATGGGTATATTTCCTATGCGAGGAGGTTATTTCACACACAAACAACAACACAACAATAACAATTAAAAGTAAAATGTATGTATATGTGGATGAGTCTTACACATTACTAAACCACTGATCCTATTGACATGAAACTTTGGGAAATTGTTCAGTACTTTCCTGGGAAGGATTTTGGCATAGTAAGTCTTAGGGGCGTAGCCAGGGGAATTACGTGACCCCCCAAACTAATTAATTTTACCAGTAAAATATTAACCTACAAAACGGTAAAACAGCTTCCTGACGATATAATATTTTTTCGCACCAAGTGCCAAAATAGCATAAATTATAATTTATAGAGATAAAAATGTTAAAAATTTCCACAAAGGGCTCGTTCCCCCAATAGGCCTACATTGTCCTAGCCACGCCACTGGTAAGTCAGTACAAATGTAATTTTTGAGGTCCCTAGAACGAAACCTTATCCTGTATTTGTGGGAAATAGATGAGAGAATGTTCGCCCCGCGCAGCAAAAACCTGAGTAGTGACAGTGAAGATGTTCACCTTAACTGGAAAGTTGGTGTAGAGGTATGATCTCGCTTAGGGTGCGAGAGGTCCCTAGAACGAAACCTTATTCTGTATTTGTGAAAAATAGATGGGAGAATGTTCGCCCCGCGCAGCAAAAACCTGAGTAGCGACAGTGAAGATGTTCACCTTAACTAGCCAGTTGGTGTAGAGGTATGATTCTCGCTTAGGGTGCGAGAGGTCCCTAGAACGAAACCTTATCCTGTATTTGTGAGAAATAGATGGGAGAATGTTCGCACCGCACAGCAAAAACCTGAGTAGCGACAGTGAAAATGTTCACCTTAACTGGAAAGTTGGTGTAGAAGTACGATTCTCGCTTAGGGTGCGAGAGGTCCCTAGAACGAAACCTTATCCTGTATTTGTGAGAAATAGATGGGAGAATGTTCGCCCCGCGCAGCAAAAACCTGAGTAGCGACAGTGAAGATGTTCATCTTAACTGGCCAGTTGGTGTAGAGGTACGATTCTCGCTTAGGATGCGAAAGGTCCCTAGAACGAAACCTTATCCTGTATTTGTGAGAAATAGATGGGAGAATGTTCGCCCCGCGCAGCAAAAACCTGAGTAGGGACAGTGAAGATGTTCACCTTAACTGGCCAGTTGGTGTAGAGGTATGATCTCGCTTAGGGTGCGAGAGGTCCCTAGAACGTAACCTTATCCTGTATTTGTGAAAAATAGATGGGAGAATGTTCGCCCCGCGCAGCAAAAACCTGAGTAGCGACAGTGAAGATGTTCACCTTAACTGGCCAGTTGGTGTAGAGGTATGATTCTCGCTTAGGGTGCGAGAGGTCCCTAGAACGAAACCTTATCCTGTATTTGTGAGAAATAGATGGGAGAATGTTCGCACCGCGCAGCAAAAACCTGAGTAGCGACAGTGAAGATGTTCACCTTAACTGGCCAGTTGGTGTAGAGGTATGATTCTCGCTTAGGGTGCGAGAGGTCCCTAGAACGAAACCTTATCCTGTATTTGTGAGAAATAGATGGGAGAATGTTCGCCCCGCGCAGCAAAAACCTGAGTAGCGACAGTGAAGATGTTTACCTTAACTGGCCAGTTGGTGTAGAGGTACGATTCTCCCTTAGGATGCGAAAGGTCCCTAGAACGAAACCTTATCCTGTATTTGTGAGAAATAGATGGGAGAATGTTCGCCCCGCGCAGCAAAAACCTGAGTAGTGACAGTGAAGATGTTCACCTTAACTGGCCAGTTGGTGTAGAGGTACGATTCTCGCTTAGGGTGCGAGAGGTCCCTAGAACGAAACCTTATCCTGTATTTGTGAGAAATAGATGGGAGAATGTTCGCCCCACGCAGCAAAAACCTGAGTAGGGACAGTGAAGATGTTCACCTTAACTGGCCAGTTTGTGTAGAGGTACGATTCTCGCTTAGGGTGCGAGAGGTCCCTAGAACGAAACCTTATCCTGTATTTGTGAGAAATAGATGGGAGAATGTTCGCACCGCGCAGCAAAAACCTGAGTAGCGACAGTGAAGATGTTCACCTTAACTGGCCAGTTGGTGTAGAGGTACGATTCTCGCTTAGGGTGCGAGAGGTGCCTAGAACGAAACCTTATCCTGTATTTGTGAGAAATAGATGGGAGAATGGTCACCCCGCGCAGCAAAAACCTGAGTAGCGACAGTGAAGATGTTCATCTTAACTGGCCAGTTGGTGTAGAGGTACGATTCTCGCTTAGGGTGCGAGAGGTCCCTAGAACGAAACCTTATCCTGTATTTGTGAGAAATAGATGGGAGAATGTTCGCCCCACGCAGCAAAAACCTGAGTAGGGACAGTGAAGATGTTCACCTTAACTGGCCAGTTGGTGTAGAGGTATGATTCTCGCTTAGGGTGCGAGAGGTCCCGGGTTCGAATCCCGGATAGGGCCCTTATAGGCCAGGGTTTGAATTTGTGACCCGGATAGTGCCAAGCATCCCAATGATTCCAACTGATTTGCCTTCGAACTAAAAACTTTACAATTTCCGGTTCGACTGGCCTCTCCAATGACGATCAACAAAGCACAAGAACAATCCCTACATGTTTGTGGACTTAATTTGAAAAATCCATATTTATCACATAGACAGCTGTATGTGTTTGCTCACGCGTCGGAAGACCTGATTTATTTCTGTACGCATCAGAGGAGAAAACAAAAAATATTGTATATCAGAGTGCACGTCGATAAATGACATTCAATCTAGAACTTTTATTATCCCACTTTTCTCGATCGATTACTGTAACTTCATCAATTATTGTGAACAAAATATTAAACTACGTTTTAGCTAAAGTTAACCGCCATATAAACTGTTAGGGGGGGGGGACAAAGTTCGAGGGGTCAGTTAGTAATGAAATAAATGGGGCAAAAATATATGAACATTTTTTAATATCGTAAAATAAGACATTTTTTGTTTAACAATACTTACAAAATGCCCCGAACGCGCGCGCGTGCATGTGTATCTATTCCGTTGCGGATGGAGAAATATGATGAATATTTAATATCAGGAGTGCATTCGTTCATTCGCAGTGCATAAAATCACATTCGCAACGTTTCACCAGAATCTCATCTAGCACTAACGAGGTGAACCCAATTTTGGGTGGTCAACCCCCTCTAACTGTACCAAACCCTAACGAGACTACTTGATTTACTCAATTCACTGATAAAAAACAACCATTCACAATAAATTCAGTTGAAAATTGTCTTTTTTAAACACAAAAATCGTCTCATTTTTGTATGCAGACCTCCCCCAGATCAAATTCCTAACAATCTTCTTTATTATTCACAACACCAACAATATCGTTCATAAACAAACCCTAAATAGGGCTCTTTGAATTGAAATATCAAAACGAATTTTTAATTTAGTTAACCGAAAGCAAACAACATGCGCTATAAAAACGACTATATATATATATATATATATATATATATATATATATACATATATATATATATATATATATATATGTATATATATATATATATATATATATATATATATATATATATATATATATATGTATATATATATATATATATATATATATATATATATATATATATATATATATATATATATATATATAATACGTTTTCTTGTTTAATAATTTAAAACAACATAGGTTATTCAAATACAAGGTTGGATATAAAATAATAAATATTCTTGTATTTGAATAACCTATGTTATTTTAAATTATTAAACAAGAAAACGTATTTTATATTTATATAAAATTAACCTTACAGGGTTATATAAATAGTGTTGTGCAATCAATGTAACTGTGGATATAAAATAATAAATATTCTTGTATTTGAATAACCTATGTTGTTTTAATATATATATATATATATATATATATATATATATATATATATATATATATATATATATATATTAAACAACATAGGTTATTCAAATACAAGAATATTTATTAATTTATATCCAAAGGTTTTCGTTGGCAAACAGTACCGAACATTCATCAGATTGTAATTTTCATTCCTGATGATGTTGGTACTGTTTGCCAACGAAAAGCTTTGGATATAAATTAATAAATATTCTTGTATTTGAATAACCTATGTTGTTTTAAATTATTAAACAAGAAAACGTATTATATATATATATATATATATATATATATATATATATATATTTATATATATACAATGGAATACTCTCCCAACGAAATGCATACTTCAGTGGAAAATATAGATTTTATTAATGTAATAACAAACCATCCTACTTAAATAACATCTGTCTTTTAGTTTCCATCTCTTTGCTGACCATGTAGAATAGGTCCATGCCTACAATCGTAAATATAAAACTGATGAATGGTTTGAGAATAAATTTTAGATCGACAATAAATAAAACAATTAAACATATTCAATAAAATTCAAACTTTTCAGTTTCTAAATAAAATAAAACCACTATATATATATATATATATATATATATATATATATATATATATATATATATATATATATATATATAATGAAATGTTACTATCTGGAGTACATCCGTTCATTCTGCAGTCCATAAATTCGCAGTTCCGATGTTTCGCTAGAATCTCATCCAGCATTGACGAGGTGAACCCAACAACAGTAGAAGAGCGAGTATATATATCTTAATTTGATTTCTAGACGAATTTTGGTTTAATTTGAATCTAGACGAATTTCGTAACGACTTTTATTTTTAAAAAATCACAAATATATAAAAATTTGTTTTATTGCATTTAATACAGAAAAATATTACAATATATTACAATATTTTCAGATATAATTTTACAATACAAAGATTTCTAATATTACATTTTTTTAAAATATGGCCCACTCATAAGCTGTCCAGTTGATTCGGAACTGTTAGTATTTAATAAAAAAGTAGCTAATATAATAATGTGTTAAAAATATATTATAATAGTTCCTGACGAAGATAAAAGTAAACAGCTATCAAATGCGTGCATCCAGTCTAGATACACTGTTTAAAGACCACCTTACCGTGTTGAAGTTTAAAAAAAGGCAAAACTGACCCAGCAGATTAGTGTGTTTTGTGTTAGGGCGTTGCGCTGTATCGTCGACTACAGACCGACGAGTGATCCTGCCTGCGTTAATGCTTTGCAACATTAACATGTATGTGTTTGTGTGTGTGTCGGTGTGTGATCGTACATCTCCTAACCATGTAAGCCTAATGGTATGCTTATGGTGTGCATTTGATGCCAGCTACCCTTCTAATAATAACGTGATTAGAGAGTAGAATGTTGCCGTGTAATGTTGGCGTGTTTAACAAAAAACTTTGAAATACGTTATGGAGAACGGTATTCGTCGACTACAGACCGACGAGAGACCATTGCGAAGCCATTAGCAGGCTATCCTTCTAATAATAACGTAATTAGAGAGTGTAATGTTGCCGTGTAATGTTGGCGTGTTTAACAAAAAACTTTGAAATATGTTATGGAGAACGGTATTCGTCGACTACAGACCGATGAGAGACCATTGCGAAGCCATTAGCAGGCTATCCTTCTAATAATAACGTGATTAGAGAGTAGAATGTTGCCGTGTAATGTTGGCGTGTTTAACAAAAATACTTTGAAATACGTTATGGAGAACGGTATTCGTCGACTACAGACCGACGAGAGACCATTGCGAAGCCATTAGCAGGCTATCCTTCTAATAATAACGTGATTAGAGAGTAGAATGTTGCCGTGTAATGTTGGCGTGTTTAACAAAAAACTTTGAAATACGTTATGGAGAACGGTATTCGTCGACTACAGACCGACGAGAGACCATTGCGAAGCCATTAGCAGGCTATCCTTCTAATAATAACGTGATTAGAGAGTAGAATGTTGGCGTGTTTAACAAAAAACTTTTAAATACGTTATGGAGAACGGTATTCGTCGACTACAGACCGACGAGAGACCATTGCGAAGCCATTAGCAGGCTATCCTTCTACTAATAACGTGATTAGAGAGTAGAATGTTGCCGTGTAATGTTGGCGTGTTTAACAAAAAACTTTGAAATACGTTATATAGAACGGTATTCGTCGACTACAGACCGACGAGAGACCATTGCGAAGCCATTAGCAGGCTATCCTTCTACTAATAACGTGATTAGAGAGTAGAATGTTGCCGTGTAATGTTGGCGTGTTTAACAAAAAAACTTTGAAATACGTTATGGAGAACGGTATTCGTCGACTACAGACCGACGAGAGACCATTGCGAAGCCATTAGCAGGCTATCCTTCTAATAATAACGTGATTAGAGAGTAGAATGTTGCCGTGTAATGTTGGCGTGTTTAACAAAAAAAACTTTGAAATACGTTATGGAGAACGGTATTCGTCGACTACAGACCGACGAGAGACCATTGCGAAGCCATAAGCAGGCTATCCTTCTAATAATAACGTGATTAGAGAGTAGAATGTTCCCGTGTAATGTTGGCGTGTTTAACAAAAAACTTTTAAATACGTTATGGAGAACGGTATTCGTCGACTACAGACCGACGAGAGACCATTGCGAAGCCATTAGCAGGCTATCCTTCTACTAATAACGTGATTAGGGAGTAGAATGTTGTCGTGTAATGTTGGCGTGTTTAACAAAAAACATTGAAATACGTTATGGAGAACGGTATTCGTCGACTACAGACCGACGAGAGACCATTGCGAAGCCATTAGCAGGCTATCCTTCTAATAATAACGTGATTAGAGAGTAGAATGTTGCCGTGTAATGTTGGCGTGTTTAACAAAAAAACTTTGAAATACGTTATGGAGAACGGTATTCGTCGACTACAGACCGACGAGAGACCATTGCGAAGCCATAAGCAGGCTATCCTTCTAATAATAACGTGATTAGAGAGTAGAATGTTGCCGTGTAATGTTGGCGTGTTTAACAAAAAACTTTTAAATACGTTATGGAGAACGGTATTCGTCGACTACAGACCGACGAGAGACCATTGCGAAGCCATTAGCAGGCTATCCTTCTACTAATAACGTGATTAGAGAGTAGAATGTTGCCGTGTAATGTTGGCGTGTTTAACAAAAAACATTGAAATACGTTATGGAGAACGGTATTCGTCGACTACAGACCGACGAGAGACCATTGCGAAGCCATTAGCAGGCTATCCTTCTAATAATAACGTGATTAGAGAGTAGAATGTTGCCGTGTAATGTTGGCGTGTTCAACAAAAAACTTTTAAATACGTTATGGAGAACGGTATTCGTCGACTACAGACCGACGAGAGACCATTGCGAAGCCATTAGCAGGCTATCCTTCTACTAATAACGTGATTAGAGAGTAGAATGTTGCCGTGTAATGTTGGCGTGTTTAACAAAAAACTTTGAAATCCGTTATATAGAACGGTATTCGTCGACTACAGACCGACGAGAGACCATTGCGAAGCCATTAGCAGGCTACCCTACTAATAATAACGTAATTAGAGAGTGTAATGTTGCCGTGTAATGTTGGCGTGTTTAACAAAAAACTTTGAAATACGTTATATAGAACGGTATTCGTCGACTACAGACCGACGAGAGACCATTGCGAAGCCATTAGCAGGCTACCCTTCTAATAATAACGTGATTAGAGAGTATAATGTTGCCGTGTAATGTTGGCGTGTTTAACAAAAAACTTTGAAATACGTTATATAGAACGGTATTCGTCGACTACAGACCGACGAGAGACCATTGCGAAGCCATTAGCAGGCTACCCTTCTAATAATAACGTGATTAGAGAGTATAATGTTGTCGTGTAATGTTGGCGTGTTTAACAAAAAACTTTGAAATACGTTATGGAGAACGGTATTCGTCGACTACAGACCGACGAGAGACCATTTCGAAGCCATTAGCAGGCTACCCTTCTAATAATAACGTAATTAGAGAGTGTAATGTTGCCGTGTAATGTTGGCGTGTTTAACAAAAAACTTTGAAATACGTTATATAGAACGGTATTCGTCGACTACAGACCGACGAGAGACCATTGCGAAGCCATTAGCAGGCTACCCTTCTAATAATAACGTGATTAGAGAGTAGAATGTTGCCGTGTAATGTTGGTGTGTTTAACAAAAAACTTTGAAATACGTTATATAGAACGGTATTCGTCGACTACAGACCGACGAGAGACCATTGCGAAGCCATTAGCAGGCTACCCTTCTAATAATAACGTGATTAGAGAGTAGAATGTTGCCGTGTAATGTTGGCGTGTTTAACAAAAAACTTTGAAATACGTTATGGAGAACGGTATTGTTGTCTACCATGTCTACAAATATTATTGTTGTTAAATTTATAATTATTTTAATATTTTTCAAATATTTTATTTTATAATGTAATTTCATTTACATTAAAAATTCTTAATGATTGAATGTGTTATTTTTATAGCTGAATGCTCAATTTTTATTCTCTTTTAGCAATATAGTCTGAAAAATATGTATATAAAAAAATATTTTTTTACATCAAAATATGTAGACGGTCTACACTAAAAATGAGTTTAAACAATAAATTGGTATGACTGTCAAAAAAAGATTTCTAGAATATTGTTTCTTGTTTGAAGTATTGGTACTGCAATATTGCCTTAAGCAAAAAAAAAAAAAAAAAAAAATGGTTTGAAGTGGGACCTTGAAATTCCTTAAAAATTAGCACGCGATCTCCCGGAGCCAGCTTCAGCCCATGAATTACACTGATTTATTTAAAGTCTATGATACCCAAATAACTATTCTTATTAGTTAATTATTATTTACAACTATTCTGTGTGTGTGTGTGTGTGTGTGTGTGTGTGTGTGTGTGTGTGTGTGTGTGTGTGTGTGACACCCCTTTTTGTTTCTACTAAAATCACATCTACTTCAGGAAACCTACTTTTCGGTGGTGCATAATAATCGCCGGTACTGGAAACTATATATCGGAGTCGGAAAAACCAATTTCTCTGAGAATAGTACATAACTGTATTTAATGAATATATTACAATTTTGTGAAACATAATAAACTCTGTAAAGAAATAACACGTAACCTGAAGACATTATTTCGGTAGTTAAATGGCAGGTTGGACCATTTTATTTTACAACAGCGCTCTCGATTTACGAGCGGGACACGCGCAGAGTCGTTTATATTTCCTTCGTCCAAACAAAAGTAACCATAAAATTAACCAGAAGCCGTTCACAATAAAATGTGACGTCATAACGTGTAGCTGAACGTCTGGTGTAACGTGTCGCTTTAATTCGCAAATAAATTTCGATGAAACGTACAAAATTTCAAGTACACATATTGTATTTATGTCAAGTTGGCTTTTTATTTTAAATGTCAAGTTGGTTTGTGTACGCTTCAAAAGCTTAAAAAGCCCTGAGATTGAGCTCAAATTTTGTCGGGATATACAAGCCGCTTCAGAGATAGTTTTTATTAATTTTTCGTGTCAGTAATATACCCGCGACAGATGGAGGCAGCTTTTTTAACGGTCAGCTGTGTACCAGCAATCGCAAGCGAGGGGTCACTCGCCACACTAGCTAACATTACCTAGCTGGTCATGTTGTTACCAGTCATTACAGGTTGTTGCCAGTCATTACAGGTTGTTGCCAGTCATTACAGGTTGTTGCCAGTCATTACAGGTTGTTGCCATTCACAAATGCAACATTACCTGTACCCAATTACATTGTTTATTAACTTATCCGCTCGCATCCTATTCATATTATTATACAATCTGAATTAAATAATATTTACCTTTTTCAAGGTACTGGTGTGATGATTCGGTATTGAGCAGCGCCGTATGTACCCGTACGCCAAATTGTAATCAGAGGTTATTTGAGAATGCGAGCACCCACCCGAGCTGCGACTGATTCATTTGATGTGGATTTATTCCGCGAGTTACAACACCGGTATTTTCCAAACATATGGGTAATTAGTATTCCCAAATTAACGCATGAACATAAGACCATTTATAATCGCATAATGCAAATGTTAATTGACGGAGTTGGGGGAAACGTCTTGCATGCACCAGTTGTAACTGAATTTTATCAGATTGATTCAGGCAACGGTTCGATCAAAAAATAATATAGTTTTAGTCTGTATCGCCTCAGCCTCTGAAGTATTGCAAAATTAAACTTTTATAAAACGTATGTTCTGTTTCGTTCCTCACTTCTCATTCGTGGAATCACAGTGTGCCACAGCAAAGCGTACAAGTAGCAACTGAATAAAGTAGTAATGAATAATAATTAAAATTATAATTACTATCAGGTTTACGTATTTGCGAGGCGGGTGAGTGGTACAATGGATAATGAACTTAAGGTGCTGAGTTCGATCCCCGGTTGCGCCAAAGAATTTCTGCGTGCTTGTTCATTCACACGCTCGACCCAGCATGTGCAAATAAATAGCTAAGGTAATAGAGAGTGGTTGAACCGTATTGCTAGCCACAATAACTTTATTTATTACTGCGATGGCCTAAGTTAATCTCTCAGTCATATGTAGCAAGAAAACATTTTTATTACGTAATATGCAATAAATCCCGATATTGGATGCAGTTCTTAGAAACAATATCCAGTAACTCTAATAGATTGAATTAAAATTAGGATTAGAATGAAAACTAATTATTTAAGAGACGTTTTTACTCAAAAGTCTAATTGCTGTATTAAAGAAATCCTAAACAGTACTTCAAAATTCCCATTTTTAATATCGTAGGTCTTGAAATGTTCCTTCATTCTAAATGATTTCATTCATACAAATTAATGGAATAAAAAATAATTTAAAAAATATTATTCGGGGTTCTTTCCCATAAAAAGTATAACATTTAAAAAATTTTTTGTAAGCTAAATAGTTTTTTTTCTACTTAGCCTGTTTTTCACCAAATTTTATATAAGTTTTAAACTTTCAAAAAATATTCAAACATTTTTTTACGAGAGTTTTCATATAAACACAAGTTTACAATAGCATACAACTATTAATAAATACACGCATACAATGTCCATAAAAAACTTCAAAGTGTGTAATTTCGCTTGACGATGGCCGCATAATTGAAAAACAAAAACTTCCAATATGAGGCTAAACGAAATAGCTATGGGTTATTATCCATGAGAGAAACTTTGTAATAGAAGATGAAATTATTAAGTAATTTTGAAACTAGTCTTGTTATTAGACTGCAAGCACGAACGCATACCCACAGATGACAAACAACAAAAAACTTCACGACGTAATTTTTGTTTCACTGGAAATCAATTGATATATATATATATATATATATATATATATATATATTTATTTATTTATATATATATATATATATATATATTTATATATATATATATATATATATATATATATATATATATATACACACACACACACACACACACACATGTACTCCTTTTATACCATTAAGATGGCTTACAAGAGGCAGGGTAATGCTGCCTTACTGTATCTAAGGAAATTGCGGAATTCCAAGAAGAAATGCGGTAAGCACCATGCTCAACCACCCATTATTATACCCTATGTTTGACTCTAGGGACTTTTTTCCATAAATCGACCGGAAGGCTACAAAATTATACAGACATTCTTTGGTGAAACCGGGGTTTTAATTAAGGCCTGTTAATTTAACATCGAAGTATTCTACCTACTAGACCACTAAGCCTCCTATCAAAAAAAAAGTGTGAAGTATAATAAATAAATAAATAAATATATATTATATATTCAATATATATATATATATATATATATATAATTATTCAATAAATTATTCCTGTAATTAGTGTATATTATTTAATCTTGAAATATATATATATATATATATATATATATATATATTAAAACAACATAGGTTATTGAAATACAAGAATATCATTTATTTATATTCAAAGCTTTTCGTTGGTAAACAGTACCAACATCATCAGGAATGAAAAATACAATAATGCAAGATCGTATTGTATACATGCATATTGCATACATCTTGTAATGTATTACAATGTATTGTATGCATACATCTTTCATTATTGTATTTTTCATTCCTGATGATGTTGGTACTGTTTAAAAACGAAAAGCTTTGAGTATAAATAAATAATATTCTTGTATTTGAATAACCTAAGTTGTTTTAAATTATTAAACACGAAAACATATTATATATATATATATATATATATATATATATATATATATATATATATATATATGATATATTTGTTTAAACCCTGATATAAAATTTTAAGACTAACAAAAATTTTGTAGGATTATTACATTATCCGAAAAAACAAACTCCGAAATCAGGGTAATCGCTTTTTTTGAAATAACTATAACTTTTGGGGAATGAACTTTACAATAACATTACCAATAAATCCAAAACTACAATAACCAGTAATAACTTTTATTTTTTTTTATTATTTTTTTTTTCTTTTTTTTTCCTGGCGAAAAACCAATTGTGGTTATCATCGCCAAACAAAATCTAACAAAGAACGCAATGTTTTAAATAAAATCAAATAAATAAACAAATAAATAAATACAACAAAAATTACAAAACAAAATAAAACACCAACAATAAAAAACAAAAAACAACAATATAACAATGAAAAAATCCTTAAAAACTAAATAACAAAATAACAACAAAGAACAATATAATAGTAAATAAATAATATGTAAAACAATAATAGGTAACAATTTACCAATAAATAAATCTCAATAACAATAACAAGAACAGAAAATAAATTTAATTAAAATAAATAAAAGAAACACACAGAATTATATGTATAAATAAAATTAAATATATATATATATATATATATATATATATATATATTTATGTATTAAATTTTAAAAAATATTTTCAAGTGGTGCAAGAAAGCGATGACTCGGTCAATGGCACCGGTCCCTTAGCACCACCTTTAAACTCCCTTTTAAATTAAAAAGGGCACGAACATTAACTACACTAACACAATCTACCAAAATATGTTTTATTGTGAAGATATCACCGCAATATTGGCATATTGGTGGATCTTCACGACTCATCAAATATCCATGAGTTGCAAAAGAGTGGCCAACGCGAAGGCGTGTGACCACCACTTCCTCCCTACGTTTTGAACGAATTGAAGACCTCCATGGACGGACGGTATCTTTAATTTCCCTCAGCTTATTCTGAATCACGGTATGCCACTCGTCATTCCAAGCAGCGAGCAATAAATGTTTCGCGAAACACACATAATCAGATGCCATAACCAGTTGAGTAATAGGCACCAAACTTGTAGCTTTCTTCGCCGCTTCATCCGCTTTTGTGTTTCCAAGTATTCCGCAATGTCCAGGAACCCAACAGAAAGTTACCCCCACACCCCTCAATTGAAGCCTGTGTACAGCACACAAAATGTCCCCAACTAAAGGGTTGCTAGAGAAGACATCCTGAAGAGCCTGAAGAGCACTTTTGGAATCCGAACACAAAAGATAATGCGAGGATTGAGATTGAATGACGGTCAAAGCTTTAAAAATAGCAAATAGTTCTGCCGTGAAAACACTGCAAGCTGAGGGCAATCCGTACGTGTAGGTATATCCAGATGCATAAAACGCACACCCAACGCCATTGTCCAGTTTAGATCCATCAGTGAAAATAATTTCACTGTGTTGGTGAGATTTATAAATGGATAAAAATTCCTGGTGGTAGACCACAACAGGAGTATCGTGTTTTATATAACTGGACAATGAGAAATCGAAGTGCGGCGTTTTTATTATCCATGGAGGTAGATAGCACATTTGTCGTTCAAACATAGTTGGAAGTTGCAACTCAAGGTCATCCAATATTCTTAAAGTTCGTATGCCAAATGGAGCGGTCGAACGTTGACGTGTATTGTACACTTCATTTAGCGTATTGTGAAAGACTATTTCAAATGCCGGGTGGTTGGGTTTGCTTCGAAGAACAGAAACGTAAGATATTTGTAGCATCTGACGTCGTCTAGAAAGGGCAGGTTCCCCAGCTTCGACAAGAAGACTAGGGATTGGGCTAGTTCTAAATGCACCAGTAGCCAGTCTAAGTCCAGAGTGGTGGATGGTATCAAGAGTTTTCAGAACTGTAGGTCGTGCAGATGAGTAGACTTGACAACCATAATCTATGCGCGATCTAACGACTGCGCGATAAAATCGAAGCATACTAGTTCTGTCTGCTCCCCAATTCGTACCACTAAGGACTCTTAACATATCCAATTTCTTGCTGCATCTCACCTTCAAATCACGAACATGTGGACTCCATGAGAGTCTTTTATCAAATAAAAGACCAAAAAATCGAACACTATCCGTGGTTTGAAGCTGAACCCCGTCAAGATAAAGGATCGGCTCCTGGTGTTGCCTACGACGACTAAATGCAACACATTGGGTCTTCGAAGCAGAGAATTTGAAACCTGTAGATTTAGACCATTCCTCTAACCTGTATATTGCTAACTGCAAAGATCTTTCCGCAGTTGCCATACTACGAGCAGGCACATATATACAAAAGTCACCCACAAAAAGGGAACAGTGTACCGGAGATCGTATATTACTAGTAATACTATTTATTGCAACGGCAAAGAGCGTGACGCTCAGCACGCTGCCCTGCGGTACACCATTCTCCTGTGTATAGCTGTTTGAATACGTGCCTCCAAGTCGAACGCGGAAAGATCTGTTTGAAAGAAAGTTAGCTATGAATGCTAGGATATTCCCTTGTATACCCCATGATTTTAAAGTGTTCAGAATTCCTCTTTTCCATGCCATATCGTATGCCTTCTCAAGGTCGAAGAAAACAGCAACGAGTGTTTGACGCAAGAGAAAGGCATCTTGAATAGCGGATTCTAACAAGACCAATTGGTCAACCGATGATCGCCCTTGTCTGAAACCACACTGCTCGTTGCAAATGAAATTGTTGGTTTCTAGGTACCAGGCAAGACGGCGGTTGACCATCTTCTCCGTAGTTTGCACAAGACGCTTGTAAGTGATATAGGCCTGTAACTACTGGGGTTGGTTTTGTCCTTACCTGGCTTCAAAAGAGGAATTACAGTCGATTCTAACCATGCATCGGGGAAAGAGCGCTCCTCGAATAAACGATTGTATACTCGAAGGAGGACAAGTTTCGCCGATGATGGTAGATGTTTTAGCATGGAGTACACAATGGAATCTGGACCTGGTGCAGAATCCTTCGTTGACGCAAGAGCTGACTCCAATTCCCCTATAGAGAAAGGGGTGTTTAAAGTAGAGTCCTCAGACAACCCAACGGTAAACGGTATTGCTTCTTCCTTCAGTTTATACATCTGGAACAATCTATCATAGGCTGTAGTAGCAGAAAAGTTAGAAAAAGATGTTCCAAGTACATTAGCAATGTCATCACTGTTTGTGATTAATCTCCCATCTGGTTGCTTCAGCGCAATGGCTGGCAACGGAATGGAAGTACCACAAACTGATCTTAGTTTCCTCCACACTGTGGAGGACGGAGTTGTTCGTCTAATTGTGCTAATGTACTGTTCCCAAGAGTTCTTTCTACTCAGCCTAAATATCCTCCGTGCTTTCGCACGGAGTATTTTATATTCCTGAAGGTTTCCATTCGTTGGGTGTCGTTTAAATCTCCTAAGAGCTCTTCGTCGTAAACGGAGGATTTCTGTGCAATCATCGTTCCACCACGGCACAGGCGGTCGGCGTGGATGCGCAGAGGTTTTCGGAATGGTCTTTTCAGCGGCATTTAAAATTGCTTTTGTAAAATTTTCTATATTTTCATCAATGGGTGTCAGATAATCCATGTCAAGTGATACAAGGTAATTCGAGTAGGAGTCCCAGTTGGCTTTTCGCAAAATCCAACTGGAATTTCGAGCATAACAGGGTTGGGAGTCACATAAACTGATCTTAATAGGCACATGGTCGCTTCCATACAAATCATTGAGTACCGACCATGTGCATCTAGTAGCTAATTGAGGGCTGCAAATCGATAGATCAACAGCTGTCCATCCACCAGTAGATGCTGCTAAATGAGCAGGAGAACCGCTAGTTCCGTTCTTACACTTTCAACAATATCACCTCGAGAGTTCCTAAGAGAACTCGAGAGAGAGAGAGATCCCCAAGAAGAATGGTGGGCATTTAAATCCCCTACCAATAAGAACGGAGTTGGTAACTGGCTTATCAAATTTACTAAATCACTGTGATGCAGGTATTCTTGTGGTGGCAAGTAGACACAACACACAGTGATTTTATACGGGACAGCTGTTTGAACGGCTACTGCTTGTAAAGGAGTTATTAAGTTTAGAGAAACAGCATCGATACAGTCACGGGCTAGGATGGCTACGCCACCTCTAGCTCGATATTCTGTAACGAAGTCCGATCCAAAAACTGAACACTCCCTTAAATGGAAATTATGCGATTCGTGGAGATGTGCCTCCTGTAGACATACAAACATTGGATACACATCTCGCACGAGTACTTTAAGTTCTTCTATGTGACTCCTAACACCGTTGACGTTCCATTGTATCACTGACTTTCTAAGCAAAGACATTTATTAGCTTAGCAAAGGATTTATTTGACACCCATTGGTGCTCTCTCCTTTCTTGCCTGGGACGTTTTTAGATGTCTCAGGCTTACATTTCTCAGATTCCATATCCACCCGTTCAGGGATGGAATCTGAGGAAGTTTTGGGTTTAGGAGGGGTAGTTTTTACATTCCCCCCTTTGTTAGCATTTTTCTTAATGCCCAGTAACGACGGTGGCGATGTGGTCTGTCGTAACACTGGTCTACGTGGTTTGGATTTTTCCGTCTTCTGCACAGAAGGTTTATTACCCGTTGATAATATCTTCTGCACAGAAACACAAGGCTCGCTTAGTGATTCATTTCGTGCTCCAATCCCCCCAGTGGAAGGGACAGGTACACGAGGCAAAACACTATCCGTTGCTGCAGGTTGCACCAAATTCAAGGACGGACCATTTGTGACTAAGCACAAAAGGCGAGACACTTGTTCAGTTAGAGCTTCAATCTTCTTGGACAGCTCAGCACAGTTGGAACAAGACGATTTTGAAGCGGTCAGGGTAGCGGCATAAGTCTTACTGTCTGTCTTTGGCTGAGTTGATCGATAGAGTTTTTTGGCCTCTGGAAACGACAGCTTGTCTTTCGCCATGATGCCTAGGATAGCTTTCTCTTCCTTAAAGGTAGGACAATTGTAGGATCGCGCTGGGTGGTCACCACCACAGTTGGCGCATTTCGGAGAATTAACACAATCCTTATCATCATGGCCTTCAACGCTACATATACCGCATACGTTCTGCTTCGAACACGTAGAGCTGATATGCCCAAATCGCTGGCACTTGAAGCAGCGTCTAGGGTTAGCCACGTATGGTCTCACTGAGAGCCTTTGGTAACCTGCATGTAAATATTCGGGTATTTCCGGTTTGCCGAAGGTGACGATGAAAGAAGCGGTTGCTACCTTTTCTCCTTTGTCCATTTTCATGATAGGGACAACGTCCGTAACTGACTGAGACGACAGTTCGGACTTAATTTCATCAACTGAAATGTGCATTAAATCCCTACATGTGATGACCCCCCTTGAGTAATTCAAGGATCTGTGGGGAGCCACAGATACCTTGACCTGGTCAAAGAAAGAGGTCATTTTAGATAGAGCACGGGTTTGTCTCTCGGTGGAAGTCGCAACTAACAGTGTTCCGTTTCTGAGTTTCTTAATAGAGGCTACTGGACCTCCAGCACAGGCAGTAATAGCCTTGTTGATCAGGAAAGGAGAAACTTTGGAAAGATCTTTCCCTTCTTCGGCACTAGATACAACTAAGTACTTTGCTGATGGCAATGTCTGTGACGTTGCCACCATCAACTTTTTACTCAAATCTTTGCTAATTATATCGTCAGGAGAATCCTGGCGTGTCCTCTTCAGACTAGTCATATTTGACGTGGTTTTTGAATCCATAAATATTTGTTTCCAGCCATCGTGTCAAGCGTTACGGGCGAGACTATAGGAACGGGTACACCCTTGGATCACATTAAGATCATTTCCAACCCTCAGAACTCTGAGGCCTATAGCTTTTCTCCTTAGCTCGACTGGATGGGCATCAGTCGAGGACTCGTAATACTGTGCACAGGCTCCGACACCCATGCACCGCGGACACTCCCTGACCAAGGACCGAAGCGGCTGGTAGACCAGAAACCGCGCTTACGTCTTCGGCAGAGCAAGCTCACATCAGCGTCCCAGACCAGAGTTTGTCACGCTCTGGACTTTTCAGCACTCCCAACGCGCAACGGTTCTGACCAGTCAAAATTCCCTAGTGTTGAAATGTGTATAGATTGTGTTGGTGTGTGTATGTGTGTGTGTAGGTTTTTGTGAGTGGTGTAGTGTTAGGCTAGGGTACCGCGAGGGACGCCAAATCCCTCGTAGGTGCGGCTAGTCCGCACCCCCCTGCGGGTAATAACTTTTAATCAAACTCTAATTATAATAAGTAAATTACATTATTCTTTATTAATACTGTACGTCTAATTAAACATAACTCGGTGAAATTACTTTCAACCTGATATTTTTTTATTAGTACAAATTGGAAGTACTTTAATTTTTTGTACTAACTACAAATTTTAGTAGGCGTTAACGTGATGGGATATATCCACTACATCACGTTCTTTCCATAATCCTACCTATTGCAATCCTTTCCTATCTAGTAGGCGTTAACGTGATGGGATATATCCACTACATCACGTTCTTCCCATAATCCTCCCTATTGTAATCCTTTCCTATCTAGTAGGCGTTAACGTGATGGGATATATCCACTACATCATGTTGTTTCCATAATCCTACCTATTGTAATCCTTTCCTATCTAGTAGGCGTTAACGTGATGGGATATATCCACCACATCATGTTGTTTCCATAATCCTACCTATTGTAATCCTTTCCTATCTAGTAGGCGTTAACGTGATGGGATATATCCACCACATCATGTTGTTTTCATAATCCTACCTATCGTAATCCTTTCCTATCTAGTAGGCGTTAACGTGATGTCATATATCCACCACATCATTTCGTTTCCATTATCCTACCTATCGTAATCATTTCCTATCTAGTAGGAGTTAACGTGATGCCATATATCCACCACATCATTTCGTTTCCATTATCCTACCTATCGTAATCATTTCCTATCTAGTAGGCGTTAACGTGATGTCATATATCCACCACATCATTTCGTTTCCATTATCCTACCTATCGTAATCATTTCCTATCTAGTAGGCGTTAACGTGATGGGATATATCCACTACATCATGTTGTTTCCATAATCCTACCTATTGTAATCCTTTCCTATCTAGTAGGCGTTAACGTGATGGGATATATCCACTACATCACGTTCTTCCCATAATCCTCCCTATTGTAATCCTTTCCTATCTAGTAGGCGTTAACGTGATGGGATATATCCACTACATCATGTTGTTTCCATAATCCTACCTATTGTAATCCTTTCCTATCTAGTAGGCGTTAACGTGATGGGATATATCCACCACATCATGTTGTTTCCATAATCCTACCTATCGTAATACTTTCCTATCTAGTAGGCGTTAACGTGATGTCATATATCCACTACATCATGTTGTTTCCATAATCCTACCTATCGTAATCCTTTCCTATCTAGTAGGCGTTAACGTGATGTCATATATCCACCACATCATTTCGTTTCCATTATCCTACCTATCGTAATCATTTCCTATCTAGTAGGCGTTAACGTGATGTCATATATCCACCACATCATTTCGTTTCCATTATCCTACCTATCGTAATCATTTCCTATCTAGTAGGCGTTAACGTGATGTCATATATCCACCACATCATTTCGTTTCCATTATCCTACCTATCGTAATCATTTCCTATCTAGTAGGCGTTAACGTGATGGGATATATCCACTACATCATGTTGTTTCCATAATCCTACCTATTGTAATCCTTTCCTATCTAGTAGGCGTTAACGTGATGGGATATATCCACTACATCATGTTGTTTCCATAATCCTACCTATTGTAATCCTTTCCTATCTAGTAGGCGTTACGTGATGGGATATATCCACCACATCATGTTGCTTCCATAATCCTACCTATCGTAATACTTTCCTATCTAGTAGGCGTTAACGTGATGTCATATATCCACTACATCATGTTGTTTCCATAATCCTACCTATCGTAATCCTTTCCTATCTAGTAGGCGTTAACGTGATGTCATATATCCACCACATCATTTCGTTTCCATTATCCTACCTATCGTAATCATTTCCTATCTAGTAGGAGTTAACGTGATGCCATATATCCACCACAACATTTCGTTTCCATTATCCTACCTATCGTAATCATTTCCTATCTAGTAGGCGTTAACGTGATGTCATATATCCACCACATCATTTCGTTTCCATTATCCTACCTATCGTAATCATTTCCTATCTAGTAGGCGTTAACGTGATGGGATATATCCACTACATCACGTTCTTCCCATAATCCTACCTATTGTAATCCTTTCCTATCTAGTAGGCGTTAACGTGATGGGATATATCCACTACATCACGTTCTTCCCATAATCCTACCTATTGTAATCCTTTCCTATCTAGTAGGCGTTAACGTGATGTCATATATCCACCACATCATTTCGTTTCCATTATCCTACCTATCGTAATCATTTCCTATCTAGTAGGAGTTAACGTGATGCCATATATCCACCACATCATTTCGTTTCCATTATCCTACCTATCGTAATCATTTCCTATCTAGTAGGCGTTAACGTGATGCCATATATCCACCACATCATTTCGTTTCCATTATCCTACCTATCGTAATCATTTCCTATCTAGTAGGAGTTAACGTGATGCCATATATCCACCACATCATTTCGTTTCCATTATCCTACCTATCGTAATCATTTCCTATCTAGTAGGCGTTAACGTGATGTCATATATCCACCACATCATTTCGTTTCCATTATCCTACCTATCGTAATCATTTCCTATCTAGTAGGCGTTAACGTGATGGGATATATCCACTACATCATGTTGTTTCCATAATCCTACCTATTGTAATCCTTTCCTATCTAGTAGGCGTTAACGTGATGGGATATATCCACTACATCATGTTGTTTCCATAATCCTACCTATTGTAATCCTTTCCTATCTAGTAGGCGTTAACGTGATGGGATATATCCACCACATCATGTTGTTTCCATAATCCTACCTATCGTAATACTTTCCTATCTAGTAGGCGTTAACGTGATGTCATATATCCACTACATCATGTTGTTTCCATAATCCTACCTATCGTAATCCTTTCCTATCTAGTAGGCGTTAACGTGATGTCATATATCCACCACATCATTTCGTTTCCATTATCCTACCTATCGTAATCATTTCCTATCTAGTAGGAGTTAACGTGATGCCATATATCCACTACATCATGTTGTTTCCATAATCCTACCTATCGTAATCCTTTCCTATCTAGTAGGAGTTAACGTGATGCCATATATGCACTACTTAATGTCGTTTCTATAATCCTACCTATCGTAATCCTTTCCTATCTAGTAGGCGTTAACGTGATGCCATATATGCACTACTTAATGTCGTTTCCATAATCCTACCTATCGTAATCCTTTCCTATCTAGTAGGAGTTAACGTGATGCCATATATGCACTACTTAATGTCGTTTCCATAATCCTACCTATCGTAATCCTTTCCTATCTAGTAGGAGTTAACGTGATGCCATATATGCACTACTTAATGTCGTTTCCATAATCCTACCTATCGTAATCCTTTCCTATCTAGTAGGAGTTAACGTGATGCCATATATGCACTACTTAATGTCGTTTCCATAATCCTACCTATCGTAATCCTTTCCTATCTAGTATGAGTTAACGTGATGCCATATATGCACTACTTAATGTAGTTTCCATAATCCTACCTATCGTAATCCTTTCCTATCTAGTAGGAGTTAACGTGATGCCATATATGCACTACTTAACGTCGTTTCCATAATCCTACCTATCATATTCCTTTCCTATCTAGAAGGCGTTAATAGTCATAATGTATGATTGCCTTGAGTATATAAAATATTTTTTATACTTCCTATGTTTTTATATTTATAGAATGGTGTTTTTAAGTATACCTTGAACACCTGCACAAACAGATCAGAAATACATTGATAGTCTACATTAATCTATTGGATAAGTGTTGACGCGTAATACACAGTCTACATTTTAAACAAACATTGTGCAATCCTTGACAGAAGAATCCTGAAACCGATTCCAGACATGGGCCAAGGGGTTCTGTGCTACATCCAACGGTCATACAGAGCTCTTTAAGAAAAATATTACATTAAAACACTCCTCCGGAGAAAAATTTGTAAAGCAGCGGTCATGATCTGAAGCCCAGAGGTGCCGGCACGACGATGCATCCAAATACCACCGCGCGACAATAAATTCCACCGGCTTTTCTATATCGGTCGTATTTTGATAAAAACCGGGTTAATCTAGAAACACGCTATCTGTCGGTCCCGAAATAAACACTGACTCAACCAACACTCGACTAGACGCATCTTTTCGTAAAAACACTCGCGTCTGTTGGATGAAGCCGGGCCTGAAACTAACTGAATGAGCGGGTTTTTTTCACACAATATGGAATATGTGAACGTAAAAAGTGTATATTTCACTATCCTTTTTTAACCCAATACTAGGCCCCTCATATAAATACATTGGCTGTCACAAAGAATACCCCACGTAGGTTCTAAAGATCAAAATGTTCGAAAAGTTTTGTTGTCAAGAAAAAAAATATTGTTAATAATATTTTCTAAAAAAACTAATAGATATAATGTTAAACTGAAGTAAGGCTGTTCTTGAATTTATCACCTCTTTAGTGGTGTAGTGCGGCCTTAAAACGTTATATTACAGTTACACGTTCATTTAATATTATTGTTATTATATTTATACAATATATTAAACTCACTAAGTTGCACCTTTTGTGTATGTGTCATAAAAAAATTTGTTAACAATGTATTTGTGATATATGTTAAAACTATTCTTCTACTAATGTTTTCAAATTTTTTTTACCAAAAAACACTATTCTGAAACAAAACTACGACAACAATAGACTTGCGAGGGGAGACCGGCGGGGTTCCCCCTCCTACAGACTGGTCTCAAAATAACAAAATGCGGTAGAGTGGAGCCGGCAACACCGCTGTCCAGTGCAAGTGTAGTCATGCTCTCGTTAAGGCTAGCCTTAGTGTGTGTTCTCTGCGTGAGGTCCTCGCTGCAACTCACCGACGGATTCTACACCTACGGACCGTCCATCGACTCCGCTCTGCCCAAAGAGAACGATGCCTCCAGTTCGGAGATCCCTCTCAGCGTGCCCGTCAAGTTCTACGGAGAGTCCTTCGATTCTATATTCGTGAGTAAAACATAGTTTTAATGATAGCCGCGATATTTACATTACATTTAAATGACAGCCAGAATGAATATATGACAAAAACTTACTCAGTATTCAATCCATTTATTTACCTTTTTTTAATTTTTAAAATGTTTACTAAATTTTAAAAATAAAATTTTTTCGCGTTTTCAGTTTACGTAAACAGCGAAATCTTCTAAGCTATACATGTTTTGCATATAAAGAAAATTGTTGAAAAAGCCGCAAGAAAAAACGGGAGCAAAAAAACTAGAATTTTAGTACTGAAATTTATGCAGAGAATAGGCCTACAGATAGTAAATGTAAGAGTTTCGATGTAAGAGAGAGTAAGTTTGTAAGTCAAATAAAACAAAAGTTGTACAGTAAAAAGGGTTTTATAGCAATCGTTTTTTATTAGGAATTTTAGCATAACAAAGAATGTTTTCCGCAGAGGTTGCTAGGGTTGTAGCAAATAACTGGGAGATGAGTTTTTAGATTTAAAGGTAAAACATGCCTAACAATCGAGGTTGAGGATTTTTCAAACAAGACTATTTAGATCGATCGTACTACGCTCTGTACGATTGTAAAGTATTACATTTTTAGATCTGTTTCAAAAGTTTAGATTCTAATTCCCTGAAACATCACGGCCCAGTTTTGGATAATAGACACTTTCGTTGGGGAGTACGTTTTCGAATTGTTTCAAGAATGAAACCTTACACATGTGATGTGCCAATTATTCCATCATACGTGACATGAGAATTTTATGTTATTAATCATATCTATAGGGATTCATCATTATTTTATATAATACGGTCATAGCGTGAGTTTCATATTGAAGCACACATAAATAGCCTACGCACAAACAAACAAGTTGGCGCGCGCGCACGCACACACACAAACACCTAAGTAATTGCAAAGTCTCAATTCACGAAATTTCAGAATCGCAATTCTAACCCTTTATATCGGTCACGTTTTTAGGCATTTATGTAAACATGATATTTTGATGTAGGGTAAGGAAATTTTCTTTGTATTATTACAAACCTAATTTAATACAAACAGGTGCAAACTCTTAAGGGCCAATGACCATGGTCCTCGAGGTATTAAAAGTTTACGGTCTTATCTGTTATGTATCTACAGTCTTACCTCGCAATGTCTAGAGTTAGGTACCTACAGTGTTATCACGGAATGTCTAATGTAAGGTGTCTACTGTCTTACCACGCAATGTCTACTGTTGCGTGTCTACAATCTTATCCCATATTGTCTACTTTTAGGTGTCTACTGTCTCACCACGCAATGTCTACCGTTAAATTATTACGGTCTCATCACGCAATGTCTACTGTTGCGTGTCTACAATCTTATTCCATATTGTCTATTTTTAGTTGTCTACAGTCTTATCACACATTGTCTACAATATTATCACACAGTGTCTATTTAGGCAGTCCCTACTGATGAGTGTGTAAGGTCTTACCACGCAATGTCTACCGTTAAATGATTACGGTCTCATCACGCAATGTCTACTGTGGCGTGTCTACAATCTTATCTCATATTGTCTACTTTTAGGTGTCTACAGTCTTATCACACAGTGTCTACAATATTATCATACAGTGTCTATTTAGGCAGTCCCTACTGATGAGTGTGTAAGGTCTTACCACGCAATGTCTACCGTTAAATGATTACGGTCTCATCACGCAATGTCTACTGTGGCGTGTCTACAATCTTATCTCATATTGTCTACTTTTAGGTGTCTACAGTCTTATCACACAGTGTCTACAATATTATCATACAGTGTCTATTTAGGCAGTCCCTACTGATGAGTGTGTAAGGTCTTACCACGCAATGTCTACCGTTAAATGATTACGGTCTCATCACGCAATGTCTACAGTTGCGTGTCTACAATCTTATCCCATATTGTCTACTTTTAGGTGTCTACAGTCTATCACACAGTGTCTATTTAGGCAGTCCCTACTGATGAGTGTGTAAGGTCTTACCGCGCAATGTCTACCGTTAAATGATTACGGTCCCATCACGCAATGTCTACTGTGGCGTGTCTACAATCTTATCTCATATTGTCTACTTTTAGGTGTCTACAGTCTTATCACACAGTGTCTACAATATTATCATACAGTGTCTATTTAGGCAGTCCCTACTGATGAGTGTGTAAGGTCTTACCACGCAATGTCTACCGTTAAATGATTACGGTCTCATCACGCAATGTCTACTGTTGCGTGTCTACAATCTTATCCCATATTGTCTACTTTTAGGTGTCTACAGTCTATCACACAGTGTCTATTTAGGCAGTCCCTACTGATGAGTGTGTAAGGTCTTATCACGTAAGTTCTACTGTTATTTGTCTAAAGTCTTATAACACAGTATCTGCTGTTAGGTGGCTATGGTCAAATTAGGCAGTCGCTACTGTAAAGTGTGTACGGTCTTATCACGCAATGTTTATTGTTAGGTGTCTTATCAGACAGTGTCTACTGTAGGTGTCTACATTATTATCATCCAATGGCTACTGTTATAGTATTATCAAAATGCGATTGCTCCTGAATCCCAGGTACTCTCACTCACACAGAGGTCGGGCCGTATTCCTGTCGGCGCTCTGTTTATTAGTCAGTTATTGGGGCTTTCTTGATAAAACTCTATTTTTTTAAATTTGATAATACACCTCAGAAAGTTTAGCATGAATTAATTCTGCTCATCATTACGATATAATTGATTCCAAACAATGTACAATTTATTGTCACTGTTCATGAGGGGATAACATGAAATAAAAACACTGTAAAAACGCTAAAGGAAAACACTGTACTTAATACGTTAAAGTGACTAATAATTGCTAAAGTAAATAATGGGTTGTTTGGTATCATTTTTCTTGTAATTTTAAGTAGACTACAATCAATATTTGTTAACTATTTTAAATTAAAATTACAACTTAAAAGGTTAGAGTTTGGTTAGAATATACCATTAAATGACCAATGGAGCGGTCTCTGGTCTGTCCTAATCGTCTGTGCTCGTCAGTGTGAGTATGCATGCGTGCGAGAAAAACTGACCTGGGGTCCAAAGGTATTCGCATTTTGATATTACTATAGGTCTCTTATCACGCAGTGCCTACTGTTAGGAGTCTACAGTCTTATCAGCATGCTTGAAAACCTATTTCTTCATATTTTAGCAGTAGACTACTTTTGAAATTAGTTTTTTTTCTAAACTGTCTTATAATCACGTCACTTATCGGCCTGGCTCTTTGATGGATGATGCGAACTCTTCAGCTAACTTTTATTCACCAATTTAATTACCATTTTCGTTTAGAGTTTTTAATTGTATATAAAGACGTATTACATAACTTTTTAAGTACTACAATCATCAACCATAAAATGTTTTAAAACAATTTTCTTATAAACTGGGAGGGGTTTTGGAGTTTGAGTGAAGATTATGTACTTCATTTTTTAAAATTTTTTTATAGGCTAAACAAGCAATCTAAACAAAAGGTTTTTAAAGTCAACTCCTACTCGAGTCAATCAAAAAGATATAATTTCAGGTACTTTTGATTATATAATTACAATTAATATAAAGTACTACTATATATTAGGAATATACTGTGGTTGAATTTAATAATAAATACACAAAAACCTCTTAACCACAAATAAAGATTATTCGTCGTTTGTCTTGATGAGCGGTGGGACAGTAAACAGTTAGCCGCTCTTTTGAAATCCCCCCCCCCCCAACACACGTTTCGTTTTTAAAACACATCGTTTTTCCGGGTAAAGCACGGAAAAACAGCCCCGTTTCATCGGCATTGAGGACATCTAACATCCATATGATTTGATAATTCCTAGCAATTTGTTTTCCCATTCACTCACTGTATTTCTATCTAACGAAGCACTTTCGCCGGAAATTTTTTTAAAAGAAATCATATGTCGTGTACGGAATTTTCGAGCCATCCATAAGATGGCTTTAAATCGTCTATAAATCTATCCAGAGTTCACACGAAACTTCTAAGGCCATTGTTTGGATCATGGGTCCGGAAGTTGAAATATTTTGAGCTCTAACTTTTGAAACCAATAAAAACCTACCTTATCTACTGTCGTACCCGTAAAGTTTCTTCGCACTCTTTGGTTTCTGTTTTCATTGAATTCCTTTAAAATCATATCTTTGGGAGCACATATCTAGGACCACACAATAAAATTTACACATTTTATTCGATCAAACTAGAATGAGTTGAAATAATTAATTTTTCAAGAAACTCGAATTCCTAAATTTCACCACAATTTATTCTACATTGATACGAACATCTGCCAGTCGTTTTGTATCTTTCTGTGTGAGAATGAGACGGCTACGTTTAATTTCACATGCTATTTATAGTTTTGAAATTACGAGAGCGATGACTCTTTATAGACGAATCTAGAGGCATCCTGTTCCATCCCGGTTTCATGTGGACTATAATCTTTTCCACACAGTGTAGCTGAACGGAGGTGTTACTGCCAAAACCACCACAGTAATTAAATTTACCTCAAGGGTGCATCCTGATGGAGTATTACATAATCCGTATGTAGTGTATGTCATATTTGTACATAAGTTAATTTGATTCATCACACGCAATGAAAGAGGGTATTCAAATTAAAAATCACTTTATATATGCCGACTTTAAATAGTTGATATTGTTCAAATCGATAGCTATCTTATGTACACCTTTGAACCTTGTATCATTTAGGAATACAAATAATGCTATGTATATATATATATATATATATATATATATATATATATATCCTATAAAGGTAAAAATTAGATTAAAATATTGAAGATGGGTGAAAATTATCCCGTTTTTTCTAGGATTTCTAGTTAGGGAGGTGGCTCTTCCGACGTTTACAGATATAGATTTTAGACAATTAGAGAAAAACTAAATTGAATGAAATAACTGTGTGCAGAATAATTAATATAAAATACGGCTTGTATTAAATTAATAGATTCTTTCTCTTACGATCTCTCCTCTCTCTCTCTCTCTCTCTCTCTCTCTCTCTCTATATATATATATATATATATATATATATATATATATAAAACTGTTTGTATTACACGCTGGTTTATATGTGCTAATATAAGCCCCAACAAAAACCAAACTGTATTTATTAACTGTCGTTCGCGCACGCCTGCGCGTGTGTTATAATAAAAGCCTATATATTGAAAAACGTTAAGATCTACTAGCAGGAGTTGGTAAATTTAAAATTTGTATATATAAGAGATGATTTTTCGGGCTTTTAACATTAGAGTTGTGAGATAATAGGTTTTATAAATGACGGATGCTAATTTTGGGAATATATCAATCAATATTTCTTAAGGCTAGCAATGAGTCAGTCAAAAATATTTAGCGTATTCAACAATTATCTTATTTCCAAGGTAAAACCTAAGATTTATCATGAGGGTAAAAGTTTGAAATGAATGATAATCACAGAAAATTTTGAAATTTACAATTAAGAGTTGGTAAATTTCGGTTTTACTAGAAGTAAATCTTAAAATTTAACAGTATACGCGCTTTTCAATAACATATATGTAACCTAACCTAAACGTAGTCAATAAAATTAGAGAATAAAGAGCTACAGAGCCGAGCTCGTTTTTCCACTTTGGCGCAGACTAACACCTGACTCACTGTAGAAGAAGCATTATGTCGATTTTTTGGCAAGTGTTGCCTATATTACCAGGTTAATAACTTCACTAACACAGAGATATATTTATTTGCGATTGTTTGGATTCTGGGTAGCATTAACGTAGGTTCTGAGCTATAAACTACGGCGGTTTAACGCGTTTCTACTCCTTTGCAAAAACATTTTTACTTTCTCAAACAAATAAACGAAGTAAAACACGTTGCTCGATAAATCCGCAAAAACTAACGAACATTTGTTTGCTTACGATAGAACAGCGATAAAGAGTGAAATACTGAACAAAGCTGTCTCCCGAAATAAGAGAAACCGTTAGGTCTTATAATGTATAGCGAGAACTTCACTCTTAGTGATTATTTACGAGTGGTTGATTTAGTCGACCATCTTAGAATTATTTTCGGCAAAATAAAAAAAAAAATTAAATAAATATTTATTAATTTTACTAAATGATCAACTTACCTAACTTAAAATTTAAGTACACTTATGAAATATTTACTGAGTCTCAACATTAATCCAACCTAGCGATCTTCATCAGTGTCTTGGTTGGCCGCTTGGATGCGTTGTTGATCTAGACGACAAAAATTTTTATACAGATTTCATATAATGTGATCAAATATTGTAAGTTTTCGTTTTGTATTTGAGTATAGCTTATTTGTAAATACCACATTGTTCTATGTGTTGTGGTGTGGTTTGTCTCTGTTGCGTTGTTTAGTATAATATTTAATATTTTTTTATCATCAGTGTTTTATTTAATATAGAGTATAGGTTTTTTAAATCTTTGTTGACAGCTGTAACTTGTTTTCTCAATTTTGAGTTTGTTCAGTTTGTATAAATCTGGTGTGCTTAGAGTTTTGTGTTGGTACAATATCATTGTGTCAGATTGTTGCAAGTTTAAAATGTTAGCGTGTACTTTGTTGCTTGAACATTTTCAGTGATCCTACTAGAGATTTTGTTTACTTACTATGAGCTTGAAAAATGTCTTCTTTCACCTATTGTGTTTTGTTCGTTTTTTGTATATAATGCCATAGTTTCACAATTATTGCATTATATCCATATATGTACTAAGTAATTAATAGTGTTGTTTTTTTTGGCGAGGTTTTCAATGGACATTGGTACTTTTAGTTTACTTAGCTTGGACCTAAAAGCGGGTTTTTTCAAAATATTGGATCGGATCATAGGATAATAAAATCCACTAGATAAATACAGTAGAATCTCATTTAAACGTACTAATTGGGCTCAAGGTTGTCCATTTTAATGAAAGTTCGTTTAAAGCAAAGTTATCTTAGAGTGGTCAAAATGCAATATACAAAGAAAAAACTGTAAAATGATAATGAAAGTAAGTATCCAGATTAAAAACATTCGTAACTTTTATTTACAGCGGTTAAATAATCAGTTAACACATTTAAAATGGTTACTTTAACGTGAATTTCCATGCCTACTAACAATTTATTATACCTGCATTTAATTAGGAAATCTTCAGATTGATACAGAAGCGTTTTGAGGTTATTTTAAGGAACGGAAGTAACGTTTCAATTCAGTGACCATCAGGGACAAGTGTATATTTGTTTACAAAACATTTGTCAACACTTGATGCGTCAATTTTAATTCGGAATGTCACTTGGCAAAAAACGTCCGTGTTTACGGTGCCTGTTTACGTTGCAGGCGTGATCTATCTTCCGAATACAGTTCGTTACAAACAATGTCCGGTTTAATAGGGTCCGTTCTAATGAGGTTTTACTGTACATATCTATACTGCCTAGACCGAACTAACCAGAGGTACAGAAACCTGGCCGTTGGGAAGGTACTACTGGCCCCGAGTAGTTCTGAAACAGCGGTCGAACCGCTGTCACTGGAGGAAGTGGTCTCGTCAGTCTAGGCCGGCGACCAGTTTAGGCCTTATAGCAAGGTCGAAAGACTCTTGCATAAGGATCAGGGTACCAAGCCCTCCGTTACGGGACTGACACTAGTCACCTGGGAGGTTAGAGTTATGGTTAGAGGTTAGATTCGTGGGGGGTAGAGGTTTTAAAGCTGGATGTGGATTTTCCGAGCGGGCGGGTCTTCGCGTTTTGGCAGGGATCGTGTCGAAAGGATTTTTACTTTCACCACCTTTATTCGATAGTTACATACGTCCAGATACCGCTGTCCATTCTGTTATCTGCTTGAAGTAAGTCCGTGACTTGCTCGACAGAGGTGAGACTGCTCACAGAGGTAATTCCCTAACAGGAGTACATATCTACGAGTATTATTCTGTGTTTGTACTACTCATTGAAATGGTCTGAACTATACAGATTTAGTAATGCCCTTAGATGGTCTACTTGGAAAATAGTAAAATATAAGCTTTTTCATTACTCCCAGTTAAAGGGAGGGACCCTGTTGTATGAAACCCACGGTACTATTTATCCGACACTCCAGAGGATAGCTATGGCATAAATATTAAATACGCATCCTCTTATTTCTCTTTGGATAATCGGGAATTACGGACACATTTCTGCGATCTCGAGATACTTCGAGGAAGCTTGCGACAGTCCAGGCGAGCAAAGGAACTCCCAAGTCATTTGTCATTTTATGGAGAGAGGGAGAGAGAGAGAGAGGGAGAGGGGGGAGAGGTGGGAGAGAGATGGGGGAGAGAGAGAGGGAAAGAGAGAGAGGGAGAGCGAGAGGGAAAGAGTGAGAGAGAGGGAGAGGGAGAGAGAGAGGGAGAAAGAGAGAAAGAGAGATAGCGACAGAGAGAGAGAGAGAAAGAGAGAGAGAAGTAGAGAGAGAAAGAGAGAGAGAGAGAGAGAGAGAGAGAGAGAGAGAGAAATTAATTTAGTGAGAATACAGTATTCAGGGCAGGTAGTGCCCATTACATTCAACCGCCCTGTATTATATGATTTAGATACTTTTGCGACATATTATTGATTCAAATGTATAACAGGAGAATATAAGCTACCTCAACCATATAGATGTTGTCGATTATTATGTAAAAAGAAATAAAATAAAACAATATATCATATAAACGATATATGAGGATATTGCTTGTATCCTCATAGCACAAAAAAGTTTTCCTGCGTAAATTATATTTTTCAAGTAGTACATGAAACTCCCATCTTAGTGCGCTAATAAGACTAACCCTAATTTTCTAAACCTAACGTTTCTTGGTGTCGTGAATTTATAAAGTTAATTTATTAGTAGGGAGGAAAAGCAGTAAATCTGTTTTTAGGGATTGAGTTTATTCATTTAGAGCCGCGATTTACAGCACTTCGGTCCCTCTGGGAACGTAAATTATATTGATTGTGAAGAAGAATATAATTTCCCTGCAAAACTATGGTGTTATCATTATTAGCAACATAAAAATACAACAGCAATTTATATAGTAAAATTAGATTTCCTGTACGAAGGGATGACAGTTGACGTGCAATAACTAGATCAGCTTTTAATAAGCTCCTCTTAACGTAGTAATCCTCGAAGATTGCTACCGTATAGCCGAAACGCAAAAGAACTAATTACGGAATCCATATAAGCTAATATTCTTCTAAGGCGTGTTTCATTATTAATATTAAATTATTAATTATTAATATTAAATTATAATATTATAATAAAATTATGGCCGTAACCTTTCTTTTTGAATGTTACACGAGGGAGAGTTTACCAACAGTCGGGTACAAAAACGTACACTTTAGCTAATGAAACGGTTACTATGTAGAATTATTCCAACACACAACATCGATAAATGAATTTAACATAAACATAATCAACTAATAAATAACCACAAACAGCAGGTTAGGTAGATAAAATTAATTACCCTAGAAAATTATATCTCGCATAATTTATCATGTTTACACTATGTTTTAAAAAAAGGAACTCATTTGGTATAACTTGAGGTTAAACTGATACAGTATTTAGAGTATTTTACTAATTTGGTCTTCCAAAGGGTTATAATGTGCCAATACAATTGTTATAAGTGTGTGTGTGTGTGTGTGTGTGTGTGTGTGTGTGTGTGTGTGTGTGTGTGTGTGTGTGTGTGGTTGTGTGTGTGTGTGTGTGTGTGTGTGTGTGTATGTTGTGTTGTGTGTGTGTGTGTGTGTGTGTTGTGTGTATGTTGTTGTCTGTGTGTGTGGGTGTGTGTGTGTTTGGGGGGGTTGTGTGTGTTGTTGTGGTGTGTATGTGTGTTGTGTCTGTAAGTGTGGGTGTGTGTTGTGGGTGTGGGGGTGTGTGTGGGGGGGGTTGTTTTGTGTGTGTGTGTGTGTGTGTGTGTGTGTGTGTGTGTGTGTGTGTGTGTGAGAGAGTGTTGTGTGTGTGTGTGTGTATTTTGTAAAGTAAAGGTATTTTAGGCTTTTTACAAGGTTTATAATTTTTAGTGTGTCAAGCCAAGTATGAATATTTTATGAGTACTTCGTACAGTGACTTACGAATACTTCCTTAGAAATTAATGCGTTACAGTGCACATGAAGGAAGTATTGTTGGGTTGTGGATAAAATTAAGTCCTAGGATTTAGCTCGGTTACGCTACTAGGCGGTGTTAATTTATGTGTTTAAAAGATTTTAGGTATATGTGATGTAAGATTGTAGGACGTTTAGTGGCTAAAAATCGTGGTTTACGTAAGAAAGTGTTGTACTAGATGGCTGCAACTGGAAAATAGGGATCTTTTTACGTCAATCGGAAATATGATAGAAGCCTCCATCTATGTATGCTCTGATACCGTTGAATACCCGGGAGTGGGTAGACACCTAGTTTAGGAGCAAGTCTACTAAACTCTTTCCTCATTCCCAGCACCAGGGTACCATTATGACCTTTCCTAAGTTCTGTATAATTATCCTTTATCTTTCCATTATTTCTGTTTACAAAAGGGTGTAACGGGCAATCACCTGTTTATGGCCACAGCAGAGAGTAGGCCTATATCATGTAAACGATCACGTGATTATATTTTCATTTATTCTCAGTAAAAGAAAATTATCTTCTTCCCTATAACATTTCTACGTTCTCGTTTTTGAGATAGATATATGAAATATCATTTGGGTCACATATTTCCAGTGGCGATAGAGCTTATACCTTTCGAGGAAATCGCAACTGCTGCAAACATCTGTTATTTCTTGTTACAGAATTGTTTTCAATCCACCCTAATACAGAACTTGTACAAGTTCTAATTCTAACACAAACGAAATTTGCTTGATACTGATAAACATGATGTACACCATCATGTTTATCAGTATCAATAACTATTTCTGCTTACACTTTCCCTGCTGAATGTTTCCCCTCATTTCACCACACGTAATTGTAATGAATTACACGTGGTAATGTAAAAGTAATATAATGAATTACACTTAAAAGTAATGTAATTGCGCTTAGTAATTTCCAAGCCTGCCAGAAGCACGACCGGATTATTTTAGGAATGATGTCTGTATGTCTACCCGCCGGCTCGTGGCATCTAAAGAATGTTTTTTACGTTACAGTTTGAGGTCTTAAAATTATTACATTTTACTTCAAAGCACCCAGTGTTTATATTTAGAGCGGATGGAAAATAATTGTCTAGCGTAATTTATGAACAAGTGGAATTTATTTTCTTTTTTAGAAATTCTCGCCAGGAATTTAACGAGTTCTCAAATTATAATAAACATATTTAAAAAGTTTTAAAATTATGTTAAAATTGCTGTAGGTTAAAGTTTGCTAACATAAACATATTTCGTTTATTTGTCAACAACGACCACTGATTATTGTCCCAATGCTACTATACTATACATGGTATAGTAGTTTGAAACTCATACGTTGCACTTCTCATAACAAAAAAAAAAAAATCCATTTTTTCTCTACATATATTCTTTTCTGTTTATCTACCTCCTTGTTTACCTATCTTTTCTATTTTGCTAGTTTCAAGGGAAATTTTGCTTAATTTGTTTTGGGAAAGGTATAAAAGATAGGCACGAATAGTACAGCACTTAAATTTGGTAGATGGAGGACAAAGTTGGACGCTTCCCAGAAGCAGAATCCATGCAGAATGTATCTACCACTATCTTCTCCTATAAGGATAGAAAGTGATTAGGAAATTATGCGTAGGATCATGAAGTTTGCTTGTAAGATACGAGAAAGAGAATCATTTTTCAAAATAAGTACCTTAGAAAGGTGTTCACGCTTCGAGAGAAGGCAAGGTTTAGGTAATGATAAGTAAGAATAGATTAAAGAATATACCTTAGTAGGAATACTATCAGAGAAGAAAGCATCGCAGATTTTCTGAAATAAGCTACTATCTACTGGGCTGGTATAGTGGTGTCTACTGTTATAGTGCGTTCCATATAGCTTGATGTGTAGGGGAACGATAGTTGGAGTTGTTCCTATTACATTTTCCCTATGTCCACTTGTATACAGTCAACTCTTTAAAAAGTTGTTGTAATGCTGACTGAGAGAACTGGAGTTACTGCGTGCGAGGCCGGACTGTATGGTATCTGATGGCGGTGGAAGTAGGCCTAATGTGGTGCGAATAGCCAACGGGTCGTCTAGCTATGTAATACGGTCTATTGCTAAAATAAACTCCTTGCCTAAGTAAGTTCTACGTCTCAATGTGATTTGGTAATGACCTCTTCGACTTTATGACATAACTTAGTGTTTACAATGTGACTCAAACCATATTTAATACAGTACAGTCTCGATAATTCAAGGTAGACGGGACCGAGATCCCCTCGGATTAACGAAAATTCGTATTACAAAGAAATACGTTTATGTACATCGGAAAAATAGGCTTTCTATTGAACTCTAACAGGCTACTATAATTAAGAATGCACAAAATACGTATATATAGGCCTAACTGTATTGATCACAGTACTTACATAGATTAATGTTCCTTTGGAATACATTGTTCATCATGGTTGCTATATTTTTTTGAAAAAGCTATAAAGTGTCTTCTGCGTCTGCTTATCAGATAGTTTTCGAGCTGCGGTGTTGGGTAGACGTCTTAGCAGAAGCACATCTGTTGGTGTGGTGTCTGTCTGTCGTTCAATATAGCACATTGCAGTTTACAAGGCAACCGTTCCTTCACCGTAATTAATTTTCCTTTCTTGTACTGTCTCGGTTGAACCTTTGAATAGTCTTGAGATGTGTCATAATTACTAACCTACGTTCGTCGTTACTCATCCATTGACGTACGCCCGTATCATCGACATTTTCACAACCTGGAAGTTTCTTGATAAGAAATGTTAAATCTTTTTCTTCTCATGGATCAATGTCACAGTCAACAGTTTTATTATGACTCAGGACTTTTCCCACGGCTTACTTGATGTGTCTTCTTTTATTTCGTTCCATGATTCGGCTATACAGTACACAACTTCCTTACGTATATTTTTTTAGAAAGCCTACATTGCTTTCTTCCCTTTCAGTCGCTTCTTAGAGAGATTGTAAAAGGTAACGTCTGTACTTCTTGTATACATTCTAGAACACCATGATACATCGGCTGGATTAGGCCCGTAGCATTTGCGGGTAGAAATAAAGCACGGATATCATAGCACCACAGTTGATATTCATCGGGACGCGACGGTGCATTGTCTATCAGTTATTAATTTTAATTTTTTTCCAAATATATAAAATAGTCTGAAATAGAAATAGGCTAGAATATAACGGAACCTTGGAAAATCAAGACTCTGATTTTCGTGTAATAAGAATTTTTTTCAACATGCTTAGTAAAATGTGCTATTTGCTTTAATTTGTTCTTTGCGGCCTATGTCCTCAGGAAAATGTGCTCCTTTCAAACGTAAATGTTCTTCGATTTATGTGATCTTCCATCGAATGACCTCTTCATCATGTACACCGAGGATCATTAACTGTAATGTTTGCCATAATCTGTTCTACTAGATTTATGTTCTCAGTAAAATGTGCTATTTGCTTTAATGTGTTCTTTGCGGCCTATGTTCTCAGGAAAATGTGCTCTTTCCATAAACGTGCAATTTCACCATAACGTGTATGCTCCTAACAAAAATGTGCTCTTACTAATATAATGTGCTTCTCGCCGTAATGTGCTCAAGGCATTAATGCGCTAGTCTTAAAATACTATAATTTTTCATACATACACCTATTTCCTTCACGTCGTTTACACCGATTCAAATTACTGGGCTTCTAATTTCACAATATTTTGAGATAATTCTGTGCAGCACACTTTTAACATTTAGTTTCGGAACTAATAATTAATAACACTAAACATTTTTCACAATCACATTAATGTATAAAATACTTCAAAGCCTGTCCAAAATGCTTTATGTGCAACACTTGTTCATTTTAAATGACTTTTTCCATTCCCTTGTTTAATTATGTCGTAGACTAATAAAATTAATATTGACTTTGGGTATACAACAAGATAGAAGCATAGTGAATGCCCTCTCGATAACGGCTATCAGTGGCTTTGGAGACGCATTGACAAATCCAACAGACGCGTCCGTCATGAAAACAGCTAAATAAAAGCTACCCGTTAAACATTTGTATTTGATAATAAGTCTTGTACTAATAAGTCTGCAGAATAAATTTTAATTCATTTCCTCTACCTGTATAATATATTAAGTAGGAAGTGGCACACAAAATGTATTCTTTAAATCGTGAGTAAAGTGTTAATGTTATTGACATCCTCTGGGGTTGACACATCGAAATTACACTACTCGTAAATATCGATAACTAGATATTGTCGTTAAAATCAACCTATATATCGGTACAAAATAATAAAATAATTTGCCATTATTATAAAGGAAAATGTAATGTTATTAATGAAAATAAAATCAGTAATAATTTTTAACGTGTAAATTCTTAAGAAATTAAAATTTACATTTAGAAATATATACATTTTTTTGTTTTTTTTTTACAAAGTGAAAACTATTTCTCCCACATTTCTCTTCCCAGAGAGCCCAAGAATATCATCATATTTGCAAGATTGGGTCTTGTCTCCTCTTTTCTTCCGATAAAACCTAGCTAGTTTTCAAGAAAAGCGTCTCTGCTGGAACGGATGTTCCAACAACTGGCTGATATTTCCTAGGCAATTGATGTAGGGGAGAGTTTGGCGGTGAAATATCCTTCCAAATCTTGAATTGATTGTCTCGTAGACGTCCCTAAGGTCTAACTGACTGCCGTTGCCCCTCAGCCTATGTTGCACTACTGTGCGATATAAGTCACCCCCCCCCCCAAAGAGGTCGCGATTACTTGTAGAAATCTAGGTTACACCGATCATTTCTAAACAAGTTGAATGATCGGTTTAAGTTAACAAGTTGAAAAATTCCTAAATTAAACCACTCTGTGTCCCGTAATTGTTAGGTCGTTTTATCAAGATATAGCAAAAAAAAATATTTTTAGTTTCTTTATATTTAAAATGTAAATATATCGCCTCGAAATAAGGCTGTTTTTGATAAATTGGATACGACAATATTGGTGAAAAATATCCACATTCTATCTCCGATAGATCGATTTTTCGAAATATCGCTTTTTGGTCCCAATCCTAGCATTTGCTATATTTCGATTTGTTTCAATTCCCTTATACCACTCATAAAACTAAATGTTAATGCCGTGCATCCTCAATAACTCGATTTGTTTCGATTCCCTTAACCCACTCATAAAACTAAATGTTGATGCCGTGCATCCTCAGTAACTCGATTTGTTTCGATTCCCTTAACCCACTCATAAAACTAAATGTTAATGCCGTGCATCCTCAGTAACTCGATTTGTTTCGATTCCCTTAACCCACTCATAAAACTAAATGTTAATGCCGTGCATCCTCAATAACTCGATTTGTTTCGATTCCCTTAACCCACTCATAAAACTAAATGTTAATGCCGTGCATCCTAAATAACTCGATTTATTTCAATTCCCCTACTACTTACTACACTAAATGTTAATGCCGTCATCCTCAATAACTCGGTTTGTTTCAATTCCCCTACTACTTACTACACTAAATGATAATACTGTGCATCCTCAGTAACTCGATTTGTTTCAATTCCCCTACTACTTACTACACTAAATGTTAATGCCGTGCATCCTCAATAACTCGATTTGTTTCAATTCCCCTACTACTTACTACACTAAATGATAATACTGTGCATCCTCAGTAACTCGATTTGTTTCAATTCCCCTACTACTTACTACACTAAATGTTAATGCCGTGCATCCTCAATAACTCGATTTGTTTCAATTCCCTTACTACTTACTACACTAAATGATAATACTGTGCATCCTCAGTAACTCGATTTGTTTCAATTCCCCTACTACTTACTACACTAAATGTTAATACCGTGCATCCTCAGTAACTCGATTTGTTTCAATTCCCCTACTACTTACTACAATAAATGTTAATACCGTGCATCCCCAGTAACTCGATTTGTTCCAACTCCCCTACTACTTACTACACTAAATGTTAATGCCGTGCATCCTCAATAACTCGATTAGTTTCAATTCCCCTACTACTTACTACACTAAATGATAATACTGTGCATCCTCAGTAACTCGATTTATTTCAATTCCCCTACTACTTACTACACTAAATGTTAATGCCGTGCATCCTCAATAACTCGATTTGTTTCAATTCCCCTACTACTTACTACACTAAATGATAATACTGTGCATCCTCAGTAACTCGATTTGTTTCAATTCCCCTACTACTAACTAGACTAAATGTTAATACCGTGCATCCTCAGTAACTCGATTTGTTTCAATTCCCCTACTACTTACTACACTAAATGTTAATACCGTGCATCCTCAGTAACTCGATTTGTTTCAATTCCCCTACTACTTACTACAATAAATGTTAATACCGTGCATCCCCAGTAACTCGATTTGTTCCAACTCCACTACTACTTACTACACTAAATGTTAATGCCGTGCATCCTCCATAACTCGATTAGTTTCAATTCCCCTACTACTTACTACACTAAATGATAATACTGTGCATCCTCAGTAACTCGATTTATTTCAATTCCCCTACTACTTACTACACTAAATGTTAATGCCGTGCATCCTCAATAACTCGATTTGTTTCAATTCCCCTACTACTTACTACACTAAATGATAATACTGTGCATCCTCAGTAACTCGATTTGTTTCAATTCCCCTACTACTAACTAGACTAAATGTTAATACCGTGCATCCTCAGTAACTCGATTTGTTTCAATTCCCCTACTACTTACTACACTAAATGTTAATACCGTGCATCCTCAGTAACTCGATTTGTTTCAATTTCCTTAAACCACTCAAGACACTAAGTGATTATGCATACTTGAATTTTCAGGCAATGAAACAATTATTTTAGTATCAACAGAAAAATATTTTTTTAATTACGACATATTACGTACTCTCACTTCATGCTGGCGACAACTATAACATCACATTGCATCTTTTATGTGAAGAAATAGAATTTTTTAAATATTGTTGTAATTTTGTTATTATTATTATTATTATTATTATATATTTTTTTCAATTAACTTATGTTGGTCGTGAAATCTGTATTCTAAACAGATTACAATTAAATAAATATTTTTTTTTTTATATTTAAAAACAACAAAATCACAATCAATTGATTCTTAAATTTACTTTAATGTACTAAATGTTTACAACTAATTTACATTTGAATGATAATTTTATAATTTTGGCATCTAGCTTCAACAGTAACACAAACAGCAAGAACTCTTTACAAATTAACAGTTGACTTGAATCTAATCTTATCCTAGACACAATGTATGTGAAATGCAGTTATCTCTAGCAACGAGATTACTGTGTTATGGCTTGTAGTATTATAACTCTACATATTATCCCCGGTTCAAAATTTTTACTTGTTGACTTTTTAATTTAAATTTTACAAAAATTGAAATTTTAAATAATTAATAATTATGATTAACTTGTACTTAAATTTGTGTTTATTACTAAAGTGATCCTTACAGTTCCTCTGTATTGCCCTCGTGATCCTCGACGTTCCTCTTCAAATCTCCCTGTCTCTCTGGCTCCCAGGGTTAGACTCTTTTTTGACTGTCCAAAACTATAAACCTCATCCGTCTCCTCAAACTCCTTCTTCGATCACCTAAACTAGACTGTCCTCCTCGACTTTCAAAAACTGAACTCTTCTCCGACTTGTAGGGCCTGCTTCTCCCTCATCGCTTCACTTTCTTCAATCTTTTTCACCAATTCTGGAGATGTCCTGATTTGCATTGTTCTCTACAAGCGTTCAATTTTGAAAAGTACAAGTTTGGGGATTCCGCCGACAAAGGCAACTTTCGGACTCTGGTTTTACCCTTTTTCAAATCTACTGTGTCAGCCCGTCTATTTTTCCCATTCTCAGTTTAGAACTTTCTATACATTTGAAAACCCCCTTTGTCTTTTGAACTAACGGTATCCCTTAACACAGCAAACCTCGGCCTATGGATTTACAAATATCTAAATATGGCTAGCTAGGAACATATTTTTCTTTATAATATGTGTCAATAAAAATAACGGCGACATTTCGACAGCTATTTTGCTATCTTCATCTGGCCTAAAATACATAGACCTACATGAAATAAATATATTAAAATTTTCATTAATTTGAAAATTTTAATATATTTATTACATATATTTATTTAATACAAAATCAATTATAATAATGTTGCCATAAATAAAAGACAACCTATTAGATTTTTTTTTTTTTTTTTTTGAAACTACCAGAGAATTACACTTATGCAGTGTTAGTCATATCTATAAAGATTACAATTACAGTTGAAAATTACAAAAATTGGCCATAGTTCACGATTAATAATAACAATCCTAATAATATCAACTGACCTGTTCACTGTACATTGTATAATATATTCAATCACAGTTAAAAACCAAATTAAAACCATGCATCTCATATAATAATATATTTGAAAACAATCATATCTTACAAAAAAACGCCAGTAAAACATATGCAGTTCCGAAAAATTACGAACCAAAAAGGACAAAAATTGGTGACTAAAATAAAATACAAATCACCAACAATACTGTGTGTAGTGTGCTGAGAAATTTTGTAATTACTCACATTAATAAAATCAAACAATTTCTGTAATAGGAATAATCTAAATTATCAGCGTCAATTAATTAACGATTATTAAAAAAAAATTATTGTAATATATTTTTCAGTTGTAAAAATTTATATTTTAGAAAAATTACTCGAAAGTTATTTTCTCCATTCTCATACCGCTAACATCAGAAGCATAATTCTTGGTTTTGTTTTTAAGTTTAATTTGTATTATAATACTAGTAAAACTCTAATGACATATAGCAATATAATTTAATCATTAATCCACCAAGGGTCATTGTAAAATCTCTCATGTATAATGTCATTTTATAATTAATCGTACTTTGCTGTATAACATTATGTGATGGAAAATAGGAGCATTAAATGATTACAATTTAATCGTTCGCCACTAGAGTAACTGCGAAATCCTCGATTGCCAAGTTTAGGCCTTCATGATCGGACTATTAACGTATTTTTTTTATAACATTTTAAATCCATCATGACCAAATGTGTTTGTAAACAGCCCGAAATATCACAATACCCCCATCCCTAGTGTGTTACAAACACATAAAACTCCTGTCGGTCGCTTCCAAGGCGATAAACCTTAATGCACGGAGAAACCTATCCATGTTGCAAGCTATAATCTCGTAAAATCTTGCTGCTATTCAATTCTTTGTCAGGGTGTAACTTTCCGGGCTTAAATATTTACGTGTAGAAATCGTAAAACATATGGTGTGAAGGAAACGCTGCATTGCAGAATGCTGTGAGGTTAAAGCTCATTTTCTTCCTAATAAAATTTGCATTGATTTTCTTCTACAATTTAATACATAAAAGATAATTGGTCGGGAAGTTACTATAGCAATATTAAAGATATGAAGACCTTTTTTTCCTGTCAACCTTTTTCCCTGTCTACTGTTCTAACCCTTTTTCTTCAAGAACAAACACCCAATACTACAGCTGGAATCCAGGAATTTTCCGCATCAGGAATTACCATTACAAACCAAACATTACTATTCTAAACAAAATTCCATAAAGCTCCAAATATGTTCCATTCTCATTGACTTTAGCCCCAAATACACACAGATTAAAGAAACCTGAATCTATTTTGTCTGAATTATTTTATCATTTCCACCCATCTTCATTTAATAAATATCATACCTCCAATGGTCAATTTTGGGATAAATGCACTGAAAAATAGCCAAACTTGCCAATTCTTGTCGCTTGGTTCGGTGAAAGATGAGGATAACTCCCTGAGCCCCCTTTGGCTGTCGGTGCAAACTTTTTCAACGGAGCCCAAGAGAACAACAAATGTAGACAATACTAATTCTTGATTATAATTCTATCAGTTCCATGTACGACCTTAATAGTTAGTAGAGTGTCCAATAGGTAGCAGCATGATATAATAACATTAAATGCCCCACTATCTCCTGATTATCCATGGAAAGAGCTTATGAGCTTGGTACATGGGCAATCAATCCCGTTTCCTTCACTCGCGGTAGGGATACTAACTGCGCATGTGAGACGGAGGTAGCTCACTAGAGGTTGGCTGCCACGAAGGCTGGGCGGGTTTTGGGAAAAAAAAAAAAAAAAAAAAAAAAAAAAAAAAAAAAAAAAAAAAAAAAAAACATGCCTTTTCAGTTTCGATTAGGCAGCAGAAGAAGAGGTGCATGTCATTCCTGCCATAGACTCACTAACAAGGTATTTGCAGGGTAATACCTCTCCTTATTCCTTAGCATAAGGTGATCCAAGCCCCCAGAGTCCCAGAATCCTTTATCCACCTCTCCTTTCTAGAATTCTTCTGACTTGCAGCTAAATATAACCTTGTACATGTAGGTTTGCTTGAAGTAGTGTCAGAATTCTTCCCTGTATCACCAGACCATGTTTCTATCTATCTATTTACAACAGATAAGCTTCTATTTTATATGAAAAAAATTAGCTTGGTTCAGAGTCAATGTAAATATTACGAACAAATTTTTTTAAAATTTTCAATGAATGTAAAAAGGCATTTCGATTATAAGGTCATCATCTTCCGAGAACTACAATTCAATTTACAACATGCAAGTCATAATTTATCTAGATTCTAAGTTACAATTTACATTTTGTAAACTGTAGTTCACTATTTCAAGCAAAATTGTAGTTAAATTATAACGAAGAAATAAAAATCCGTTTTTTATATTAGTTAACGTCCCCGAACTGTTTAAAGATTTAAAGTATAGCTTACTAAAGTAAATATACTTCCTATCCAAACCTATCCGGTCATACATGAATGTAATTGTTATTTGCAGCTTAGTTTTGAAACAATGTTCCATAATACGCTGATTGGTCATTTGGTATTCGAGCAAAGCAATACTTTAAAATCAAAATCGAAATCACAGCTCAGTCAAACCTTCAAAATAACTTTTAATACTTGTATTTTTTTAAATAAAATTGTAATACTTTTAAAACTTGAGGCAGGTTTTTGTTTTTATCTTGAACAGTATGTTGTACAACTTGTAACAAATGTTTGAAGGTCAACGTTTTTCGCGCGAGCAACAAATTTTGTTCAGGCTTAACCAACATTGTTATCTACATAGTAGCTCCTGTTTACATACGTAACATCCAATGTTTCACTTTTCCAAAAAAATTTAAGCAAACCATTTACAATTGTATTAGAATTGGGAGTTGAGTATTGATTGAAATTACGCGGTTAGTTATTCGCTAGCTTAGTATTTTTGGAGTCGAAAAATAGTTTAAGTCTTACAATTTCAGTATTATTTGTGTTATTTATAGTAACAATGTGAATCTATGTGAGTAAATTATAATTACAATATTGTACTGGATATTTTAATTGTAGTGTAGAAGATTACAGTTAAGGAGGTTGACCATTGGCGGACCGAGCAGCCTGGCAAATGCAGGATGGGCCGGTCGTAAAATTAGTACACAGTATTGAACATAGAAAAAGCCAACTATTATTGCTAACTTGTTTTAAAATCTCAAACTTAATTTTAGGACGAGCTTCATGAAAAACTCGCTGTTGTTATTTCTTATACTGTGACCGCTAAGAGTCAATAGTAACACAATACCTATGGGATAGAACTTCATAGAAGCCGGGGATAATGACTATCAGGAGCAAATATAACACTTCTGTTATCTTATGTTTAGATTTTTATATTTGTATAAAATTGCGAGTACGAATCACTAAACTCAATACTCTAACAATGAAATATTTTTTACGAAAAATGTTTCACCACAAATAAAAAATAGTCGTTTTTGTAATATTTTGTACTTTTTATTTTTTTAAAATGTATATAACATTTATAGATGTATTAAAATACATATGTATACTTGTGTGTCACATACGCACGCGGGCGCATGTGTGTACATACAAGTATACATATGTGTGTGTGTGTGTGTGTGTGTGTGTGGGCGTGCGCGCGCGTAAGTGCGAACGCATGTGAGTTTGTGTGTGTATTATGATGTGTGTTGGGTGTGTATGTTTGTGTCGTGAGTGGTTAGGTGTTTGTGTGGATGCGTGTGTGGTCACGCGTGTCTAATTATATTTTGTATAGTTTCATGTAGCTAATAAAACGATTCTTTATATTTTATTTCTTTGTGTGCATATGTAAACCAAAGGCTTGTCCATATTGGAGTTTGAAATCTGATCTGTCACGCTAAAGCAAATCATTATCTGAAAGGAAACTCTATATGGCTTTGAGGCCGGATCCGAAGACCTTGCAACAAGGGGTAGAGTAAAGGTCTGAATAAAGTTTCAAAGACGATGGAAATACAATATTCCTACGTGTAGAGGGTCACTTAGAACGCGTGCTCCAATGTAGTAACCAGGGTCTGGGATTCCTCAAGGGATAGTAAAACTTCTTGGAGATCGGATGTTTCCTCTTTCCGTTATCACTGGTGAGCCCACTGTCTCACCACTGGTGAGCCCTTTTACACCTTGGTACCTTGAGGAGCCATTCGATCCCGTTGCGCTTCTCATTCGTAAGAATCGCGAGTGTTATCACTGTGCAGCTGGTTAATTCGTCTTACTGAAATGAGTTTAGTTTCTGTTTTAAGTTAGGGGTTACCATATTGATATCAATTGGAACTCCATCTCCCCCGTCCTTCGGCCAGGGATATAATCACTGTTCCAATGTCCACAGCCAAGCATTACCTTCCCTGCTTCATAACCTGCTATAACGGAATGTCGAATGACTTTCACAAGAAAGCTATTCGACAGTTCATTCTCTCCCGCAGTGTTTTCTAAATGTGCCATGATCTGGTATTTTCAAGAGTCAATGAATTAACGAACCTATTTACGTGCATATCTCTGACTTAATAAAATACGTTACTTAAGAGATATTTCAGCCATATTTCACCAACTTGAAGTACAGCCTGTATCTAGTCAACTGACGTAATCACACTCTACGTCCTCGGGACACAAGCATCAGCTCAAACATCCGAATATACACAGTAAACCCTCCAGTATGCCGTTAGAGCTAAAGGACAGGGATCTGGAAGAGGTTTTCTAAGATTCGGAACAAACAACTAGAATAATTGTAAAAAGAGAAATGGAATAGAGAGAGCTGAAATACTCACTTGTTAAGGGACAGGTCAAAACTCTCACTAATTACAACGTCATTACGTGAAAAGCCCTACAATATGTAGGAACCCAGTCCACCAGAAAAAAAGACACTTTAATATTACTACGTGACGTCATCTGGAAGACGTACCGTCATGCTAGGTTAATGAGTGTTGCAGAAATACCCTTTATGAAATCACTTTCTGGACACTTTAATAGATGGAGTTTAAGGATTCATTATTATGTTGTTAGAATTTAGTTCAGAAATCATACTATCATATTAAATCTACTATTTTAAATATTGTAGAAGAAATTCTAATAATATAACAAATTTTATAATTTGATTGGACATTATAATGAGTTGTAGTTTTTTATTATGAAACACATATATTGTGGTTTATAGAATGTAATTATCAGATAATTCTGGTTACGCATTCTTTAAAAAAGAATAATTAAAAAACGTGTTTTAAACAACAATAAAAAATTCATAGCAAACAAATAACAAAATAAGTAAAAAACAAAGCAGCCATTTAGATACTTTCTAATCTAAAACGATTTTAACATATTCACTTTTTAATTTTTGCAATATATTCATTTAAATTAAAGAGAATCGATTTAGTTTTTTTACACAAAGTTTTTAATAGTTTATATTATCGTACAATTTGTATAACATTTCCATACTGACCTATGTCGCTTGTTGAAAAATATTAAATATAGGCCTATAAAATTCCTTTTTTACGTAAGCTGGATTTCACCCAGATACAAAACTGTTATCATTTTCGGAATTATGTTTTTAAATTTTTATAATTTGACATTTGAGTTTTTATAAAGGTAACAGTCAAAATAGTGATCTCAAAATCTCACAAAAAATTAGTTTTTAATAAACACACACACACACACACACAACAAACTAGTTTCGTCGACGATGTCGCCTTCCTCAGAGCTTGGCTAATTGTAGTCAAGCTACAGTAGTAGCCAAGCACTGAGGAAGGCGATATCGTCACCGAAACTAGTTTGTCGCCTTCCTCAGTACTTGGCCTTCCTTCAGTAGTAGCCAACCATTGAGGAAGGCGACATCGTCACCGAAACTAATTTGTTGGGAGTGTTTATTAAAAACTAACTTTTTGTGAGATTTTGAATTTCCTATTTTAACTTTTACCTTTGTGAATAGTTCTCACTAGCTAGGCTCTAAATATTTGAGTTTTGGTATTTTGATTGAGAATTTCGGCAATTTTGTTCTTTTTTAAATCAATAATTAATCCATTTTATAAAAACAACTGTGCGGTCTGTAATGTTACGACCGAGAGCCAGGTAAACAGTTAAAACAACTGAACAATACAAATCTCTTTTTAAGCAATTGTAGTGTTTGTGATTGTCTGAATGAATACACCACAAGCCCGTCTATTAAAAGCAGCCCGCCAGCCTGACGACTTCTAAATACATTTTCCATTTTAATTCCGAGTAACTTTAATAAGCAACTTCGCTATTGTTGAAGTTTATCAAAGTTATATTCATTTTGATTCTTTTAATGTTGAAGCTTTTTAGATTTAAAAAATTGTGATCTGCTTTTTACTTCTTTTTAACAAAACAAAATATGACTTTTATATACTTTTTATAATTTGAATATCTCAATTTTGTATTGGAATATTTTTAAAACGATAACGATACAGACGCACTCTAATTTCAGTATATAATATCAACTCCTTTTTATATCATTGTTATGGTTCAAGAGACGATATAGTGTTAGAACCTTATCTCTGAAAACCTTCCTTACGGAAAAAGGATGCTAATGTGGTTCGCATTACCCTCCGACTTATTCAGTGTTTACAACTGTTAATGAAGGAGTAAAACGTCCAACAAAAACCTTCATTGCATTCTTCTAACGATAATGGCACTTGTTCTATGTGCTTAGATAAAAAGTAAATGATTCGGGTTGTGAAATGAAAGAGCTATCTTATAATCCAAACATCATGGTGGGGCTGCAATCAGGATAGGAAAGTGACGTCAGAAGTTCGACGTCATAGACACGAAAAAAAATAAATAAATATTTGAGTAGTTATGATCAGTTATAATTAATGAATTGTAGAGAATTTTTGATTATGTCACAGATAAATTTAAAATTAATTTCCCTTAGTTTCGACATCTAAACAATGTCTTCTTCAGGTTCATTTATTTAACAAAATTCCCATCTAAAAAACACTATTACAGTAAAATTATATATTTAAAAATAATATTAATCTAATTAAAAAGGTTGTGTATTCCTTTATTATCTGTAGTGGTTAACTGTTTAATACGTATGTATATAGTAGAGTGGTTAAAGTTTATTATATGAACGTTCTTGTACGAACAATTACGTTTGCAAAATAACTGCAATATTAGCTATAAGGTAAATCTCTTTTTAATGAAATTAATATCAATTTCCGTTATAATTTTATTGTAATATAGTATGGTTTTAATATTGTAGTTTTGTTAAATATTACTCATCAGACAGAAAACATTTCGAAAAATCATAAGTCGAAATGTTGGAATATGAACTTTTAATATAGACTTTGCCTGTAATTTGATCGGAAATTGAAATATTTCAATTATTATGCAATAATTACAAATTTAATGAAACCCGTGGGAGAAATACTAATCAAATTGAAGGATTAGTAGGAGAAATATTTTGAAATAAAAGCAGTTAAGAAAATAATTGGCAGAGAAAGAATTGGTAGAAACCAGCAGATTTTATATTTGTCCAAATGGCTGATGTATTTGGTTGGGTATTTTATTTCATTATTATTATTTTTTTGTCGTACGTAAGCAGTCAGTATGGCTATTTTTGACCTACCACAAAGGATAGAAAAGGATACTATAAAACCCTCTAGTAGAGGTATGTCTGAAGGGTCGCATAACTGAAGCAGACCTAATCTCTATCGGTGTCTACTACACCTCCTGGTAGGAAGAAGAAGAAAGAAGGGTGGGTGGAATTAGGTAGGATTAACGATAAAGAATAATGATTACCTAGGATGCTAGGAATAGTGATAAGTTATAGCATCGAGTTGTCATCGTGGGTTACTTAAAGTAAGTAGAGGGGTAAGTAGAGGTGACTACGCGCTACCCGGGATACGTTAGTCGCAATCACGTCTCTAGGCGGAATTTATCTTTTCTTTGATGTAACATAGTGTTTGTACAAATGATGAATGATAAAACCTTAGTCCTGCAAGAATAGAAGTCAACTCGTATGATATAGTGTTGAAAGCAATAATTCTACAGTAACCCTAAACCGGGTTTATTTTTAAAATGGCGAAAAGAAAAACTACTTTAAATTGATCACGACAATTTTCCATCTTGGCGATAGTTTAATTAACTAAAAACTTCCACAAAACTAAAACATAATTTATCTCAGGAATAAGTAATTTAACATTCGTAAGATTATATTACACGACAATGACTTCACCAACAAGACAGAGATTTTCTTAGAGCATGAACGTTCTTGCCGTTACAAGGATGAAATTCTGTCTCGTCTCGCTCTTCCTAGTTAATTCATAAATAATAAAACGAGTCGAGAAGTGTTTTCTGCGAGCTGCTTAGATAATCCTAAATAGATTGCGCATGCATCTTCTAGGTTCTATCTTCTCCTTCTATTTAGAAGAAAAATAGTAAAATGGACGGTGCGATGAAGGTAAATAACATTTTAAGATTAATCTGTCACTGAAAAACAATAAGTAACTTTAATAAAACATACTGGATTACGATTGTCAGGGAAAACGAGAGAATATCAAAGGATACTGTAGAATAAAAATCGAGTCTGAGGGGCCGGTCCCTTGGTAAGGCCAACCAGAAGTGGATAAAGGTCCGATTGCACCATCTGGACCGAACTAACCAGAAAATGTATTGAAGTTTCGGAAAAGCGTTCAAAACCGTAAGCGCGTGTCAGGTTGGAATTCATCTTGTCCTAGGGGGAGGCCGGTGACCAGTTCATACTTACAGTGAGGTCGAAAGAGTTTTGCAGACTGGCACCACGGGCCGTGACGCAAATCTCAGACGCGATGCCCGTGCACGATGCTAGTCACCCGGGCGGAGGTCACGAGTTTGATAAGTGAATTCGTAGGCCGTGGATTCAAATGCTTGAGTGAAGATATTATTCCAATTGTTCGTCTATTTTTGGGGGATTATAGGTGAGAGTCAAGAGGTACTTCAGTCATAACTCTTAATCTTTTCACCATATTTCTTTCTTTTTAAAAACTTTCACAAGCACAGTAATGTAGGAAAAAAAAAATTAAAAATTAAAAAAAAGGATGATCAAGACTTCTCCGTATAGCTGAGCTGTTATTGTTGTTAGAATATTTTGTGCTGAAATATAGGGGAGTACTAGGGATGAAAGTGTTCAGTTACTTGAAAAGCTACAAACACCTGTATTTTAAATATCGAAATCTTGTTGCTGTTCATGACGAGCTGTTTGTAAATTACAAATTACACTTTTGCTATTATATGAAAACGTTTCCTCCAAGTATAAGTTAACAATTAATAACTTTTAGTTAACAAATGTCTGGTCGCAAGTAATAGCAAAAGTATAATTTGTACCTGTATTTTATTTCGTGACAAAATACCGATTTTTTTTAAACCGTTAAAACCTTTTTTGAACTAAACTGCGCATTTCCTAGATAGTTTCACTAAATCAATAAAAAATGTAACATTATTCTATCTGCTTTAACTGATAGTAAGTATTGGATATTTTGATATCTGTTAAGCAGATGTACCTGAGGCCGTCTAGAAATATAAAAAGTCCTACCCTAGTTAAGTATACTCGTATACTTAGTGTAAAAACACAGCGTGAAGACCTAATATTTGTAACTATCAATATCCAATGGCAAACCTTTTGAACCTTAACATGTAATTGTTTTATAAAAACCCTTTTTTGTAAGTATAATTACTTTATTAAATAAATTTTATTATAATAAAAAAATCCCATAAAAGTACCTTTTGTAGGAGGAGCGGTTTATAGAGATTTCACCCAACTAATCAACTTATTTAAATGAAATTTTTGGTATTTTTTGTACATTTTTTTAAAAAGAAATATTTTTACAAAAAACGCTGTGATTATTGATTTAGTTTTATTTTTTTACACTATGCTATTAAAATTTTAAAAAAATTAAACACAAAATTGTTTTTACGAAATAAATTCTGTCTTCATGACAAATATAAGTTTCAAAAGCTTTGTTTCAACGAAAAATTAATTTGGTCGATTGAATAACAAGAAGTAAAAGAACTGCGATTTTGATTACTTAGTGTTAAACTAAGCAAAGCTATTTCAACATTATAAAAACACTGCTATAAATTATCATGCAAATTTGAAATTATATTAATTTAATATTCAAGGGAAGATTTGAACGGCAAAGTAGTTAGAGCGACTTGTAAAATCAGCCGACTCTGATATTGTGAATGCAGGTTCAAAGTGAAATTAAATTTAAGCCACGAATTTTCCTATCATAATATTATGTTAATACGCTTTTGAAGATTTAACATATTCTTTAAGGGTGTCTAGCACATTTTCGTAGTAAAACTGTAGAAATGTGAAGTTAGATTTCCTCAAGCTTAACGAATTTTTCCTGAATGTTTCTGAAATCCAAACAGGACTAAGAGCTGTTTACGACTTCACTTAGAGGTAATCTCGATGATATGTTTAAATAATTTTTTAAATCTAATTTTCTATATATTCAGAAATATCGTATGTTTGATTATATTATGTGATAAAGTATAATTTCATTCGAAAGATGTTGTTATTACTCTGTATGCTTATTCTGTAGGATATTATATTAAACAAGTGCCTATAGAACTCTTGAAAATTTTTCCATAAGGTTATGTCACGCCCTTATCGATTTCTTAATAAGATATGATTTTAACCTTATTTCTCGATATACCACTTATACAGTCCGACCGTGGGTGCACAACACACACCCAATATTATTTATATCAGTCAACCATAAGCCGTAGACTATATCTTCCACTTGTTTTTGTCTCTTTTAAAACACTATATATTCCTAATTGAGAAATGAATGTAGAATAATGTATATACCATCTCGATTTTATGGTAACTTGCGAAAAACGTTTGACAGCTTTACCGCTATAACGTGTTATTACTCGGTCTTTGTGAATACGTGAGCGAGAGCCAATGCGGTGTGTTATAGTCACCGAATGTCCCCTAATAAAACCGCTTCGCCCACCCACCCTTCAGAACCAATGGGCGTTATTATCGAATTGCTGTATTTAGAGTTGATTTATTAATTTGAAATTAATCCCACATTGTTAATTGTCGCATATTAGAGCTGAAATTAAAACTCTATGAGCGATGTGGTTACATTAAAATTATTAGAACTGACAGTAATACCCTGTACGATGATAAAAATGGTGTATAATTAAATAATGAGCAAATACTAATTGTACAAATCTAAGTGCACCATTATCAAATTTTTTATCACGACCGTCGAATTATACAAAAGGAAAATTTTAAAAGTAACAATGTAAATTTATTAAGTATAGAATAATCTCAGTTATACTGGTGAAAGAATTATCGTGACTTGACTTGACCTGAGCATTCCTTGACGGTTTCGTGCATTAAAATCTGTAAATGTCAACGACGTATTCAACGCGTTTTACAAAACTAACCTCCTTAGAGCGTGTATGAACTAACCTTATTACACTACACACCCTTATATACGAAACTGTTGTTCGAGGAATTTTCCTTAATTCATTGACACATTTCTAAAAAAATGTATGAAGATTTATATAATAATATTATAATAATAATTGGTGAAAATTTTACTAAACTTTACATTAATAGGTATCATGGTTGTCTGTCATTTATAGCATTCATATTAATTCCAATCGACGGGTTTCGGGAAACCTCCATCATCGATTTACAGTAGACAGAAATTTTAGACAGATGGAGGTTCTTCTAAATGCGTCGACAAAGGTTAATACGGCAATGATAATAATAATAATAAGGCATAGAAATGACAGAAAAGCGTGAACATATTACAAGCAGAAACACTGAAGCAAAGGCTTTCAAATTTGGAGTAGGTTACTTGGAATAGGAAAGCTTTCTTAGCATCCTTACTATGAAGCCTACGAGTTTGTTGTGATCGTGTCTGTGTGTATAAAAATGAATAGACTCTTCGTGTCTCTCTCACTCTCTCTCTCTCTTCATATATATATATAGGGGAGAGATAGACAGACAGACAAACATAGTTTATTCAATTTTTTTCCACTCCCATTTAAAAGTTCTAAGGTAAGCTTGAGATTGCTAATAATTTGAACAAAATTTTAAATTCCCTGTAATATTTCAGGAATTCATAGTTTGGAGGAGTAAGTGTAAATAGCAAAATCTTATGTTTTGAAAACTTTAAAATTATTATTAATATTTCATGGTAAAATTATCTATACTGACGAAAATCAATATTTCTAACCAGATGTTTCATAAAATAAAAATAAGGATCGTTTATATATATATATATATATATATATATATATATATATATATGGCTTGTTTCCATAAATTAGCTTAATGTTGTATGGAAATAAAGAACAAAATAATTTCAACCCACCGTTAACCTAGCTTGATATTTTTGACAGCATGACAAACCAGGTGTCAGCAACCCTAGATTGACACCTTCAACAGTCAAATCTCAAGTAACCATAGTTAATACTTTTTTTTCAATTTTTCAAACTTTGTAACAACTAAAGACGAAAAATAATGTTATATGTATTTATGTGCTGAACAAATTATTGATTTACAATGTTTCAAAAACAACAGTCAAATATTAGGGAACTAATTTTGAGAAATAGTTGGATTTAATGTGTAAAAATTTGGGTTCAGTAGGAAATACTTTGAAAAATTCAAAAACTCTAATTTTATTAAGATGCCGCTTCTAACTTCAACACAAAATGTCAGTGATAGCACAAATTACTTTTCACGCCTTCGTCTCTGCACAAATGATGGAACACATCATCACTTTGCTCCGTTATAGAAACGTCAGTCTTTATGTACATTAGATAACATATTTCTTTACTTGCGTGACTATTTCAACCGCTTCGAGACAGAAATATTTCCTTTTCTCCAGACCCTCGTCTATTTTTACACTTCTACCCAACATAAAGAAACTATTGTGTAAAAATACATTGTCACTTTTACGGATATCCGCTTTAGGGTTTGTCTCTGTCAACGGTAGTGCTCGTTTCGCTCAAATAGAACACCAAAAGGTTGCGGTTTGTAAAGTACTGCATTACTCGTGGTTTACAATCTGTGCGTCAGTTTGGTCATGTAATGTTTCGAGAAGTATTCTTCTATTGCTAGGCGCTCCTCTCAGAAAATTAACTGTATAAAACAATGTAAAAGCAAAAACTTACATCAGGTTTGACTTTAGCGCTCGCGTTGTTATTCATTAGAACTAGAAGAGCTGATCGGAATGAAATAGTCCTGCAAGGGACAAGAACTGTGTCTTTGGAATCAGAGAAGTAACTAAGAGTTTAATTGACAAGAATATTTTTTTTTATCATAGCACCCAAGGAAGTTAAGAGTAGAGGTTCTTGTTTCTAACCTTTTTCAGAATTTCAAATAAAACACAATAATACAGTAGACCTACCATAAGAGAAGAAGGTTATGAAAACATCCGTTAAGCGCGCGCGAATCACTCTACTCTGGACTGTAATTCGAATTTGTGGAATTATAGGCCCGCCTCATAATACCAAATATGGACGTTTTTGAAAGTATTATTTTAAATACAAAATATATAAAAGAAACGCCCGTTTGTAGACATTCAACACGATATTAGTTTGTTATTAATGAGATTTCTATGTCCGATAATTATCTGTTTTAGTTGTTATTATCAGTTAACATTTCTTTCGATTATATTCCATAGTTTATGAAAACTATATGAACGACGATTTGAAGTTAGAATAAACAGAACATCAAGCAAAAGGTAAACAATGCACGTGAACTAGTAGAATAAACCAAAATAGTTAACTTAATAACCCTACATAAATCTAAATGAATTTATTTATAGGTCCTATTACTTACTGTAGGTAAGTATTTTATTTGTTTTATACGAAAACGTGGGGCTGTTTCATCAGCACACTAATAAAACTATAAACTTTAAAAAGATGAAGAAATAAAACGATTAAACTAACGAGTGCACTGAACGCTCAGTAGACGAAGTATTGACTGAAAGCAACCCAAATAAACAAGTTAACCAGTCGCAAAGGTTTTCGCAATGTTATATTTTCCCTACAAGCAGACCGTTGTTTCTATTCACGTAAAACTGAAAACAATACGAAGAAAGCACTTGAACAAACCACAGTTTTCTTGACGATTCGATTACTACTTAATACAAACAATGGAAAATTCATTTATAGTAATTTTTATTAATTACAAACAGATTTTACCCTTTTTAGATTTTTACCATTTTACCCTGAAATCGAGTACATCTCTTTATGTAACACCTTCATGTTCCTACTTTTATGTAACGTCATCATGTGCCTGTTTTCATGTAACTTCTTCATGTGCTTGTCTTCCTGTAACGTCCTAATAACCCTGTCTCCACGCCTTTATTTTCATGTGCCTCCCTTAATGTAACGCTATCATGTGCTTATGAAATGTTATCAAGTGCCTGTCTTACAGTAGTGTGTCCATGTACCTGTCTTATTGTAACGAGTCGTGTGCCTGTTTTCATGAAACGTCTTCATGTTTCTTTTTTCATGTGTCTTCCGGTGCCTGTTTTTTGTAAAATCCTCATATACTTGTTTTCCCGTAAATACCTTCATGCATCCATTTCATGTGATTTTCCTCATGTAACGCTCTCATGTGTCAATGTGCCTATCTTCATCTCGTGTCTCCTTGTGTCTGTCTTTATGAAATGACTTCAAGTGCCTATCTTCATGAAGTGTCTCTATCTGCTTGATGTAAGGTCTTCATGTATTTATACAATGTATTCAAGTACCTGTCTTCGTGTAGTGTCTCCATGTGCTTGATGTAACATCTTCATGATTTCATGCAGTATCTTCAAGTGGCTGTCTTCATGTAGTCTCTCCATGTGCTTGATGTAACGTCTTTTTTTACTTTATCCAATATCTTCACGCGACTGTCTTCATGTAGTGTCCGCGTGTGCTTGATGTGACGTCTTCAGGACTTTATGCAATATCTTCAGGTGGCTGTATACATGTAGTCTCTCCATGTACTAGTTGTAAAGTTTCATGACCTTATGCAATTTCTTCAAGTGGCTGTCTTCATGCAGTTCCTCCATGTGCTTGATGTAACATCTTCATGACTTTATGCAATATCTTCAAGTGGATGTCTTCATGTAGTGTCCTTGTGAGCTTGATATGTCGTCTTCATGACTTTGTGTAATATCTTCAGGTGGCTGTATTCGTGTAGTGTCCTCGTGAGCTTGATGTAACATCTTCATGACTTTATGCAATATCTTCAAGTGGCTGTCTTCATGTAGTGTCCTTGTGAGCTTGATGTGTCGTCTTCATGACTTTATGCAATATCTTCAATTGGCTGTCTTCATGTAGTGTCCTCGTGAGCTTGATGTGTCGTCTTCATGACTTTGTGCAATATCTTCAAGTGGCTGTCTTCATGTAGTGTCCTTGTGAGCTTGATGTGTCGTCTTCATGACTTTATGCAATATCTTCAAGTGGCTGTCTTCATGTAGTGTCCTTGTGAGCTTGATGTGTCGTCTTCATGACTTTATGCAATATCTTCAAGTGGCTGTCTTCATGTAGTGTCCTCGAGAGCTTGATGTGTCGTCTTCATGACTTTGTGCAATATCTTCAAGTGGCTGTCTTCATGTAGTGTCCTCGAGAGCTTGATGTGTCGTCTTCATGACTTTGTGCAATATCTTCAAGTGGCTGTCTTCATGTAGTGTCCTTGTGAGCTTGATGTGTCGTCTTCATGACTTTATGCAATATCTTCAAGTGGCTGTCTTCATGTAGTGTCCTCGTGAGCTTGATGTGTCGTCTTCATGACTTTATGCAATATCTTCAAGTGGCTGTCTTCATGCAGTGTCCTCGTGAGCTTGATGTAACTTATTCATGACTTTATGCAATATCTTCAAGTGGCTGTCTTCATGTAGTGTCCTCGTGAGCTTGATATGTCGTCTTCATGACTTTGTGCAATATCTTCAAGTGGCTGTCTTCATGTAGTGTCCTTGTGAGCTTGATGTGTCGTCTTCATGACTTTATGCAATATCTTCAAGTGGCTGTCTTCATGTAGTGTCCTCGTGAGCTTGATGTGTCGTCTTCATGACTTTGTGCAATATCTTCAAGTGGCTGTCTTCATGTAGTGTCCTCGTGAGCTTGAAGTAACTTCTTCATGACTTTATGCAATATCTTCAAGTGGCTGTCTTCATGCAGTTCCTCCATGTGCTTGATGTAACTTCTTCATGACTTTATGCAATATCTTCAAGTGGCTGTCTTCATGTAGTGTCCTCGTGAGCTTGATGTGTCGTCTTCATGACTTTGTGCAATATCTTCAAGTGGCTATCTTCATGTAGTGTCCTCGTGAGCTTGATGTAACTTCTTCATGACTTTATGCAATATCTTCAAGTGGCTGTCTTCATGTAGTGTCCTCGTGAGCTTGATGTGTCGTCTTCATGACTTTGTTCAATATTTTCAGGTGGCTGTATTCATGTAGTGTCTCCTTGTACTTGATGTAACATCTTCATGACATTATGCAATATCTTCAAGTGGCTGTCTTCATGTAGTGTCTCCTTGTGTTTGATGTGTCGTCTTCATGACTTTGTGCAATATCTTCAGGTGGCTGTATTCATGTAGTGTCTCCTTGTACTTGATGTAACATCTTCATGACTATTGAAATGTCTTCATATAGTGCCTCCATGCGCTTGATGTGACGTCTTCATGTATTTATAAAATGTCTTCAAGTGCCTGTCTTCATATAGTGCCTCCATGCGCTTGATGTGACGTCTTCATGTATTTATAAAATGTCTTCAAGTGCCTGTCTTCATATATTGCCTCCATGCGCTTGATGTGACGTCTTCATGTATTTATAAAATGTCTTCAAGTGGCTGTCTTCATATAGTGCCTCCATGCGCTTGATGTGACGTCTTCATGTATTTATAAAATTTCTTCAAGTGCCTGTCTTCATATAGTGCCTCCATGCGCTTGATGTGACGTCTTCATGTATTTATAAAATGTCTTCAAGTGCCTGTCTTCATATAGTGCCTCCATGCGCTTGATGTGACGTCTTCATGTATTTATAAAATGTCTTCAGTGCCTGTCTTCATATAGTGCCTCCATGCGCTTGATGTGACGTCTTCATGTATTTATAAAATGTCTTCAAGTGCCTGTGTTCATATAGTGCCTCCATGCGCTTGATGTGACGTCTTCATGTATTTATAAAATGTCTTCAAGTGCCTGTCTTCATATAGTGCCTCCATGCGCTTGATGTGACGTCTTCATGTATTTATAAAATATCTTCAGTGCCTGTCTTCATAGAGTGCCTCCATGCGCTTGATGTGACGTCTTCATGTATTTATAAAATGTCTTCAAGTGCCTGTGTTCATATAGTGCCTCCATGCGCTTGATGTGACGTCTTCATGTATTTATAAAATGTCTTCAAGTGCCTGTCTTCATATAGTGCCTCCATGCGCTTGATGTGACGTCTTCATGTATTTATAAAATGTCTTCAGTGCCTGTCTTCATATAGTGCCTCCATGCACTTGATGTGACGTCTTCATGTATTTATAAAATGTCTTCAGTGCCTGTCTTCATATAGTGCCTCCATGCACTTGACGTGACGTCTTCATGTATTTATAAAATGTCTTCAAGTACCTGTCTTCATATATTGCCTCCATGCGCTTGATGTGACGTCTTCATGTATTTATAAAATGTCTTCAAGTGCCTGTCTTCATAAAGTGCCTCCATGGGCTTGATGTGACGTCTTCATGTATTTATAAAATGTCTTCAAGTGCCTGTCTTCATAAAGTGCCTCCATGGGCTTGATGTGACGTCTTCATGTATTTATAAAATGTCTTCAAGTGCCTGTTTCCACGTTAAATCTTCGGCAAGCGTTTAACTACAGTTTTCCACGTGTTACTTTTAGTTACGTGTTAAATTACTAAATATTATTTGGTTATTAGAGATCTACTGTGCAATAAGGACTTACCACAATACAGTTGGCAAATACCAGTAAAAGCGAAAAGGCGAAGGCATCATAATTAGAGACCCAAGAAGAAGGCCTAAGCCTTTACATTTAAAGTTACGGACGTTATTCTCGTATACAGATATTGTCAGCAATTTATAACTACTCAACTCCTTTGTAATAACTGAGATCTATCTGCTTATGTCTGCTTATATAACGTAGGATACTCAAGTTGTTCGAAACAAAGAGGGTAAACTAGTGATAGACTCTTGTCTTGTAGATAGCGCTACATCGAATTAAGGCTGTATGAAATAACTAGCGCATACGTGCTCGGATGTACAGTACGTGGGTACGTCAGGCCGTTAATTTATGACAAGGCGACGACAATTCACACCGGCCAAAAGAGGGCAGCTTTCAGTCGCTAGATGCTGTAACGATTATTGTTTGATCTCGCTAAGATAACGTAACAGACGGTTCGCATTAATATGCAAAAACATTTTTATTCCTACCAACCGTTGTAGTTTATCACGGAATAAATATTTTAGTCCCGGATTGCGAGATTAAAACAACATTTGAAACAATAATCTCGAACCCGACGCTGAAAATAAAATTTGTAGCTTTTATAACAAACGTTTACGCCTAGAATATGAGTGGAAGAATTTCGTTTACATTGCGTTTTGCCTTAAGGCAACGCCAAGATAGATATATCGATTTTAAAATTAAGTAACTTTTAGATTTGCTACTAAGAATGAAGTCTATTACCAATGGGTTCTATAAATAGAACATAGCAACTTACACTACCTTCCAATGTTCTAAACGGAGAATTATCCCTCAAGTAGAGAGAAATGAATTGGATCTTTATTTCTCAAGATCACTGCAAAACTCCATCGACGTAGGAGGATAGTGAATTATATTTAAGATTGCGGTAGGGAAATAAGTTAATTCTGACAGTGTATTACTGAAGAAAAACATTAATAAAATGATCACTGAATCTGGCTTACAATTGGTCAAGGTCCTAGGTAGGCGTCTAAGCTCTGTCATTGACGGTAATAAGGACGTGGATTGAAAAGTGCGAATTACATTTACGATTAAGAAATAAAAATAAATTCTGTACCAGGAGTGTGTTCAGTAATTTATTCTAACTATACTATACAAGAAAACAGATTTGAATGCTTCACTAAACTGGACTTACTGTTTATCTAGGTCATAATGTGGATTGTAAAATCTATCATGACAGAAAGGACGTGAAAAGAATAATGGATTAGTCTATATTTATTATCAAAGTAGATAAATAAATTTATTGTAAGACTGAAGCAGTAAAGGAAATGTTGGGCAGAAATGTTTCTCCAAATTGGACTTAAGCCCTACTATTAATCAAGGCCATTGCTAGACTTCTAAACTCTATCACTGACGGTAGTAACGACGTGGAATTAACACAGCGAATTATATTTACAGTCAAGGAGCAAAAATAAATATATTCTAACCATTATATATTATGTAGAATAGGCCTATGTTATACTCTATCTTTAGAGTTATATATATATATATATATATATATGTTTATACAATATATAAAAAAAACGTAGTCATGACGGCTTTTTCAAATTGGACGTATTCTTACTATGGCTATGGCTCTACTATGGTAAAGCTTCTAAACTCACTAACGATGGTACGGGAGTAAGGAGACGATAAAAACGATGATAAAATTTCTAAATAGGATCGAAGTAGAATAACGAATCTCTTACAGTATCTTACTATGAGGACCAATGATAAGCAATAACTCTAGACATTTTTATACTCACATAAATGATGTACATTAGCATAGGGTTCCGGCAAGAACACTAAATTTACCTGTCGCTCAGGGGAAAATCATCACTTACACGGGCGTTGAAACAGTCCCACTCTCTCGGTGCCTTAAAGCTAAGGTTTCCTACCGACGCGTTTTTTGCGAATTAAACGACATGTTACGCTCAGCTTGTTGAATCGCCTACTCCGCCTGCATATTTTTAATGAAACTGTTTTCGAAACTAGCTTAAGCCGTTCTACGCTGACGCAACAAGCGTGACGCGTTTGCCCGACTGCTCCGAGAGGACTCAATTGCGTCACGTGCTGCGTGTTAACTATTATTGTGCGAATTTTTGACTGGGATTTCTACAGGACTTTGGCTTTATTACAGGAGTCGTATTTCCGTATTTGAATGTTGCATGAGGTAAGTGCAAAAAACGGTGGAAAAGCGTGAAAGATCACTACGAGAAGGGGAAAAAAGAAAAAGTTTCAACAGGAAGTGCTGCTTAAAAAAAGAGATATTAATTGGGAACGGTTGAAATTTTTAGATCTAGTGGAAAAAAGAAGACTAGGAATACTTTAAAAGTTGTCGTTGCACCAGGAAGTGCTCAAGTCCTTTTCTACAAGGCTCAAAATGTAGGCTATGCAAACTTTTCACCCGTCAATCTAATATATTTTAAATTTCTCATTTTTGTCAGTGAGATGGCTATTGAATAAAATATTGAAAACCCCCTCGTTACCGTCACTCATGCTTTCATACATGCCATTAAGATCATTTCTTTTGTATATTTCCGAAAAATATAGCCCTCTTCTTCATCGTCATCCATAATATGTTTAAGAGTAAGCATTCCTTTTATCCTTTTCAAGATTTTGAGCTATTTTAACACTCTAGCCATTTTCTGTACGCCAACTGAATAGATCGACACGCTGCTGTAGGGAAACACTTTTCGGCCGCATAATGTTTTTCGCGTTCCTGTTAGAAAACCACAGAGACTGGAACGCGAAGTCTCCTGCTACGCAAAAAACACGTCGCTAGGAAAACCAAGCTTAATATCCTTCCAAACTGTACAGTTTAAAACCGCACGGAAGAACACCGAAGTGTTTTAGAATCGTGTGGCGAAATTGTGTTAAATAAAATGAAGAAAAGCATTGGAGCCTTCACATTACACAGCCACGGCGAGAAACTGTCGCCGTGCAATGAAGCGGCAGTCCACTGTCACTGCAAAGACGGCGGCTTCCGTCACAGTGGCGTACGTGATCAAATGCATGTTTTCGTATTGCTCGGTTTTTGACAGTTGAGCATTTTCAACCGTAAGATTTTTCTGCCGTAAGGTTGAAGCCATATTGTGAGTTATGATTTACAGAGATTTCTACACACATGTAAGCCTACTATGTATAGGTCATTTATACTTGAGTATTACTTATTCCGTTTCGTAAATAAATACAACCTTCTTAAATGGAATGTTTGTAGGATTTATTATATTAAGAAAGAAAAAGTCATGTACATCACGTTACCCTCGTTACTTCATTTGCTTATATTACAATTCGAACAGTTTAGCAATTTAAACTAACACACATTAAAATTTCCAACAAACTATATAGCTAATAAATCCCCAATATATGTGTGTGTATATATATATATATATATATATATATATATATATATATATATATATATATATATATATATTATTTTATAAAGGTGTGACTAAAATAAAGTAAACAAAGATACTTTACCTCTGCTTATACAATTTGTTTATAACAATTTAGAGGTATCATCTTAAGAAAATATCTTCAACGAAGACGGAATGGGCCGTCGATTATGTAAGTTTTTTGAAAATGTAAATAGCCACCCTCATAAAACAATAGTACATATACAGCTACTCCAGCTAAGTTAAAACAAGAAGCGTACAAAAATACTTTAGCTTTTCGTGGAAATATGTTATCCAACGAATGGCCATCTTAACGACCGAAGAATAATATCTGATTGTGTGTCTTGTTCACAATAAATTGGGCAGATAACTAATAATGGGCCAGAGCATGACGCGGGTAACCGTTGAATACAAAGACGCCTGTGTTGGTTTATTCAGTAAGTACAGTACGAGTGTTGTAGTCACGTGGTTGGTCCTCTTGGTTCCAAGAATAACTTTACAAGCGAACCTAATTTAATTAATTTCAAAATATAAATAATATTAGAGCTGGCTTGTGAAATAAGGTTATAAACAATATAAATAAACACAACTCACAATCATAAAACGTTAATTTCATACGCGTTTCAATGACGTATGCCATCATCATCAGTGATGCTTCTACAAACATATAACTTCAACTGTTAAAGTTATATTCTTGTAGTAGGATCACTGATGTTGATGACCTAAGTCATCGAGACGCGTATAAAATTAAAGTTTTATAATTGTGAGTTGTGTACATTTATTTTGTTTATTAATTTTTAGATAATTGAAGGTTAAAAGTTAGTATCATTTTCTGTTAAAGAGAAAGATACTTGTACAATGTCATCACCTGGACGGGGCAATATAATTTGTTAGAATAAATATTTTTTTACTTCTGGAGACGAGGAAACAGGCGTGCGCTAAGGGGACTAGGAGTTTCTTCCGCACACATGAGATAATAGAACTAGATTGTGCACCAGAACTAGATTAATAGAACACCAAAATTACAGAGGAAAGCCAGATCAATGCATTTCAAAGCCAAGGAAAATAAGCTCAACTCTAAATGAGCGTCAGGTGGAAAGAGAGATCAATTCATCTCAAACCACAATCGGGTTAATTCAACCCCAAAGTCAAGTGGGAAGCGAGATCAAGGAATCTCAAATCACATATAGAAAACTGAACGCCAAATCTCCTCCGTAAAAGAGTTCAACAGCTAAGTTCAAGGACGTTAACCCAAGGGCGTTAATAATCTCCCTATAAAAAAACGACCCTGAACCTCAATACAAACTTTTACAAATTTCAACCCCAGTATTATTTTCTATCTGAAATAGCCAGAGATTTGATTCTGTTTATGCTTATGCAAGATAGATTGTTTTGTGGTTTAAAGGGACGCGTCATAAGACTAATATCACCAATGAAGAGAGAGAGATAATGATTGTAAGATCTCGTTTCTCAAGAAAACCTAATCTTTATCGGGTTCTTAGACAGATGTCACGCATTACACCGATGTAAAGGAAGAAGGATGAGTGGGAAATATTAAAGGGGGATCATACATAGTCGCTCACTACAACCTGCATTATACTGGCCAGAGTAGTGGAGTTAATAAGCTACTCGGTGTTTAGGAATAACCAGATCACACGTTTGTAAAGTGGGATCTCTAATTTGGGTCCTTTTTGTAACAGCCATTCTCCTCGCTAATCCGTCGATTAGAAATAGATATAAAATAATATGAAAACATTTTAGTGTGATTAGGTTAGGAAATCTTGATTAACACTGGACAATTTGAATAATCAAAGTTTGCCAAATATTAAAATTAAGTACTCTTTCAAGTTACTTGAATCTCGCACTGAAGAAAATAGTGATAACAAAATAAAAACTCGAAAGGTAATGAAGAATTAAAAGACGAATAATGTAGTAAACATACTTAAGAGTTAAATTCTTGTCTTTCATATTACAAAGGAGCCGTGAACAACAGAAGGATAAACTCCATCTAATTGAAAAGAATGTCAGCATTTGATAAATGGGTTCCAGGGTGTTGGAATAGTGTAACGCTGCTAAGGAATGAAAGTTAATTCGTTTCACTGGACTAAAGCTTCTCAGAGTATAACCCAGCTTTAAACTCCGTCTATTCTTTAGGCAACGAAAACATACAAAAGTTATAGAGAAAAAAATATTAACTTGTATACATTATCAACTCCCATTAAGATGTGACATTAAATATAAACCTTATGAGTGAAAGGCCTTGAAGTTTCAAGGTCTTCAGACAGCTGTGGAAATACTTGCAATACAACCCTTTTACTTAAGCGGCACTTACAACGATACGTAATATATTGAACTCGTTGTTCGCTCTCGGATTTGCACCATATCATCCCGTGATGTATAATACATCATTCACTTCACTAGCCATAAATTATTTTATTTAGAGTGGCCATGTACAAATATGTCAGATTGTGGTTCTGGAAAATTATTTTATTCCAAATTTGAATAATAAATAAATGACAATAGTATTCAAACTACTTGTGTTACTTGTCTTTGATTTTAACACCTTGAAAGAAGCGTCTATTAATGTTTCTCAACAACACAACTCATCCAAGCCGCTATATCGACCATCACAATGGTCAATAATAATAAACGAACTGAAAATGGCACACGGTATTCGTTTAAAAATATAAAAGAAGGACATAACATCCAGATATAAGAAGAAACAGCGGGAGAAGATGGGTAGATGGTAAAAGGAGGCCTTACGGAAGAAAGAAAACGAGAATGACGCCGAAGAACAATGACGCGACGGAACATGGAACAATAGATAAAGAAGTTTATGGGTGAGTGAAGAAAGACAGTTAAAATACTCCTTGAGTACAATTGTTTTGAAATGAAGATAAAATAAAAAAAATACAAAATAATATAATTAAATTACAATAAAATTATAACCGCCTCACGTCTTTCGCATTTATATATATATTTTTTTAATGTATAAAGTAGGTTACTGTATGCACTTGACCAAAATTTGATAAAGTGAAAAAACGCTTTAGAATAGAAGAATTTTACCGGGAAACTCATTTCAACTATTATATCTCGATATTGTCCTAAAAATACAAATATATAAAACACAAATGAAATTAACCACAGCAAACAGAATGACAAATTATTAACAAATGACATTGTAGCCGTGTTTAGACATCAGTGTGAAAAATGGCACTTCTTGTTTGAACTAATTTTCTTGAATTTGCTGTGAAATTCGTACCAGTTTGTGTAACACAAGAGTTTGGACGGTGTTGTTTTTTACATACTCCATTTTAGAAAATGCTACTTCACACACACATACACGAGGGAGGAATAAAAAAATTGTTCGCAGCTTTAGAACCGAAACAATGTTTGTGGTATAACAGTTAAAATACCTGTTGTCTATAGCAATAAATAAGCTTATTCAGCGTGAGAAAGATAACTGTTTACTGGTAAATACATTTTAATTTTACAGAGAGTAACTAGAATAACTCCTCTGAACAGAACAGGCAAGACTAATGCTTGGTCTAGTCTTAGTGTTTGTAAATATTAAATTTACTTACATGAACAGTAAACAGCCAAAACCAATGCACTTCACACTCCACAAGATACTGTTTAAGTTGACATTGGCCAGGGGAAGGTGGAAGGTTGGAATATGTCTTACAAACGATGCACCTTAAAGCTAAGCGACGACCGTGTGCGGCAGCTGGGTTCGAATGCCTTGCAGCACCGCCTCAGATTGAGGCAAATATAGGTGTGCCCTCACATAGCCACTAATGTTCAATATGAGCTGACGAACCACATAGAGAGGCGCTTGAATTGAAACCAAGAATGTGTTTTTTATATGACTTTGTAATTTTTACAAAAATGAAGTTATTTTGCGTGTAACAAAATAGATATCGTGTAACTTATGTCACAGTTTTCACTGCTTAGAGTATTTAGTTTCAGGTTTTAGTTTTACTTAGTTTTAAGTGAATCATTTATACCAAATAAAACTAGGTGTTGGGTTAATCAGTTATTTACTGAAATGCCAACATTTTGTTTTACATACCATTAGATTTTATTTTATTGTAATTATTATCTTTTACGGCAAGCCTAACTGTATATTTTGTACGAAAAAACCTTCAACCAACCGTGAAACTCTTTGGCGCTCTAACATATCTAAATTTATACTGTATTCAAAGTAAATTAGGTGATAACATATGACGTTTCGTATAAACGTACCCCGTATAAAGTTTTAAACGATAAAAATACCCTAGCATTAAAAACAAATAATAAATTAACTGGGTGCCAAGAAATCTTAAAGTACAAGTGAATTACTTAGAGTCAATGAGAAAATACGTTGGTAATAAAAACCAACGATGTACAAAAACATCGATTACTCACTATCGATGGCAAAAACATCTACATCTATCTAAAAACATCAATTATTTATTTACTATTGACGGGTAAAATATGTACATCCATCTAGAGACAAAGATGTTTTAAAGACAGCCTATCTTTGCTCTCCCTACTTATTAGTTGCAGTCTGTCTATTTTAGTTTAGAGGTTACTGTAGTTTTTGATTTTTTTCACCACAATTTTTCAATAGATTACTCAAGTGCCACATATGCTGGAATCAACAATAACTTAAACAACTTTCTGGAATCTCACAGCCAAATACTTTCGACAGCTTCAGTGACATATAACATATGTCGAGTTTAAATTTAAACCCAAAATATACACACATTGACTTTTAAACTAGATCGAAGAAATTCAAGTTACCTTTTGATAGCGTAGAGAAAGGCTACATGTTAGAACGCCGATTACGGTGAAACGTTTATAATGGTTACCTTAGTCCACCGTTAACGAGATCAGTCATTCTATGGTCACTACATTAGAGTTGATCTTAGCACCAATGACTATCTTACAAAAATAAAAATACTGAATAAAAAAAGGAAGCTCTCTTTAAGAAGGCTGCTTTATTACCTATGGCCTTGACCTTGAAGTTTCAAAAATTTTACTGGCTAGTGGAAGAAATAGATGTGTGCAAGTATTGAAAACTAGTCAAAACTAGTTTGATTTCAGAGGAGAAGGACACCTCTTTAACTACGGTAAAGAGTATATTAAAATCGGGGACTTGAACCACATTTTCCCCCCAAGTCCCGATAGCTGCGAATCATTACCTTTCCTTAACTGCACATATTATTTCATATCTTTGTTCCCACACGGGAGAATAACGATAGGACATCTTTAATATAGATTACGTCTATACAAGTATGCGACCTAACACAAGTATGCGAATTTTTTTTGTATTCCAGACCAAGAATTTTAGGTCTCTAACCTACTCCTATCTATTCATTGCAACCCTTTTCTGTTCTTCATAGGCGATTCATACTGGCTGGTCGCCTTACAAAAAGTTACAAAAAAAGGGCTCAATAAGTGTTACACGAAAAGGGTGTACTCTAACAACTAAGTTTCGAGTTGCTGTCGTATGTTCAGCTTTGGAACAAGGATATTTCATAGATATCTGGTAAAGGGGCTGTTATCAATATTTAGGAAAATCGGAAGGTAAAAGGGGTAATGCAATAAGCACGAAAAACACAAGGGGATATGTAACAAGGCTCCTGGACGTTTCTATGTGACCTGAACATATTCTTTTTACTTCATAATTAAAAATTTCATTGAAATTAATGATTGATTGAAAATCTCATTGATTTAATGTCTTGGCTTGTTTTGCCGCTGGGTCTAGCCAGACGAAAACCCCCTTCCTGGATTCCCCCGATGGCCATATAGAAACCCTTCTGCAAGAGAATATACTTTCTACCCATGGTAATTTTACCTTCGTGGCGTGAAGGAAATTGGACTAAAACATGTGACATTAACATCACAAACCAGCAAGTAGTAATCTCGTTGCCACAGTAAGACCGGCCGCTCATCGGATACAGCACGGCGCGTTACGACTCAGACGATTTCGCCTCGTTTCGCCACGCCTTGCCCCATTGTTAGTAGCAGCATAGGACACGCCACGACAAGCCGTCTCCAGTAGCGTGAACTGTACTGACAAGTAAAGTAGTGTAAAGTAAGTTCATTTCGTGAAAATGAAAGCAGAAGTTATTGTTATAGCGTTATAGAACCTCGCCATGTTTATGGATCATGTACATATATGGCGTAGTCAACACCTATACCTTAAACGGCATGGCGAACCTGGCAAAAAAACGAAAAAATGGGATGTTTTAGCCTCTAAGGGACCGCTTCCCAGTAATTTAAAGCGCTCTGAATAGGTCGCCAGTTTCCGCCTACTCACTGGCCATGACTACCTGCAAGAGCACCTGCACCGCATCGGCCTAGCAGATGACCCCACCTGCCCTCTCTGCTTGAATGGCACAATGACGCCGAACACCTCAAGTCCTGCGCAGATCTCTCTGTCTACCCTGAAGACCCCGCTAGCCGTTAATGGGAGGCGCAGCGTCGAATGTCCGAAAAGCCAAGGACGGGCGTTGGCTAAAGTAAAGTAAAGTAAGTATGTTTATGGATGATAGCCTAGCAGAAAAATAAGGGTGCACCCAATAAACAAAAAACGAAACCTACAATCGTTTATTGCAGAATTAAGAACAGACCCAGGAAATTGATTTAATTATTGTCGTATGAAACCAACGACATTTGATTTTATTCTTGAGTTTATTACTCCAATAGTAAACAAAAGGAACACAAGCAGCTGGTTCTACCCGCGCATGCGCAGAACGATTTGTCTTATGCCTTTTGCCCGAGGACGAAAATTGACAAGGCAGTTTAAGCGCCGTAAGACACTGCCTCGCCTTACCTGCCCGTTGTAGTATGCGGCAGCTCCATTTAAACCAATACAAACCACTTTAAGGCGAAACGTCGCGCCGTGCCGTATCCGCTGTGCGGCCGGACTAACGCTCTATACTATTACAGTGTTAAAGCGAGGAGCATGTAATAGTGACTAGCGTTACTAGGCAATTAGTATTAACTGGCTGGTTGGTTAATGATGTCAACCAGAAAGGACATGATACCGCAACTTCACTCAAAGGCAGTCTACACCTAAGAGCACCGCAAAACTCATCAATGATTGACTGTAAGAAATAGTGACGGATGTTTAGAGTTTGAAATAAATTTAGACTGAGGCACGAGACAATAACGGAAACTAACCTCGATGAAAATAACATTCTTAAAAACTTCTTAAAATATCAATAGTGGTTACGAGTTTTATGTAAATTCCTAGCTAAAAGTGCTTGACGTGTCCTTCAGGTACGCGTTCGTCTGATGCATGCATACACACGCACTGATTTTGCGCCATCTTGAGATCCAACCGCAAAGGATTAGAATCGATAGACGATATATTCAGTTCGACGACGATATTTTTGCCAGCGATAATAGGAGATTGACATTTTTTCTGTATTAATTGTATGAAATTTTACTTACACCCCACAAACTGTTGGGAACTCCAGTTCAATTGGTATTGGTTTTTATGGTAGAGTATTTGTATTATGTTAAATTAAAATTAAAGATATTTAATACCTTGAAGGAAATGTTTCTTGAATTAACACTTCTATTAAAGAATTTTTTCTGATATAATGTTTTGCCATCGGTTTTATTTTAAAGTTTCAAGTTGTCTTCACACTTTTTATGTAACTAATTTCTACCCACTTTAAAAGTAGGAAATTTGAATCTGTTATACGTAATTGTATTCATAATATATCTATATTTTCATACATAAATTAATTATACGATTTAAGCGAATTTAAAGTAAATGACTCAATTATTGATCTTTTATTTATAGGCAAATGGAAGGATTATTATTTTTATTAATTTTCAATTAGAAATATTTATTTATTCTATTAATTAACATATATTTTATTTATTTATAAATGGAACAGCGGTATTTTAAAACGGAAAACGTCGACGGTTAAGCCTACCCAACACCGGTAATGCAACAGCAAAAATTAAACAACAAACAAAATTTAATTAGTACATAACGCATTTGTTAAAGTTGAATAACGCATAAAGGTATAACTTAATTTTGAATATAAAAGGGCAGAAAAACACAATCAGCGTTTCAAAACGCCACTCAACTTTGCTAACGAGCGACTGGACCATACACGGCTTTGAACTTGCCGCTCCACGTCGCGTCGCTCATAGTGTGTTTAATTATATTATGTTTACATGTATTTCATAGTGGCGCAGCAAGTTGCTCGCTGTGTGTTTGTGTTTAAATCTTTAAAGATGGGTGAAATATTGGATGGGTGCCCTTGAAGAAATCTTTTTCGGGCGCCTTGAGTCTACCCTTACTTTCGTATACACCAAATACAGTACTACATAAACAGCAAATAATGATATCGGTAATATCCTTTAGTTTCATTTAGTCAATGTCCTAATATTTATGTTTCCTCAGGATGTTTATCTCCACCTCAACAGCTCGTCTCATTGAAACCAAATTGTTCAATTCAGCTCAAACATTATTTAAAACTAATTTATTGAATAGAAATAGAAAAAAAATGCAAGAGAAGCAAGAGTGTAAAATAAACTCTAAATCACATTAAGATGGGATTTTGCGCACTTAATGCTTTATAAAGCCGACAAAAACAAATTAAATTAATTTGAGCATACGTCAAATAAATGACAGCTTATTTTAAAAGAAGGGAATTTCGTTTTCCCATCTAGTAGAGTTGGCAACGACATCTAAAGTCTAATAAAGCCATGGGTTAAATTCCAGACATATTTCCGTTCGTCTAGGGGCGTAATAAACGTTATATGGTAGTAGGTTTGTATAAAAGACTATAGTTTATAAAACTGAAAGTGTGAATTCGGTTGACAAAATCCTAAATTGAAGTATAATATATAAAACAGTATCAATAAATAAAGGCTAACCTCAAACCTAATACAACTTTTTTTCTGTTTTACATTCTATCTTTCATTCTGAATGAGTGTTAAAAAGATAGCACTTTACAAAGTTAAATACAATTTTATTTATTTTTAAAATTATAATTCAACTTCTAATAATTTGTTTAGTAACATTCCGTGTTTTTTAAACTTTATTATAAATATGTATTACGTTGTTAACTAATTAAGTAAAATATTAGGAATCGGTAGGTCTAATTTGTCACTGTTAAATGAAATAAACTACAGTATAAATTTCTAAAAATACTTCAGTGGTTGTTCTAGAAATTTGGTATTTGTTTTATTTGAATGGTATTTAGACCTATTTTGTATTTTTAGAAAGTATATAGGTTTATATCACATTATTGTCTTGCTAGTTTACGTATAACATTTTTCTTCTACATTAAAAAACGAGAGCAGAAATATGTGTCCTAATTTACGAAATAATTTTTCAAAAATCAAATCCGAATGCTATTGACTAAATTTTGCAGAATGATTTTCAAGATTTGATGGTTCAAAGCCTGACTAACTTGAACGTCTGTTACATTTTTATTACTTTAATAAATGTTAAAACTTACTAGGATTAACTCTCGTAATATCGATATTTAAAATCTTCTTTTATAGTTATTTCCTAATTAATTAGGATACAAAATTATATCCTGATCACTGAGCAGTAAACAGCCTTGGTTAGAATCGCCAAAAATTTTAAAATTACCATTTCAAATTGTTTCAGTTTAAATGAAAAATTTGAAGTACCTCCCGCAAGTAGTAACAACGACCCTGCCCCCAAACAAAACTCTGATTAGGTCCCTGCTCTACCAAAACATAAAATAGCCTACACCTACTTTGATCTACTATATCTCTGGGCAGGTACTCAGACTACTTTTGTATTACCTGGTAGAGGACAGGTCTATTTGAGAGAAGCAAACACCTCTGTAGAGGTTGGCTGCCACGCGGGCTAGGCGGGTCTGGAGATCCAGGGCACAATGATATCTCATTGAACGTAAACTGAATGTAAACTGACGCATAATCTCCCTACCGTCAAACGATGCTGCTTCCAGTCAGTTGATGGTACTCTTATACCCTTTTCGCTTTGAAACACCAAAATACTCTCTATACATGAGAACGTTTATAATTTTTGTTATAAACAGAAATGTCATTTAAAACAAAGCGAATAGTTTAAACAATTTTTTACATAAGGTAGTTTAATACATTACCATTACTTATAACGAAAAACTTTAACCTATATTTTTAATGTAAACGATAAATTCATTACTTTGTGACTAAAATATTATAATTTTAAACGGTACAGTTATAACACAGCTTACTATAGACAACTATATACAGCTTCAACACGCCACTGACTGAAATGTAAACAAATTTTCATAACAATAATGTATTAGTCAATTAATTCAAAACTCCAAACAGGCTAATCTAAGTGCCATTGACAACAGCATTCTATAGATAACATGTTTAAAAACTTTTCGAGATAAATTGAATAATCTCTCTACTTCAATGAAGAAGAAATGGTGTTTTAGCGACCTTGAAACAAACTCTAAGCCTACAGATTTCTATACGTGGGCGACATAAAACGATTATATTAGGTGATTCTACAATCATGTATGCCTACTAGAGAAGAGCTACTTTAAATTGATCGAATATCCTGATGTTTGAAATTTTGAGAAATATGTATTCACAAATAAAAAGAGTTTATAAATATAACAGTATGGTATTCATTATAGAATAGCATGTCAATTTAACAATCCTTTTATATAAGAAAAATTGTCACATACGTTGATTTATATTTTTAGAAATCATATAAACCTACTTAAAATACAAACAATCAAAGAATACTACAAATGAAGTTCTGACTTTACACTGTTACAGTACAGTATATCTTATATAGAACAGAAATGTTAGGCTTTGTAAATCTAAGAGATTTGTCTTTATTAGGATTGGTAGAGGATTTTTATGTCCCACTTAATTAGGTTAGATTATACTACAACCATGCAAATAGTAGTTACACTCAACCAATGCAAATAGTAGTTAACTTTGTTTATTAATTTATAATAAGTTTTGAACTTGTATTGTAGACTTTGTTTTACCTGTTACTGCAGTAAGTTCAGTAGTTTTCTAACACAACACACTTTCACCACAACTAAAACATGTCCTTATCCTTGTTCAGCTACATCAAAGTTAAATAAATATGTGAACTTGAATTTTACATCTAAGTTCAGGCAATGCCGTTTGAATCGTTCAAACACGGCGATCGTACACACCTGTACTTAATGGCGAAATGATATACTGTGATGTATGATTTCTAAAGAGCTGTCTGTTTCCTAACGGTAGTTTACAACTATAACTAGCTGCACAGAATATGATATTTGTAGTTTAACAGTCAAATTATATTTAGATTATCCAAAACTATGCGAAGTAAAGATACAGTAAAATCGCTGATAATGTCACTAAATATTTCACCTCTAGTTGGCAGTCAGATGTACACTGTCTTAAATCTCAATAAACAATGAACAGGTGATCGTGAGTCTTTGAAACTTGTTTCGTGTAGAATGTGTAGAACTTTCACAGGTTGTTCTATTGTTACGTTAATTAGTTACATATTTCCTAACCAGAATTGTATTTTATAAACGAATAAAAGAATGGTTATTTTAAACTTTTAAGATTTTTATAAAGGCTAGACAATTTTGTTTACATTACCACACTTTTATTTTTCTTGTAATAAAGTCGTAAATATTTTGTGTGTGTAAATGATTCAAGAATGGGTTATATATTTTCTTTGAAAGAATGTACAAATAATTGTTTGTTTCAGTACAAATACAGAGGGAAATGCTTTTGTAAATATTGACAAATAATAGGGATTTGTAAACATTTTAATTTGTTAGGTTTTTACAAAATCAATTGTTCGACATATACAATTACATGTAGGAACAATTTTAATTATTTGGACGAGTAGTATTACTAATGTATTATTTCTTTGAAACAAAGAATTGTCTTATATGAAAATAATCAGTCTGGCAATGTTTACCATTTATTTCATGTATTGCATCTAATCTTATTTCCAAAGAATTATAAATATTTTTATATTAATATAATATACTGATTTTAGTATGTTATTACACTATAAGGAATTTCAGTATATTGATGCTAGTGTTATTCATGTTTTGAAAACATGGTTTTATACATTAGACTATGTTATATAAACTGAATATTTTTAGTACATTTAATTAATCTAAAATTTAGCAATAACATGCTGTTATCTGCTAACCTATAAAAGTAGTATTGAAATTCTAGTTACTGTTTTATATATTAATGACAGAAATATATGTTGTATTTGTAGCAAATTTACAAAAACTGAATAATTAAAAACAAACAAAGACAACAGATTGCAAGGTTAGATCAAAACTAATCATAATCAAACAGTATGTAATGAATTTGTCCAACTTAGTTGCACTTATGAAATAAAATGCTTATGATGAAAATTATATTTAATAACTTTTAATATCTTTTATTTAAAGACGAAAAACAATATATTACATTATAAAGTACAGTTTAGTTATAAGACGATGTACTAATGTAAATGAAGTAATATGAGTGTTAACCAGTATTTTTGTTTCGTGATACTTAAAATCACTTGTTTCTTGTTTATGATGTATTTTTTATTAACCTAGTAAGTATTTTTTATATACTTTTGAAAAAGAAACAAATATGAGGTGACTAGCACTTAGTCAAGTTGTACCATATAATGTTTATGTTATGAATTATAACCTACTAAATATCATAATATTAAGTGTGAAACTAAAAAAATAAATTTATTAAGGTTGTTAAATTTTTTTATAATAATTGACTATAAGAAACAACTTTTTGTTGTTTGAATTGCATGTAAATAATAATTTGTTTACCCGATACATTTCCAAATTATCTTTGTTAAATGTTTATATCAATTTTTTGTTATTAAGAAACTATGTTTTAGGTGTGTCAAACGAGATGGTATTTGTTCTAAAATTAACGATAGGTTACTTTTGTTTTAGGTAAATGATAATGGGTTATTATCATTTCTCACAGACATTCCGCAATTCTTTAGTGTACAGTTTCCATTACATTATCCTACAATCGCACCATTTTATTCAAATGTTGATATTGGAGGGACTGGAAACATATTCTACCGAGAAACCCAGGATCCTCAACTACTCCAGGAAGCTACAGAAAAAGTGCAACGATATTATCCTAACCTTGCTGCTCCATTTAGTGCCCGGAGTATATTCATTGCTACTTGGCTTCAAGTTGGTTATTATAGCAAAGGCACTGACAAGGTATGTAGGTATTGTAGCAGCATTAAGCCTATAATATTTTTCTTGTAATTTTTATTTTATTTATAAATTTTTATTTTTTCTCTTGCTAAGGGGGACCCAGGCGTGAACGTGGCATGGGGTGTGCCACCGAATTGTAGAATTAGGAATGAAATTCTCTTAAGTATATTCGAATCCAATTTTAAATAAATTTTTAAGAAAGCATTGTATAGTATAATTTACATACTTGGTATTTTTGGACGATTATTCAGTGAGTGGTTATTTTTGTCCATTTATTTTATGGATTAATTGTAATTGAAGGATCTAAAACAGAAAAAAGTTTTATTTCATCTAAATCATTTTAAATTATAAAGACTAACAAAATTAAAATTTTTAATTATAAATTTGTTTTCTATTAAACACTATAGAAATAGCAATCTTAGTAACTTTTTATAGTTGCTTTAAAGAATTTTAAAATTAAAAATTGGGTTGAAATGCAGTAGCTCGGCACCATACGATATTTTGGGAAATTGTTCAAATCCACGAAATTGGACGATATCCACAAGAATTTTTTTAAAATTGAAGTAGGAAAGTTACTTTTTTTCAATTTAAAGTAGGGTAATAAATTCAGCGCGGATGTAGAAGTTGTGAATAGGCGCGGAGTGATACTTACGTTACAGTGCTGCGCATAAGGTTGTACGCATTGTCCGTGGTACGTCACGCAACCTTACGTGTGTAGATATTTGAGAAACAACTTCTCCAGTTAGGATAGATTTGGTTTTAAATTTATACAATACTGTATACCTATATTAAAATATACCTAAAATGTGTCAAGTCAGGTTAGATTTGGTTTTAATTTTATACATTGAATTACAGTTGTAACATCACGAAGCATTTGTATCACTCCGCGCCTATTCACAACCTCTACATCCTGCTGAATTTTTTACGCTACTTTATATTGAAAAAAGTAACTTTCCGAGGTCAATTAAAAAATAATTCTTATGGATATCGTCCTATCTGGTGGTGTTAAACCATTTCCCAAAATATCGTATGGCGCCGAGCTTCTGCATTTTTACCGTTTTAATTTGGTTTTAAATATATTGGATTAAAAATATAACAAAATTTAAGACATTATTAGGAAAAATATATGGAAAATACTTTATTATTTTATTTACAACCTTACTAGCCCACCTGAATGTTTGTTATTTATTCCTAAAATAGGACATATACTTAGGGACATATAATTCAGACTCTAAATCATCATATTATGGCACTTTACACGAAAATAATACAAAACAATTATCTGAATTTGTCAGGTTAGTGTTTGACTTTGGTAGTATGAATACGAAGTCTCAGGTCAAACAATTATTGCATAGTTTACTGTTAATATCTCATGTATATATTGATTATATATTTACCATACAGTATTTTAAAAACCTGATAGCAAAAAGCAATACTGAAAAACAATTGCTTTGAAAATCGTTTATTTATTAAATGAACTAACGAATGCAAGACGCAAAGGAAATTTTAGTCGTTTTGAAATCAATGGGTAGATCTGATGAAATAATTTCACAAGAGTACTATCGGCGATTCTACTTTTAATATCAATAAGTGTGATGGCAATAATTGTACATATAATTTAGCAATTGTAAACAATTTTAAATAATTATTAATTAATTATTTTAATTTTTACAATATGTTTATATTTATTTTAATTAATTAAGTAATGCTAGTAAGGATATGCTTTTAACATTAGACCCTTGGAAGCCTATACATCTCAAAGCTCTGGGGCGGAGCCCTGAGGATGGATCTGCACCAAACTTCACACACCATCTTGAGAATATGTTAAACAATCCCGTCAAATTATATTAACTTCTGTTTAGTGGTTTAGGTGTCTATAAGATACATACATACATCGGTTTTTAAACCATCATAGGCCTTGGGGGAAGAGCCCGGTGGATAGATCTACACCAAACTTCACACAAACCATTGTAAAGTTATGTTGAAGAATCCCTCCAAATTTCATTAACTTCTGTTTGAGGTTTAGGAGTTCATAAGACATATACATACACACACATATATACATACATTGGTTTTTGAACCATCCTAAGCCTCTGGGGCGGAGCCCTGTCAATGAATCTACACCAAACTTCACACGAACCATATTGGGAAGAGGTTAAACAATCCCGCCAAATTATATTAACTTCTTTTTAGTGGTTTAGACCTCCATAAGATATATACATGCACACATACATACATACATCGGTTTTTGAACCATTATAAGCCTTGGGGGGGTGGATCCCTGTGGATGGATTTACACCAAGATTCACACAAACCATTATATAATAACACATTATATATATGTTGAACAATCTTCCAAATTTCATTAATAATAATATACATTTCAACATTAGACTTTTCGAAGGCTGAACACTGAACCATCCTAAGCTTCTGGAGCGGAGCCCTGAGGATGGATCTGCACCATACTTCAAACAAACTATAATGGGAATATGTTGAACAATTCCTCCAAATTTCATTAAATTCTGTTCAGTGGTTAAGGTGTTCATAAGACATACTCATAGACACACACACACACACACACACACACAGACATATACATATATATATATATATATATATATATATATATATATATATATATATATATATATATATATATATATATATATATATATGAAGTTAATATATTACTATTGTAAGTATTTTTTCCACCATTAAGTGCAATAATTTTACCTTGAGTGATGAGGTACCTTTCGGTCAATTGACCATTGTCGAATCACTGATGTTTTTCTGTTGTAGATGTTCGGTCTGTGAAGTTGGTGTTTGTTGACGTTACGCGCACTTTTTCTTGATCTGTGTGTATGATGTTTCTATATAGTATGTCTTCTGTATATGTTGTTTGTAGATTCATTAAATTGTTGTGTATGTTTTTATAAATGTGGTATTTTTCTAGTGAGTTTAGTTCTATTGGGTTGTTATTTATTTCAAGTATGGTTAGGTTATTTTCGTAATTTGTTATTTCGTGTTTATGGGATATTAGGTGTGCTGCAACATTTGATACTTTAGAATTTTTGTTTTTGAATGCTCTATAATGTTCTTCAAATCTTATTTTAAATGTTCTGGTTGTTTTTCCTATGTAAAAAGCGTTACATAGGACTATGTAAAAGTGTTACTAACGCTTTTTACATAGGAAAAACAACCAGAACATTTAAAATAAGATTTGAAGAACATTATAGAGCATTCAAAAACAAAAATTCTAAAGTATCAAATGTTGCAGCACACCTAATATCCCATAAACACGAAGTAACAAATTACGAAAATAACCTAACCATACTTGAAATAAATAACAACCCAATAGAACTAAACTCACTAGAAAAATACCACATTTATAAAAACATACACAACAATTTAATGAATCTACAAACAACATATACAGAAGACATACTATATAGAAACATCATACACACAGATCAAAAAAAAGTGCGCGTAACGTCAACAAACACCAACTTCACAAACCGAACATCTACAACAGAAAAACATCAGTGATTCGACAATGGTCAATTTACCGAAAGGTACCTCATCACTCAAGGTAAAATTATTGCACTTAATGGTGGGAAAATTACTTACAATAGTAATATATTAACTTCATAAAGTCAGTGCAACGGAAAAACAATGGATAACGTTAAATATCAAGAATATATATATATATATATATATATATATATATATATACATACATCAATTTTTTAACTATCTTAAGCCAAATGCGGAGCTCTGTGGATGGATCTACACCAAACTTCACACAAACCATTTTGGAAATATGTTGAACAATCCCGCCAAATCATATTATCTTCCGTTTAGCGGTTTAGGCGTCCATAATATAAATACATAAATACATCAATATTTGAACCATCCTAAGCCTCTGGGGCAGAGGCCCTGTGGATGGATCTACACCAAACTTCACACGAACCATTATAAAATTATGTTAAACAACCTGTCCAAATTACATTACTTAGGATATAAATTTAACATTAGACTTATGAAAGGCTGTACACTGAATAACCCTAAGCCTCTGGGGCGGAGCCCTGAGGATGGATCTGCACCAAACTTTACACAAACTATAATCGGCATATGTTAAACAATCCCTCCAAATATCATTAAGTTCTATTTAGTGGTTTAGGCGTCACAGACATTGCCATCAGCAAAGTATTTAGTTGTATCTAGTGCCGAAGAAGGGAAAGATCTTTCCAAAGTTTATCCTTTCCTGATTAACACGGCTATTTACTGCCTGTGCTGGAGGTCCAGTAGCCTCTATTAAGAAACTTAGAAACGGAACACTGTTAGTTGCGACTTCCACCGAGAGACAAACCCGTGCTCTATCTAAAATGACCTCTTTCTTTGACCAGGTCAAGGTATCTGTGGCTCCCCACAGATCCTTGAATTATTCAAAGGGGGTCATCACATGTAGGGATTAAATGTACCTTCCAGTTGATGAAATTAAGTCCGAACTGTCGTCTCAGTCAGTTACGGACGTTGCCCCTATCATGAAAATGGACAAAGGAGAAAAAGTAGCTTCATGGCGAAAGACAAGCTGTCGTTTCCAGTGGCCAAAAAACTCTATAGATCCACTCAGCCAAAGGCAGACAGTAAGACTTATGCCGCTACCCTGACCGCTTCAAAATCGTCTTGTACCAACTGTGCTGAGCTGTCAAAGAAGATTGAAGCTCTAACTGAACAAGTGTCTCGCCTTTTGTGCTTAGTCACAAATGGTCCTTCTTTGAATTTGGTACAACCTGCAGCAACGGATAGTGTTTTACCTCGTGTACCTATCCCTTCCACTGGGGGGTTTGGAGCACGAAATAAATCACTAAGTGAGCCTTGTGTTTCTGTGCAGAAGATATTATCAACGGGTAATAAACCTTCTGTGCAGAAGACGTTGGAAAAATCCAAACCACGTAAACCAGTGTTACGTCAGACCACATCGCCACCATTGTTACCTGGTATTAAAAAAAATACTAACAAAGGAGAAAATGTAAACACTACCCCTCCTAAACCCAAAACTTCCTCAGATTCCATCCGTAAACGGGTGGATATGGAATCTGAGAAATGTAGGCCTGAGACATCTAAAAACGTCCCAGGCAAGAAAGGAGAGAGCACCAATGGGTGTCAAATAAATCCTTTGCTAAGCTAATAAATGTCTTTGCTTAGGAAGTCAGTGATACAGTGGAACGTCAACGGTGTTAGGAGTCACATAGAAGATCTTAAAGTACTCTTGCGAGATGTGTATTCGATGTTTATATGTCTACAGGAGACGCATCTCCACGAATCGCATAATTTTTATTTAAGGGAGTATTCAGTTTTCAGATCAGACTTCGTTACAGAAGACCGAGCTAGAGGTGGTGTAGCCATCCTAGCCCGTGACTGTATCGATGCTGCTCCGCTAAACTTAATAACCCCTTTGCAAGCAGTAGACATTCAAACAGCTGTTCTGTATACAATCACTGTGTGTTGTGTCTATTTGCCACCACAAGAAAATCTGTAACACAGTGATTTAGTGAATTTGATAAGCCAGTTACAGACTCCATTCTTATTGGTAGGAGATTTCAATGCCCACCATTTGGCTTTGGGATCTCCGGCTAGCTGTTCTGTATACAATCACTGTGTGTTGTGTCTATTTGCCACCACAAGAAAATCTGTAACACAGTGATTTAGTGAATTTGATAAGCCAGTTACAGACTCCATTCTTATTGGTAGGAGATTTCAATGCCCACCATTTGGCTTTGGGATCTCCGGCTAGCAACTCTCGAGGTGAACATGTGGAGAGTGTGAGAACAGAACTTGACTTATGTCTGCTAAATGACGGTTCGCCTACCCATTTAGCAGCATCTACTGGTGGATGGACAGCTGTTGACCTATCGATCTGCAGCCCTCAATTAGCTACTAGATGCACATGGTCGGTACTCAATGATTTATATGGAAGCGACCATGTGGCTATTAAGATCAATTTATGTGACTCCCAACCCTGTTATGCTCGAAATTCTCGTTGGATTCTGCAAAAAGCCAACTGGGACTTCTACTCGAATTACCTTGTATCACTTGACATGGATTATATGACACCCATTGATGAAATAATAGAACATTTTTCGAAAGCTATTTTAAATGCCGCTGTAGAGACCATTCCAAAAACCTCTGCACATTCACGCCGACTGCCTGTGCCGTGGTGGAACGATGAATGCGCAGAAATCCTCCGTTTACGACAAAGAGCGCTAAGGAGATTTAAGGGACAACCAACAAATGGAAACCTTCAGGAATATAAAATACTTCGTGCTTTTTAGCACGGAGGATATTTAGGCTGAGTAGGAAGAACTCTTGGGAACAGTACATTAGCACAATTACAGGAACAACTCCGTCCTCCACAGTGTGGAGGAAACTACGATCAGTTTGTGGTACTTCCACTTCGTTGCCAGCCATTGCGCTGAAACAACCGGATGGAAGATTAATCACAAACAGTGATGACGTTGCTAATGTACTTGGAACATCATTTTCTAACTTTTCTGCTACCACAGCCTATAACAGATTATTTCAGATTTATAAACTGAAGGAAGAAGCAATGCCGTTTACTGTTGGGTTGTCTGGGGACTCTCCTTTAAACACTCCTTTCTCTATAGGGGAATTGGAGTCAGCTCTTGAGTCAACGAAGGACTCTGCACCAGGTCCTGATTCCATTGTGTACTCCATGCTGAAACATCTAACGTTATCGGCAAAACTTGTCCTTCGAATATACAATCGTTTATTCGAGGAGCGCTCTTTCCCCGATACATGGTTAGAATCAACTGTAATTCCTCTTTTGAAGCCAGATAAAGACAAAACCAATCCCAGTAGTTATAGACCTATATCCCTTACAAGCGTCTTATGCAAACTACTGGAGAAGATGGTCAACTGCTGTCTTGTCTGGTACCTAGAAACCAATGACCTTATTTACAACAAACAGTGTGGTTTCAGGCAAGGACGATCATCCGTTGACCAATTGGTTTTGTTAGAATCCGCTATTCAAGATGCCTTTCTCTTGCGTCAAAACACTTGTTGCTGTTTTCTTCGACCTTGAGAAGGCGTACGATATGGCATGGAAAAGAGGAATTCTGAACACTTTAAAATTATGGGGTATACAAGGGAATGTCTTAGCATTCATTGCTAACTTTCTATCAAATAGATCTTTCCGCGTTCATCTTGGAGGCACGTATTCAAACAGTTATAAACGGGTTAATGGTGTACCGCAGGGCAGCGTGTTGAGCGTCATGCTATTTGCCGTTGCAATAAACAGTATCACGAGTTATATACGATCTCCGGTACACTGTTCACTCTTTGTAGATGACTTTTGTATATATGTGCCTGCTCTTAGTATGGCAACTGCGGAAAGATCTTTGCAGTTAGCAATGAGCAGATTAGAGGAATGGTCAATAACTACAGGTTTTAAATTCTCTGCTTCGAAGACCCAATGTGTAGCATTTAGTTGTCATAGGCAACACCAGGAGCCGATCCTTTATCTTGATGGGATTCAACTTCAAACCACGGATAGTGTTCGATTTCTAGGTCTTTTATTTGATAAAAGACTCTCATGGATCCCACATGTTCGTGATTTGGAGGTGAGTTGCAACAAGAAATTGGATATGTTAAGAGTCCTTAGTGGTACGAATTGGGGAGCAGACAGAACTAGTATGCTTCGCTTTTATTGCGCGGTCGTTAGATCGCACATTGATTATGGCTTTCAAGCCTATTCATCCGCAGGACACAGTTCTGAAAACTCTCGATGCTGTCCACCTCTCTGGACTTAGACTTGCTACTGGTGCATTTAGAACTAGCCCAATCCCTAGTCTTCTTGTCTAGGCTGGGAAACTCGCTCTTTCAAGACGACGTCAGATGCTACAAATATCTGGTCTTCGAAGCAAACCTAAACATGCGGCATTTAATGTAGTGTTTAATAACCGCTACGAACCATCTTATAATGCACGTGAACGTTCAACCGCCCCTTTCGGTATTCGGACGTCGCGCATAATTGATAATCTAGTTGGAACTTCCTACTACGTTTGAACGATCGATGTGCTATCTACCTCCCTGAATAATAAAAATGCCCCACTTTGATTTTTCATTGTCCAGTTTTATAAAAAGCAATACTCCTAATGTGGTGTACCACCAGGAGTTTTTGACAATATACAGATCCCACCAGTATAGTGAGATAATTTTCACGGATGGATCTAAACTGGACAATGGTGTTGGGTGTGCGTTTTATGCGTCAAGACGTACCCACACGTACGGATTGCCCTCAGCTTGCAGTGTTTTCACGGCAGAACTATTTGCTATTTTTAAAGCTTTGACCGTCATTCAATCTCGATCTTCCCATTATCTTTTTCGGATTCCAAAAGTGCTCTTCAGGCTCTTCAGGTTGTTTTCTCTGTCAACCCTTTAGTTGGGGACATTTTGTGTGCTGTACACAGGCTTCAATTGAGAGGTGTGGAGGTAACTTTCTGTTGGTTCCTGGACATTGCGGAATACTTGGAAACGCAAAAGCGGATGAAGTGGCGAAGAAAGCTACAACTTTGGTGCCTATTACTCAACGAGTTATGGCACCTGATTATGTGTGTTTTGCAAAACATTTATTGCTCGCTGCTTGGAATGACGAGTGGCGTACCGTGATTCAGAATAAGCTGAGGGAAATTAAAGATACCGTCCGTCCATGGAGGTCTTCAATTCGTTCAAAACGTAGGAAGGAAGTGTTGGTTACACGCCTTCGCGTTGGCCACTCTTTTGCAACTCATGGATATTTGATGTGTCGTGAAGATCCACCAATATGCCAATACTGCGGTAATATCTTCACAATAAAACTTATTTTAGTAGATTGTGTTAGTATAAGCAATATTCGTGCTCTTTTTAATTTAAAAGGCAGTTTAAAGGTGGTGCTAAGGGACGATGCCTTGTCCATTGACCGAGTCATCGCTTTCTTGCACACTTGAAAATATTTTAAAAAATTTAATACTTAAAATATATTTTTTTATTTATACATATAATTCTGTGTTTCTTTTATTTATTTAAATTTAATTTATTTTGTGTTCTTGTTATTGTTATTGAGATTTATTTATTGATAAATTGTTACCTAATATTGTTTTACATATTGTTATTATTTATTTACTGTTATATTGTTCTTTGTTGTTATTTTGTTATTTATAGTTTTTTTTAAAATTTTTTAATTGTTATAGATTTATTGTTGTTTTTTGTTATTTATTGTTGTTGTTTTTTGTAATTTTTGTTGTATTTAAATTTATTTGGTTTTACTTAAAATATTGCGTTCCGTGTTAGATTTTGTTTGGCAATGATAACCACAATTGGTTTTTCGCCAGGGGAAAAAAAATTTAAAAAAACAAAAAAAACATGAACCGTCCTAAAATTATGTTTAACAATCCATTCAAATTTCATTAACTTCTGTATAGCAGTGTAGGCGTCCAAGATACATACATACATTCATTTATATATATATATATATATACATATATATATATATATATATATATATATATATATATATATATATATATATATATATACATATATATATATATATATATATATATATATATATATATATATAATACGTTTTCTTGTTTAATAATTTCAAACAACATAGGTTATTCAAATACAAGAATATTTATTAATTTATATCCAAAGCTTTTCGTTGGTAAACAGTACAAACATCATCAGGAATGAAAATTACAATCAAAGTAATTGTCATTCCTGATGATGTTGGTACTGTTTACCAACGAAAAGCTTTGGATATAAATTAATAAATATTCTTGTATTTGAATAACCTATGTTGTTTTAATAATATATATATATATATATATATATATATATATATTAGATAATTATTAGATTAGATAATTATTTTCCTGAAGATGCTGATACTATTTAATCGGCGAAAAGCTTTGAATAAATATATTCATTAAAAGTATTCTTGTTTTTGAAATATTTTTAATTTATTAACAATATTACAAGAAAACATATCACCATATTTAATATATAAAATATTTATATATATTTAAATATGTTTAAAATTATTTACATTGTTTAGTAGTTTTATTAGATATAGTTAAATAATATTACTTGAATTTTCACGTGTATAGTCTGAAGTACCTTTCACTAGAGGTTTGGATCCAATCTGAGCAGAATGAAAAACATAGGTTTTAAATGCAGTTCTGTTTTATAACTGTTACAATAAATTAGATTAGGTAGTTAAAGTGTTACCCAATAACTAAGGGTTTGTTGGTCTGGCCTGGAGTCATAAAGTTTTGAAGTTAACTTGTATCCCTTACTTTGAAATTTGACTGGTAACTTGGATTCAGTTATACTATTTTACAACTTAAAACACTACGGTGTAATTTTTTATTTTAAAGCAATAAAACCCCCTAACCATGAAAACGTTCTATTAAAATCCTTTGTTCATTTTGATTACAAGGCAATTGTCTTTAGTTGAAATTATTACAAGAATACCCACTTGCAATAATTTCTTCCTAAGATTATTGCTTTGCAAGAAAATAAACATGAGGATTTAAATTTTTTGAAAAATGTTTGTAGTTAAGAGGTTTTATTTATTTAAAATAAAAAATTTAAAAAACTGAGTATTAGCTGATTCCATGACTTGTGTTGTTAACACAGGCAAAAGATTTTTTCTATTTAAATAAAATGAATATTTAAAATATTTTGAGATGTGGTTCTATGGTCGTTAGCTCAGTCTGCTGGCTAATCTAGTTCTGACCATTGCAAGATAAAAAACAAGAGCTGTAAATGAAATAATGTAGTCAATTGGTCCTGCTTAATGGTGCTGCCAAGTAACGATACTGAGAATTAAGATTATATTTCCTGTTGGGTGAATTTTAAGAAAATTAAATAAAATTTATTTCAGATCTATAATGGTAAACTATATCTTGCAATAATGTTCATGTATTTTGTGCATAAAATAATTTCATCTATGTACTTTTGAAGGTGAACACTTATCAAGTGGCAGTCATCTCAGATGGAGAAGAATCATTTGTAGAATTTCATTATGGCAGTGGTGGTTTGCAGTGGATTCAAGCACAGCCTCAAAAGTCGGGTCTGCCAGATGCAAGAGCCCAAGCTGGATTTGTCTCAGCAGATCAGAGACTTTATACACTGCGTGGTTCTGGCACAGATCGAGTTGAGAACTTAAACAAGTAATATTAAAAAAGACAACAATAGGTTTGGTTGATGTAAACAGTAATGCTGAAATAAGGGAACTTGGTGATTTAATAATAACTTTAAGTTCTGGCTTCAATTATGTTGACATAATGAGCACGTTTTATGTTAATAATTAGATAGAGTTTTTAAGTAAAGTAATTGTGAAAAATCGTATATAAATGAAGACTTAAATTTATAACAAAATATATATTAAACAATATATTAAAATTAGAGCTTAGCTAATGAGAACAATTCACAATGGTAAATATTAAAAAATTTACTCATAACTTTACTAGACAATAGTGTGGCGACTATCTCAGCCAATCTCAGTCAGGTAAAATCGTCGCTGATACTAGTATGGATTAATACATTGAGGACTCATGAGGAGCTATGCCCGTCGCACAATTAATAATAATAACTATATATATATATATATATATATATATATATATATATATATATATATATATATTTAATATGTATTAATATATATATATATTAATCCTGATGATGTTGGTACTGTTAGCCAACGAAAAGCTTTGAATTGTAAATTCAATTATAATTCTTGTATTTGTATTTTGACTTAGTTCTTTAATAATACACAAGAATACATATTGCGATATTTATATATATAAATATATAAAAGTATATTGTTTAAATTGGTGACAGCATTTTTTTCTGCTATTATTGTAGCTGTTACAGTGTATTTTTGAAAATGTTGAAAAATTTGAAAAATGTCTATATATGTATATATATATATATAAGTACAGTGTTTAAATTGGTGACAGCATTTTTTTCTGCTATTATTGTAGCTGTTTAAGCTGTTACAGTGTATTTTTGAAAATTTTGAAAAACTTCTGGTCTCCAGGTGAAGAGATCATAGTTATAGGTAGTAGCCCTCAAAGTGTTAATAAATTAATATGGTTTGGAGTAAACTCTTAACATTTAAAATTGTAAAAATATGGTATAAAGTGTAAATAATCAAGAGAATGAAAATTAGGTTTGTTCAACTGAGGGATTTGTCTGTCACAAGAAATGTTTCTCTTGTCCTGCCAATAAGTTACCCAATATTGCTTTGGAATATGTTCCTAAATAATATTGTTTAGCCAAAATTTATAGCTTTGAAACATGTTTCTATAGACAAAACCCTTAATTTACTAGTAATTGTGTTATTGACAAAATAAAAATTTATTCTCAGAATAGAAAATCTTTTCATTTATACAATCAATAAATTTAACAGATTAATATTAAAATTTGCTAGTAAATAGTGAAAATACATCATAATAATTGAAGTATAACAAACAACATAAAACATTTGTATTTTGCCTTAATCAAAGTTTTTGACAAGACTGGCCATGGTCAGGTTTATGGTCATGTCTGGTATATGGTGACATTTTTAGCCTGGAATGTTATTTTGTTCTTCCGAGCTGGGTTAAGTTAGACTTTTCTCGATATCCTGGTATTCTTTCCATTTTGGGGTATAATCAGCAACTTCTTTGAGATTATATGCTAGCTGTTTTATTTGTTAATATATTAGCTTTTGAGAAATTACTTGCTGAAATTTCAGTATATCCTGTTTATTTATTTATTTTGCTATATCTAGCAATGAATATTAGAAATGAGTTTAGCACCACAGAGTTTCTTTTACCATTTCTTGACTTTTCACAAAGCAAAAGAATTATGATCCATTAGAGTAGCGTTATAAACATTTGTGAATTACATTAATTCACTATGATGATCAATTAAGAATAGGTTACTTGATCTAATAAATTGCTTATACAGTAAATATTTTTAAATTATAACATACCTTTAATATTATTAGATAGGTCTTATAACAACCAATTGTAGATAACAATTAAAAAATAGTTTAATACATTGCTTAATGTTTTGATTCACCTATGAAATCCTTCTCAGAGAACCAAACAACATAAGAAAATCAAAACACATTAACAGATTCACAAATTTAAAAAAATTACAGAGTTAATGAATAAAAAGTCAAAAGTAAAACATCAAGGCATTACAATTATTAAAATGACTTGTACTCTATAGCTAAAACATAGATTGTCAACATTTGCTTATTGTATATTAAATAAAATAGGTATTATATAGAAATGTTTATTTCCTTTTGAATTATTTATTATTCTTGCAGGTGGAGCAATACAGAAATACCAGGATTTTGGATGTTCAGAGTTGGTATAACTGGTGACACAGGAAATGTAGAACCTCCCCAAACTGTTGACTCAGAAAATAGTATGTCCACATTGTCAATAGATAAATATCAGCTTAGTTATTACTTATTTATGATACCAATTTAACATAAAAGCAAATTTTTAAAAGTACCTAAAAAGTGCAATATTTTGTTCAAACATGTTATCTGTAATAAAGGATTAAATATGAATGGCACAATGTCAAAACTTTGCTTAAGAAATCTACGGAAATTACAGAAAAAGAGTTATAGTGCAAAATGATTTATTTAAAAAAATGGGAACAATCATTATTAATTAAATGACAGATTTAAAATAATATTGAATATGATTCTATTGTAGATAACAATTAAAAGTTGCTATTGTGATATGATTGCTTTGCATATATAAGTATTATTTAAATAAAAATTAATTAATGGTCTGTCTTTGTAAGGTAGTTCATGGAAGACATTCTATGTACCTTTCACTTCATGTGATGTGATAATATGGTTTCTTTTTTTATGTAATATCAGTAATTTTGAAAATTATTTGCAGTTCTGAGTATGTGAATTTATAAAACGTTTAAGAGGTAATATAATAAATAACTTTTATCTCCCAAAGATGATTTTAGTTTGGAATAAAAATTTATAACAACGTTTTAAAAATAAAGATTGTTTTAAATTTTATATTATCTACGTGGGTTGTCTCAAAAATAAGTTACACTACTTTTTTTCTTACAATGAAAATATTAGAATGAACCCCAATACCACAAAAATAATAAAAAAATAACAAATAAAACAAGTTACTTAAGATTAAATCCATATGTACATTTCGATAGCCATGTCATCTTCATCAGAGGGTCTTATTACAAAATTACAATCTAGCAAACAAGAAGTTACAAACTAGAGTGACACCAATCGTTCTCTGTGGTCGCTATATATAGGCGTGAGGTAAGCCTTTTTTTCAAAAAACACGCAATAATTTAATTGGTTTTTATTTTATTTATTGTTATTAAGTGTAGTTTATATTACATATGAATTATTATAGTGTAATTTTTGACATAACCTATTTGGTTCAAGATTGCTGATTGTTATTAGTTGGTCGAGAGCAGAGAGGGGGTGGAGCTTACCTCACGCCTATATATAGCGACCACAGAGAATGATTGGTATCACTCTAGTTTGTAACTTCTTGTTTGCTAGATTGTAATTTTGTAATAAGACCCTCTGATGATGATGACATGGTCATCGAAATGTACATAAGAGTTTAATCTTAAGTAACTTGTTTTATTTGTTATTTTTGTTTATTTTTGTGGTATTGGGGTTCATTACAATATTTTCATTGTAATATTTTGTACCATTGTGCTCTTGATATTGAATACTTTGTTTTCTAATAAATTAAAAAAATTTTAAATTTCAAACCAGTTAGCCATCTTCCTACTTCTCCTTTCAAATCACCCTTGTTTGCAAAGCATCTTCCCCCAAGAGGATGTTTCATCTGCAGAAGCAAGTGGAAGTTACTTAGTGCAAGGTCAGAGGAGTAAAGCAGATGTCCGAAAACATCCCATCGAAACTTATCAAGCAGGTTTAGAGTCTGATGAGCAGCATATAGACGAGCGTTGTTGTGAAACAAAAAAACATCATCAGAAATAATATTGTGAAGGGATGGACTAATTCCACACTCAGAGACAGTTGAGAAAGGATCTCATCAAACATTAGGGGTTAATAGGTGTTAATGGCCTTTCGGACATTTTCGACAAGTCGAAAACTGAAGGGGAAAAGGTAATCACTTCTTTTTCCATCAGGTAATGTCCTTCTCCTTTCAATGAATGTCTGGCGCCAACGGAAAACTATTGGCCTTGTCATAATGTCTTCACCATAAACAGTACAAACTCGAGATGAATTTTAGTCGCATTTTTATTTTTTCCCGTTAAAAAATAAATAACATCACAAACTTTGCAATTGGTGGCAGAAACATGTAGTCTCCATGTGGCTGGATCATGAATTTTTACGGTGTATAGAAATTTTACAGTGCTGTTACTACACCCAGACCCAAATTCCCCCGCGACTCCCAGATGTTTTCCACCTACCACAAGGATTAAAAAAATAATGTAACTTACTTATAAGACACATTCCTAGTATAATTTGTCATTATCAACTAAATATTTCTTTTTTTTATTTACCTTTAGATATAATTCTGCATTTAGGTTTCATTCACTACCACATTTTGAATAAAATTTTTTTTAATTTACTACTATTGTGTTTTAGGTCAAGACAATACCTGTAGGGCAGGCTTGACATTGTGTCACACTAAAGCAGACTGTGTAGACCATGAAAGTGGATTTTGTTGTAGCTGCTCTCAAGGCTATTTTGGAAATGGACGTAACTGTCTCAAAGATGGTAAAGTTAGAACATATACTTTCTTGAATAGATGATTGATCAGTGTATTGAAATCAGGGTTTTTTTTAAAATTTCACCTGTTACAAAACTGTAAAAAGGTGCAAATAGGACTTAATTATTTTTTAGAATGTGTTGCTTGATAAGTTCATATATTATTATAAAATCAGTCATTTCAAATAGTGTATACTGAGGATCTGAATAATAAAAACTTGAAACTAGATATTTGTTACTAGTATTGTTGTTATTCTTAAAGAATGTTACCAGATCATATTGTCACCAATATAATTTATAAATATTAGTGATAATAGAAAAAAAAATGTTTGATCAAACCATCTTTAACTATTTATTTATGTTGGAATCAAATAGTTACACTAACTAAACGTAAAGTAAATTGTAATATTATTATATAATTTTAAAACGTCAACCCTTAGCAGGAGATCAAAATTCATTGACATGACTTAATCAAACTAAAAGTAATAGATTGAAACCTATTTTACTACCTGTACAAACTTAATATTAAAGTAATTTTTTTTTAACTTATCGAGGTAAAACATTTTTAAAGATAATAACCGATCATCATCAGTGATTACTTTGTTTGGAATGATGCGTTGTTGAGTGGGATAGAACTGGTTTTTAAAAAAATGTTCAAGAATATTGTCAAAGAGTCTGTATGAATTGCACTGGGTTTCTTCAATTAATCTTGTTTTATTCTATGCTCAGGTAAGTTTGATGTGGAAAATTTCTCATTTGTGGTTTATGATTGTATAACTAAGAGATGTTTCTTTTATGTGGTTAGCAAACAATAAGTCATTGTCATTATGAATTGAGTATACCAGTTGACTGAATATTCGTCGAAAACTCCAGCCCATTATTCTAATGTAGACTTTATTACTATATGACCACTTTAGTTTATATATACCTCATACTTGAGAGAGGTTTTATTTTTTGTTTATATTGTGTTGTATGTTGAATTGTATTGTTTTCTTTGTTTTATCTTGTACTCTAGTTTATCTTAGTTGCAGTTTTAGGCCATCTTAATTGAGTTTTTTTTTAAATGAACATGACTGATTCATTTTCCCTTTTTTTGTATTATTGTCACAGTTTATCAATTATTGTGATACTGTATCTATTACTGTTTGATACATATTTAATTGTGTCAAAATCTTTGTTATTGGTTTCAATATACTTTGGTAATTTTAGTTGTGATAGAATGAATCATAATTCAAAATGTTTATGTTGAATTGAGTGATTCGATGTGTTATAAACATATGACCCCATTTTATTACTATTATTATTATTATTATTATTATTATTATTTTGTGAAAATGTTGAAGATGAGCTATGTAAAAAAATATTTTGTTAGCCTGAGATCAAAGAAATTTAAGTATCAGTCTAATTTGAGTTCTGTGCAAAGTGGGTTTTAGTGTAATATAATTTTTTTTTTCTTGAAGTAGGAGTTTCATTGGTGGGTATTGACTTTGCATAATGTGGTGTCATTGAGATATCTGAGCTAGTAATTAATTTTCTGTGAGTTTAATTTTTATAGGAATATTTTACTGATAATGTTGGTGATGGATTTTCCTTGTATAAAATATCTGGTTGAGAGTGCAATTTAAAGTTAAGGAATAAATAGTTTTTCCCTGTATGTGTTTGAACAATGTTTAAGGTGACAAAAATATAGATTTCAGAAATATTGTTCTGCATCCTAACAACCAAGAATAATAATATATGCTCTATGAGAACACGATGAAAAATTTAGTCTATAAATTTGTACAAGTTGTGATACTACTGTATTTTAGCATTAAAAATTTAACTGCTCATCATTAAGAAAAAAATCTGAATAAAAGAAGTAGTTTTAATTTTTTTAAAAATATCTTTAGACAAAGATTGATAATACAGAAATTAGTATAATTGCCAGTAGCATTCCCTTATTTGTTCAACTAATCATAAAATAAACATTAACCAAATAGGTTGTGCATTATGTTTTTCATCTGTTTAGTATGTTTGGGAGTTCTTATTATTGTCCAATAAGTATTAATTGGAAATGAGGCATTGTACAATACAATCAATTATATGACATTATTAACTTTGTGTTCAAAGCAAATATTAAGATGCCTATGCAGTTATAAGTTTACTGACCCGATTAATTTTGATATCTGAGTATTACCATCTGTCAGTGCCTACGGCATTTAAAACAAAAACTCCATGGCAGAGAGAATGTTGCTCCAGAATCAAGGAAACTAGAAACACTTTATACTGATTCACCTTTATCTATACACTGTGGGGTGTCTAATCTCTTTTTAATATGACATAGTTGTATTTTCTTTTGATACTCATTGTTCACTAAAAATCTACAGAGGATTTGTTTTAGATTACAATAAGTACATTAACAATAAATAACAATAGAGTGTTTGTTATTTCTAAGTATTTAAAACTGTGTATTTTCTTTTTCAGAAATTCCAGTGAGAGTGAATGGAAAAGTTAATATAGACTTAAATGGTGTTAAAGTATCTAACATTGCAGTACAGTCTTATGTTGTCACAACAGACGGCCGGAGCTACACAGCTTTTAGCAAGATACCTCCAGTGATTGGAGGAGACATGCAGCTGGTAAATTCCATTTCTAACCTTATTGGCTGGCTGTTTGCTAAGCCTGTTGGGAATGCACTCAATGGATATCAGATAACAGGTTCGTTCTGTTTAATTTTAAAATGTTGGAAAATGGTAACCTTAGTATGGTATATCTATGGTAACCCATTATAGTATGCTATTGGTTACTTCAATCACTCACTTTAAATAAGTTTGTTGTTCTCGATTTAGGCGGATTATTCAACCACACAGCTGAGATAACATTCTCCAAGAGCAATGACAGAGTTCAAGTACAGCAGTATTTTCTAGGTTTGGATGTATTTGACCAAATCAAGGTGGAGGCGAACATCTCAGGAAAGATTCCGGCTTTACCTTTTGGTGTCAAAGTCACTTTCCCTCAATTTCAACAGCAGTTCAGACGAGAATCTCCAGGTAAGTAGGCTCAATTCGTATCATAAGATACAATGTATATTAATATGGTGTACATCCAAATAGTGTAAGTAGTGAAAATTGTAATCAAAGATTTAGTGAACCAGTAAGTTCATTAATAATACTAAGTGAATTTAACACTGCTAAGGAGTTGTACTTGATTTTCTATTTATTGACATAAAAAACTTAAACAGAATAAACCTATAAAGTAACAATAAATAAAAAAAACAGTATTAAAATTTAAATAAAAATATTAAAAAGAACCCCAATACCACAAAAATAATAAAAAATAACAAATAAAACGAGTTACTTAAGATTAAGATTAAACCCTTATGTACATTTTGATGACCATGTCATCATCATCAGAGGGTCTTATTACAAAATACGATCTAGCATGCTCTGATGATGATGGTCATGGAAATGTACATAAGGGTTTAATCTTAATCTTAAGTAACTTGTTTTATTTGTTATTTTTGATTATTTTTGTGGTATTGGGGTTCTTTCCAATATTTTTATTGTAATATATTGTACCACTGTGCTCTTGATATTGTGTATTGTGTAAAAAAAAAACAGTGTTATTAATTATGACACCCCGTTTGGAAAATATTCAGAGGATCTGAATACAAGCTAAATAACTGGAATAAATCAGTACTGTTGTTATTAAACTCACTATAGATAAATAAAAGGTCAGTAAATTTTATTTGTCAGTTGAAGATTGGGTTACATAAGCATAATTTTTCTAATGATAACATAAAAATGTATTCTAGGAACATATATGGACAACATATATTTCTGAAGGTATAGATAAATGTCTACAGTTGCTAATTAGATATCATGTATTTTCAACATAATATCTTTCATGATGAAATTATTTTTGTTTTTTTTTTATGTAGAACTTATGTTTACAGTTGGACTTTTTTTACAGGCACATGGTTGAACATTAATATTCAGGTTTAATTATATTCAGAAGAGGTTCTGGAGTATCAAACTGTTAAGATTTTATCTGAATTTTTTAAAAGAGTAGAATTTTACGTAATTACTGTATTTAACTTCCAAATGGTAGAAGAACTTTGTTCATACTACAGTCGGCGCCGCTTATTGTGATCATATTTGTCAGAAGCATATTTGATAACAATAACCGAACGATAACAATAACCGAACGCTTAATCACGATGTAGTCTACAGCCTTACTGCATTGAACTCACTGTATTATTGCCACAACTGTTTGTTCTGAACGATCCTACCTTTAAACTTATCATTACATCAAGTAATTCTAATTCTGTAACACTATAATTATACCGTACTTACCAAATTTTGATGCTATTCCGGACAGTTTTATGTACAGTAGTAGAATTTCTGTAATTTAGTTTTCTACTTGTTAAAATTAGTGGGCATATTTCATGTCAGTTTATTTTATTCGACTGTAGATATTTTTTAAAGACTGAATCTAGCATAATTGAAAAAAATACAGTATATAGGACTACGTTAAACACTTGATCAAAACATTTTAACACATAAAACTTCATTATAAAACACTTCAATCTTATTTACACTTCAAATTTACATTTACTTTTTCTCGAAGAATTCCTCTATATGTGACTGTCTTTAGTCTTCTCGTAAAATATTGTTTATAAATTGTTCATATTCATAATGTTTGTTGAAATTTTCTGCTTTTTGTTGAACAAACTGCCTTAGAAACTCAAGAGCTTGGTGAACTTCCTGCTTAGATCTTTGCGGTACACATTTATCATTTTCGTCATCATCGGTAACTTCTTCTTCTTCAGTAACTTTTGATGTTGAAGCAACTACCTCACAAATATCGTCTTCAGTCATTTCCGCTGCTGTTTCAATACTATCGTCAACTTCCATCCACTCAGTATATTCTTTTAAGGACAAATCGAAAGGCTTCAAGTTCTCTTCAGAGTCTTCCTCAGATGTAGCTTGCACTCGATTTTCTTCAACAAAAAAACCACCTTTTCTAAAGCAATTTTCACAGTTTTTTCAGGAACTTCATTCCAATATTTTGCTATCAGATGAATAGCATCGAGTAAAGAAGTTTTTTTAGCCAATTCATTTGAGGTAAGGGTTTGAAATTCATCCATATTTTCTATAATTCTAACACGCATCTCTCGTCGATAAAAACTTTTGAGATTTTTAATTATATCTTGGTCACATGGCTGAATAATTGATGTAGTATTGGCCGGAAGGTAAATCACTTTGATGTGTTTTAGCGTAGTGCTTATGTAATTATGTGCAGTGCAGTTGTCTAGTAGAAGGACAATGTTGCGTTTGAATATCAAGTTTTTGTTTAAGACTTAAATCGCGGCGTTTCTTTTGAGATTCGGACATCTTGCTATACTGTCCTTTGAATCTTCAAGTGACACTAAACTCTACAAAACAAACGAAAAAGATCTTTAAAAATTAAGTTATGAAAAATCACACTGAAATACTATAATAAACGTTCATAAAAATTCACTGTTAAAAAATACAGTAGGACTGTACTGTAAATGGCTCAGTAGTAACATCAACTAATGTTAACAAACAACTAAAGACGACTCAAGCGAGGCTGGGGTGTTTGCGTAGACAAAGAGTAAGGAAGACATTCTGAGAACTGTTCTAAGTGCTGAAACCGTTAAGTATTTCTGTCATTCTAAAAATAAACATTCTATGAATTGGGCGTCATTGTGCGTTGCACTGCTGTTTACACTACTTTGTAGACATTTTTACTTGGTCCATGCTAGTATACGTTGACGCATATGATTTTGAATGGCAAATTAAATGATAATAATAAGCGAACAGATGATTATAATAAGCGGCCTAATTACAATGTATTAATATACGTCCGTGTTTGTTTTTCAATGAAACGATAACAATAACCGAATGATAACATTAACCGTGATCACAATAAGCGGCGCCGACTGTATTATATTTTTTCTAAGCTTTTCCACAAAGAATCTTAGCTTTTTCAAAATTAGGTTTCCCATACAACGTTGTTGCAAAAACTACTTGAAATCAGGTCTTCTAATTCTTTGTTTTTTGCTGCCCTCAATGATTTTCTTGAAAAACTCTTACCTTACTTTCAAGCACTGACACCAAGTTTAAATACGAATGTTTGATCCTCTTAATGTCTGAAATTGTTAATTGTCCAATATTGTATATCTTAGCCAACTGTTTATCCGTAAGTCCTGTATCTGATTGATCTATAATTTTTAGTTTATCCGCTAATGAAAAAACCAACTTGTTTTCTTTTAGAATCCATGGTGAACATTGAAATTTAATCACAAACAAAATAACTGATAGATGCCGATCAAAAACAAACTAACTAATCAAATTAAATCAGTAACTGTCGGACCTGGTGGTGGACAACAGCCTACTACACAGACCTGCACTGAGACTGTGAATCAACAACTAAATAATGTTTGCTCTGCGCCTAGACTAACTTCTTGGAAATCGGAGAACATTTTCATCTTAATTATTTTGTTTTGAAATTCTGAAAGCATTTGGGATTATCAGGGGTTCAGATAATTGAAATTCTACTGTATTGTCAGTATTTACAAAGTCACTGTCTTTAATATCATTAAATTGGTCCACTAAAATGTCCAGTCGGTCATGAACAAAGTCGTTCTAATCCTCATAGTCACTATAAATGTTATTAGACTCACTATTACTCACTTCCAAGAAATGGTCTACCTTGGATGATCACACAGATTTTCCATGTTCACATAGTACGATATAACAAACATCAGCTACTGATCGATACAGGGTAAGAACTATACTTAGCAAGAAAGTTCACTTGACACAAAAACTGTTGATATGTTATCATGGTTAGAACGTCTGGTAAAACGACAACTTATGGGCTATAAATATATATCCTTATCTATACTTAGAATTTGAAAAAGTGATAAACATCCCTAATATAATCATTTTTCTTACTGTTAGGAATATTTGTATTGTTAGGAAAATTGAGTGTATTTTTCTGCCTCCCATAACATTAAACATTGTTCTTTGTTGACGTGTTTTAGAATGCCTCCATTTTCAAAACTTTAACTACACTCTTTCACTGTCATAAATCTATACTGTATGGTTTGCTCAAGCCTCAAACTTGTTCTTATATGATGTTAGCATTGCCCCCCCCCCTATTGCTCATCCCTTCTTCATTACTGGTTCTCTGAGCAGGTTTTGTTTCTTATTTAAGTTCATGCCTCCTTTTGCTTTAGCTGTTAATTTGTTCAATATTTTAAAACTTTTGAAGTTAATATCTGATTGTGAATTTACTTGTTCGTTTTTATTACATATTCTTTATTTTAGACTTATAAATGTCTAAAATTTGTAAACTGTTTATTATCGCCTTTCTTTAATAGCACAATGTAATATTTTCATTGTCTTCTTCATTTCATCCGGTGGATGGCCATATTATAATAAATGTGTAGCGTAATTTGAATCATTTTTTTCATGTTTAAACTGTCTTATGTGTTCTTTGTATTTGGTATAAAATTTTTGTAACACATATCCTATTGATTTTGCAATTACACTCCATTTTATAAACCCCGTTTTTACTAATCTTATTTTTCAATATTATCCATTGTTGTGTAACTGGTATTATTTGTCATTCTATATTCTATTATTTATTCTATATTATTATTTGTTATTCAACTTCTATATTATATTTCTTTAAACAATTTTTTAACTTATAGACCTCTTTTCTGTTCATGTAAATTTAGCCCTTTTCCACCTTTCTCCCTCTTTTTCTGGACCTTTTATTCCATTTCTTCTTGCCTCAATTTTCCTAAATAATGTTCTTATTACTTACACTTTTTAAAAACATGTTTTAACTTGCCTATAGTAGCACTTACTTTTGTTGTTGTTGAGAACGGCCGTTTCGGGAGATGTGTCCCTTTGTCAACTCAGACCGTAACTGATCTCAAGGTTTACGTAGGTTAGGGTGGGGGTGGGATACTAGTGGGATATTAGTAAGTGATTACTAGTAGCTCACGCGAAGATGGAATCAACAAATGTTCTTATTACTTCTTTGCTGTAGTCATTATTCTGCAATTTGAAAAATAGTATCTAGTTTTTTATATTCTTTTAATTTAATGTTACATCTAATAACCTGTTGAAAAGATGTTTAAATGTCGCTAATTTATGTTCTACTGGGTGGTTTGAATTTGCATTAATTACATTATCAGTATATGTATCTTTTCCATAAATTCGAAATTCTATTTTTTACTTTTGATAAAAAATCTGGATCAGTTTTAAGCTTTAGTTTCAAAGCATGACGTGTTTCAACTCTGTGTTTCTTTCTTGGAATTCAGAAGCCGAGGAACAAACTTGGCAGCAACCCTTTTCATACCCAAATCTGTTAAAATTTGCTGATCAGAGATCCTAGAACCCACTACTCTCTGACAGTTGGTCAATTGTCTGTTGACGGTCTGTGACCACAAGCTCTCAAATTTGTTCAACATTTTCATCGATTCGGAGAGTTGATGGACGTCTAGAACAAGGTTTGTCATTAATCGACATGTCACCACTTTTAAACTGAGCAAATTACTCATTCACTTGTATTTTCCCATAGCATCATCTTTGTGGGCTGTTTTCAATGTTAAAACAATTCTAGCAGCATTTTTATCGGGTAGAAAGCAACATTTTACAGCAGCACATTGTTCAACTTAAACTGACCGTCATAGAAAAAGAAACAAGAACAAAAAAGTGCTAGCAAAAAACAACCACTGCAGGCAAACAGAACAAACCAGATCGAAAACACAGGCGACACTGAACTGGGAATGAATTCAAGTTGTAGGGGGTGTGTCTCATGACTAAATCTTTGAGTGTCTTTAACTTAATCTCTTCCGCAATAATAACTTAAAGCAAGGTATTTGGCTGAGATTTACTTTAGATATTCATAATATTGTGTCTAAATTTGCAGGTTTTAACATCCTTTAGATTTTTTACAGTATTGTTTTTGAACAATTAATGTGTTGGTTTGAGAAACAGTCTATGATATATAAGTCAGCAAAATCTAAAATTCCATTTTTGTGTCAACTTATAAGTAACTTTTAACCTTTTATACATGAAGAAGGCAAGGCAATGGTGAATTAACTCATTAATGAGCTACAGAAAATCAAGAATGACACAATCAATCGCTACCTGCATAGTCTGATGGCAGATAAAGAAAATGACTACTCCTTGTGGCAAGCCAAAATGTCACAAAAGAAGCCAAAAACACAAATTCCACCAATCGGAGCTGGCAATAACACATGGGTAAAATCTGACAAAGAAATAGCAAAATTCTATGTAGGCTACCTGGTAGATATCTTTATTAATTTACCAAGACAAACTGCCAATGAAAATACAACCAATATGAGGAGAACTGATACCGTGATGATTGAGCACGTAACATCAAAGAACTTCAGGAATAATTAGCAAAGGTTTCAACCAAGAAATTAGAAAATGGTATCATCTAATTACTGGACAAATCTTAACATATTCAGTACGGCGGCGATATTGGAGATCTCATCCAACTACTGTCTGTTTTTTTTGTTAACTTCCACATATGACAGCAGTGGAATTATTGAAATAATATTCATGTTGCATAGCTTATCGTTGCATCTAATTATCGTGTCCATTGTTTACATCTCAATAATTTTATTTCTACCATATACAGGTTTATTGGGGACATCAAAACAGTGTATTATACAATAAAATATTATTTTATTTATCAGGTTACAATTAAAAAAAAAAAAATACAAATGATAAAATACTGCATAACAAATAATAAAACAATTAAAAAGAGAGAGAAAAAAAGATAATTTATATAAAAATCTAAAATACCTACTACTAAAATATACTACATACTAAAATTAACAACTCAATGTTAAACTCCGAATGTTTGATTCTGTTTTGTGCTATTTGTTTCACAAAGCGATAGAGATCGATAATGTAAATACAGACATACATAATGCATATGTCATGTCCGAGACTATTTATAGCCGAGATCAGCTAACATTTGTTTACTACAATCTAATGATGACACATTAGGTTTTTGAGTGTCCAAGCATTTTGTCAATGACTCATATTTACAGTAGTCTGTTCCTACCTCGATTAGGTTCATTCACTCTAATAGCACAGTTATAATTTACTGTTGCGTTAATTCAGAAAGCGTAGCATATTTTTGTGATCGTTGTTTTTAACTGATATTTTGCTGCGTTAAGTGGTTACAACTAAAATAAACATTAAAATATAAAAGTTAAACCAAATTAAATCTGTTCATAAAACTCCCTTAATCATTGATTCAGTTCGAAGCATAAAAACGTTAACTTGGGATGGTCGGATTCAAAAACGACTCAGGCACAATGTTTTTCAAACTCTTCTGGAGCACTGACGTAAAAGTGAAACCTTTATACAAACACTTATTGACGTTAGAGAAGTTTTAATTAGGCTGGGAGTGAGTGTGCCGGTGCCCTCGCCGTCTCTCAAAAAGAAAGCGGGAAGCATACCGGCACACTCTCAGTACCTCACGAGGGAACCCAGAGCGTGCTGGTACACTAGCCATACTGAACGTGTTTAAAGAGTGGCCACACAAGATTTTCATGAAACTTTTCCGACTGAATAATGCATTTTTCTGGCTAAAATTTTTGAGGGAGTGGAAATACTAATGAAATATTAATGATTGGAAGTCAGGAAAATCACTAGATGACACATCATATCATTGAATATCGTTGCTTCCAGGTTCTTGATGGACTGCTGCTGGAGCGGCTTAAACCAATAATTGAAGAGCAAAATTTGCTTCTACTCTAAAACATTAGTTTCTTTCCATTAAGATTGCTAACATTTGTTTGTATTTTAATTATATATTTAACATAATTTACATTACTAATTTTGTATTATTTCTCTTTTGCTAGGTTTAATAAAGTCACAGGGATCGCTTACGGTTACATCCGCAGACACTTCTGAAGAACTAATACTTGTGACAGTTGATCAGACTATCCATTATACTGAGTGGTGTGCGGCTGAACCCTCTTTTTTAACACCACTACGTATGAAGTCAGCAAGAAACTTTATAAGTTATGAAGAGAAAGAAAATATTTTACGTTTTGCTTCTACTCACAAGATATCACTCCTCTCTGGTAAAAATGAATTTAAATATTACTATTTTACGCATATAATCATGTTTAAAATAATTATTTTCATGTCATCACATTCACTATTCATGAAAGTGCCTACAGTAGCATGAATTGCTTTGTTTTTTCAAGTTAGTTTGAATTTTTGGGCTGATAATAGACATTACATTTTATGTAAAATCTACCAAACCAAGAAAAATCATGACTAGCACTTAGTAAAATAAAAATATTTCTGTCTATAAAACAACAATATTTTTATCTAAATTTGTTAAAAATGTAAATTATCATGTACATTTATTTGTTTTCTAATTCTTTCTCTTTCTCTCTAATATATATCGTGGTATTTCACGTTGTCCGTTATTTTACCGTTGCACTGACTTTATGAAGTTGTTATTATTACTTGTAAATAATTTTTTCCACCACTAAGTGCAATATTTTTACCTTATGTGATGAGGCACCTTTCGGTCACTTGACCATTGTCGAATCACTGAATTAATTTTCTCTATTTTTCTGGTGTGGATGTTCGGTCCGTGATGTTGGTATTTGTTGATGTCATACATGTTTCATCTTGAGCCGCGTGTATAATGTTTTTGAATAGTACGTCGTCTGCATATGTTATCTGTATGTTGATTAAATTGTTGTGTATGTTTTTATAAATGTGGTATTTTTCTAGTGAGTTTCTATTGGGTTATTATTTATTTCAAGTACGGTTAGGTTATTTTTGTAATTTGTTATTTCATGTATGTGATATTAGGTGTGCTGCAACATTTGATTTTTTTGTATTTTTATTTTTGAATGTTTTGTAATGTTCTTCAAATCTTATTTTAAATGATCTGGTTGTTTTTCCTATGTAAAATGCGTTGCAGTCGTTACATGTAATTTTGTAAATTCCTGATAGATTATGTTTTTCTGTATTTGTTTTGTGGTTTGTGTTATTGAGATATTTTATTATTTTGTTGTTTGGTTTGTATGTTGGAGTATAATATTCTTTGTTGTATATATTTATTTTTTATATTTTGTTATTGGTGTATTTATATTTTAGGTAAATTTTTTTATTATTATTTTTGTGTTCAGGTTGTAGTGTTGTGTTGAGGTTAGGTGTTTTGTAAATTTATTGTAAATGTTTTTTATAAGGTGTTTTGCTGTATCTATTTTCTATTGCTATTTTTGTAATGTTATCTAATTCGTCGTTTAATTTTTGTTTGTTATCTTGTGTGTATTTTAATGCTTTATTTATCATGTTACTGTAAGTGTTAATTTTGTGTGTCCAGGGGTGGTTAGATTTGTTGTGTATTGTGGTGCTGTTGGAAGTTAGTTTTCTGAGTACTGAAATTTCTATTTTATTATTGTTTATATTTAATGTAATAACAAGATAGTTATTTGTTCTGTTTCTTTCTGTTTCAAAGGTGTGAATTGTATGTTTTTGTTGTATGTATTTAATTTGTTTAGTATTATGATGTGTTCTTTGTGAATGGTAGGTTGGTATATTACATGTATATCATCTACGTATCTTGTCCATAGCAAAATATTGTGTGCATAGTATAGGTTTAATTATTATTTGTTCAAAGTGTGGTAGATATATTTCTGACATGACTGATGATATGGGTGATCTCATGGGGTGTCCAGTTGTTTGATTATAGTATGTATTGTTAAATTGGAAGTGATTTTGGTTACATATGTGTTTAATTAGTGTAATAATACTATTTATTGTGTTTTCTTTTTCTTATTTTGTATTAGTTTGTTTTTTATTATTTCTATGGTTCTTCTATTAGGATACTAGGGTATATGTTGGTTATGTCATAACTAATTATTTTTGTGTTGCTGTTTGTTTCTATGTTTTTTATTTTATTAATTAATTCGTATCAATTTTTTATATTGTATGTGTTGTTGATATGTATTTTAGATCTTATTATTTTGTCTTGTATTTTTGCGTTTATGTAAGATGGTGCTGTTTTGAAATTTATGAGTGGTCTAAATGGTGTGTTGGGTGTTTGTGGATTTTAGGTATGCCTGTTAATATTGGTGCACATGGTTTGAATGGGTAAAGTCTTGTGTGGTATTTTAATTTATTGTTATAGTTTAGGGTATTTCTGTGTGTGACTAATAGGCTTTTTATTATATTGAGATATTTGTTAGTTGAGTCTGGGATTTGTTCGTATTTATTTTGTTTTATGTGGTTTGTCATTGAATTGCTGTATTTGGTATTTTCAATTATTTCTTTTGTGTTTGTTTTATCTGATTTTAATATTATGTAGTCGTTGTTTTTAGTTTTTCTTTGAGTTTCAAAATTTCTTTTTTCTTTATATATTGTTTTGTTTTCTGGGTTTATAGGATTAATATTATTATTAATCTTGTTTCTTATGTGTTCAGTGTTTTGGTGGGTAATTTTCTGGATGTTAGATTCTGTGTTAACTATTTGGTTTTTTATTATTTGGTTTTTGTTAAAATTGGGTATGTTATACTTGAAAGCATTTGTTATTATAATTTTTTTCTTTTTCAGTGAATTGTGTTTTAGTTAGGTTTATGAATTTTTTGTTGTTAGAGATGTGTTTTGTGTGTTGGTTTATTTTTAGACTATTTTTTAGGTTATGTTGTTTAAATAGAATTTTAATTTTTTTGTTATGTCTATCAAAGGTTTTTATAGTTTCTAAATTGGTTGTGTACAGTTGTAGGTTAATTTGGCTTTTTTTATTATAAGGCTAACAAAATTACATGTAACGACTGCAACGCATTTTACATAGGAAAAACAACGAGACCATTTAAAATAAGATTTGAAGAACATTACAGAGCATTCAAAAATTAAAATACAAAAACATCAAATGTTGCAGCACACCTAATATCACATAAACATGAAATAACAAATTACGAAAATAACCTAACCATACTTGAAATAAATAATAACCCAATAGAACTAAACTCACTAGAAAAATACCACATTTATAAAAACATACACAACAATTTAATCAACCTACAGACAACATATGTAAACGACGTACTATTCAAAAACAATTATACACACGGCTCAAGAAGAAACATGTATGACGTCAACAAACACCTACATCACGGACCGAACATCTACATCAGAAAAATAGAGAAAATATTTTGGTTTTTGTTAAAATTGGGTAGGTTATATTTGAAAGTATTTATTATTTTTTTTTCTTTTTCAGTGAATTGTGTTATAGTTAGGCTTATGAATTATTTGTTGTTAGAGGTGTGGTTTGGGTGTTGGTCTGTTTTTAGGCTATTTTTTAGGTTATATTGTTTTTTTAGATTTCCAATTTTTTTGCTTTGTCTATTTCTTGTATTTTTTGTGTGTGTTATTATGATTTGTTGTATCTTCTCGTGTATTATAGGTGTGAGATTATCAAAGGTTTTCATAATTTCTAAATTGGTTGTGTACAGTTGTAGGTTAATTTGGCTTTTTTTATGGTAAGGCTAACAAAATTACATGTAACGACTGCAACGCATTTTACATAGGAAAAACAACTAGATCATTTAAAATAAGAATTGAAGAACATTACAGAGCATTCAAAAATAAAAATACAAAAACATCAAATGTTGCAGCACACCTAATATCACAAACTTGAAATAACAAATTACAAAAATAACCTAACCTTACTTGAAATAAATAATAACCCAATAGAACTAAACTCACTAGAAAAATACTACATTTAAAAACATACACAACAATTTAACGTACCTACAGGCAACATATGCAGACGACGTACTATTCAAAAACATTATACATGCGGCTCAAGAAAAAACAAATACCAACATCACAGACCGAACATCCACACCAGAAAAATAGAGAAAAAATTAATCAGTGATTCGACAATGGTCAAGTGACCGAAAGGTGCCTCATCACACAAGGTAAAATTATTGCACTTAGTGGTGGATAAAAATATTTACAATAGTAATATATTAACTTCATAAAGTCAGTGCAAAGGAAAAATAATCGACAACGTAAAATATCAAGATATATATATATATATATATATATATATATATATATATATATATATATATATATATATATTCTTGATATTTAATATTATCCATTGTTTTTCCGTTGCACTGACTTTATGAAGTTAATATATTACTATTTTTGAGTAATTTTATCCACCATTAAGTGCAATAATTTTACCTTGAGTGATGAGGCACCTTTCGGTCTTTGACCATTGTCGAATCACTGATTGTTCTCTGCTGTGGATGCTACGTTCGTGAAGCCGGTGTTTGTTGAAGTTACGCGCACTATTTCTTGATCTGTGTGTATGAGGTTTCTGTATAGTATGTCTTCTGTATATGTTGTTTGTAAATTCATTAAGTTGTTGTGTATGTTTTTATAAATGTGGTATTTTTCTAGTGAGTTTAGTTCTATTGGGTTGTTATTTATTTCCAGTATGGTTAGGTTATTTTCGTAATTTGTAATTTCGTGTTTATGGGAAACACTATTATCAATAAAGCAACAAAAATAGCAGAATCACACATTATTAAACAAAACATTAAAGCTGCCTACCATAAAAAAAGCCAAATTAATTTACAACTATACACAACCAATTTGGAATTAATGAAAACTTTTGACACTCTCACACCTATTATTCACGAAAAAATACAACAAATTATAATAAAACATAAAACAAACACTATTAACAGACAAAACAAAAAAATCGAAAATTTATCAAAACAACTTAACCTAAAAAATAGCCTAGCACCAATCCACACATCAAAACAACAACATAACCTAAAAAATAGCCTAGAACCAACCCACACCTCTAACAATAATAAATTCATAAACTTAACTAAAACAGAATTTACTGAAAAAGAAAAAATAATAATAACAAATTCCTTCAAATATAACCTACCTAACTTCAACAAAAAACAAATAATAAAAAACCTAATAGTTGACACAGAATCTAACATCCACAAAATTACCCACCAAAATACTGAACACATAAGAAATAACATTAATAATAAAATTAACCTAATAAAAACGGAAAAAAACAAAAAAACAGAACAATATATTAATAAAAAAGAAATTATAAAACTCAGAGAAAAACTAGAAAACAACGATTACTTAATATTAAAATCAGATAAAACAAATACTCCAGTAATAATAGAAAATACCAAATATATCGATTCAATGACTAACTACATAAAAGAAAATAAATACGAACAAATCCCAGACCCAACTAACAAATACCTTATTACAATAAAAAACTTAATAGTCACTCACCGTAACACCCTAAACTATAACAATAAATTAAAATACCACACAAGATTATACCCATTTAAACCATGCGCACCCGTATTATCAGGGATACCTAAAATTCATAAACCAAACACACCATTTAGACCACTAATAAATTTCACAACAGCACCATCTTACATAATCGCAAAAATTCTAGACAAAATCCTAAGGTCTAAAATACACATCAACAACACATACAATATAAAAAATGGATACGAATTAATTAATAAAATAAAAACGATAAAAACAAACAGCAACACAAAAATAATAAGTTATGACATAACTAACATGTACCCTAGTATCCCAATAGAAGAAACCATAGAAATAATAAAAAACAAACTGATACACAATAACGAAAAAAGAAACATAATAGATAGTATCATTACGCTAACCAAACACATATGTAACCAAAATTACTTCCAATTTAACAATAAATATTATAAACAAACAACAGGACTCCCCATGGGTTCACCCATCTCATCTGTCATGTCACAAATATATTTACAACACTTTGAACAAATAATAATTAAACCTATAATAAACACACACAATATCTCACTATGGACAAGATATGTAGAGGATATACTTGTAATATACCAACCTACCATTCACAACGAACACGTCATAATATTAAACAAACTAAATACATACAACGAAAACATACAATTCACCGTTGAAACAGAAACAAATAGAACAATCAACTTCCTCGACATTACTTTAAATATAAATGATAATAAAATAGAAACTACAGTATACAGGAAACCTACTTCCAACAACACCACAATACACTACAAATCTAACCACCCCTGGACACACAAAATTAACACTTACAGTAACATGATAAATAAAGCAATAAAATACACACAGGATAACAAACAAAAATTAAATGAAGAATTAGATAACATTACAAAAATAGCAATAGAAAATGGATACAACAAACACATTATAAAAAATATATACAATAAATTCACAAAAAAACCTAACCTCAACACAACACTACAACCGGAACACGAAAACAATAAAAATAAAAAAATCTACCTAAAATATAAATATACCAATAACAAAATAGAAAAAATAACAAATATATACAACAAAGAATACTACACTCCAACTTACAAACCAAACAACAAAATAATAAAATATCTTAGTAACAAAAACCACATAACAAATTCAGAAAAACATAACCTATCAGGAATCTACAAAATCACATGCAACAACTGTAACGCTTTTTACATAGGAAAAACATCCAGAACATTTAAAATAAGATTTGAAGAACATTATAGAGCATTCAAAAATAAAAATTCTAAAGTATCAAATGTTGCAGCACACCTAATTTCCCATAAACACGAAATTACAAATTACGAAAATAACCTAACCATACTGGAAATAAATAACAACCCAATAGAACTAAACTCACTAGAAAAATACCACATTTATAAAAACATACACAACAACTTAATGAATTTACAAACAACATATACAGAAGACATACTATACAGAAACCTCATACACACAGATCAAGAAATAGTGCGCGTAACTTCAACAAACACCGGTTTCACGAACGTAGCATCCACAGCAGAGAACAATCAGTGATTCGACAATGGTCAAAGACCGAAAGGTGCCTCATCACTCAAGGTAAAATTATTGCACTTAATGGTGGATAAAATTACTCAAAAATAGTAATATATTAACTTCATATATATATATATATATATATATATATATATATATATATATATATATATATATATATATGTCAATAACAGACTACCATCCTGGTCTACATAAACTCAACAAGATATTGAGAGATGGCTTCAAAATTCTTCAAGCTTCCGTCCACACCAAAAATCTTTTCACCGATCCACCGCAAATTTGGTACAAGCAACCTCCCAACTTGAAAAATATCCTAGTACATCCTAAACTACCAAACCCTAATGCAGAGAAACCACACAAACTTCCTCATGGCTCCGTCCCATGCAATAGACCTAGATGCAAGACGTGTCCAATACACCCCTCAGCAAATAGTTTCAACAGCCAAACATCAAAATACAGGGTCATCATAATTGTACATCGAAAAATGTCATATACCAGCTACAATGTAAACTTTGCTCACCACAGTACATAGGCCTGACCACGGATGGTCTGAATATCAGAATGAATGGCCACAGACATGATGTTAAAATTATGAATACGGATAGGCCAACAGCTCAACATGCTGCGAGTCACAACATCACAACTTTTGATGACTGCTATACCACAAAAATAATTAAATCACTCCCCCCTGATTGCAATCTCTCAGAACTGAGAAGATGGGAACTATCATACCAGTGGTATACCAACTCCAGAGAATCCCCTAACCTCAACATCAAATAAATCCATTCATATTTTTTTTTTTTTCCTAATAGCCTTATCTCTTTTCCCCTGACAGACCTATATAAACTATAATTACTTATATGCTCATGGAAACAATATATATATATATATATATATATATATATATATATATATATATATATATATATATATATATATCTTTAATCTGTGCATCTGTGACATCTGATTTCTACTCTACACAATCTGTGATAACAATTTATATTTATTTTATTTCTCCCATATTTCTTTTTGTGTTTTCTCTCTGATTGGCAAAGACCACTGTGTGGTTGAAATATATCATTGTTTAAGTGCTTTTATGTGTTTCTATCTCAAGACTACAGTGTGGACTCTTACCAAGGTAAGTCTGTCAGTCTCCTAGTCCAAAAAATGTAAATAATCTTTACCAACCAAAACTAACCTATAAATATATATATATATATATATATATATATATATATATATATATATATATCACTGTATGTACTTATACAAGAATCTTACTTGGAATTTATGCGAGTTAACTTTCAAAGATTGATAGTATCTCGATTATTGAGCATCATTGACCCTTTTTTTGTTATATTTGATATATTATTTGTTTTCTTTGGCTTTTTCTTCACATTTTAAAGGTAGTTATAGCATTCTGTATAAGAGTGAGTTGTAAGCAGCCATTTTATGTTGTGGGGGATGGTTAGAGTAGTTTGGTATTGTATTAATGTTTTGTGTTGGTTTCCTAAAAATTGAGTAATCCATGTGATATGTATTTCTGGTTATTGTTAGGTCTAGATAGTTTATTTTATTCCATGGTAAATTTTATGTTAGGGTGTAAGTTGTTGATTTCATTCAGGATGATATTATTATTTATTGCTTTATTTTGTGAGATGTATAATCCATCGTCAACATATCATATCCAATGTCTGTTGGAGTCGTTTGTTTTTATGGTGTGTGTGATTAATTCTTCAAGGTTTTGGAGGTAAATTTCTGATATTATACTTGAGAGGGGTGATCCCATTGCCAAGCCATCTATTTGTTTATATATTTTATTATTAAATATGAAATAGTTTTGGTTTAGTATGGTCTTTAGGCATTTTGTAATTTGGTTTGTGTATTTGGGGTTGGTTTTAAGATCAGTTAATTTGTTTTTTTATTATTTTTTGGATGGTTTCGCTTATTGGTATATTATAGTACATCTTTGTGATATCAAATGATATAAATTTAGTGTTTTCGGTTATGTTTATTGTTTTTAGTCTGTTGGTTAACTTAATTGAGTTTTTTTATGGTGTATTTATTTTCCAGTTTAAGTTTGTGTTTTTTATGTTATTGGTGATTATTTGTGCTATTTTATAGGCAGGTGCATTTTTGAAATTTATTAAGGGTCTTATGGGATTGTTGACTTTATGTAGATGAGGGCGTTCATTTAAGGGGGCTTTGGATTGTCTATATTGTATTGGTAAGGGTTTTTTTGGCTGAATAAATTGCTATTGTTGTTTGCTAATTGTATAATTTCATTTTGGTATTTGTTATTTGGGACTTTGTTTAATTCTATGCAATTGTTGGATTTTATGAATTCTTATGTTTTTTTGTTATATTCTGTTTTTGATATGATTACTGTAGCGTTGCTTTCGTTGCAATTATTTCATGTTTGTATAGTTTTTGTTTCAATTTGTTTATTTGGTTTATTTGTGTTTTATTTTTGTTGTGATTTCCTTTTTTGATTTTTTTGTTGATGATTTTGTTGATTTTGTGTGATGCTGTGTTGATGTTGGTTTTGTGCTATTTTCGAGTATCTTTACTTCTCCTTTGGTGAAATTCGTTTTTGTAAGGTTTATAAAGCTGGGGTGGAATTGATGGACCATTGTGTTATTGTCTATGTTATTTTGTTTAGCTATTAGTTTGTTAAATTTAGATTCTATTTTTTGTTTTTTAGTTGAAGTAAATTTCTTGCATTTTTCTTAAATTTTGATGCCATTGGTTTGGTTTAAGTATATTAGCTAATTCTACATGGGATTTTAAGAATGTATTAGTTAATTTGTTTTTCTTTGTGTATAGAAATTTAATTTCCTTTTTTATCCATAAAGTTTCTGCTTGTTTAGCAGTTTTTTGTTGAGAACTGGCATGATTTTTTATAATTATTTTGGCATATTTTGGTGTTGTTTTGTTTTTTATGGATTGTTTATTAAAGTATATGTTGTGGTTAATATTTATAATTTGTTTCCTGAGTTTTTCAAATTTGTTTAATAGTTTGATTGCTTGTTTACCTTGTGGGGCGATATCCATATTTGTAGCTTTGCAACATTGTTTTCATGTATTCACTTATCAATTTCACTATATGTACTTAAACAAGAATCTGACCACCTGTGTCAGTGATGCTCAATAATGGAGAATCTTAGAAAGTTAACTCGCATAAATACCAAGTAAGATTCTTGTTTAAGTACATATAGTGAAAGTAATAAGTGAATACAAGAAAACTGTGTTGCAAAGTTAAATATATATATATATATATATATATTCTTGATATTTTACGTTATCCGTTTTTCTGTTGCACTCACTTTATGAAGTTAATATATTACTATTATAAGTAATTTTATCCAACATTAAGTGCAATGATTTTACCTCGTGTGATGAGGCTCCTTTCGGTTACTTGACCATTGTCGAATTAACTGCATATATATATATATATATATATTTGATATTTAACATTGTTCATTAATAGTCCGTTGCATTGACTTTATAGAGTAATTATATGTTATTGTAAACAATTATTTCACCATTAAGTGCAATTAATTTTTACCCTATGATGAGGCACCTTTCGGTCACTTGACCATTATCAAATCACTCTGAATAATAATTCAGTGATTTGACAATGATCAAGTGACTGAAAGGTGCCTTATCATAAGGTAAAAATTAATTGCACTTTGGTAAAATAATTGTTTACAATGACATATAATAACCTCTCTCTCTCTCTCTCTCTCTCTCTCTCTCTCTCTCTCTATATATATATATATATATATATATATATATATATATATATATATATATATATATATATATATATATATATATATATATATAGGAATTTTTTGGACTTGATAGGAGACTGACAGACTTACCTAAAGGCAATAGTCCAAAACTGCAATCTCTTGGAAATAAGCACATATAAAACAGTTAATACACTTTTATTTGAAATATTTCGATCAACGTGATCTTCTTCAGTCAAGAAAGAGCTCTTCATCATCATTCTAGTTTGTAACTTCTTGTGTGCTAGATTGTGTTTTGTAACAAGACCCTCTGATGATGATGACATGGTCATCGAAATGTACATAAGGGTTTAATCTTAAGTAACTTGTTTTATTTGTTATTTTTGATTATTTTTGTGGTATTGGGGTTCTTTTCAATATTTTTATTGTAACTGTTTCTAAATGTTTTGTTTTACCTTTATACTTAAGTCACATATTCTTACCCATTAAAGTTTTTTTAATACCCAATAATTTTGATATTTCATTGTTATTACTTTGTTATTTATAATTATATTTAGTAAATATTTTTTCATGCAAAACACTTTTACTTAAAATAGACCTAATTAATCATGCCGAAAAACAAAACCATCTTCTGTTCCAAAGACTATTAATAAAAATTTCTGTGGTATTTTTTTTATATAAAATATTTTTTATATTTGATTGTCATTTAAATGATTTTTTTGTGCCTTAATTGTTTAAAAATAAACCTTTTAAAAAATCAACACTGACATTTTACTATATTATCACTAGCCATATTATTAGACTGGCTTAAAATTTTTTGCAGCTTCTGAACTTAGTTTTTAAGAATTTAAAAGCTATTAGCATTTTTTTAAAATTATTTACAGGAGAAATTAATTTAACAAAGTTAAGAATAATATGAGTGTTGCAATAATTATTATAAAGCAATCATACTTGCATTTTTGCAGAAAATGATGACCCTTGTGTTGCTGGTCAGATGACTTGTGTAAACAACAGTGTTTGTATACCAGAAGGGGACACTTTCAGATGCATCTGTAACAGAGGGTGAGTTGTTAGTTTTGCTCAATAAATTTGGGCTCTTAGTAGAACAAATTTTTATATTTTGTGGATTATTATAATATTTTCAGTAATCTATAACAATAAAGTTCCATTCTTTTCACCTATGCCAGAATTGTGATTTATTTTATTTCTAGGTCATAATTGTGTTGTTTTATTTTGTTTGGTTTTGTAATTCTAATAATCAACCTGTTTTTCTTCCTTAAAATAAAAGGATCAAAGAATTTGAATTTTAAATATGGATATAATTTCATAAGTTTCTCTGTATATTTTTCTATCTTTCATGTAGCTAAAAATATTAATAATAATAATAATTAGGTCAGTAAATTATTTTAAAAGACAGTATTAAATTTTTAACTTTTAAAATTTGCCTAAAACTTAGACAGTCTCGTTTGCCTAAGGTTTCAGACTTTGTACAAGGAAGATGGAATCATCGACTATGGGTGTGTTGATATCGATGAATGTACAACTGGTACCCATCAGTGTGACACATCAGCGATTTGTATCAACGAAGTTGGTTCTTTTACATGTGAATGCAGGCAGGGCTACACAGGAGATGGCTTTACTTGTATAAGTGAGTAATATTATGTATTTAGATAATGTTTATAATGTGTTTCATAGAGGCTGCAGTTAATTGTAAATTCTACTTTATAAATACTTCCTAAAGTGATAGTTTTAGAAAATTTGTATTCATTGTTTTTTAAAAACGTAGTAGACATAAATAATTTATATTTTCTTGTTTCTTTTTTTTCAAATAGCTTATTTATTCATTAATTTTTCAATTGTCATAAATTTTAATATAGTAAACAACCTGATAAATGTAGAATATTTTCTTTTTTTTACAAATTTATGTTTATTAACCCTTCAAGCTGGTTTAAAAAAGATCATAGTGTTGATTAACAGCTCCATTTGAAGGTAATAACTTGAATTTTTTTTACTTTACCTAACTAAAATTCCAATACCTCAAAAATTACTGAATATCTAAAAACTGATGAAATTTTCAAATAACATGACATACACAAAAGTCTTTTAGTTAAAACAATAATATCAACACCTTAACTAATAAAATCAGAAATAAAAATATCACCTCTACTGACTCTCTAGTTTTACGATTAGGAAAATCCTTCTTGTTAATTTCCTCAATTTCACTTATTTCAGAGCTATCACAATTAGATTTTTCAACATAACTTCTCAATATTACTATCGGTATTACTAATATTCACGCTTGAATGTGTAAATTTTAAATTTTCAAAATTTGGTCTACACCTAGACTACGTTCTATAATGAATTACATCCTTCTGATGTAGAGAAATTATATGTATTATAAATAAATTTTATGTATCAGGACTATCTGTCACCTGTAATAATGACATAGTTAACATTATAATGAAGAACAGAGTTTCTAGGTCTTGGGTACCAAATAGTTTTAAAAAAATGCAAGAATTGGCACAGCAATGTACATTTCTACAGAATCTCACACATCACGAGGAACATACCGAACACGGCACAGTAGTACAGCTTTTTCATTACTTAGCCAATGTCCAAGCTTGAAGGATTATTTCATTTATTGTAATAAAAGATTGGTTAGAGTTATACTTGTTTAAATTTGTATATGTGATTTTGTAATGATTCTGTTCATTGTATTGATAAGTTTATGTTTTGTTTAGGGGACAGGCAAGGCTGTGAGGCTATAACCTGTGATAGAAGTGCAGAATGTAAGGAGACTGTAGAAGGAGCACAATGTGTGTGTATTGCTGGTTTCATGTGGAATGGAGAGCAGTGTATCCCTAACCCAGAAGGTATTATTCTTAGATTTTTTTTTAATATTAACTTTAAGCACAAATTATTTATTTTCTTCTTTCTTTTTCTTCAACACATTGTGGTGACAAGGATAAGATGAGTTCTGTTCTTCATTAGGCAGCTGAATTTTGATATTTATAAATTTAATTAATATTTTCAATGGTAATTTAACTAATGCTGATTAAAGTTAGTTTTGGTCTGTAATGGTTGTCAGAAATGATGTTATAAGTGTTGCATTGGACCTGATGCATCAGCGTCTGGCGCTAGTCACCCGTGTATCGTTTATCGAAACCGATCCATTACTATTCACATTTACTGTCACTGGAATCTCTATTTATAATATAAATAGTGCTATCAGAGATAGAATATGTTTATACTTTGGTTCTATAAACAAAATATTTACGATCCTATTTATCACTTGCTCACTTCTGACTAGGTCACATTTCTTTGTGTTTAGTGTCAAAACACCATTCCCGTTACTCAGCTTTTTATGGGGGGCAAGCTCAACACCTGATTGCACTTAAAAGAGAAAAACATAGACATTTTTAAAAATACCGGTAAAATAATAAACTAATATAAAAAGGTTCACAGGATTTGCAAAAATCACAATAACAAAAAATAACATACACTCATGTAAAGGGAAAATCTAGCACTAAAAACTAACAATAAGTATAAATAATTTGCATTAGGAGATAAGCTGGTACTGAAGGTTGTGATTGTCATTGTACTATGGGATCGGGACCAATGGATACACTCATAGAATGTCGATGCATCTATGAACACACACAATGTGTTAAATATTTATTGTATTTGCTAACATTATTTTTCTTCTAGAGAAAACAAGTAAGATGAACAAAAATTATAAAAATAATGTTTTCAAACAATATACATTTTTTATGAGGTGCAGAGTTAGGTATTTACGTAAAAATACAAGAGTTAAGCAAGAAACATGCAAAATAACTCAATCTCACAAATATATTAAAAATAAGTAATATAAACAAAAATATTTTAAATTAAATTTCTACTTAGGTAAGTAAAGAAAAAATAATTTTAGTTATTTTTTAAAAATAATAACAATTACAGTAGTCTCAAAATTCCAAGTCCCGATAATTCGAGATTCCATTAAATTCTAGCCTATTTCTGTTTGAGGCTATTTTATCTATTTGAAAGAAAATGATGAATCAGGCTTCCAAAAAATGTTTATAGTTATACAGTATACAAAGGAAAAAGTCAGGCTTCCAAGATACATTTATATCAATACTGTATGCAATGGAAATAAGTTGGGTTTCCAAAAAATGTTCATATCAATACGGTATGCAAAAAGAATGAGTCGGGTTTTCAATATTTGACCATATAAAGTTCTATAAACTGATTTTGTACATTCTTAATTATAGCAGTGTATTAGATTTAATTAAAACATCTATTTTTTCTGATGCACGGGAACGTATTTCCATGTAATCTGAGTTTTCGGTAATCCGAGGGGGTCTCGGTCCCATCTACTTTGAATTATCGAAATTCTATTGTATATAAATAAAGTAATATAACATATGAGTTAAAACAGCTGTTGTACCACATAACTTATAACATAAAATCAGCTGTTTCATGAAATTGTATATCATCACTTATTTTGAAACTAAATGGGACAAAATAACTACATTCCTTACCTTGTTTCTTTTGTGAAAAGTTTTCTTCCCATATAAAATTAAAATTATTTCACTATTAAATTTAATTAATGAATTAATATTTAATAAAACTGTATTAACATCTATTGTCATCCACTACAAATTTAAAAAAATATATTTGAACTTGAGTGGATGAATAAAAAGTATTTTATTAACAGTTGGAAATTTGTACAAGATATATATATAGCGAAAGTGTGAACTAATATAAGGGGTTGAATAAGAATAAAATCTCTGTTACATGTAAGGTTAGGTAAATGTTACATGATCTTGGTAAATTCAAGATGTGGTCGCTGAAACTAGTCTGGTTAGTAAACTAGTAATTAGTGAGTGTTTGAGTAAAACGTTTTAGTAGGTACTTTTTTTGGTAATTTCTTGAAATTTAATAAATTGAGTCCAAATCGTAAACAATGACTCAAAACATGATAATATAGGATTTTAGTGCGAACAGTACAAAAAAGTTAACCTTTCCATTGTGGCAATGAATGGAAAATAATTGAAAAACCACAATTAAGGGAGGAGTCAATGACTCAATTACTTTTGTTTTCAGGGTGAACTTAGCTAATTTAAATAGGTAAGAGAATAGTTTATCATTAATTATCTTATAGACTATTTTTTTTGGCTGAAACAGAAAAAAAGATGTGATAAACCTTACTATAAGTTATAAACATTATCTGTCAGTGATTATTGTGTTATAGCGCTAACATAATTATGCCAATGGATATTTCAAGTATTCCTTAATTTTCCCCTACTACCAGTACCAGAGGCATTAAGTCCCTTTCTTACCCTCTTCCCAGTTATGGTTTGTCATCTCTAATATGTATGCCAACCTACAAAAAATAGATGATTTTTTTCATTTGTCTACTTATCATCATTATCATCCATATTGCTTATTTCTGTGTGGGTTATCTGCAATAGCTTATCTCTTCAGCAGTCAGTTTTGTATCTAAAGATAACTTCTTGTATTTAGAGTCACTTATGTCTTACATTAAGAGTCACTATGTCACTCATCTCATCATCAGTCTCCCAAATATCCTACTCTCATAATTTACCCCATCACTTTCATTAACATTTTTGCCCCTTCATAATGCAAAATAGCTAATCCAACAATGGCTATTGGCTTTATAAATGTAAAACATCGGCATAACATACAGCTCCCTAAAGTTCTACCTTCTCTTCTCTTACCTTTTCTTGAGGACAGATATCACAGATATTAACAACTTAGTTTTTCCAGCCTTAATGATTGTTCAGGTTTGATATCTGCTCATATATGCCAGTGAAGAGTGCATTACATTTCATAAATGTGTTGTTTTTTTGTTAAGATGATTTCTCACATAAATTGTTGAATCAGTCCAAATTAGTAAGTGTTATTAGCCTTGATTCTTCATTTTGCTTTTTAGAATGTAAGATTGCAAAGTTCTCAACCTTTCCTCACCTTATCTTACCTCGTGGTATCACCAGCCAATTGTTTGTCCTTGTCCTCCTTTAGCAATTTTCTGTAACATCTACTATTCCCACCCTTTACATAATTTTTCACTATTATACATTTAGTCTTGGAGCACACTATCTATCCATATCATTTTAAGATGATATTTTCTGGTTTATTAGTCAATCTTTTTCAAGATTTTGAGCGTGAGGTCTGTTTTGGATGGGCCTTTCATTTATCTCCTCGTCCTCATCATTTTCGTGACCGTCCCTTAAACATTTGCTTCCTGGCCCTTTCTTGTATAAATCCATGTTTCACTTCCATAAGTTAATACTTTCCTGAATCAATCATTATGAATGTTGCCTAGTAAATACCTCAATTGATTTAAACATACAAGTTATATTCTTATATACATCCAATGTCAAAGTTACCAAATATTAATGTGGGTCACTATTTATAATCCCAATCACCCTAGCTGCTTTCTGGCTAAAGCAGACTCAATTCCATGTACATATCAATCAAACCCCATCTTGATTTTACCGCAATCATAATGTCCACTTAAGCATATTTGGTCGGAATTAGGTGTACACTTATCCACCCTAATTTCACTTCAGATCAAAGATAAATAAAGTAATCTTGTAACATGCTAAATAATGTATGGCAACAATTCAACATGTTGCAAAAATATTTGTTTTATTTTAACTGATATAAAATCAGCCTGATTAAAAAAAAATTTTGTTTCTAAAAATGTCATTAGACAGAGTTTGTTGAGAGAGTTATGGTAAATACTGGTAATGAATGAAAGGCATCTATTTTGATTATTTTATGTTTTTGTGATTGTGCTATATTAAGATTGATTGTTAAATTGTTACCTATTGTTATGTTTCAAATATTGTTGTTATTTATTTACTGTTATATTGTTCATTGTTATTTTGTTAATTTTTTAAAAATATTTTTTATTGTTATTTTTCAATCCTTCTTTTTATTTTCTACAATAAGTGTTTTTTTTTATTGTTATAGATTTTTTTTGTTATTTATTATTATGTTTCTCTTTTTTGTATTTATATTTATTGTTACATATTTAATTTTATAATTTTACTTTTATTTTTTGGTTTAATTTTAATTTTGTTTTATCTCAAATATTGTGTTTTCATCTTAATTGTTAATTGGCAATGGTAACCATAATTGGTGTTTCGCCAGGAAAAAAATTAAATGGGGGTTCTGTTACCTTAGCGTGGTCGGTTCCATTCCAGCTTTGGTGGAAGACGGTTCTAGGGTTGCAATCGTTAATATTTCTTTGTGTTGGATGGCTTTATTTAAACTTTTAATAAACTACTTCTCAAAATTGAAAAGTCTCAATGATATGAAAATCTTTTGGTAAATTTTAATAAGTAGCTTTGTTTCGTTTCTTTTATATTTAAAAAAATGTAATTATCTTAAAATTGTAAAGGCGACTAATGCTTATATGTCGCATGTAAGCCAAGTGAGTTTAAGTAATTCCCAAGGTATGTTCTAAATTTAATTTCTTAATATGTTTTAATAGAATCAAATATATAAAAAAAGTAACCAGTATACATCTAATCTAATTTTGCCTATCAATATGTAAAAGATATGAACCTTTTTTTAATTTTAATTAATATTGTTAGAATTGTAATAACTAAAGCTTACGTGTATTTTTAGCATTGTTTAAATTGAATATTTAAAAAAAAATCATGTGAACTTTAATGTAACCTACCTGTCTTCAAAACTATTTGAATAGACAGAGAGGCTGCCTAAGTCAAATCGTTAGATGTAACTGTTTATGTAAACAATTGAGCTAGTAAATCTTTTTAAAGTGTAAATAATAATTTGTATGTGAACAAAAGAATTTATAATACAGTAATGCATTACAAAAAACCGAGGAGCTGCTATCATTTAGATAAAATTTTAATTGTTCAATTCGAATGAAGCTATATAAATTTGGTTTTATTTTAATTTATTCTTGCCCATATTTGCTTGACTCTTTCTTAATCTGATAAAGCTTCTCTATACGTTTATCCAGATCTAGCTACAATCTCAATTTTATAAAATTTCATTTAATTAATAAAGTCTGTTAAATAATGTCCTAGTTATTTGTAACCTGATTTACCATCGTCAAAGTAATATTTAATAGGCGTTCATTCACATTTTTCTCAACCCAATACAAAAATCTATGGTGTTATGATAAAACTAAAAAATGTGGTATAAATTTAATTCAGTATTTGACAGCAATGAAAACAATTTCACAAGGAGTTATCATTCATCATATATTTAAAAGAAAGTGAATAAAAAATAGTTATGGGAAGTATTTTTAAAAAATTGAGTATTTCTCAGTTATATAATGTTCTATTAGATACAATTTTTTCTGTTAAAGGGCCTATTCTGTATTTGTTTATATCCATGCTTTTTTGTTTTAGATAAGTAATTCTTTTAGTATTGAGGCCTATGCTCCAACCTAGCATAAAATAAAAATGAATCATTATTTTTTAACTCCGACACTACCTTTTACTGTTAAATTTGTAACAGTATTTTAGGTATTCCAAAGGTATATAGATTTCTTTTACCTTTTCCACCATGTAACTTTTTCATATTTTTGAGGCTGAAATTGAATAAAATCTACTTTAAATAAGCAATTAATTAAATGTGTGAAACACATGCACCTATAGAATGATTAAGCGGTTTTCTTAAGCATACTGGTAGGTTACAAGAGCAATGTATTGTTTGTTTTGTTTGAATTACATGAGCCTATAGAATGATTAAGCGGTTTTCTTAAGAATACTGATAGATTACAAGAGCAATGTATTGTTTGTTTTGTTTGAATTACATGAGCCTATAGAATGATTAAGCGGTTTTCTTAAGAATATTGATAGGCTACAAGAGCAATGTATTGTTTGTTTTGTTTGAATTACATGAGCCTATAGAATGATTAAGTGGTTTTCTTAAGAATATTGATAGGCTACAAGAGCAGTGTATTGTTTGTTTTGTTTGAATTTCTTAGTTTAGTATATTTGACATACTGAGTCCTTTATATGATATTTGGTTTCAGATGACTGTCTATCTTGCTCTGCCCATGCGTGGTGTAACCGTACAGAGTCAGGACATATCAGGTGTACTTGCTTTCCTGGTTTCATTGGAGATGGGAGATATTGTGAGCAAGAACAGTATACCACACAACAGTACTACGAACATGAAACTGACCAAAAGACTTGCTTAAACAATAAGTGTTGGTGTGCACCAGGGTTTAGAGAACATGGAGACTTATGTGTGAGGGATACTAGCCTTGACATTGGACCAGTACCTACACAGAGCAGTTCAGGTGAGTTTATCCATGCAGTTATATGTTAAAATTATGTAGTGAGTATGTAACATATATTATCCAAAATGTAATCACATTTATTTGTTTGTGCAATGTATGGTATGGAACATACATTAATTTCTATACATTGTGCAATTGACAAGTTGACTGTGGCAGCAATGAGTCACACTCAGCCTAGGTTGCAACAGTGTAACAGTTTAATTACAGCTCTTTTCATTAAGACTCAACCTTTTTTTATTATTGCTATTACTTTTGTAGAAATTCTGGTAGGTGTCCTTGTTGGTAGCACCTTAGTGGTAATTTTAATGTTTTCTAAGAGAATTATATCCAACAATCAAATGTTTTATGTACTATTTTGTTTCTTATTCAAAATTCATAAATTTGTTTTGTAAACAATTTTTGTAGAATTTGTAAATTTTTTTTGTAAACCAAATTTATAATGGTTTAGAACCTAAAAATTTTGTTACATTTCCCCCAAATAAATTTAATTATATTCTTTAGGTATGTTCCAAAACTGTACTAAAATGTATGTTATATTTTTTTTTCATAATAGCTTATTTAGTATTATTTAACAATAACCTTTCTGCTTGTAATAAATCAATTATTTGTGGTAACTTCCCAGATTCTGACCATTGTTTGTGTTTTATGTATAATATTTTCAAAATAGAAAGTAAAAGGTATTGAATTTAATAGTAAAAGGTAGTAAATAATAATTATAGTATAAGTTGAAAGATATTTTTATAAATAATAGATTTTGACATTAAGAATGTTTTATAGTGGTTATAATTAATTTTAATAAAAATAATACTGTATAATGAATAAATAAGTATTATTAATTTACATACTGTTTACTGTTTTGTCACTTGAATGAAATTGCATAGAAAAAAAGACGATTGTTTATTTCTTAGGCCCTTTGCTTTGTATGTGTTGCAGTATTAGTGAATTATTTTCTAATAATCATAATTATTTTTCAAAATAAACGAGAAATCATACCCTAATATTTATGAGTAGGGCTATTTTTTGTAAAAAAACTTTGGTTTTGGAAAAGAATTTTGTCTTCTATTTTTGTAATTTTTATGTGGTTGTAGGTGTGAATAATAAAACATTAATTATAATTTGAATTCATGTTTATAAAAAATCAAGCTATTTTATGTGTGCTGTAATCATATTTTATCCAACGTTACTATAACTAATTTCATCCTGTTTCAGACTCCCAACATCCAGTGCCTCAGTGTCTTTCTTCCTCTATCTGCTTTTGCCCTATAGGCTATGTTTTCTATGAAGACCAATGTTTACCTGATCCTGGTCATGATACCAAGGGCCCGTCTGGTAACACATGTATGCTTTTATAGAAGTACTACTTTCATACACTAGTTAAATTAACGAATTGAGTATGAGACCAAATGCTTAGCTACTGAATTTTTACCTAAACATCAAGTATATAAGAAACACAATTGATACCTCAGTTTTAATAAATAATCTATTTGATAACAGTGCAAAAGTTCAAAATCCGTAGAAACTAAAGAATTTATTTCCATGTTAATCAATGTTAATCCCATTGATATCTTGTAGATACTTTAAAATACACTTTTTTGTGAAAAATGACTAATGTGTTTATTTAATGTTGATTTTTAATTATCAACTAACTGTTGTCATTGATTCAGTTTAATAATCTTCTCACCATCTCACTTTTTTTTCGTTTTCTTTATTCTTGTTCATTTGTACCTTTTTCTACAATAACCTCCTTTCATGCTTATTTTTTTCATCTCAATTTAATGTACCAAAATTAGTGATTTTCTATATAGTTGACCAGGTATTGCTGTTTCTGCTGCAACCAATAAAAATGTTGGCACTTTTATTTTCAAGAAATCAAAAATATTTCATTCTCTGGAATATTGTAATAAAATTTTATTTCAAACTAGCACAGTACCCATCCTTCATACAGGGTTGATGAATATTTGTATTGATTTCATTTGTGTTTGGGTTGGATTTAACTTACTGAAATTAAATCTTAATAAATACAGTCGGCGCCGCTTATTGTGATCATATTTGTCAGAAGCATATTTGATAACAATAACCGAACGATAACAATAACCGAACGCTTTGATAATGACAAGATTTTTTCTTTGTTGTTCAATATTTTACATAAGAGAGGTTGAGAAACGCCAAGTTGAGAAGCAGCGTTTCTTTGAGTCATTTTTGATAATTTACTGTACCTATCTAGAATATCAAGTTTTTGTTTAAGACTTAAATCGCGTCGTTTCTTTTTAGATTCGGACGACATCTTGCTGTACTGTCCTTTGAAACTTCAAGTGACACTAAACTCTACAAAACAAACGAAAAAGATCTTTAAAAATTAAATTATGTAAAATCACACTGAAATACTGTAATAAACGTTCATAAAATTTCACTGTTAAAAAATTCAGTAGGACTGTACTGTAAATAGTTCAGTAGTAACATCAACTAATGTTAACAAACAACTAAAGTCGACTCAGAGAGGCTAAGGTGTTTGCGTAAACAAAGAGTAAGGGAGACATTCTGAGAACTGTGCTAAGTGCTGTAACCGTTATAAAGTATTTCTGTCATTCTAAAAATAAACATTCTATGAATTGGGCATCATTGTGTGTTGCACGTGCTGTTTACACTACTTTGTAGACATTTTTACTTGGTCTATGCTAGTATACGTTGAGGCATATGATTTTGCATGGCAAATTAAATGATAATAATAAGCATACAGATGATTACAATAAGCGACCTAATTACAATTTATTAATATACATCCGTGTTTGTTTTACAATGAAACGATAACAATAACCGAATGATAACATCAACCGTGATCACAATAAGCGGCGCCGACTGTATATCAAACTATAGTCTATAAACTTACCGATTACTTTCTTGAAAAACCAAAAAAAGGAAAAGCTTCTGGAACATGAGATATATAAAGTATAACTATCACCTGTTTAATTGTGTTTAAAAGTTACTTTTACAGTTGATTACAAACACATTTACTATAAGCTGATTAACACATTGAGTGCGGTGGGTGTTGCATGAACGCCCTTGCCCTACTGGCGCCCATGGCAATAGGCGTTCATGTACGCCCCACGTTCACTCTCAATTCATTGGTTCAGTGTAAGGTTAGCTATTGCCGGAAAACATTGTATCGGTTATCTTGAGAGTCTTTGTGAACATTTCGGTACATTTCGTTTTTTGTTCCACCATTGCTGTCGGATTGGGGATTGTTTTATCGTAGTAGTTGTACTTGAAGTGTGTTATAGTTGTGTTTAATATATTTCGTACAATGAATGTAGATAATGAAGATGAATTATTGGAGAATGTCTAACAACAAAAATAGCAACGAGGTGTCTCCAACATGGCAACCGACACTTGGCGCCACTGGTATGATAGACGTACACAGAAGATTTTGGACTTAGAGTGCCAATTCCAAGTAACAATACTTCAACTGATTGGTTTAATTTATTGATAGACATTATTTTCTTAGAGAGAATTGTTGGTGAGACAAACAGATATGCCTTGGAATTTTTTTGCGGTTTACAAAACACTGCCAAGTCACGAATCACAAATTGGGAAGACGTGACTTTGGTCAAAATTAGAATTTTTTTTGGACTATTGCTCCACACTGGTACCTTAAGATTGAGTAGGATTTGTGATTATTGGAAAACACACCAACTTTTTCAACAAAATGTATGTAGTCAGTACATGAGTTGGGGCCGGATTCAGGTGATTCTGAAAAGTAGGGACAAGGGAAAATCCGAAACCTACTGAACAAAGGATCCAGTAATTTTTATGTGAGTAACACACATAGACAGACACCATTAGATTTTTATATGATAGTATAGATAGATTAAATCCCAATAAATAGATCAAACTATAAGTTTACGGATTATTGTCTTGAAACCAAGAGAAAGAAAAGCTTCTGTTGTAATATAACATTTGTAAAGTATAACTAACCTCGAAAGATGAGTAGTATCAAACATTACTATCAGCTGTTTTTAAATGTATTTAAACATGACTTTTACAAATGATAATCAGCTGATTAAGCCAAGTTAAGTATATAATGGAGTATAGATAATTGAGTTAAGGGAGTTTTCATGGCCGGTGAGGTGGTGCCCTGACGGAATTTCTAAATAAAAATATCCCTATGTTATAACCAGGGACCCTAAGAATGACCGTGTAAAATTTCAGCTCAATGAGTCCAGTAGTTTTTATTTGATTGAGTAACACACACACAGACAAACACTTAGATTTTTATATAAAAGTATAGATAAACTTTTAACATTAAGATTAGAGGAATGAAGACTTAGTGAACATTATATGTGTGTGTGTGTGTGTGTGTGTGTGTGTTTGTGTGTGTGTGTGTGAGTGTGTGTGCATGTGTGCATGCATATGTGTTTGTGTATGTGCATGAGCTTGTGTGTGTGTGTGTGTGTGTGTGTGTGTGTGTGTGAGTGTGCGTGCGTGCGTGTGTGTGTGTGTGTGTGCGCGTGCATGTGTGCATGCGTGTGTGCGTGCGTGTGAGTGTGTGTGAATAAATAATTCAATGAATGAATAATGTTAAACAATGATTTTAATTAACCATAGGAATTTCAGACACTGTCCATTCTGAATATAGTGGATAAAAATATACAATAACAGTTACAAAAACCAGTTCTTTCTCATTACTCTTGGAAATAAAAGATGCATTATATATCTTTTTGATAGTGAAAGTAATTATGTCAATTAACAGCAAGCTATATGCCAGTAACACAGAAAAACAAGAGAATTCATATATTCACTTGAATTTTGAGTTGGGCATATCCAATGAGATGAGGTCTTATTCAATCATTCTATAAACTGTAAAGACGCAGAGTAATTATTTAGTGTATACTTTGGCAAAAGATATGTTATTCTTAATCTTGTCATTATCTATATTCAGTGGCAAAATGAAGTAACTAGACAAGTATACCAAGAGATACAGAAATTTTTTCAACTAGTTGTAAACTGTTTTAGTTTATTGTTTTTTTTATCTTCTTGATATTTTTTATTACAATTATTACACTAGTTTATTCACCATAAAATACTCTAATTTTTTTAGAGATAAAAGTATGCAAAATTTACTAAAGATTTATTAGAAATAGCATTTTTTGCATTGTTTAGAGACCATTTGCACACTATATCATATTTAACCTGAAAGCATAAGTTCAGTAGTCAGTCAAGTAACTGACATTTACTCATAACAGCTTGCTTGCCAACTTTACTTTAGCTTGGAAGTAACCAAGAGTCAATGTATTACATACCAACTTAACTCCTACTTGTAGCCAATTGTATGTAAACTTAACCCTTTCTCAAAACTTTTGTTTTGAGAAATACTTAAAACAAATACTAAACCTAATTTTATCTCTTATTAATTACATAGATTAGTAGTATATATAATTTTTTTTTTATTTCAACAAGAAATTGAGTTTTGATTCACTTAAAGGAAAGTAAGGTAATAAATAAAATTTCCTACTAATGTAAGATTTTTGTTTAAAAAATTTTTCAAAAGTATAATTACCATATTAGTATCAAAACAGCAGAGCTCGAAATAATACATTGTTCCTATAATTTCAGTATCATGTAATGAAGTTAGCATGTGCAGCCCATTTGCCCATTGTGTGATGACAGATGATCAACAATATGAATGTCAATGCAACCCAGGTTATGAAGGAGATGGAATTGCTTGTGTAGAATCAGGTACCTTATTTTGATCTTTATTTTACTGTAAAAATATAATTTATGATATATGAATAAAAAGACAAAGATTATATTAATTTCTTCAATTTCTAAAAAAAATTGAAAAATTCTATTCTGAAAGAAACTTTTGTTTATAAAAAGTGAGAAAGTGTTATGTATATAGGTAGAATTAAGTGAGTTACAAAAACCCTCTGGTAAAGAATGTGGAGGAGGTATGTTACAATTTGTGTGCTTGGTTCTGTACTTGAAGTAGACTCACTCTCTGTTGGGTTCCATTTAATAAGTACTTCAACAGAAATAAATAGTCAATAAAACTGGCTACTTTCAGACATTTTCTAAAGATCCCATTTGTTTCCTGATTTACGATCAATCAAGTCTTTCTGAAGTGATAAATCAAATCAAAAGTGTTAATTTTATTCTTCTTGCTTTCTAAAAAACATCCACCCAAAACAGTGTTTCTGATATACTTTATCAAAAAAGTGATTATCAAAAAGCAAAAGCACTTTATATTGTTAAAACAAAACATGTTCGGCCGTTCAATATGTGAATGGTTTAATTTCAAATTGCTATTTGTTTTATGATATATAGAGGTATATATGAAAGATCAACGGAAATATTAAATATTTAAGTTTTCAAGGAATTTGATATATTGAGGTATATTGATTTTTGTAAACTGGTTTGTGATTTAATGTAAATACTAAATAACTTTACATAAACTCAGATTAATCACTTATACAATAGTTTATGACTATCCGAACTTTTTATTTAGTAAATTTGTTAAAACTTACTGAGACAGAACATTTTCGATCGCTATGTGCCGATCTTCATCAGTGTCTTCTGCTTGGAGATGTTGGGTCAAGCGGTGACGACTAAAGTGTCTTCCAAGCAGAAGACACTGATGAAGATCGGCACATAGCGATCGAAAATGTTCTGTCTCAGTAAGTTTTAAGAAATTTACTAAATAAAAAGTTCGGATAGTCATAAACTATTGTATAAGTGATTAATAAGATTCACCGAACGTAATGGACTACAAAATTCAAGAAATAAACTCAGAGTTAAACACTTTACATCTTATACTTATTTAGTTACATGCCATCAAAGTTTTGTAAGCGTAGTTCGCACTGATAGGAGAAGTGAATAGGAATACGGTCAGCTATAGAATGGATGCTTCACGTTAGATGCTTACGTAAGTGCATGCGTGCATTGGCTTGTTCTATTCCAGCTGACATAGAGGAGGAATAAAAGCTATCAACTATATAATTGTATGTGGTCAGTAGACATTAATGAAAAGCCCCCAAGGAAATGTCAACCCTTCCAACATGTTGGGGGTCGCTCTTTCAGCCTAGACCATATAAACCTATGGTATGGAGAAACCAGAAAATTCACTAAAAAATATTTTGGTTATGGTTTTGACTACATCGGTTTAATACATTTTTTGTAACTCTTAATTTTATTTATAATGGCACAGTGACACCTGTGTCAGACACCACTGTCACTCTCAGATTTTTCATCACTGCTACTGTCATTGTCATTTTTAATTATTATACTTTTTAATTGCATGTCCACAGCTCTGCCTGTCTTGTAATATTCATTTTCTATTTTTAATACATGATTGCAACATTTTTCCAAAAAATACGTTCAGTGGTCGCTTAACTTCTGTTAAACTATTGCTCTATAGGAATCTCATTTTTTTATTTTTCCCCAAATTAATTCCATGGTATTTAAGTCTAGGTGGTTAGGGGTCATTCTTGATATTTTATGAACTTCACATTCCAATAAACGATCGAAATAATACTCTTTGTGGTGTGATTTGTTCATTTTAACTAACTCATATAGTTCACATTTTAACATTACTTCAGAATATACAATATCAAGATCACAGTGGTATAATATATTATAATGAAAATATTGGAAAGAACCCCAATACCACAAAAATAATCAAAAATAACAAATGAAACAAGTTACTTAAGATTAAACCCTTATGTACATTTCGATGACCATGGCATCATCATCAGAGGGTCTTATTACAAAATTACAAGCTAGCAAACAAGAAGTTCCAAACTAGAGTGATACCAATCGTTCTGTACGGTCGCTATATAGGCATGAGGTAAGCTCCACCCCCTCTCCGCCCTCGACCAACAAATAATGATTGGCCATCTTGAACCAAATAGGCTATGTCAAAAGGGGTTCTTTCCAATATTTTCATTGTAATATTACTTCAGAACCTGGAATGTTTCTTTCTTTTAGCCATGTTTTAAATGTTGACGAAAATCTATCATGATAAGAGCATTACCTACCACAAAAATTGAATTTTTTGAAAGTTTCTGATTAGCTGGTTTTGAATCCATTTCTCATAGTTTTCTGCATTCATATCATTGTAATAGTTTCCTGTTATCTGACCTGCTCTAAAGACCAAAAGGGCATTTCCCACACCTCCTACTTCACTGCCAGCGTGGACTATGATTAGTCTTGATACGTTTGAAATATTTTTATTGTAGCCGTTATTGGATTTATCAGTCTATGCTAAATTCGTGGGATGCGTCGAATGAATATACCACTCATCTGAAAATATTATAGGCCTATTTTCCACTCTATACTGTCGAATTTTATTTAAATAGCATTTTCTTTTAAAATGCATGTCATGTTTTTTGATCATAATCTACCTTTTATTTTCAGTCTTTTTTATTTAAATCCCATGAATCTAAAAATTTTGCGTATAGTTTCATGAGTGAAATTAAATTTCAGTTCCGGATATCAAACCTTTTTTTTTTTTATCTTGGGAGCGGGTTTGAATTGCCCGAAGCACTGCTACCTTAAGGTATATTGTACTTACCTTAAAACTTTAGCATATTTTTCAATGTTGGGAGCACTGATGAGTTGCATGAAAATTGTTTGTACAGCACATTTTTGAAAACCATTAGTTAACATTTTTAATTTTTCTTGGATGAAATTTACCTGGTGTACTGAATGTTTCGTTTTCTCCTAGTCACATTTCCTCTGTCAATAACTTCCTTAATGTATGAACAGATATTCCACAAAGATTTTTCTTGAATTACTAACCAAGACATGTTCTGATTTTCAGAAGATATGTTTTAATATAAATTCATAATAATGTAAATACATTAATATAGTTTACATAATCATGTATTTAATAATGTAAATACATGATTATTAAATAGTTTCGCTTTTGAGCGCCACTCCTTTGCCGACCAGATTTGTTGTCTTTAGTTGAGGCATATTCAGTATTGAAAATTACTGTTTTGGTTGATACACTAAACACTGTCATACCAAATAGAATGATAGCAGAACTATTTGCTGTGTTGTGCATTCCAGTGAGTCAGCTATCAAATACCCCTCCACTGCCGTACTAACCGCACTACTATTTCTCCCCACCATCATGTCACCATCTGTCTACTGTGTACACGCTAACATAACTTTGACAGCCTGTATTTACGTCTTCATCAGTAACATCACTATGTAATCACAATTACATTATTAGTAATTGTAGTGGTCTTTTGAATGATAACATTAGTTATTGAAATGTTTATGAGATATAAAGTGTTTATAACTGTGTTAATGTACAGCTACTTATTTATTATTGAGGTTTGTTAGTACCTGATTTAAAATTAACCGAGTGATCATTAGAATTTCAAAAAAATCATTACCAGAAATGTTTTTCATTTATCTCTATTCTAAGATAATCAGATCCATCAGTTAACCCTGTTTGAATTATAAGAGGTATGGCTAGAAAAAAACTATTTTTTTTTACTGAGGCTGAAAATAAGTTTTATTTTCAAATATTTATAATTTAATATTATCCTCTCCCCTTCTCAGTCTCTACACTGGTCCATGCAAATTTTCACACTGCCTAGCACTGCTGAAGATTGTATTTCACTATTCTGTTCTAGATTTCTGTTACTTTATTTTTACTGCTTCAACGCTCTGAAATCTTGTTCTTTTCTTGTCTTGACTTTGAGAAACAAAAAAATGACATAGTGGCCAAGTCAGGTGAGTAGAGTGGATAGTAAAATATGGGGATGTTGTGCTAAAAATGTCATTACTGTCATCCATGACTTGTTTTTTCCAAAAATCATTCCATTTATTGTATATATGCTCACGTAGGGTAGACAGGATGCTAATTAGTAATTCTGATTCATTGTATGCCCCTGGGGTGCCCAAACAATGTACTCAGTCCCTTTGATATAAAAAACATATTTGATCTTTGGCTTAAAATTCGATTTTGTCATTCATGATTTTTGGTATGGGAATCCAGGGAAATTGCAATGCATCTAATTGCGTTTTCTTTCAAGTAAAAAACCATGATTAGTCTCAAGTAATATCATTTTCTAATTAGGTAGATACATTTTCATTATTTTCTAGGATGTCAGGAGAAACCATTCAGGTTTATTTATTTAGTATTTCTATTTGGTTTTTTTCTTATGTTTGTCAATTTTATTAGACCAATTTGTTGGGTTATGATTATATTTTGTTGGTGTGTATACATTGTAGTTGATACATGTGTTGGTGGTAGTCTGTTTCTCTTATATGGCTAATAAAAGATGGGTTAGTATAATATTATTTAAGAGTGTTTGTTCTTTTAACCTTTCAAAGTGCAACCTTTTTGCCCAGAGTAGAATTTTACAGTCTACACGGTTTAGTTTGTATTTACCTGGAGCTTGTTTTTTATCTTATATCATTTTTAAAACTTTAAATATCATCCTTTTTTCTATTTTTGAAACTTTTGAGCGAAATTGATGTTCACTTATATATGCAAATGTAATAAATTTCTTTTTTGTATGTTGTTCAGTTTTTATTACTTTTTTGTAATTCTGGCTAACTCAACAACACTTCCCACTAACAAACCTATACAATAAGAAATATCAATATTGTGATTGTTTAGTTTTCAGTACAGTTTTCATAAATTTACTTTAATTGTAAGTTTGACAAGTCTTTATTCTCCTCAGTTCAGTGTAAAGTTTTGGAAATCAATATGACTAACAGAATCCATGACATCAAATCTGGAAGACATTCTAAATTATATTTAAAAAATGATTTATTTTACAGATGACTCTTGCCTTGAGGATAATATTTGCCATCACCATGCAGCTTGTGTTTTAGATGATAATAGTGGGCGTCATTTATGTGTTTGTAATGATGGATTCCAAGGAAATGGACTGGAATGTATACCTGCTGGTAAGGATAAGATCATAAAAGTTAAGAAATTCATAAACATATTTTTCTGCCATTGTTAAAGTTATGCTAGTTATTCAAAAGAATAGTGGAATTATAGTCATTTTATAGTTTAACACATTTGCTACCGCAATGTTAAAAAAATAACTATTGGTATAGACCAGCCGGCTCACATATGCGCCGTACTGTCTCTCGTCCTGGACCGCCGTCTCACATATGCACCGCTCTGGGTAGTTGAAATGGACCGACAGCTCATATTTCCGATACTGTTTACATGATACTTTTATTCCTCTGACAAATCAGTGGTTTATTTTAACAGTTTCATATATTCGTATCGGACTATAGACATGTCTGACGTTAATGTGGGACATTTGGCTTCTCAGTTATCAAGGTCAATAATGTCAAAATACTCCTGGCTCACTGTTTATTCCTTCGTGCACCATTTTATTCCATTAGAATCACAAAGAATGTACTCTAAATGGCATTTATTAACACAGGATGTAAACCTATCACAAGTGATGAGTGCGTTTGTAAATATTCTGTTGACCTACTGTATACAGAACACAAATGTAAACATATTTTGTCTCTGGTACAATATTGCTTATAATGTCAGCATCTTTTCAATAAGATATGGACCCATATAAGAACGACTAGCCAAGACGAGTTAGTTGGGAGTTTGTTGATATAAGCCATTGTATGACATTTCTGATTTTACGTGTATATAGTGTTATTTCTAAGCCCCATCTAAGCCCTGTTTTATGTAAGTAGTAAAATTTAATAGCCTATATACTTTTTATAATTTATTAAATTTTACATACTTTTAAAAGTTTGTTTTCATCAAAATCAAATTTGGATTCGCATTTGAGGAGCTACACTGTAGTGCCTCATAGGTGGGAAGCCCGTAACATGATAAGATTTTCATTCTCATATATGCGCCATCCTAAAAAATCACTAAAAACAAAAATATACAAACAAACACACATACGCCAAGGGTTTGTATGAAGTATAATAAGTTATTATAACTTTCCACTTTTGGTCTGGAATGAAGGTCAGGCCATCGTTAATGTCGTCTGTGTGGGAAGATCGAATTCTTACCGCTGGTCCCTTGTGAGAAACCAGACAACGCATATATACACCGCTAAGAAGCGAACATGTAAATAACAATGACTATGTTCAAGCTCCATTCAGGAAAAAATACAAAACTAAACAATGAACAGTTCTGGATGTTATTGTTTAATTTACTAACACTAATTTATCAATAACATAGTATGTAAGTACAGTAGAAATCCGAGTCCCGATTTTCCGAGCTTCTGTTAAATTCGAGCCTCTTTCTTTTTGAGGCTATTTTATCTATTTGAAAGGAAATGAGTCAGGCATAAAAGAAATGTTTATAGCCATAAAGAAAATGAATGAAATATTTATATCAATATGTCATGCAAAGGACATGGTCAGGCTTCCAAGAAATGTTTATATCAATACAGTATATTTCTTCTTTCCCATTCTGTTGGTATCATTAAGATCACTAGTGTTCTACAGATTGGTGTATTGCCCAACTTCATCACTTCTGTTTGAATGTCCTTATCAGTTATATTTAGATGTTTGACAGAAGGTCAAAGGACCATAAATATTATTCTTTATTTACCTGTAATGAAGAAAACAATGAGGACACTTATTGTTAGATGGACCTGTCTTTATTCCCGTTATTACTGTATTAGAGCTAATTATAAGTCTTGTTTTTTCTGATGCACAGGAACTTATTTCCATGTAATCCGAGTTTTCGGTAATCCAAGGGGCTTGGTCCCATTCAGCTCGAATTATCGAGACTCTATTGTATACTCTTTCTAATTGTTAAAACACAAATAAAATTTTCAATTTTTCAAATAAAGTTAGCTATTTTAAGTATGTTATAGGAAACTTCCAAACTAAATTGACAGTGAGCAATATCTTGGTCTGATACTAGGGATATTTGAAAAACATTCTAACTTTAGTTTATTTCTAATCTAATCGCCTCAAACAATATTTTGTTACAAGATTTCAGACTATTTCTACTTTCTCTTTAATCATCCAATAAAATGTTTTTGTTTGTGTGTTGTATTTGTTATTAATCTAATTATGTGGTTTAAATATAGCTACTTACTACAGATAGATTTAGACTAGAAACAAAATCTAGTGGTCTGGGATAAAATATTGTTTCTCAGAAAATATATTAGGCTTCGACTCTTATCTAAAATTCTCCATCAAATATTCAGAATCTTCTCCTAACCTCTCAATGGTGATAGTGGTAAAAATGAGTTTAAATCACAAACAACACAAAACAGATTAAGATATAATGGTAATTGTTTAAAGAGTTACTCAAAATCTCATTAGATATTATTTTTTTAATACATAGTTTAAAATACATAATACTCGGTTTTTCAGTTTCAGTGTTGCCTTATTTAGTGACAATACTAAATACATGTATTTAAAAACAAATTGCTATATTTTTGCTTTTAATTTTGTTTTGAGTAATGTAATTATATATATATATATATATATATATATATATATATATATATATATATATATATATATAAAATTAATTATATTAATTCATTTAAATTAGGGATGGGCCGATTCCTAAAATGTTCGATTCCGATTCCGATTCTAAAATTTCCCTTTCGATTCTCGATTCTTTACTCGATTCTCGATTCTCGATTCTTTCAAGTTATACTAGCTTACATGCTAGGTTTCTAATAATTAATTTAGTTAACATCTTGGTCCTATGGCAAACCCTTTTAAAAGTTCTGTTTTAAATGTAATATGCTACACAAAACCTTCAACCTTGATTTATCAATAGGAATTTTTAAAAGCATAAAAAACATACCAGATAAAAGTAATGATGTATTTAAAAGTTAAAAATGTGAACCTTACACTATTTTATAAAGTTTGAAAAAATACCTAAGCCTATTTACATTCTCTCAAAAGAAAACTAAAATTAAAAACAAATGAACAACATAATAAGTAAAAAATTAATATAAATAGGGTAGTTTTTAATATTTAAAAGTTAAAAGTTAAAAGTCTGGCAGGTAATGTAGATTTCTGTTTAAAAACACAAGCATTTGAACACGTTGCGGGTCAAGCCGGTTTCGTCGTTTGTCACATATAACTCCTGAAGTTGAGAATAGTTTTTCAGAAAACACTGTGGCGGGTGGGGCAGACAGGTATTTGATTGCCATTGCACTTAAATGAGGGTATTTGGCACTTTGTATTGCCCAATACTTTCCAACATCACAATCTGGACTGGCTAATGGTTCCCCCAGATAATGTTTTACTTCATCTTCTACTGACAATTCCCTTGGGGTACCTTCTTTCTCGACATTCTTGATTAGTATGGCATACCTTCTCCACATCTGGTGGGACCCTTTTTCTTCAGGTGTCTGGAACAAGTGCAACTGATTTACGCCTATTTTGTATTTATTATTTAATCACAGTTGATGTTTTAACCGACTATCAAGTAGTATTGAATATTGAACAACGATAGTTTCTATTAGACATTCAAGTTCGATAATCAACTGTCTGTTACCTTACTCTGCCTTTCCACCCACGAGAATGCCTTTATTGGCCTACAGCATAACTAAATTCTGAACGTTTAACGATAAAAGATTCAGTTTATATTATGTTTGGTCATTTTATTATTGTTGCTATTTTACTTTTCTATATTATCATATTTCAGTAAAGTTGTAACTCATTTACAAAAGCACAAATGTAGAATACACAACTGAGTTTAGATGTAAACGTAATATAAATACAAACAAATCATATATCTGAGTAATAACAATCTAAAGCAACTTCCAAACTACTCGATAGTCAGTCGGTAAGCAAATCGATATGTTTTAGCAGAGCAATATGGAAGTGCATCCTTATACTTATAAGTGTTACTGGTATAGATATAAATACCAGTAACGGTAGGTCTAATTTTATTCTAAGGAGTTAACAAACTCAATAAAAAAAGAACCCAACTCAATTATAACTTAAAAGATAAGTTAGCCATTCAAAATACAATTGGCTTCTATAAAGATTTAATTTTTAAAAGTAAGGGAATTTTGAGTACTGGGGACTTTCCATGTAAAAATTAAAAAAATGTTTGTGTATGTCATCTTTGAATGTATTTTTGAACAATTCTCTATTTTAATCGAGGAGGTCCCCAATTCACACAATTACCAATGTAAGTACCGGTATGTCATTATTTTTATTCAATTAAACAATTGGATTGTTAAGAAAATGTACACTAACAAGTCTAACACTCACCATTTTCTTATTCTTTGAATTTTGATCAGGATATGAAATGTTTATTTCTTCAGCTTGCGTGGACTGGATTCTTGTATGAATGGAATTAACTTCCGACTGAGCCTCATCAATTAATTTGTGTTTAGCATCATCCAAGTGAGTTTTGTTTAAAAAAACTGATCCCTTCAATCGAGGATCCAGAAGTGTTGCAATTGCATATTCTTGCCTCACTTCAACATCAGCATATCTCATCTTTAAAGATCTTTGCAATTCACCAATAAAACCTTTAACACCTTGGTTACTTGGTATTGTTTCTAAAACTTTTAGGGCACTATTGACAATAGGGATGACTTCTGAAATAGATGTACTCGAAGTACTTACTGCGAAAGTGGCATCGTCAAATATTTTTAAAAGTTTTACAGTGGATTCCATTAGTTCCCAATCACTGTTTGTGAGATTAATATTAATGTTAAGGTCTGGGGAGACTAGCAAAATGGCTCTTTTTTGCTCCAAGAGCCTGTCCAACATATGTTTACTAGAGTTCCATCTAGTGGGTTCCTCTTGAATTAATTTATGGTGTGGAAGTCCTAAAGTTTCTTGTGCACTACGAAGAATTTTGCATGCTTTGGACGAATGTTTGAAGTGACCAACCAATCTGCGACCTAGTGCTAAAAGGTTATTTACACTTTTTTGGTGTAATATCCCATCCTTTACCACAAGTTGCAGTGTGTGTGCTAGGCATGCTAGGTTTATAGTTCCCCATATCCAAAGCAGAAACCATATTTCTTCCATTGTCCCTAACAATTATATGGACTTTATTTGTAATGCCCCACTTATGAAGAATACTTTCTACAAAATTATTTATTGCCTCTCCTGTATGGCTTACTTCTGGAAACGGTATCACTTCGAGGCACACATGTTTCCACGTTAAGTTTTCATCAAAAAAATGTGCAGTTAACCCTAAATAATCATCGTTGGCCGTAGATGTCCACATATCAGTAGTTAAGCTAACATGCTTTGCTTTCCCAATCATTTCAACAACTGTCGCTCTTGTTTGACTATACAATTTTGGAATTTCAGTAGTTGAAAAATATTTTCGTTTAGGGACCTCGTACCTAGGTTCAATGTGGTTCATGAGCCGTACAAATCCTTTATCTTCGACCACACTTAGTGGTTGTGAATCTATGCAGATCATTTCAGTAATTTTTCTTGTTATCGCTTTTGCTTTCAAGTCATATGGTTTGTATTTATTTCTTTTTTCAATCATGGCACTAAGAGTAGGCTGAATTGACTTTTTATGAAGTGGACTAGGGGTTAAGAATTTATTACTGCTAGTAGAGGAGGACGATGGACTTATTTCACTAGCTGATGAATCACTTGCATGTACAGGATTTACGTCCACTTGCAAAGGACTAAAAAACGTTAGTAGGCCTGGTCCTGATACTGATGTATTCGGCGTGGATGTGCTTGGAATAGCAATAGGGCTGGGTCTAAAGAAAGTTGATGATAGCTTATCTTCACTTGTAGGCCTTGTGTCTGAGGATGAAGTTTCTTCAAGTATAGATTTTTTTTGTTGATACATTTCTGCAAAATGGAATATTGTTAAGTGTTTTTTCATATTTGATGTAGTATGTGATTTTCCACCCCTTGAAATTAGTTTTTTACAAAATTTACATCTGGCCTTAGCACTGTCTTCCGACTCCAGATCGTAAAAAAACCACACATCACTTTTTTTATCTTTTAAACTCATGTTAGTAATACCTTAAAACACAAATGAATAAAAATTATGCAATTAAAATAAATATAATGATAATAAAACTAACACTTAAAGGGAGAGTGCCACGTTTTGGATATACCTATGAAGTATCCGGTCAGGCTAGATTTGGTTCTAATTGTATAAATGTAACCATTTAGGTAATGTATAAAATTAAAATGAAATCTAACCTGACTGGACACTTTTTAGGTTAATTTTAATATAGGTATACAGTAATGTATAAATTTAAAACCAAATCTATCCTAACTGGAAACTATCCTAGCTGAATTTTTTACCCTACTTTAAATTGAAAAAAAGTAACTTTCCTAGGTCAATAAAAAAAATTCATGTGGATATCGTCCTATTCGGTGGTGTTAAACAATTTCCCAAATTATCGTAGGTGGCCGAGCTTCAGCATTTTAACCAAAAAAATAGACGATTTAGCAAGTTTTATAATTCTATAAATTTAGCGTGCTTGGTGAAACATGTATGTAAATGCTATATGCTGTTCTGTTAAAGGTGTTATTTTTGTTACAAATTGTAATTTTTGTAGCATCACTAGTAACTTTCAATAATTTTTGAGGCATTTTGCTTGTTTCAAAGTAAAAAAATCAAGGTAAAACATTGATTTAGTAAGGTTTTAGGTGACCTTGAATTTTGGGGGTGAAATATTTTTTTTCAAAAATTTTAATATTGTGGGACTTTGGCGAGAGTGTTATTATATTTTAGTGTTCGTTTAGGGGTTTCTGCATCGCCAGATAAAATATTTCGGCAGAAAATCGCTTATGTGGCTAAACTAAATAATTACCTAAATCTTTTATATAGGATATTTTTATAGAGTATTGTATTTCCATAGTGATAATTGCCTAAAAATTTGATTAGGATATCTTTAATAGTTTTAGAGATAATTGTACCTAACTCAACATTAAAACTCCTATTTAATTAACATGGCAGAGTGAAAGTGACAATCTCCCTTTAACTTGGAACTCACAACAACGTTACCTGGAAACAGTCTTAATTACACTAAATTAAAAACACAAACTTGAATAAACAATAGGCAATTAAAATAAATATAAAGATAATAAAACTGACACTAAATCTGTAACTGATAACAACACAACCACGAAAAAGTAAGTATACTAAACTTAAACTTCTTAAACCTGATCAATCACCAATCGTTGAAACAAAAGAACAAAGTAATAGAATGGCGGGCGCGATACCACGATCTATTTACTTTAGCAGAAACGTAATGCTAACTGCCAATGGTATGTCATGTGAAAGCGATATGTATATCACTAGGAATGACAACTTATTTATATTATTAGTAAAATAAAAATATTTATTACCGGATAAATATATTTGCTAAATAGAAAAAGTTATAAAATAGAGCAGGATATGAAATCAATATAACTTCAGTAATAGTCATTTTAGTTTGTAAAGTTGAGATATAGAACTACTTTTTATGTGTTTTGTTCTGACATCTATGAATCACTGGCAGCAAGAGACGGTGGGGGGGTGTAGAGAGAGAGAATGTGTATTGAACCTGCTCTAGTGCGAGAGAGAGAGACGAGAGATGACAAACGACCAGACGTGGTTACGATCTTCTTTGTTGTTGCTTCATTAATAATAATATTTTCGTTATTTCAAATCAATATTTGCTTTAATTGTTTAATTAAATCAAAGCAACTAATACATAAATAAGACATAGTTAGTAATTAATTATTTTTTTAATAAATTACTCCACACACATATTTTTATAGTTAATAAAATACGAATCGGAATCGACACTTTATCAATGAAGAATCGAGTATCGACGATTCCTCGATACCACCTAGAATCGACGATTCCTGGAATCGAGAATCGGAATCGGCCCATCCCTAATTTAAATATATATATATATATATATATATATATTAAAACAACATAGGTTATTCAAATACAAGAATATTTATATTCAAAGCTTTTCGTTGTTAAACAGTACCAAAATTACAATGTTATTTTCATTCCTGATGATGTTGGTACTGTTTACCAACGAAAAGCTTTGAATATAAATTAATAAATATTCTTGTATTTGAATAACCTATGTTGTTTAAAATTATTAAACAAGAAAACTTATTATATATGAATTAATAGTTTATACAGCCTATTTATAAAGAAGGTTTTTTATAAATTTGTTTAAGACTTGTTATAATTGTTAAATAAGATGAAATGGAAATATAACAATGTAAAATGCATAACTCTTCTATGTAGGGAGTTTTTACTGTGTAGATTAAAATTTCTTTGTCATTTGATCGTTGAATGTTTTATCTTGTTTGTTAGGTTTTACAATATGAAGTCTATTGCTAACTCATATTGATGTGGTTTAATGAAATATGTCAGTGTTAGCCAATAACTGAGGCAAGCAACATTGTAGCCAAAAGTAGTATGTATTAAAACACTAGTGTCTAGTGAGGTTTTGATTAAACTCTTATAAAATTTACCTTTGTAAATTGTTAGAGCTTTTCTCTCTAGATAAGCTTTAATTTTACTATTTACTAAAGTCTAATATATAGTTGTAATTTTAAGATTTATTCAACCTAAATTATGTATTATACAAAACATACAACTTTATTACACTTTTTTGAGTGTCTGATATAATTAGACTATTATATTTAGTGTGTTGTACTTTATTATTATTTATATGTTATTTATACATGTTATTGCATGTAAATGTTCTCATTAATATGTTCATGGCAATTAATTTGTTTTAAAAAGTGTACAGACAAGATATTTCTTAAGTAGTGGATTTTGAATTGTAAAAGCAAATTGCAAAATGGTATTACAGTCAAAAATTGTTTGTAAAATATTCTATTAATCCATTCAAGAACTTCTGTGAATTACTGGATTCACTAATTATTTGCACAACATTTTTAAAGTTTAACATACACATTGCGGCCTTAGTATGTGTTTTAAAGGTTTGTTGAAGTAACCTACAAAACAAAATGCAGTTGAATTACCATGTATTTATGAATTTATATATCGAATAGTAAAATAAGTTTTTAGTTTGTTTTAGAAAAGAAATCATTTAGGATTAGCTATAAAATTGTCAATTTTAATGTCGCTATATTAATTCCTTCAAGTTACTATGTTCAAGTTCTATAAATAAATACTTAATGTACTAGTGGATGTTCCAGGTGATAAACTGATTGATTTGTTTGTGTATGGTATAAGATGGAGTTATTTATAGAATCTATTTGTCATCATGTAAATCTCAATGACCAATATTATGATAAAGTAATGTATGATTGAACATTTACCATGAATTCTGCCTACTAATTATTAGGAGTATTTACTCAAACCTGGATTGTATAATGTTATGATATTGCAAATTTTATATTTGGACATTCTGAATATAATATTTCGATCCAACACTTGAAATTGAAGCTTACATTGATTTATATTTCGGTAAAAAAACATATTGTAATAATTGCAGACAAGTGTAATGATGACTTTGAATGTGGAGATCATGCCTCATGTACCTACTCTGAAATTTCTGATCTGAAAGAATGTATCTGTGACGTTGGCTATGTGCAAGACTATGGCAACTGCATACAACAAGGTCAGTGTACATTTGGAATTTCTCAATTACTTTTATTCTATCAGGAAATTTTTAGTTTCTTCTATAACTATTTTTTATAAATATTGTTTTTTATAAATATAAATGTAGAGGTATATATAAATATCCTTAAGTATATTATACAGCTTCCACTAAGTGCGGGATAGATTCACCAAGATCATTAAATTCTTCACGTTTTCCTATATTTGTATCACATCTCTACCTCTACTGTACTTTCTTTTACTATTATTATTACTATTACTATTACAGTTATTCATCCATCCATGGAAGAATATTTCTTATATATTCTTCAGGGAACCCTGCTCCATCTACCCATATCTTACATCTTTATCATATGAGTTAATAAATCTGTTTCTTAATGGGTTCTTCATTAATTTTTTTCTTACCTTAAAACAACAATAACCAACAAAAAATTTTTATTTTCAGTCATATATATTGTTCTTCTCTTATATACTCTTAATGGGTACTTCAAACTAACAAGACGTTATTGACTGTTATTGTTTTTTTTACATTATTTTATATGAAGGTCTATTGCCATTTAAAAAAATTAATAAGAAAAAATCATGAAAAACTTGTCAAATTTGACATTATATACATACATATTTATGATCATAATATATCTTTTTTCATATACTAGTTTCTTTGCAATATGTCAAAAGCACAGAAGGTCTTGGCAAGATGTAGTTGAAGTATTTTATTTGCCTGAATAAGCACTGTTCTTGATTTTATAATGCATACTGTTTGCATCCTATTATAAAACCGAGATGCAGAATATAATGAGGCCCAACATTTTTTGTATATAATTAATTATATACAGTAAACTCTCGATTATCCGTGGAATAGGGTGGCCCGGCAACGCCGGATAACGAATTCCCCGGATAATCCGCTATGAACAAAGAGTACACAAAACGATCGATAATCAATTATTATACCATAAGTTACACAAATAATGACCCCGGTTAATGCAATTCCCAAAGAGGACAAAATAAATACAGAAAATAATTTAAAATGTCGATGTATTTGACGGATTATAACATGTACATTTATATGTCTAACTATTTACAATACGTACATAAGTATATGTCAAAAGTAAGTATGTATGTACATATGTAATTTCCTTTACACATAATACTTTCACCTTTTAACAAAAAAAATCTGTCACTTTCGTCTGTTTTTTCGTGAGCATTGATTTAGCTTTAATGTGCGATCTAAATTTCTTGAAAACCATTTTGTCACACAGTGTTTACTTATGTCACAAAGCCATAAAGATCGATAATGTATATGACAGACATGGATAAGCATATTTCACTTCCTAGACTATTTATAGCCGAGATTAGCTGACATTTGTTTACGATCTTATGATACACATTAGGTTTTCGGGCGTCCAAGCATTTTGTCATTGTCTCTTATATACAGTAGTCTGCTCGCCCCTTTAATTTCGCTGGCCCGCGTCGGGATGCTTCCCTTTCAACAATGTAAAAATTAGTACGTACATATTTGCATATCTATTCCCTTCATCTTAACTTCTATTAAGCCTTATATGTATTTACGTCGTAATTCACCATTTGGAAATTTAAACACATGAATCTGATTGGAATAAAAATTGGATATTTGTAAAACAATGGCAGACCCCGGATAATCCGCAAACCGGTTAATCCACCCACGGATAATCGGGAGTTTACTGTATTTAAGTTCATTGTTAAACTCAAATGTGTGGCAATACATAGGAAGAATTATTATAAATGTGTAGATTACAGAAAAAAAGAAATGAAAAGAAAAATAAAAACACTATAATTAATTAATACTCAACTAAGTAAATACTTATGAGCTTACTTGATGACGCGTTTCGAAACAATCGTTTTTTTTCGAAGCTAACCCTCTACTTCTTAAAAGAAACGATTTTTTCAAAACATGTCAGCAAGTAAGCTCTTTAGTATTCACTTAGTTATGTATTTATTAATTATAGTTTAATCAGTGAATTCAAGATGATTAGAACAATCAACTTAAGAAAATTACAATTGATAATTATATCTCTAGGATAGATAACTTATGATTGCCAAAAATACAGTTTCTCATTTCCATTAAGAGGTAGTGTTTTTTTATTTTAATTTTTGTCATATCTTCTTCATAGATGAAATATTCTGTATGTACAAAGATAAAAGGGCACTAATTATGGCCAAAAAATAAATAGAATAGAATGTAGTGATTCAATTTTCGTTGCACAGGTTGTTCTGAGTGTCATCCTGATGCAGAGTGTACTCAACATCCAGAAACTCTGTCTACTGTGTGCAAGTGTAACCCTGGTTTTGAAGGAGATGGTATTACGCAATGCATAGCAAGACCAGAGACTTGTGAAACAGCAGATATCTGTGATCCCAATGCAGATTGTGTATATAACAGTCAGGATTCTGCATACATGTGCCAATGTCGACAGGTAAATTAAACTAGAGTAGTTCCAGCTTTAATATCATTATTCAAGCAACCCTTACATAGAATGGCGAATCATGAGTAATGACAGAATGGAGAAACTAGCAAATTGTACAACAAAGCTACAATATTGTGGGGGAAAATTTCAAAGTTACAATAGTGCTTTTCCTTTACAGCATCAAGTTATAAGCTTTGCTATGATTACTGCATGCATTAAGTATTTTGTCAGTGATTTCATTCAATAGATGTGTAATAATGAAAGAAAAATAGACATAAAAATATAAAAACTGGCAAACTTACCATATTTTAATAAATCTTGTCACAATTCGTTCATACAATGTTCTATAAAACGTAGTACAAAAATGAAAAATCTTTCCAATCTTGCCTGTAATTTGTTATAAACAATAAAATTGTAAAAAATTTATTGGTAATGCCATTTTAAAGAACACTTCATGATGGGATCTCTGGCAGTAGTTAACATTTGTATGCTGTGATGAACAATGCAGTTATCTATCTGCAACAAAGGCACACAATGATGTTAAGTACTGTCACCCACACTGAACAGAATAACAAACAAAATAATTTTTTTTAATGTTTCGAAGAATAATAATGATTTTTAAAAATAATTCTGATATAGTTTTTCATATAAATCAACCAAATATAGGACCTTTTTAACTCTTCTTCATTGACAAACTAATCAGCTAATAAAATATGTTTGTTTCAATTGCAATAACACGTTCAACACAGCTAGCATACGTACTATACTACATACGTAGCATACTAGCACAGCCGGCATGCTATGGATACCCTTGCGAGGTGAGCTCACTGGCACGCTCACTCCCAGTCTAGTTAAAACTCCTCTAGTTTCGATAAGTGTTTGGGAAAATTTTTGATTCTTACATCAGTGCTGCAGAACAGTTTGGAGGGCATTGTGCCTTAGTCGTTTTGAAATCCGACCATCCCAAGTTAACTTTTTGAGACTCGAATATTGGTGCCCTTCTTCCAGCCGATATCTCAAGAGACCCTGACAGACACACGTATCTGTACATTTTCCTGCTATTTTCCCAGCCCCTGAAGGATCAAATAGAAAAACTAGGAAGAAATGCAGGGTTTTTTTACATGAAAACAAAAGAAGTGAATCATTGGTTTATTCCCCCGCCTCCCCCGAGGAGCCTTCCCTTTGCATTCAATAATGCTTCAAGGAGTTTCATGAACAGATTTAATTTGTTTTTATTTTTATATTTTAATGTTTGTTTAGTTTTAACCACTTAATGTGGCACAATATTCGGTAAAACAATGATAATAAAAATAAACTAATGTTTCTGAACTAATGCAAGAATAAACGATAATTGTCTATTAGAGTGAATGAACCTACTTGAACCGACTACTGTAATGATAAAATGCTTGGACATCTGAATAAACTAGTGTCATCATAAGATTGTATTAAACAAGTTTTAGCTAATTTTGGCTATAAATAGTCTAGGATGTGACGAGCATTATCTATCCCTGCATTTACATTATCAATATCTATCACTAACATGACACAAGCAGAAACAAACACTCCGAATTAAAAGTTGAGTGGTTAATTTTAGTATTAGGTACTTTGGATTTTTATGTAAATTATGCTTATTTCTGTCTTTTTCTTACTTGAGTTTTAATATTTGTCGTATAGTATTTTATCATTTGTATTAGTAAATATTTTATGTAAATTTCTTTTCTTTTTTATTATGACCCAAAAATAAAACCCTATTTTAATGTCTAATACACTGTTTTGATGTCCCCAATTATCGTGTATGTGCCATCAAATGTGGAAGTTAATGAAAAAAACAGTCAGTAGTTTGATGAGATTTTCAATATGCCACCGTGCTGAATGTGTTAAATAATGAGTGCAAGGGGACGCCATTAACTAGACCTGTATTGTACATAAAAGAGTCACTGTGTTAAAAGGGAAAATATATTGTTTGTAGATATATTTACTTCTTTCAGTATGCTTCTCTATTAACCAGATTGAACATGTTTCTTAATATTTTATATTTCAGTACTCAAATTAATTGATAAATTCATTTCATTGATTCATATATTAATTTTTTTAAATTATTAATTGTTAAAGGTACTCAGAATTAAATATTTTTTTATTTATCTTAACATTTATTTGAAATAATTTAATTGTGTTCAACATGTTTTGAAGTAGGTGATTTAATTAAGTATTAAGATTTAAGTATATTTGAGTATTATCAGTGATGTTAAACTTGGGTGTTTATGTATTTGACTAGTTTCATTGATCTCACAGCATATTTACAAATTGTATTTATGTTTAGAAAACCTTTTTGATTTACAAAGTGGTATTGGGAAGTAGAATATGTCTTGTAAGTTACCTGTCATAATTTAGCATTTCAACTTTTAGGGGTACGAAGGAGATGGTAAAGGGTGTGAACCTGTCAAGACATGCTACAACACACCAACATTGTGTCATCCAGATGCAACTTGTGTCCGAACTCAAGATAGCTTTGAATGTAGATGTAACCAAGGCTTTGTTGGAAATGGTGCTTCTTGTAAAGGTGAATTTCAAATATTTTTTAAAAATAATTTATTTAAATAGGAATCATTTTTCTCTTGCAAATAATGTTCTGGCTTATCAATTAATAATTTGTTTAAAAATGCATATTTGTTTCTTTTACCATTGTTTTTTTTCAGATATTTGTCCGTCTTACTTTTATTTCTTCAAAAACACAGAAGTTATCTGTGCTACTTGTGTATATTAAATAGATGTTGGAACTGTTAATGTTCTTCCACCAAAATAACAGAGCTGACAAAATTGTATCATCATATTCTTGAAATTTTGTTTGACATTTAGTGATTTTTATGCAAACTAATATAATCTCTAAATTCTATTCATTTTCTTGGACATGAAATATTTATTAAACTTTATTTTATTTGTGGTCCACTATAAATAGAATTCAAGTCTATAACACATAATATTTAAGTGAATTTGGTTTTTAAAAAAAGTGTTTACTGTATGTTTTTATACTTTTTTTTCCAGAACTCCGTCCTCAGAATGGAGGGTTCCTCCTGGTCAGCAAAGGAATTGCAATAGTTCAGATGCCATTCCAACCAAGCAGCTCAAACCGTGGCAAGCCAATTCAGTTAACTTATGATCAGATTGCAATTGGTATGTTGTATATTTTTAAAATAGGACCATCAAAAACATATTTACTCTGATATCTTTTTCATGTGGAAAACAGATTCTGGCTATCATGAAAAACAATTGTATTGTTTATAAGCAAAACATCTGATTTACATGGACAAAATTGTCAAGAGCCTAAATATTCTTAATTTTTTAACTGTAGATGAACCATTAACTAACTCTTTGAGATTATCAGATATCACATCGAATAATAAAAATGGTTGGATAGAACTGTTCTGATGGAACAGTATCTATACTCCATCTATCAGTTTCAAATAAAATAATATATTTAAAATGTATTAAATAGTTTAAATTGGTTTTTGTATGTAAGACACTCACAGGGAATAGTTTATTCTGTGTCAAATTAATCAATGGCCTGACCACAACCACTTGGATTATTATAATTTTTTAAAAAAATATCAATACCCACAAAGAATATTAAAAATAATTTTGTTATGATTTTATCATGTGATAATGATTTCCCATGAGTGTTTACTGGTCCCTGATAAGGACTCCTTAGCTGTCAAAACATGTATGACATTAAAATCATTTTTTAAATATACATTGTGATCATACTTTTGTGTACATTTTTCTACCTTTTCTACATTACAATATTTTTCAGTGTTGATGTGTTTTGGAATAATTCCATTGTTAAAACTTATATAGTATATTGTAATATTAGAAAAGACAGAAAAATGTACTCAAATGTATACAAACAGTCCTAACAGAAGGGATGATGAATATATTGAGAGATTTCAGTAATTTGCGTGTTTGCTGCTCATTAGTTCATAAAATTTGGCTTATAGGTAATACAGTAGCCCCTGGATGTTTTGAAAAGTTGTTTGAAACACCAGTATAGGTCAGCACTAGTACATTGAGCTCCCGCACAGTTCAAAGTTATCAGTTATGAGTATACACATTGAATGTCTGTTGTTGTTCCTATTTAGTGTGAAAATGGAAAAAAACCTGATTCAAACAGTGATTATGTATTTTATAAATAAATGCAAGGGAAATTTATACTGATTTACAGAATTCACTAGAGGAGTCTTCTATTTCATATTAAACTGTTGCCAAGTAGACTTTAAATTTGGCCTGGGCAGCTTAGTTGATGATTGGCCAAGATGTGACACTGTTGTTGAATTTATCTCAAATGTACTTTGTCTTAGAGGATTGTTTTTGTGTAGGTGTAGGGATGTCATATGAACAGACATTTCAACAGTGGAATTGGAATCAAGTAAATGATCTGCTAAATGGGTACCATGGCTTAAAAGGGGGTTATAAATACTTCAGATTAGAAATGTTCAAACAATTTTTGGCTCATTTTCAGAAAAACCAACAAAAGTAGATTTTTTGTACTGATTTATGACCTAGATGAAACTTGAGTCTTTTACTATAACGCAGGGACAAAACAACAATTTTTTTTTAATAAGCTCTACATCCTGGGTAGGGCCTTGGCTTCCTTAACAATGTCCCGCCATGTACTTCTGTCTTTAGCCTTCTGTTTCCATGCTGTAATGCCGAGTACCCGTAAATCTTCCTCAAGGTCCTGTAGCCATTGTCTTCTTGGTCGGCCAACTCTTCTTTTGCCAATCATAGTGCCATGTAAAAGTTTGTTCAGCATTCTATTGTTGGGCATTCTTATGATGTGACCCAACCATTCTAGACATCACGTTTTAATAAAATGGACCACATTTGTGTCTTTGTATAAGGAATATAACTCGGCATTAGATCGAAGCTTCCCACATTTATTTGTACATTGTGGACCGGACAAAACAACAATAAAGCATTGAAAATGAGTTGATTCAGTCCCACCAATGAAAGCAAAAGCAATACAGTCAGCCAAAAAAGTCATTGTGTTAGGTTTTTAGGATGCAAAAGGAATTCTGCGGATAGAGTATCTTCTCAATGGACAACCAACTACAGTATAATATTAAGCTACTCCTGGGCCAACTACAGTAAAAGATACATGAAAAAATGCCAGATTTAGCAAGGGAGAAAGCCATCCTTCATTAAGTCAGTGTATGCCACTATACAAATGTCATTTCCGTGGCAAAAACTTGTAAATTATTTGACTTCTATCTTATTTCGCTCCATCAGACTTTATCTCTTTCCAAGATGTAAATAATTATTATTAATGAATTTTTAGTTACTAAATGTTTTAATTATTATTTAACATTTGAACTGTAATGAGCTTTGAAATAATTTTTAACGTAATATTATAAAAGTGTTGAAACCTCGTTTGAAAGTATTTTATGCTCTGACACAATCAAAGCTATACCAACTTTAGTTTTTTGTCATTAATATTTTTATTCTATAAAAACATTTTCAATTACGATGTGAGAATAGTTAATAGGATTAAAACTTGGTGAAGAAACAAGAAGTTTGTTATTGTTGTAAAATAAACAGGTTTTGTGTCCAGTATAACATTTGACTAGATTGAGGAAATTCAAAATTAGAACTATTACCTCCTCTAATTTCTGAGTCAGATTCAGAACTAAAATTATTTTCAAATTGTTTTTCGCTGCTATATTCTGAATTATACATTATAAAATAGCTTGGAATGTATAAAATAATACACAATGTATGGAGTAAAAGTAGGTCTTTCACTTAAACTGTACCACAAATATTACAAGGTCACAAATATAAAAACCATGCTCACAATCACTTTCCTTGAATCTCCTTATTAATGAACATGGACTGGCAATTCTCCTAAAGTTGAGGAGGAAGAAAAAGGGTAAACAAAGTTGAACTATTCCATCTGGTTACAGATAGTCTTTCCAATGGAGAAGACAAGTCACCCAGACCTGGGTCCCCTACAGCAAATATGTTGAAGAGATTGTATAGTTAATTAGGTTGATTTTATCTCTCTAAAATCAAGTTTAGTAGTAAAATGAGATTTATTTAGAAATGAAGTTGACAAGGTTTTAGTAAGGTCTCCAAAACCTACTTTATCAACTTATTTTAATTTCTATTCATCTTGTAATTTTAGGTGAAATCTTGTTAGGTTTATAATTAGATACTGACCAGTGATTTTTTTTAACAACTATAAAAGCTGTGAAATGGGAAAAGAAAATTGAAATGAGAACCTAATAAAAGATATTGATGACAGATTATGTTAAGTGAACTGTAGCAGTAAAGCAAGAGTTTGTTGTTGATGAAGAAGATATTCAGTTCTACTTTAGGTTTAATTCTCATTACTTTTATTTTGGCTTTTATATAACCTTTTTCTATTAACTTAACAAGTGAATGTAGTTTTTTAACATTATAGTTTTTTTGTGTTTTAGGGCTAGCTATTGACTGTGTTGATGGAAGAGTATATTGGAGTGATATTGGAGGACAGCTAATTAAAAGTTCTTTCTATGATGGACGTGATAGTGTTGAATTCATAAATACAGGTTAGTGTTGGAAGATCTCTCTTATGTTAAGAATTACTCATAGCTTGCTATAGGTTCATTCTTTTTGATTCTTAAATGTCTTATTTTCAATCAAGGTATAAAGAACAATTAATAGTTACTCATCCTTGCATTGAAAATTCTATTTTAAGGCGTGCGTTTAGGATATGACCTAACAGTAATGGTTAACAAAATAAATCGAAATACTATTATTAAAATATCTAAGAAAACTCTGTAAAATATCTTTAATATTACCAAAGCAGAAACACTTAAGAAGAAGGTGTCTAAGGTCTGCTTGAACAACTAAAGAAGTTAACACTGAATAAAGCTAGACAGCTTGATCTCCAGAATCTCAGCACTACAACACTTAAATCAATACCTTCTATGTTACAGGGAGAAAATATGCTTGTCAAAACAAATTAGTAATTGAAATTATAAGGATATCATGAATGATGTCATTGTTTATACACAATATCAAGAGCACAGTGGTACAATATATTACAATGAAAATATTGGAAAGAAACCCAATACTACAAAAATAATAAAACGAGTTACTTAAGATTAAACCCTTGTGTACTTTTCGATGACCATGTCATCATCATCTGAGGGTCTTATTACAAAATTACAATCTAGCAAACAAGAAGTTACAAACTACAGTGATGATCACTCTATTTTGTAACTTCTTGTTTGCTAGATTGTAATTTTGTAATAAGACCCTCTGATGATGATGACATGGTCATCGAAATGTACATAAGGGTTTAATCTTAAGTAACTTGTTATATTTGTTATTTTTGATTATTTTTGTGGTATTGGGGTTATTTCTAATATTTTCATTGATGTCATTCTTTGTTTACATCAAGAGAGTGATTTTTTTCTATACAGGTACAAGACTAGATATGTGTGCTTTATAAGGGATTTTTTTATCTCCTCCTAAAACTTGCAGCATAGATAAGGATATAGATATTTATAGCCCATAAGTTTCCTTTTATCAGACATTCTAGACCCCTCATCTGTTTTTATATCAAGTGGAATTTCTCCTTAGTATAGTTGTTACTCAATGTTAATCAGCAGCTGATATCTGTACAAAATCTGCAGTCCTCTGCAGAATTTAGCGAAATTCTAAATTTAAAAACTACTTAGTGTAAACATAAGTAAATATTTTTTTTATAATTAGTGTATTTTTGTGTACATTTGAAGAGGGGAATAGTAGTGGTAGTCTTGAATCTAACATAAACTTAAACCTGTAACTTCTAATTTGTTTTTACTAATTATGATTACAAATAATAAACTAAGGTACAATGTAATGAATACAAAATTGTACCCTTATAAATTATATAATATTTAGTACTTTATAAGTGAGAATATTTTCGTAGCAAAACGCAACACAATTATTGCAAGGATTTAATTCCTTCTAACTTTGCTGCTTGTAATGCGAATCATTTATTTCGGAGTTAGTAAAAAAAAAAATTACTTAGTACTGAAATTGTACTAAAATTTCCGCATAGAAAAAATTCACTATAAATTTTGCACAAAGTTCAATGGTTAAACAAAACAAGTGTTCCCGCTTATGGTAGGAGGGTTACGCCATTTCCTCAACAGGCCATGATCATTGACACTTTTTTAAAGAAATTAATTACATTACAAATTATAATTGTAACACTAACACAATACCTTCAATATCCTACTTCGTTCTTCGGAGTCGGTTATTACAGAATTTCTGGTAAAACAACTTTTATGTAAACTTCAGCAAACATATGAGTAATTATATTTCAGGGTTGACAATACAAGTGCATTACATATAATTTAATAGGATGTAGTGTCTTTTTGATTTAAACTGATATATATATATATATAAATTGCTTTACTTGAGTTTTGTTGATCATGTCTTTTTAGATTAACATAATTACTGGAATATATTTATTGATTCAGAGGTTAAATGAAGTTTGATAAGTGCTATTTTTTCCTTAGATTATAAATGTTTGCATAATAGCTCAACAAGCTTTTTAACTTTAAATCACAAAGATTTTACAAGACTGTTATTATTTGAAATCTGTGCTTTGCTTCTTTTAGAATGAAAAGAGAGAGATTCTTTATTATTATTACTTTTTTGATAATCACCCTTTTCCCTGACAAAACAATTTGTTGATAACTCTATTAGTTCTTGATAAAATTTGAAACCTTAATATAATTACTTTATATTAATCTATTATATTATATAATATTCATTGGGTTCTTAGATCTGAATTCTTGAAAACAAAGTTTTTATTTTAAGATACCAAAAACTATTCATAATGCCAATCTCTATGTATGTGTTATTATATTATTAAAACTTATCTTTGCTTGACAAAGTGAAAAAAATATTTAGGGTTACAGAGTAATGATTTGATGGATCATTGATTTTCTATTTTGCGTGGTTTTGAACACATTAATGTTACTTTATTATTTTTATTTAGATATAAACTCACCTGAAGGTTTAGCAGTTGACTGGGTAAATAGAAACCTGTACTGGACAGACTCAGGAAGTGACACGATTAATTATGCCAACTTGGACACTGGTGAGCAGAAGACTATTGTTTCAACCGGTTTAGTGAACCCACGAGGCATAGCAGTGCACCCTGGTAGAAGGTGAGTTAGGTAACATAAATGGAAAGTGTTGCAACATTATTTATAATGAGAGTATTTTTTTCTTTAAAAAAGATATAAATTGTTATTTCGTTTAAATTAAATGTAACTACTATTTTAAGTTATAAAAATACTTTCATTTAAAGTGTCTAAATAAAAACACCGATATGTTTACACTGTCCATTTATAACATGTACTAACAATTTTTTTTTGCCAGTATCAATGTATAAAATGATTACAACATTTGTAATAAAGATTTGTTATAAATATATAACAAATGTATTTCAATATAGAACACAGTAATTTTCTCTGCTTGATAAAAATATTTAAGGTAGATTAAATATTTAAGATTATTTTGATTTTCAGAAGGAGAAGATTTTCTTCTGTAGTTGTTTCTAATAAATGTTATATGTTTCCTAAAAAAAATTTTATTTAAGTCTTCTTCAGTATCACTATTGTAAATGAGATAGATGTTGAGAAATCTTCTACTTCATAAGGCTCCTCCTTGTCATCTACATCACTAGTTCAATTTTTTGTTTCATTTATCTATTATATTAATACTTCCTAATCTAATTTTATTATTAAATTAAGTTCTAAGTACAAAAATAATACAATTAAAAAAGTGTAAGAAACAATTTTTAAAACATTATAAAAGAACCAGGACAAGAAGGGTTGCAGAGATGACAATTTTCCTCCCAAATAAACAGAGTTTTACAAATAAATTTCTATATCTTAAACGTCTTCATTAATAGACTGCTATATTAGTAATGATCGTTAGTAAAGTAGATAGATGAAGTAGTAAAGGTAGATGATAGTGCAAGATCCTTACTGCAATCACAAAATAAAATTACCTGAAGGACATTAGTCATCCATGTGACACTTGAAGTGTATATCATCCTTTTAACTCACAATCCTTTTAAAAATGTAGTATATGTTAGATGATTTAAGCTTCTTTACTTCATATTATCACAATATCCATGTTTTAATGCTCCAAAAACATAATCAGGCTCTTAAATTCCTTAGTTGCTTTTCAAATAAGAGAAAGAAAATATTTTAAATTTTGTTAAAGGCTTATTAAACAATGTTATTATTTGTTCTATTATTATATAAGTATATTCTAAATAATGAGTCTATATATTATTAAATATATAACCAGAAAGCTACACATCATGAGTATAAGAAACTTTAGTTATGTAATTTTTTTTTTTTATAAAACAGCCGTCAATTTCAGAAAAATAGAAACTTTGGAAAAATTAAGAATTGCTTTTTGAAAGAGAAAACTATATCTGTAAACAATTAATAATTCATATTAATAGTGTTGTTTTATTTTATTCATCGCCAATAATGAATATAACAATTACAATATTGTTTTTATGTATTTACAGTTTAAGTTGCTTATCTTTTTAGTGTATTGTAATGTTTTATTTTTCATGTAAAGTAATACATTATATGTGAATTTTGTTTAGCTTTTCAGTACAGTAACAGAAAATATTGTATATTTACTTTTCCTTAACAAAAATTTTGTTAATTTTTATGACATGTTTTATCATGTCATGATTTAGTTCTGTAGTTTGTTGACAACAAAGGAGGAAAGAATTACGAATATGAGTTAAATAGTTTTTATATTGATTTTCCCCAGAAGCCTCAATTTAAAAAAAAAAAACAGACCTCTAATTTATTGCATGTATCTTCAAAAAAAGGCTCAAACACCGAAAATGCTAGTAAAAATAGAGTAAAAAGTGCATATAATGAAAATGTTCCTAAGAGAACCATCTAAGAATAAGTATAATTCATCCTCAAGTTCTGTTGATTCAAGGAAGGATTTCCAAAGAATTCAACTCCAGATCTGCATATCGGATATGGAGAGTTTAAAATCCTTTGAGTAACCTCGCTATACTAAAAATTCAGTTTTACATAATCAAATAATTTTTAATAGCTCATGTTTATCTTTGAACCTCATATTTCTTGTACTAACTACATTCTTTTAAAAATGAATAGCCTTGTTAAGCATTTAGGTCTGTAGTCAAACACCTACTCCTACCACTCAAGTGTTATATGTAAACATTCATTCTTATAGTGGTGCAGAGATCCTTATACTTTCCATGCAGCTCAGAAATTATCATGCCTCAGGATACTCTTTACTCCACTACAACTGCACACTTCAGCAGAACAATCATAAATATATAAAGAGATGTAATGGCGAGGTCTGGAGAGAATTTGAAGTATAATGGATACAAATATGAGGATGCAACAAATATATGATAATAATAACAAATACACATTTAATAATGTAGAACAAACTCACAGAATCTAGTACAAAACATGAATTTTACTTGTAAATGTATGTATCCACTGAAAATTTCATTTTCATTTAAAAATGTAAAGAAATTGAAATTTAACTAGTTTAAAAAAATTACAGATTTCACTTTGTACTTGAAGGAAAATATGTTTGTATAAAAACAGTCTTAACATTTATTATGTGAAGTAGCTCATTTTTTTCGATTAGATTTTTCAATTTGATTTAAAACTGCGACTTTTAGGTATTTATTTGATGATATTTCAAACCAAGAAAAATTTGATTAAAGTAGTAAAAAAGCAGCCAGTATTCAGGGTCTTTTCTATTATACATTTTTTCAATAGGAAAGTGTTCTGGTCAGACTGGAACAGAGCGGGTCCTAAGCTGGAGTGGTCATGGCTGGATGGAAGTGGACGAACTATATTGGTGCAAGATAAAACAGTGCAGTTACCTAATAATTTGGTTATTGACTTTGATCAAGAAGAGCTTTGCTGGACTGATGCAGGCACTAAAAATATTGGTGAGGTTAAGAATCTTTTATATGCTTTAATATTTGTTGAATTAATTACTTTATGTTCATAAAAGTACTATGTAAATACTAAGCACACAGTAGAGTTAGGCCACTATTAATATATAGTAGCCCATGACCATATGAGCAATGATTCTCCATCCAGGCACTAAAAATATTGGTGAGTTTAAGACTCTTTTATATGCTTTAATATTTGTTGAATTAATTATTTTATGTTCATAAAAGTACTATGTAAATACTAAGCACACAGTAGAGTTAGGCCACTATTAATATATAGTAGCCCATGACCATATGAGCAATGATTCTCCATCCAGGCACTAAAAATATTGGTGAGTTTAAGACTCTTTTATATGCTTTAATATTTGTTGAATTAATTATTTTATGTTCATAAAAGTACTATGTAAATACTAAGCACACAGTAGAGTTAGGCCACTATTAATATATAGTAGCCCATGACCATATGAGCAATGATTCTCCATCCAGGAACGTGCAAGTGTTAAAGCTATTTCTTATTCTATTTTTATTTAGTATCCATTCATATAGAGTAGACTTGTATTAGTTTGGCCTAATGTGGGAGTCGGTAGGCTGATTATAGCGGAAGCCGGATTGCATTGAGTATGAAAATATACAGCTATTTTAAAGTAGTAAATAAAACCTTAATATAGGAATGAATCATATTGTAGCCTTAGTAATTTCAACAGTTATAGACAACATTACTACAGTAATTACTAATAAATTACATGATACATTTTATTATATTGTATATTACATTGCTAAACAAAACATAGCGCATTACATATAGTATCTACACAGAACAAGATATAGAATATTAATTTTAGTAAGGCATTAACTAGGAACAGAAGCAATGCACTTAGAGGAATATGCATAGCAGTTGTGGAAGTGTTCAAGAGCTAGTATTTTTTGTTAAGTAAACTCATTACATTATTTAAAATTATATTTAAAGCAAAGTCGAGCTGAACTAATGGAGGATAAACTAGTGTGACTATTGTATTTCCACTCACACCAATGAGAATAGATCTAAGTAAGGGATGCCCATGTGAGCCGTAATTCTTCTATACAACACATTAGTAACAATAATCTTATTGCATTCACTCTTAAAACACAAATAAATAATTTTTCAGGATTCAATTTTGTATTTATTTTATATTAATATTTAAATAAATTTCATATTCAATGAACTACAGGTTTTTCTTTAATATTCAGCCATTCAAATGTAAACTTTTGAATCAATTTTTAAAATAATAAACATAAAAATATTTCTGTTACATTGAGTTAAGTTAGGACTTAAGTCTTGAATAATCAGATCAATCCTGAATATTTATTAGAATATTTATGGGAAAAACCATTTTTAAATGATATCTAATGTTTGACTTTACTATTAATTGATTTTTTCAATTATTGCAGAATGTATAGGAATAGACAATGGACTTAGAAGAACAGTTGTATCGAACTGCAGTTATCCGTTTGGTCTGGCAGTCACCAGTGATAAATATTATTGGACTGACTGGAACACGTAAGTTATCTCTTTATCAACATTTTTGAAACTTCATCATAAAATGCTAGTAAAACTATTCCTGTTTAAATTTAAAACATTCAATTTATTACGTAAAAACTTTAACAGGTTACCATTTTTTTAAATCTTTCAAATAATATATGATAAGAGGTTTTTATTTGATTTTTAAGTTGTTGTTGCATTTAAATAAAACCTTTGGGTACAAAAATATACTCTACTTAATTGCTACTCTTTAGTTTTTAATTTTGCTTTCTTTTAATTGTTCATTTTGACTGTTCAGACAAAAAATTGAAAGTGCCTGGAAGCATACTGGGTCAAATGCTGAATCTCTTGTAGTGCCTCCTGGTGGAGCTGGACGGTTATATGGCATTGCTGCAGTCAGTGACAATTGTCCTCGGCAATAACACTACTAATTTTTTTTAGACTAAGTAAATAGTTTTAATTTATTTCTAAACTCTAATGTTTGTTTATATTAAAGTACAATCAATGTTGTGTGGAATGTGTTTACTTGTTGGATAAATTTATTTCTGAACCTTTACAAACCAAATGAATTAATCCTATTACTACAACATGCAATTGCTTAACTTTAAAGATGAAAACTTGCTATAACATAACTTGAACTGACTTTAGTATTTTTTTAAATCTTGCTTAGACATTTTCAACTTTACTCAACTGTCAAAATTTTTAACTGACTTTTGAGTTTGGGGGTTTTTTTAGTATCTGAAATAGGCATACCAAAAGTGTTTCTGAAAAATACGCCTTCAAAATTATCTTAAATATGACAAATATGATGCTGCATACTAATAAGCTAGTTATTGCGGGTTACAAAATTCTCCAAATGACTGATTACACTTACATATATCCATTTATTTTAGAATACCAATGTCATAACATTTTTACTTTTCAAGAACATTGTATGACACATTGCTGTGCAACAATTTTCCTGTAAACTGATATAGTTCCGAGAAATTTTAGTTTGAAAAATTAACTTTTAGAAACTTTTAATTAGTTTCAAATAACTTTTAACCGCTAATAGTAAAAAATGTTTATTAGGCATTTAACTCATTTCCAGTTACCTTAAATTAAAATTCATAATATTTAACCCAATCATTCATATAAAGTTTTCTGTAGATTGTATTATTATTGTAATAGTTAGCATAAGTTTTATTTTTCCAGAAATAAAAAGAGGAGAGTGCGCCTTTTTTGTACAGTATAAATGTACTATTTACATTGAGTATCAGGTATTTTATTATCAGAATACAGTCAGGTAGAGTGACTTATGGTATTGCACTGACAGTATAATTTACCTGCTATTACCAGGTTTAAAAAGGTTTACTTAGTTAAAGTGTTAAAGATAATAAAAGGAGAAGGAAATATGGAAAATAAAATTACAACAAATGCAAAGGAATTTGCAATGAAAAATTTCCATAAAATCAATATATTGTGATTTCACATTTATAATAAAATAAAATATTGTGCTTAGAACTAAAAAAATTTTTTTTTATATGTCTCTCTTCGATATTTAAATTATTTGTTTATAACGGATTTATTAGACATTCAACCTTTTATATTACAAAAATTTCTGTGATTTTTCAATAAGTTTTGTAAGATCAGATATCAGTAGGTTTAAAATTAATCAGTTTTCTTGATAGAAATATTAAACACTACAGTGTTATAAACGTATACAGGTATTATACAGTATAATACCATTACTTCAAAATGGAAATTACACTGATGCTCAAAATATTCTTTTTTCAAATGTATTTTATTTCTAAATATTTTAGGTAAATATTGCTGTTTGATTTACGAATTACAAATATTGTTGAAATATAATTGTAGAAAAGTTTTCATATCTACTTTTAGAAATTATAAATATATTAAATTTATATTAAATAAAGTCAACAATACATTAACTTTTACAATGTGCTAACCTAGGTTAGGAATGGCAGCAGGTTTTAACCCATAGTAATAAAAATAAATAATGTTATTTATTATATAGAATATTTATGATTAAAAGTAATATTTGTAAAATATTGATACTTGTATTAGGATATTTATTAAATTTCTTCTATTATCTCACTCTCTCCTGATATACATCTTGTACATATTCTCAATCATTAATAAAATATGTTTTTATTTATCCAATTAAGTTCAAATAAATGTATTTAAACCAATAGCGGATGACAATTGGTGTTAATAAAGTTTTTTCAAATATTTATTCAATAATTTAATTATAAAAATTTGGAAGAGCTATCCGGATTCAAACTATGAATATTCATGTTCAAAGTCCTGCACTGCACCAACTTTCCAATAACAAGAAATTAATTTCTCAAAGACATATTTGAAATTTTTCCCCCCATCTGGTTCAAAACCTTCATTGTACAACCCTAAACTGTTACCATGGTTACGACAAAATATCATAAATTGTGCTGTAGGGTTAAAAATTAATGAGAGGAATAAAATAAACAAACTGGAAATAAGCAAACGGTGATAAAAATTCTTTCTTGACCTTAGTAGGAATAATTTTTAAAAAAATTTTTGTATATACTTGTTTTAAAATTAGCATGTGTAGAATTAAAGGTTATGTGTCATATTATCTGAAACTATCGGATGTAATGCAACTCAGCATATTTGGGTTCTGTAATCCACAAAATAAAATTTAATGGGGATGACAAAAATGATTTATACAGTATTACGTAAAACTAAATATTTTTTGGGAGGATCTTCTGAAATAATCTGTCAGGCCTAGAGAAAACATCAAAAAAGTACGAACTTGAAAGGATGATGCATTTATAATTAGGAAGATTGTTTGAGGACCACCTTTACAGACAAGGGAAGTAGATGTAATTGCCTTCTGGACCTGGCCATTACATACATCTTTGTCCAGATACAATTGTTCTCTCAAGCTCATTGAAGTGTGCAATTGTCAAGTTCCCTGGGACGTGAAAATTCCAAACCTTCATAAATTAAAGCTTGAAAGTATGCTGACTTATGATGTCAGATAGAAATATAAGTACAACTTTATGGGATTGTGGTAGGTGATAGTGGGTTCCTTAATCATTCTATTAATTTTTAAAAGAATTTGGTCTTGGAGAGTATTAGCTCCTTTGGAAACAGCTTCAAAGACAGATGGGGAGTAATTAAACAGAATTTGGCTCTGTAGAACTAAATTTTAGACCAGTTATGATGCAAAAAGGAGAATGATTTGGCTACACAAGAGATCCTTAACCCTCCATGTCTGGAGCTTAGCTTGGTGGAGTTCATGCATTGTGCCTCAAACAGCTGAAAAGAGATTAATTCTGGATGAGTAAAAATTCAGAAATTAGAAGATACCTGTAAGATTGGGAAAGGGTTTTCAACGTCAAATAAATTCTCTTTGTTGACATTGTAAACAATTGAATTTTTTAGACCATTACGTTCGGTGAAGCAATTAATCACTTTTACATTAGTTTATGACTATCCAAATTTTAAATTTGTAAAAACTTACTGAGACAGAACGTTTTCAATTACTCCGTGGCAATCTGCTTGGGACTGTTGTTAGGTTAAGCGGTGATGATTTTAAAGGCAGGTTTTCAACAGTATCAAATCAGTGTCCAACAGGATGTTAGACATTCTTTTGTGGTTGTATTTATTGGGGTGTAGGTTATATTTTAGTCCTTTGTTTAATAATGTTAATTCATTTGTATTGAATTTGATATTTGCGTTGTTAATAATGCGCGGGTAAAATTTTTTGGTGGTCGGTGTAGATGGTGATATTGTTTTCTGTTACGAGGTTGTGTACCTTTAGTTTTTGCTTGTTTCTAATGAATTGTAGTTGTTTGTGTGTAGTTGTTAGTGTATTGAATTATTTCTTCGAGTTCCGTGTGGTGTAGCATCGTTGTGAGGGTTTGGTGTAATTTGTATAAGGTGTGGTTAGTTTGTCTTTTGTAGCGTATAATTATTTGATGCCGTTTTTATATATATTTTCTGTGCTTGTGGTGTTTTTAGTGCAGAAATTGTATTGTTATTTATTGTAATTTTAGCGTATTAAGATGTTAGGTTATGTTTGAAGCATTGTGTGTTAAAGGAAATGTGTAGACAAGTTTTGTATACCTTGAGTTTCATCCATCGGTAGAGGTTGATTACTACTGACCGTTGGTGGCTATTAAAGTTACTTGATATTACTGATAACCGTTGGTCGCTATTAAAGTTGCTTCCACATTCAAAAAACTTCACTACCAAATATCTTACAAAACAACAAACACTTTAAGACAGCACATACAACCCATTCTAAAACAGACTAATACAAGCTATCCGGTATTTACAAATTAACATGTAATAATTGTCCCAGCTACTATTTCTACCAAACCGGTAGGTCATTCTATACACGCTTCGAGAACACATTGCCCAAAGAAACCAGACAAACCCAAAATCCAGCTATGCAACACACCTAAAAACGCCAACACACACATACCAACATACATACTAGTTTAAACATACTCCATATAGAACAAAGTTAAAAACGCAACAGATAAAGAAAACATATTAAATGATCACACACATTTTGAGGCCAACGCCCTTTTCCATTACATAGTACACAACCAAAATAACCGACTCCTTCCACAGTCATAAATTCATTCTGACAACCTTTGTACCTATCTTTAGTGTTTTAATGGTTAGTAAAAAATGTGTAGTGTGTGTGGTTTGGTATTAAGTATTAGAATATGTTTTATAAGGTAGTAGTTAGTTTTTGTTTGAGTTTCCTAGTTTAAAAATGTTCTGTTATTTACACTGATAATTTTTATTAATTAAGTGTAGAATTTCTAGGTTTGTATCGATGTTGATGTATTCGTGTTGTGTGTCTTTTATGTGTATAATGAAATTTGATTTAGGTTGAATGTTTACTTACAGTAGGTTGAAATTTGGTTTATGTTGAGTACAGTAAAACCTCTCATATCTGGTTCAATGGTGGTGACAACCCGATCCAGATATGAGAGGGATAATGTAATGATGTTCTTTGTACTACATAATCACAATAATTCCAATTGGGAATAGATGTATGATTGTTTTAAGTAAATAAATTACACATATTATAGATTGTAATTACATTTTAATAGCAATATAGAACTGAAAGTACAATTTAGTTGCATGCTTGTATGTATAGTTCCTTAATACTGTACTGAACATATAGACTACATGTGCATTATCGGTTTTGATAAAAAAAAAGATGTAACGATGTTTTCTTGTTTTGTTGGACACTTTTCTTGGATGAAATATCCCTCCACCTTCAAAAGAGTAGACAATAGGTTGATGGTGATTTGTCTTGTTCGATGTACTGGCTCAGTGGTCAAATGCCTGTAAAGCTTGTGGAAATATAGTGTTATCGGCCTGAATAGATTCCATGCTATAGCAGTCTATAAAGCGACATCTAGCAAGTCTACATTTTTTAGAGATTGGAAAACACTTCTTCCTGCATCCATACCCCATTTTAAGATTATAACTCTTAGTTACTTACAACTATATAGAAAACACAGTTTTCCCCCTTTTCCACTATACTGTTTATTGTAGTTTACAAATTCTAGGTGAAACCACTAACTAAATTACCTATTAACACAAAACCTTCTAGAATATATGTAAACTGAACAATACAGACACTCAAACACAACTGGCTGTGTTGGGAAAGAACTAAGAACCGACTGCTAGTGTCAGAGAACTGGAACAACGGCAGGACGCCTTAAGTAATAAAGACGCTTACTTTGATTTAATATTATGTCCTGTTATCGGAGGTTCCATATATGTGAGGTTTTACTATATATTGATAAAAATAAGACACTAACCCAACAACTACAAGCTATAATATATTAATTTTCTTTTTATAATAATTTGATGGGTCTTTAAAAGTTTATAATTTTTTATTAGTACAAGTGCCACGAATAAGACGTCTAAAAAAATTGTAAATTACTTCATTATTAAATCAGCATGTAATTAAATATTGTATTTGCTTTTCAATGAAATTTCTACATAAATTAGGGGCAGAGAAATTTTTGATTTGGATGGTTTTAAATTTAAGGGTTTTAAGCACTAAATTTGTTTAAACATTTCTAAACCAGCAGAATTTAATAAAGACATATTCTTTAAATGGTTGAAACTGTTTTACATTTTGCAAAATGAATTTGCATGCTAGAATCAATCTGTTCTTTTCTCATTTCCCATATGTTTCAATTCTTTTGAGGTTATTACTACAAAAATACAGTTTTCAGATTTTATATAGAGTATTATTTTTTGATTCCATCTTTTATTTGAACTACTATTTTACACTTGAATATTTCAACGTCTAATAATATGTGACATTTACTTTCTTTGTTTAATGAGAACAGGTTTTTTGGCAGATGTATCAATTCAGATAGTAACTGACCTTTTATGATTTTAGGTTAGGGTATGGTAAGCAGGGATAAAGATATTAGATGTTTGGGAGATATTATGTCAAAAAGTATGCGTGAATAACAATGTTATTAGATGTTGATATGTATCAGTTGTAGCTAAAATGTTTGTATATTTTATACTGGTTGGTTGTGTGGTGTCAGCTTTTTTTTATTTGGTTTGTGTAGAATTTGTAAGTTTGATTTGATGTTTATGTGATTGTAGTTTATGGTAACAAGATTTTTGGTAAAGTTTGGTTAGGTGTTTTTGTTTGTAGTGGTTTTATGTGTTCTTGGAAACTTCTGTAAAATGATCGTCATGTTTGTCCTATATAGAAACTGGGGCTCGAATTGAATTCTATTTTGTAAACATAAGTGGAGTTGTAAATGTCTTTGTTTGCAATTTTATACATAAATTGTCTGTTGAGGTTGTGTTTGGAATAATCTATTTTTAAAAATATTTTCAAGGAATTAGTTTTTGTAATTAATGTTCGGTATTGTAGTGTTATTGTTTTGCAGGTTTTTAAAATTTTTGTGCTGGATTACTCAGTTTATCTTCCAGGCAATAATATAGTTTAGCAATCATTGATGTGTTATATTTATTGGCTTGTGCTATATGTTTTTTGTTGTCTTTTGGTGTGTTCTTGTTTTTCTAAGGGTGTTTGCACTAGGCGTTAGATTATTGTGTTGTAAGCAGCAAGTTTGTGTTGATAAGGGCGGTTTGAAGAATTATGTGTAGTAGTATTAATGCAGACGGGTTTGTGATATACAGTATGTTAAATTTGTGTTTGTCTGTACAAGTAGCCTAATTATTAGGTTGAGGAGTTGTTTGTTTCTGTTTTGATAATGTATGTTAGTAGTAATGGAATTGAGGTATTTCAAAAATATATGTTCTTCAGAGTATATATAACATAATAATTATTTTTATAGATGTTTATTTTCATTGCATAATGTAAAAATGTGATAAACTCATTTGTCCAGCATATGGCGTTGGAGTATTTATTCTGAAAAATGTGATTTCGTTTGATGTGATAAATTAATATATTTAAAGTTGCTTGATGTAATCATCTTGAATTCACTGCAAGTATCTTTTAATTATAATAATATTTAATTAAGATTCTAGCTATGGGACAATAATCATTTTGAGTATGGATGTCATTGTAAGTGAAATTTGTCATGTGTTTATTTTGCTTATACTAATTATTTTGTTGATGTGTGTTTGTGGAGTATTGTTCTCTGAAAGTGTGTTTTTAAGGATGTAAATGGTTTCTGGAATAGGATTATTACTGTAGATGAATGTTTAAGATACAAAAGAACCTAGATTGAAGTTGTTGGGAATTTTTACATTTTTTATCTTGTCAATTAAATTTAGATTATTTTTTTTTTTTTTTGAACAATGGTTATTGAATGTTATGTGGTATAGAATGATTTTGTGAAGAAGTTAGCTAGGAGATGGGATGGGGCACTGATGTGGTTAATTGAAACAAAATAAAAGCAATAGGAGTCACTGTAGACACTAAGTCAACATTCATTGGGTCCTGGTATGCCTTATTTAGGAACACCAACAGTCTCAAACTTTATCACTAATTATAAACAAAAGAGTAAGAGGGATATGGGATATCTGCATTATGTAGTTTAGTAGGAGTCTTATTTTGGGCCCTATGGATTTAATTTCATTCAAGTGTTTTTTTTATGTTATATGGAATTATGCCTATATGTTTATGTTGATTTGTTAATGCCTCCTTTGATTTGAATATTGTGTTTATTGGTTGTCATTTTTTGGTGTTGTGATATTCTTATTTGCAATTCAATTGTGTACTTTTTTGTTAATATCATTATTGTTAATTATAACAGGTATATTTCCTTAAATCCTTTGGTTTCAACCATATGTCTAAATTAGATTTCGTTATAGTGAAATTCAATAGAAACCATATCTCCATTTGTTACCATTTAAGTACACAGCTATTACTTATGTGCTTGAGTAGTAAACTCTAAGGTTGGGAAGAATCTTAAGTTTGTTCTTGCTTCTCATGCTCGTCCATAATAAAAGCCAGTGTTTTACAATACTGCCTTTACAAAATCAAGGCGCCCAGAAAACAAAAATAATTTGTGTTTCATTTTTTCTACATAACAATGTTCATCATCTTAGTAGTTGTAGTTTTGCAACTGGAGAAGCTGGCGTGTTAACATTAACCTGTGTTATATGTGTGACGAGAACAATCTGTGAAAGAAGATAATGCTATAGGCCATATAATAGAGTACTATACTTTAAATTATTAGGTGTAAAAGTATACACACCAGAAAGAACAGAAATGTTCTTAGAATTTGATATTATGTAGAGTACGCTTTAAAAAATCTAAATGAAAAACCCAAAAAAGGTACACACTCCACAGTTATTCCAGTACTACACAGAATGCGGTACTTTTACAAATTAAAGAAATAAGTGTGGCTACTCAATTGATGGCTTTTCTTTTAAAATGATGCGTAAAATAATTTACAGTCTTCGTTATTATTTGATATTCTGTCAGGGAGCAGTTGTCAAGGTAATTTAGGGAGAAATTTCTTAATATCCATTAAATCCTACAACTAACATTTTAGTTGGTTTTTTCAATTCACAGTTAATTTCATGACCTAAATCTAAGAGTTTTATAGTGTGTCAACTGTAGCCTATAGGTAGCCATTTCAGACAAAGGGATTTACCATTTCATTAATATTTTATAAGAATAATTATGTATATTACATTATTATAATTGTGTTATGTATTTCAAGAAGTCTAAAGAAATAAACTTAACTTCTTCAGATTTAAACACACTCTGGATGGGTTATTAGCAAGTTTGATTAACCTAATATATAAAAGTCAATGTTAGGTTGATTTTCCTAAGTAATAAAAATGTAAGTTATATATCTCAATAGGTCTTTAGCCCTAATTGTCAATTTTTTTATCTGGTTTTATGTCCAAGTGTTGAAGTTTTTAGATATATTATGAAGGAATTCCTTTATTAAATATAATTGGTTCATTCAAGTTAGGCTCTAACCCATGATTTCTGTAACAAATAATTGTATTTTTTAAAAATCAGAAAATTATAAAGCTCATGGAAAACCTTAACTACCATCCTCTTTAATAACTGAAATTATTATCATAACAACCTGTTGGAGAGCTGCTATGATAGATTGTCTGTCTGTCTTGTTAGTTAGATAACGGTACCAAATTGTAAATACCCTACACACTGCTTTGAAGGTCACTGTAGGAAGTAAAGAGCTATTTATAGATATCGTATTATCATACAGACAGTTTTTATCAACAGTTCATTCCCTTCTAAAATGATAAGAAATATTTTGAAAGATTTGAAATCTTTGGCCCTAGAAGATAGATCACAAACAAAGTCTACTAGGGAGCATTATATAAGCAATTAACAATTGATAACAGATAACAACAATTGATAAGCAAGCAAATAACTATGTAAAGATTCCCTATGTGGTTCAAAATATCATTTGTCAAAATGGAATTTTAAAAATTGTGGTTTTCGCTGTTTATTTAGAGCGACAAAAATTTTTTAATAAACGAATTAATGACTCTCGGAACGAATAGAAGATTTTAGTGTAGTTGACATAGCTCATCCTTTAGTGTCTCAATTTGTACAATGTTTTAGTGTTTGGTTAAATAGGACCAAAATTAAGTTTTGTTTTGTAATTATGGGTACCTGTGTGTGTGTGTATATATATATATATATATATATATATATATATATATATATATATATATATAAGGACGGGAAGCCTTAATTTGTCTATTAAAAATATTAAAAAATTATCGATAAAAGAATAAAAAAGAATATCATTTTTGGAGAGCTATCTAATACTGTAACATGATTAAAATGATAGTCTAGGAAAGATTGAACCAACTTCGATTTTTTCTTTCTTACATAGATTACTAAAATATATATTCCAAACAAATAGAAAGGGGTATTAACATTGCAAACGTATTTGTTCAAATTAGTAAAAAATTCGAATATAACATGAAAATTAATTGTCTCTTTGTAAAGCAGAACACTATTTTACACTATAGGCCTAATAGCTGTACCCTGGTATGTTTCCAGTGGCACATTGAGCTTGCATGAATAAGTGAGAAATGAGGAACAAAACGATTATAAAATTTTAATTTTGCAGTACTTCAGAGGCTAAGGTAATACAGAGGTAAGGATATGTCACATTTTATCAATCCGTTGCCAGAATCAATCTCATAACAAATGTTGTCCCAGTTCCTCTTGGCGCATTCAAGAAGTTTCTCTCTACTACATCATTTATCAATTACATTATGCAATCAATAATGCCCTTATGTTCACGCTTTAATTTGGGAATGCTTGATTAGACATATGTATACAGATCATCGGTGTTGTAACTGTTCACGGCGGAAATCCAAATCAAAGAAGCAGTCGCAGCTCGGGTGGGTGTGGCATTCTCAAATAACCTCTACTTACGATTTGGCGAAGGACGCGGCTCAATTACGACATAATCACACAAAAATACCTTGATTGAAGTGAATATTAAGGTTGTATAATAATCTGAATGGGATGCAAGTGGATAAGTTTGTCTTTGTTAATAAAGAATGTAATTAGGGACACCTAATCTGTTACATGTGACCGTGGATGTCGTTAGCTAGTAAGGGCTGTGTTCTGCCTTGGGGCAGATGGCGCGGTAGCTGATACACACCTGACTCTTAAAAAAAGTTATTTTATTGCGGACGCGTGCATAGAAATGACGCGAAAAATACATAAAAATAATCTTTGAAGCGGGTTGTATGTCTTGCCAAAATTTGACCTGGAATCCTGCAAAACGTTTTGAGTTTTTGAAGTGTACCTACTACACAAACCAACATAACATTTTTATAGTGTACATAAAAATTAGCCCAAACTACTATATAGCTATTTTAAAATTTGGCAACAAATCACCCGGTCAAGATAGGTTTGGAGACGAAAAAATTAATAATAACTTAGATTAATATACTACCGTCGGCGTCGAATAAAACAACCACTTGGCATATTGTACGACAGTTATTTTTCTTATTTTTATAACCAAATCTGTCCTATCCAGATACTTTGTTGCTATTTACAATATAATTACTTAAAACGAACTTTATGGTATCAACGTATTATACACAAACAATAGAAAAATTGGTCCAATCACTCTTAAATATTACTACCTATATATCTTACTAAGGCAACTTAATAATCTACCTTATATTTCAGTGTTTTTCGACAATTCCGAGCATGAATGAACATGTTACCGATACGTACATGTTGAATTATAAAAGTAATTACAATCTATATTTATTGTAGTAGGCATAGTTAGTATTTTCAATAGTTATGCCTACATTCACAGCCCAAGAATTCGTTTTGATAAATAGCACAACATTTTAACAAAATGTTAACTGTAGTCTATAACTTGTAATTAAAGTGACTTAATAAGTAATAATAACACATCTTCAAAAATATGAAATATTCTTTTACCAAGATTTTTGTACATACTACCTCGTAGTAAGAAACCTAAATATTTTTTATAAGTATAAAACACCCAGTTTGAAAAAAAATTACTTCGTATTTTTTTAAATAGTTAGAAGTTTACTTATTTCTTTTTAGATTTAAATCTTCTATTACAAAAATTTAAAGTATTCTACAGAATTTTAACTTTATGTAATAAATATCCCATTTATATTTTAAATGGATCTCGGGCATCTTAAATTATATAATTTTATTTTAACAACCAGATGTGGATTTTATATCAAATAAATACAAATTGTACAAATACAAGTTTTCATTTTGTACAATTTTTATTCACTATGAGAAAAACATATTGAATAAATAATTTTTATTTAATACAAATTTTTATATTTTCATTTTTTAAGGAAACGAATTTTATTATTTCATTATTTAAACGAAAAATATGAAAATTATGTTAATAACTAACTAGAGTTAGTTTGACGTATATTTGTACTTTATAACCAAATTTTAAATTGAAATAAGATATAACAATAAATTAAAAGAAGTAGATAAGATTAAGAACTATAACATCAGACGTCTTGATGCAAATAATTTAATATTGTATCAATAATTCCCAAAACTCGAAATACCTGTTTTATATTCATACTCTCACCCGTGTGTTTAATGGTGGTCATTACAGAAGACAACCCAACAATTGTTGCTTACGTAGGTAAGATGATTAAAGACTTATCTTTAGCTGTGTATGTTTGATATTGTAATCCTCTTTTATAATTAATATGCTGTGACTATGAAAATAACCGATTAATTCAGCATTAATCATTAAGCAAATCATACCTTTGAAAAGGTATTTATTATAATTATCACTAGCGCTCGACGGCCATCAAACGAAACTGTATGAACATTTTGCAAATCAGCTGTTTTAAGTTTGAAGGTCACGCATATTAACAATGCAATGTGATACAAGGTGAGCTACATTCACGACGGGAATGAATGATAAATATTTAGCTGTAATTTAAATAATGCGAATAAATAAAACTGTAATGACCGCATTGTGGAAGGTGCCCAATCAATGTTGAACAAACGTTAAACGACCGAATAAAAAATAAAATGAATTTCACCAACCTGATTTATAACTGGTGAGGCGCTTTCAAAATTTTACAATTAAATTAGGAACAATTACTATTAATTCTGTTATCAAAATTTTATTTGAATGATTATTTCCATTATGTTGAGTCCTATATATCACGATCATCTACCTTCAACATTTTATGAATATATTTATCGACGGAAAGTCTTAGATGTCTTGTTTTTGCTTACATAGTGCATGGAAGTAAACCTGATCAGAACACATGTTCTCATCAGTATATGCGGGGGGGGGGGGGGGTGCTTCCCTCTCGAAATATACAAAATTGATAATTTTTGTTAAACGTTTTAATAGTTATTAAATATTATTCTAAAATCTTAAGGTACATTAATATATAAGGTAAAAGATTTAATAGTAATATTAATCCTCGAGCACACGCGCCGGGGTGGAATCCTCCCCAGACGTTCTATTTTCCGTGAAAGGAGCAATAGTTTTTTTGTTTACAATGACGGTTTTCCAGATACCTTTCCACTGTTTCTCCCTATACTCGCTTACAAATATTCAACTAGTTTCCGTCTCACAGTCGTTTCTTATACATCGTCAAAATGAACTTGAGGCTGTTACACCCCGGGCGTGTTCTACGTTTCAAGTTTGTAATAGTTGTTTTCGATTTGTAGTTTGTGTTTTCGTTTATTAATATATATATATATATATATATATATATATATATATATATATATATATATATATATATATTTAGGGAGAATACACTGTAAAAATGGATTTTTTTGAAGAACAGAGGAAGATTTTGGTCATGTTAGATTCGAGTTACAGTGATCTTGATTCAGCCGGAATAAGTGCTTGTATTATTTATAAGAACAATGCAAGCCCTGAACAGAAAGTTAGATGAATATTTCTGCAAGGAACATACCTATATATATATATATATATATATATATATATATATATTGTAAAGATTGCCAACTAAAATAAATTTCAATGTCAATCAAGAAATGTCTGTTAGAATAGTAGGCTAGTTGTATTTAGTACTCATAATATTTTGTTAATTTAATAATTTTATTTAATAATATTATTATTTAAGTTTACAATACCTATGGAAGTTCTTTGACTCTTTTGTAGCCTATCAGATATATACTCATTTTTTTAAAATTTTCATATCGCAATTGTATATTCTCAGATTTGACCAAATTCCAATGGGCTTTGCTTAAACATTTCTCCCCTAAACCTTGGTTTTAAACCATGTGTACTGTTTTATCAAACCTTCCTTATATCTGCATACTAGATAATATCTTTATATTTTTGGTTTAACAATTTGTTTATTGTAATTTTTACTAGTAACAGAAAAAAGTAAAGAAATAACCTATCCAAACACTTTTTTCCCACGCGTGTACTCGTGTTACGAAACTTCGCGCGTGTGTTCGAGGTTTAGTCTATACTAATATATAAAAATCTAATGGTGTGTGTGTGTGTGTGTGTGTGTGTTACTCTATCACGTAAAAAATACTTTACCCATTGAGCTGAAATTTTACATAGACACTCTAAGTTCCCTGGTTAACACATAGGCCTATTTTTAGGGCACCGCCCCTTGTGCCTTGAAAACCCCTTGACATTAAATTTTCTATACTACATTTAATACTTAACTTGACTTAATCAGCATATAATCACCTGTAACGGTCACTTTTAAACACATTTAAACAGCTGAAAGTAAGTGATTGTGATTGTTTGTTATTCATCTTTCGAGGTAAGTTATAAGTTACTCTACAAATGTTGCGTTACATTGTTTTTCCTTCCCATGGTTTTCAAGACAATAATCAGTAAGTTTATAGTTTGATATATTTCTTGGGATCTAATCTATACTATTGTATAAAAATATAATGGTGTCTGCCTGTGTGTGTGTATTACTCAATCACGTAAAAACTACTGGACCCATTGAGAGGAAATTTGGTATTTATTGCTTCCTCCCACGTGTTCGATTTTAGCGAAAACATTATACCGAGAGACGCAGAAAGTCATCAGGAATACGAAAGAAAAATATGAAAACTCTCGCTCACGCCCCAAAATGTTTTCAAATTTGGAAAAATGTAATTCCCCCAAACGGGGTGCTAACAGTGCTGCTAAAAATGCACATTGCCCACCCAAAATACAATGCATATAAAATGAATGAAAATCTGATAAATTATACTCATTTATTAAAATTGTATATCTATTTTTCCAATATTCGTCAAGTAAAAATCTTTCCCAAAAATTCAAAAGTGATATAATTTTTTTTTAAGTGTTTGTAAAAGAGTAGAATGGAGCCCTCCCGAAATGAAACCTTGTATATGGCTATGCTAGTGGGGCGATATTTTAGATTATTAGAAACCAGCATGCGAAACCTTTATCCTTACAAATCCGGCTTTAAACTCCGCACTGGGATGACTAGGGTAAGTTCCAAACACGGGCTTGACATCAAGTATGTATAGTCCGAAAGTTTTACTGGAAGGCCTAGACCGGGAGGAGATGGTAGATGAGTGCTTCTACCATAGCACATTGTTTTAACCGCTTTACAAAACTACTTGGGACCTATGGAATTTTTCGGTAGAATAGGTTTTGGTCTAGGTATGTGTGAAAAAGATCTTTTCACACCAGGGCTTTCCCTAAGTACCGGATTTTCAGAACACACAGGTCGCATCCCATCTTGACCATCAACTCTCTGAGAGCAGAAGGACTGTGCACGCAAATTTTATAACACTAAAACTTGTCAGTGTTCTTTGTTTTATCAAAACTGGTGCTTTAAATTCTTTCTTTGATCGTTTGTCAAATTTCACCATTTTGTGACGTTTGAATATTTCATAAAAATTTAGCCTACTATTTTAATATTTGTTTATGCTTCTTTTTCATTTTATATTGTATTAGCAATTGCAAATTTATTTATTACTTGTTAAATTTTACGTTGTAATTTTACACGGCTTTGACTACTACGATTAAGTCAAAAAATTCTCATTGTATTTAATGTTTCTCTTTTCCTTTTCTTTCTTTTAATATTTGAAGTGAAAAAATATAGCCTAGTATTTTTAATATTTTACTTTAAAAACAAGTAATAAAAAAATATAAATAAAGTCAATTCCTATTTTAGTCAACAAAGAAAATTCTTATTTGACTTCCTTTTTATTAAATAAAAACAATTAATAAAACTAAAGTAAAATAACATAGTCTTTAAAACAGCTGTTCTACCACATAACCTATAACATAAAATCAGATTTTTTATGAAATCATATTTTATCACTAATTTTAAGCCAAATGAGACGAAATAATTAAATTGCATACATTGACCCTGTTATGAAAAGATACTCTCTCATATAAAACTAAAATTAATTAATTATATTAAATTAACGAATTAATATTTGAAAAAAACTGTATTGGGATAAAGTGTCACCGAATACAAATGTAGAGAAATGTAGCCTATATGAACTTGAGTGGACGAATAAACAGTATTTTATTAACAATTAAAAATTTAAACAAGATATATATATATATATATATATATATATATATATATATATATAAGGAGACTTTGAAGCAATAGAAGGAATTGAAAGAAATTCCTCAATAGAACAGTTCTTGTATTCAATAATATAAATCCAATTCTTGTTTCGTATTCTCAGCGTCAATAGGAACGTGGAACGTGGTGTCGTAATACGGAATTTACATACAATACTGTTACTGCTGTTGATACGTCTGAAGTAGTGATTTTGTTTTTAAAGGTTGGGACGAGACTTAGAACTCTATAAGAAACATGGGCCTGCAATTTGAATGTTTCTTCAGAGGATATTATAATGTTAACAAGTTTTATAGAAGACGAAATACTATGGTAAGGAGTTTTAAAAATTTTAAATATAGTGTATCTATTAGTTTAACTTATATACTGTGTATATAGCCTGTATAATATTTATTAAAATAATTGTAGAACATAGATAAATTTATGAAAAACAAACTTAGACAAAACGTTTCATCACACCAGGTGATCTTCGTCAGTGTCTTACATAATTATATGTAATAATAGCATGATGCGGTATATATTTTACATCAATTCCCAATGAAAATATAATTACTGTAAATTAAATTTATTAACCACAAATATTGAGGAATTACCTTTGTAATGGAACGTTTTTGAGTTCCTGTTTGTGAGAACATTTTCAAGATCCAAGTTTCACTTGAACAGAATGTAGTAAATAATCAATAATACACGACCATTACAAATACAGGAATATATTTATTATAACAAACAAAAAGTTCAAAGCTGTTCGCCAACTATAGTACCAGCATCATCAAGAACCAACCAACCCCAGCAATAAAAACTGATTATATTTAACTTGAACTGTTACTAAATATATTACAATATCGCCATATCAGGTAAAACATTGAATATAGTAATATATTTTGACCTTACGTGATCTCGTGTTACATTTAATTTGTTTAAAACATTATATTTATATATTTCTAGTGATTCATAAATACTCGTTTTTAAACCATTTTTAGTCTCTCTTATTATCTTATATATGTATATATATATATATATATATATATACATATATACTAGCATTAGCCGGCGTTTGTTGCTGCGACCGAAATCATTATTGTAATTATTAATTAATTCTCCAATAAGAAAAGGAAATCAAACATCTAAACAATTATATTTCATTTACTGCAATGGTAGAGGGTAGACAATGTTTTTTGTGTGATTTTATTAGGCGTACTAAAATACAACTTTTTAGGTGACCAAACACGTGAGCACGCAATATATAATTGCCCGTGAGAAAAACACGATTGTTCCAAATTTAATTCAGCAACGATCAATGATTGTCTTTGAGCTTTGTTCATGGTAACTGAGAATGCAAGACGCAAAGAAAATTGTAGTCGTTTGAAACCGAAGGATAAATCGTATGAAATCATCAGTATTCGTTGAATTAAGACCATCTCTCCTTTGAACTTGTCACTTACGATTTCTATCTCGATCAAGTTGGGCGTCAGTTTTTTTGTTGGCAGTCTGGTTCCACTGCACTACTTTGGTGGATTCAAATTTCGCTAGAGTATTATCTGCGATCCTACGTTTAATGTCAATATTAAAACAATTAATAATGTATTTTTATTTTTGCATTATGTTTATAAACTTTAAATCATTTAGTAACGCTAATATGATTACACAATTTAACACTAGACTTATGGAAGGCTGTACAATGAACCATCCCAAGCCTCTGGGGTGAAGCCCTGGGGATTTATCTCCTCCAAACTTCACACGAACCATCCTGGAAATATGTTAAACAGCTGTTAAGGCGTCCATAAGATACATACATACATACATCAGTTTTTGAATCATCTTATACCTCTGGGGCGAGCCCTGTGGATGGATCTGCATCAAACTTCAAACGACCATTCTGGGATTATGTTAAATAATCCTTCCAAATCATATTATCTTCTGATCAGCGGTTTAGGCGTCCATAAGATATCCATACACACATACATAAATACATAAGTTTTTGAACCATTCTATGCCTCTGGGGCGAGAGTCCTGTGGATGAATCTGCACCAATTGTCCCACGAACCATCCTGGAAATATGTGAAACAATGCCTCCAAATGTCATTAATTTCTGTTCAGCGGTTTAAGCGTCCATAAGGTACATACACACATACATACATCCGTATATATATATATATATATATATATATATATATATATATATATATATACATATATATATATATATATATATATATATATATATATATATGTATATATATATATATATATATATATATATATGTATATATATATATATATATATATATATATATATATATATATATATATATATATATATATATACTAAATATGGTGATATGTTTTCTATGATGATTTAATTTTTGTACAAATATTTTGTTACATAATTATTTTTCCTGAAAATGCTAGTACTGTTTTATCGGCGAAAAGCTTTGAACAATATATGCAATAAAAGTATTCTTGTTTTTGAGATATTTTTAATTTACTATATATATATATACAATCATATATAGGCCCTACATACATTGGTTTTTAAACCACCCTAAAGGTGCGAACATAAGTGGTCGCGGTAAATAAGTAGCTCGCGGTCGCGTCGTTGTTGACATTCAGGTAAATCAAATGCACTGTAACATACGGAGACGAACACAACGGGTAGGCGAATTGGAGGTACAATGCGATTACTTCCAGGATGCTTACATCAATGCTTTTTGAAAACAAACTGATTTCAAGCCTAGTACGCTCCTTTGCTCTGATCGGTCCGTTCAAGGTCGTCCAGCCCTTCCACGCCACTTCACGCCTTGATTTATTATGTATATAATTTCATAATATTTAATATATAATAATTTATGTAATATATATATATATATATATATATATATATATATATATATTAATCTTAAAATAAAATATAATATATATATAATAAATTAATTAATATATATTATTACTTAGCTCGTGTAATAATAATCACAACAGGAGCTTGACCATGCATCGCAAGTGACCTCCTCGCTAAGTGCTGTCGAGATCGATCGCGACATCCACTCGATAACATCTCTACCGCGATCCACTTGTTCTATTCGCACCCTAAGCCTCTGGTTCGGGTTCCTGTGGATGGATCTATAACAGATGTCACACAAACCATCTTGGGAATATGTTAAACAATCCCTCAAAATTATTTAACTTCTGTTTAGGGGGTTAGACGTCCATATGACACATACGTACACACAAAAGATATCATCCTAATATTCTTATAAATTTAAATTTCATTAAATTTTTCAACAAGATCTGTAAAGTTTATTATACCATGTATATTATTTAGTTTTATTTTTAGGAATTAGAATAATTAGTATTTTACAAGACTGATTATTTATAAAATTTAATAACGGTTTAATGGTATATCTGTTTTGTGTAAGCCCATTCAAAATAGGAATTATAGGATTATCATTTATACAACTAATAATATATTTTTGATTAAACAAGTTGTATAAAGTTTCAATTATATTTTGAAATTTCTTTGTATGATCTTCATTTATTTTATTATTAGGATTTTCATTTATATATTTTTCTGTGTTTGTTATATATTAATTCTTATCATTACTTACAATGACATTACTTATCTCCTTTTATCATAAGGTATTTTGTTGTTTTTAATTATTGTTTTTATTTTGTGAGCTGTTTCAATTTTTATAATGTCTTTTATATTATCTTTTTATTTACTGAGAGCCAACTCAGTGCCATTATTATTGTGCTAATATCATTCTTGATGCCTCTTTTTATGTTAATTTTATTTTTAATTTCTAGTAGTTTTATTTCATTATTAGTAGATTTGAGTGTGAATAAGATGAATTAATAAAATTACTGTAAATTCATGTTATGGGCTGTAATTTATTTCTTTTATTACTTTCATTTTTCAAATTTTTAAGTTTTTTGTTTTAATTATTTTTTTTTAAATATGTATTTACAACTAAATTAACTGTATTTTATTTTCCCCTTCTTATGTTATTTATTAAAGATTCGAATTTCAAATGTAATCTATAGTCTATATTGCAATTGGTATATCATTTTTCTTTTTTATAAATTTGTAATGTCAGTCATAACCCGTAACATGTTTCCTTGTTGTTTTGTGCTACATGATTTATGTCCTGTACATTTATTATTATTTATTTTGGAATAATATCAAAAAGAATGCATTGTTTGTCAAAATATATATTCTTATTTGTATTTATTAGTTCAATTTCACGTTTTTCACATAGATTTTAGGAATTTTCTTATATCACCATTACACAACATGTGTTGAATATAAACAATAAATAAATTTACTTAAAAATCCATTAAACCTTACACTATTATCTGCACCAATACACTGTAACAAATGCTTTTAGGTTATCATTATAAAATATTAATATGTTTTCGTGTTGTAATTAATATAAATGATCAATAATATAAGAAGATTAGAAATACAAGCATATATTTATTAGTACGGAAGATAACTTCGAACCAGGAGAAACGTATTCTAACAATAAATACAGCTAACATATATTTAACATAAACTGTTACCACTGACTACATATCAATTACTACTAATCTAAAACAGTGATTAATAGTAGTATTTTGACTGTAATTGCACCTGTGCAGCAATTAATTTGTTTGTAAAATTATATTTTTAGAATTCACAAATTTTTATTTTTTAAACCTTTATTAATTTTCTATGTATATATATATATATATATATATATATATATATATATATATATATATAATATGTAAACATTTATATGCTCATTATATCTTTCTTTGAATTTTATTTTAATTTAACCTACCTAAATGTTATTGCAGCATAAACATTCTGTACTATAACTTCATTTTTGGTCATTTGTATCGATTGTGCTATTATCATTATTTATTATTTTTCTAATCTTTTTATTGGTTTTATAAGAAATTTTGCTATTTCTAATTTTTGTGATTATAATAGCCTAACCTGTGTGAGGGTATGTGTATTCTTGTGTGTGTGTGTGTGTGTGTGTGTGTGTGAGTGCACACGTGTTTTAAATTTTTTTTAGTGTGTAAAACACTTATTATATGTTTATTTTGCCTGTATAAATAATGGCCTTGATATTTTCACTCTGGCTAGTTGGTAAAATTAGAGCTGGCCTAATTCAGTTAAACATAACTTCCTGTTTTTATTTACTTTGATGCCTCGGTCTCCTTCACTTAGGTTATATCATACAGAAAAGATTTAGGCCTATTAGAATTCAAATAATATTAGTAACAACAAATGCACCTGGTAATAGTTTGCCACACTAGGAAGGTTGAGAAATAAATTTTTAAAATAAAAAATTATATAAAATGAAATTTTACTTTTAAAAAAGAAATCTTCTTTTATTTATATCTTGGTTTATATTTTAAACTTAAAATTCGGTTTACATTTGGCTTATTTGGTTCCTTAATTACTTTAATTTTAAACTACCTTAATTTGCAACATAGTTTGTGTATATTTTTAAGTGTATATTTTTAAAACAAATTTATTTATCGAAATAATGTCACTAACTATTAAATTATCCAACAGATGTTTTTTGTTAATGAAAAGGTTGTAAATGTTTAAATCCAACAGGTAAAATAATTTACTAGTTTAAAGTATAGGATACGATAAACAATCGCTCTTATTAAAACATAAGTAGTAACTATTGAGACAAATTTGAAACAGTATAACCAGTCAAAGAGATAGGAGTTTCAAATTTAAGAATATTGTACATTCATTATTCCTAAACACTTTACATAATTTGTAGACCTAATTAATTCTTAATTATGTATAATCTACTTTAAATATCAGCGATCAAGGCCCGTTAAAAATGTTATCAGTAACTTTGTTAAATGTCATTAATTTTGTTGTTGTAAGAGTTTAGGTTTTTTAATTCGAATTTAAAAAGAGGTTAAGTCAGTAATCTTAGCTTAAATTTGGAACCTATCACTGAATGCGAAAATCTGTTTGGCCTTGGCATTAAGGTCAGGCGACGGTTTGTATTTTACTAATAGCCGTCAATTAGTGTTTGAACAAATATTTTCTTTCAATAGATGGCGTGCGTGTTCTCGCTAAATGTACACCAAGCAGGTTAACCCAGGAAAGGCACGTCAAGCAATCAGCTTTTACGATCAACCGAGAAATTTCTAATTTTGTGACAATCAAAAGGGTAATGGGTAGTTTTCGGGGTTGCCGCGTGTTGAGTCGGTTTCCGAGGCAATGTTATGGCCTGCAACCCCCCCCCCCCCCGCAACATCTTACACGAGATTAGCCTGATCTTATTAATCCCGCTCCTTTTAACCGACTCGTCACACGTGAAACAATTTTATAATTTTGTAATGTTAATTTAGCCGACTATGAAAAGAAAGTTGCATTCTACAAAAATGGAAGTCATTTATCAAACGGTTAGCTTACGTTAGACAGTATTATTATTTTTTTTATACCAAATCTATCCTAACCTTGTTTTAAAATTATCTTGAAATGTAGTATAAACGAGTGTTTTGTTTTTGTAATGAAATCTTGTTGTAAAGTTTTAGTAAATATTCTAAGGTCATTTTTCCCTTTTTTGAAAATTTTAAAATTTTGGTGTGCCTTTACACGTTATTTTTTTACATGTTCTTGATGACCTTCTAACACGAAAAATATGTTTATAAATATTACCAGGTTTGCATTACAAAAAAAAATACTAAACATTTAAAGGAAAATTGAAATTTATTCTTGTATTTCGTGATATAATCCCTTAGATTTATGTTTATTTCCCTTTTCTAGCTACGTAATTTTAATTGACGCGTTTAAGGAAGATCCCTTCAGGTTCATCGATACTTAATGCGTTTCGGAAAGGTTCCTTCTACTTGGTACAATCCATAACTTAGTTACTAGACAATACTTCCAGTGGATAACGAGTTCTAAAAATACATCAATACGCCGCAGTTAGGAAAGACCGTTAAATAAAGCGCTTCTATATATTTTACAAGAAAACTGACAATGCAGTAGAAGGTAGATGCAAACGTTGGTAATCATCCGAGATACTAAAGTTAGAGAAATGGTTCTTTCAAACGGTTACATTGTCAATTGATCAAGGCATGCTGCAATTAACAACTAACCAAGGTATGCCGCTGCTGGTATAGTTGATAAAATAACATTTTTGTCAAAGGAATTTTTTATAAACCAAAGTTTGTGGGTGTTGCCGTATTTCATGCGTTCAACCGACAATTTCTTGACATTTATTTTTTCAAAAGACTAATATTCTTATATTTAATGTTATTTCAATATAATAACATGTGGAAATCCTGCAAACACTGCACAGCAACACTCTTATTGGTGGAGCAGCTGGATGATTGACTTCTGACACGACACTGACACACGTCACTTATTACAATAACACACACACACACACACACACACACACACACACACAAATATATATATATATATATATATATATATATATATATATATATATATGCTGATACGTATTCCTTCACGGATGGAAAAATATGATGAATAGTTACTATCTGGAGTACATACGTTCATTCCAGATGAATGAACGGATGTACTCCAGATAGTAACTATTCATATGTATATATATATATATATATATATATATATATATATATATATATATATATATATATATATAACAACATAGGTTATTCAAATGCAAGAATATTTATTAATTTATATTTAAAGTTTTCGTTGGTAAACAGTACCAACATCAAGCTGTTTACCAGCTGAATCAAGCTGTTTATCAAGCTGAATGTCTTATTCATGCCTGATGATGTTGGTACTGATTACCAACGAAAAGCTTTGAATATAAATTAATAAATATTCTTGTATTTTAATCAAGAAAACACACACATAAATACATATATATATATATATATATATATATATATATATATATATATATAAATTTAAAACAACATAGGTTATTCAAATACAAGAATATTTATTATTTTATATCCAAAGCTTTTCGTTGGCAAACAGTACCAACATCATCAGGAATGAAAATTCATTCCTGATGATGTTGGTACTGTTTGCCAACGAAAAGCTTTGGATATAAAATAATAAATATTCTTGTATGTGAATAACCTATGTTGTTTTAAATTATTAAACAAGAAAACGTATTTTATATATATATATATATATATATATATATATATATATATAGGTATTATTTTTCATAAATCATTTACAGTAGAAGTTCAACTATCCGAACAAATTGGGACCGGTCCCATTGGTATAGTTGTTTTTTACGTAAAAATGGCAAATTTAAATTAATTACTGTATGTACGTTGCAAGTGGGAAAAAACTATATTTTTATAGCTTTATATTTTATCCTAAGATTCTGAGCTTTTTTCACAAAGAATCGGATCCGAACTTGAATTTCCCATATAACATTGCTCCAAAAACCTCTGAAAACGGAATTTTTTAATTCTTTGTTTTTGCTCATTTCATTAATTTGGTGGGAAATCGTTCATCTTCATTTTGTAGCACTGACCTCTTCTTCCATGGAGCTACAGTTCAGTGTGGGCCTTGGACTTCTCAATGAGCCATCGCCAGGTAGCTCGATTCTGTGCTGCTGCTTTCTACATCCTCACATTCAGCAGGGATCTGGAGCAACGCAATCCATTCATCTACGTCTAGTATGTCATTTTGCTCTCATTGATAGTTCCATCTAATAGGCTTATGAGTACATCACTCCCTCCATCCGGGCCAAGTGCCCTACCCTGCGCAGTCTTCCAATTTTGTATTACTTTTCCTACATTGGGTTCCCCAAACAGCTGGTAAAGGTCACAATTTCTTTTCCTTCTCCACTTCCCACCAAGATTCACAGGGCCGAGAATCCTCCTGAGGTCCTTCTCCACTTCCCACCAAGATTCACAGGGCCGAGAATTCTCCTGAGGATCTGCCTCTCGAAGATAGCGAGGATGTTTTCCTCATTACACTGAGACGAAGTTTAAATGTATAGGTATGCTCGTTTTAACGTCTGAAATCCTGGATTGTCCAACACCGTACATCTCGGAAACTGTTTACCTGTAACTCCTTTATCCGATTGATCTATAATTAGTTTATGCTCTAACAAGGTAACTCTTTTTATCACACACAAAAAATAACAACAGGCAGATGTGAAAGAGTATCATCAAAGTAGCAGGTAAAAGACTAATTGACAAACTATTCAAAACAAATAGTGACTGTCGAGCCAGGCGCCCACCTGGGGTGCCGGAGGACAGCAAACTAAACAAACTCCAGACAGTGAGTCAGCATCCAAATAATGTTTGCCTACACTACCAACGCGGAGAAAAGACCAACAACAGATGTATAAAGAATCTTTATTTTGGAAATCGTAGTACTTTTCCGTCTTTTTATTTTTAAAATCTGAAATCGATTCAGAAAAGCGGCGTTTGGATAGCTGGAGTGGTACTGTATTGTAACAGAAATTGTAATGTCATACAATTTTTCGATTAGACAATAGCGTTTGACGGAATAATGCAAGCCTACATACCCAAGTAAGACTGGCTTAATTTAAAGCAATATAAATTCCTCCTGTACGTCTAGTATTAAGCAATACACGAGTATTACAACGAGTGTTACCTCTCTGAGATTTGAAGGAGTAGGTTCGAAACTTTACACTAGAACTCATATGTCTCAAAAGAGTGCAAATACGTACCAACCTCCTAAATTCAATCTATATCTCACAAATCTTGTACTAATGCGTATGTCGTGAAGATAACTTACCAGTGGATTTCCCCGCTAAAAATCTGTAACTTTTCAGGACTCGCAGCCTCTGTTTCTCATTTAATGTATCTACATGTCACGCCCAAAATACAAGTGCAGTTGATATAATGGAGTATTTTTAATTTGTTACGTTGGCAAGACAGTTCAATGGCCTCGTTTGATAGAACGAGTTAATTGATTTCTGGTTGTGACTGGTATTGAATTGTTTTTTTTTTTTTTTAACAATTCATAAACACTCCCACCGGAAATTGGCTAATGTGATTTGAGAAGGATATCCGGTTTGCTGTTCGGTATTTTGGGGGATCTACATATTGATAATTAATATGTAGATACGTACAAAATAGTTTTACAAGCTCATAAGTAAATGTGTTTTAGAAAAGTGCGGTGACAAGAAATTCGATTTAATTAGAAGTAAGTGTTTTCATTTTAACCGAATTTATATAAACTTATTTGTTACTGTAAAAAAGGTTCGTTAGTACTGTTTTAAAAAAGTCAATCATAAAGGGGTTAACATTAAGGGTTGCTTACCTTGAAGTAAACCTTTTCTTAACCGGAACTGAGAAAAAACATGTAACTCTCGGGACATAACTAACGTTTGGCCGGTCGATGTACAGTTTCCTACTTGGCAATTAGACAGGTGGGGGGGACCGCTGACTCAATGTTTGTCGAGCAAATTTGCTATAGGTAAATACCCGTCACAATACTGGGTCTTGTTCCCCACTGTTGTTAGAGAGGGGTAAAGAGCTGCCTGGCCTTCTACCTCTCCTACCCGGCGCTTATCTCTCGTGACCACCTCAAGTGTCTTGATACGGCTCGTGAGTTATAATAGTGTGTAAGTTAGAATAGTTTTAATAAGTTGTTGGTGGGTGTGTCATGCTGTTACTTTGCTTCGTCTGAGTGTCAATGTTTATAATATTTTCATTTGCACAACAGCACACACACACACACACACACACACACACACACACACACACACACACACACACACACACACACACACACAAACATCCACGCACGCTCGCACGCACGCACATCACACAAACACACACACACACACACACACACACACACACACACACACACACACACACACACACACACACACACACACACACACACACACACACACACACACACACACACCAAACACACACACAAACATCCACGCACGCTCGCACGCACGCACACCACACAAACACACACACACACACAAAGACACACACATACACACACACCCACACAGATAGACAGTATCCATAAAAATAACATTTTGATGATTTCTGTGAATCAAATTTAGTTCTTTTTATTTCATTTCTTTCTATTAGTTCACACTCTCCTTAGCCTATATATATATCTTGTACACGGTTTTAATAATACACGTTCAATTGTTAATAAAATAAGTTTTTATTCATCCAATCAAGTTCAAATACATTTTTTTAAACATTTTTTAGGGTTGGTAATTGATCTTAAATAGGTTTTCTCAAATATTTATTCACTAATTTCAATTTCAAAAACTTGATGTCCAGATTCTAACTGAGAAACTACATGCTTGAAATCCAGGACTTTGGCACTGATGCAACTTTCCCATAGCTAGATATCAATTACTTAAAGATGTATGTGAAATTATAAGAGAAAAATTCCTTGTGATAATGAAGCATTATAAAAGATCTATAAAATGTTCGTAAATTAGAAAGGAAAAAAGAAGCGAATAAATAATACCACACAAAAATAATAGTCCAACACCATACCCTATTGTATAGAGAGGAATTGGTAATTCCAAGAAAATTAACTTTCTATTTTGCCTCTTAATATTGTGATTCTGTCATATGTATATAATTACACATATTTACATTAATTGTCACATTCTGTCACATATTTACATTAATTGTAATTATAAAATTAAAAGTAGACCTAACTAAAATATTTTTTTTTGTTGATCTCAGTTGGAATTGACTTTAATTCTTTTTTCTATATTACAATACTTGTTTATAAATGTTATAATTAGAAATGTAATATACAAAACCACAAGTTTTGTATGTGAATGACATAAATATTTGGTCATGATAGCTGACTTCATTGGACCTAAGCATCGGCTAGCTTTTCCACATATATCGGCCAAGTTATCTTCCCGGAGGTCATCGCCGTTGAAAAATACACAAAAACCTGCCTCACCAGACTCCTGTAGTTCTCAAGGAGTTAAAATCAGAATAAGCTTTTTGGTTTACAATCAAAACTGACCGAGAGGTATTTTGGTAATTTTAATGCGTATAACCAGCATGCCTATTATCGCCTACGAAAGATAGGAAATTAAAATCTGTTTCTTAATCGTATAGGAACTGACCAATTACTTGAGATGAGGTAAACTGCCATTAAATTCTAACAATCAGTTTTTTAAAAGTAAATTGTTGCGCTGTCTTAGTTATTAGCAACAATCGCCCAAGGACAAAAGTTTAGCCACATTATGGTTTAGCCGATCTGGGACAAAACCTGTTTTTCAAACTGGCGGTTACAATTAATTTGTTTCTCAGAGGGCGTGGCTGACCTTGAAATAATTACTCGAGATTATATTTGAGGACCGCCTTTGTGCTTGCGTTGATATTGCTGAAAGATTCTCCTTATCTAAATATTATCCGTGGTATGCTGTGATGTTGAAGATTCGCAATCTTTCAACGTAAGCATAATTAATAGTGCTAATATTGTATTATTTATTTAGCGTAACTATACAGGCAGAAAAATCTTTATAAAACTATCGCTTGCGACTTATTTTTTTCGAAATTATTTTTAGAAAGTTTCCATTTCAATTAAGTTTTGTATTATACTTTAAACAACAAAAGTTAAAATGTTGTATAATTCCCGACATGTTTTGATTTATATACTCGAAGGCGTAGTTTATGTCGTATGACCCGCAAATAATTATATTTTCTCTTGACTAAGGGCGTTTCTTCGCGTAATTTACTAATCACCGATCTTATCTCTTTACTTGGTCCCTTAACTCCACTTGTTATTCTCCATCAAGAACCTTTAATATTCTAAGTCTTATGCACTCCCATCTTCTTAGTGAAAGGATTTACTTCGCTTCCATAAATCAAGATTAGTCGTCCTACCCTATAAATCTTCTTTTATTCTCCAAACTAACACTGAATTAATTTGGCTCGTTTTAGCAGGGGCTGGATTTATTAATCTACTGTAATGTTTACGCACGTTATTTTTACAATGAGCGTCGGATCAATGTTCAGCGAAGATAATATTTTACTGTTTCATTTCTAAAAAAAGAATACAAAATATTGATTTAGCGTTTGGTTTTAAAACATTGATAATGTTGTTAAAGTAGTCTAAGTGTAAAAACAACCTAAATGAATTATAGACGATTTTAAATGGAAATTAAATTATTCCAACTACAACCTACTAAATTAATAAAGAAACTACTGAAAAACACTTTAAAATTGCTGATTTTGAACTTTAACATAATAATTCACATCACATACCTATGCGATACGGACTAAAATTTGATAAAAATATAATACAAATAAAAAACACAATAAAATAGAGATTACAAAAAAATCCGACAAAAAATGTTTCAGCTTATTCGTAAAAGTGGAAGCATGGAAAATGTTATACATAAATGAAACTATTCGGAAATGAAAAATATCAATTTAGCCATCGAGCATTCAACTAGACAAAACTCCGGAAAACCAAAAAAATAAACAGATGTGAATCTCTTTTTTGCAGAGTGTATAATTACCTACAGGAACTGGGAATTAAGTACAATAACAACATTCCCAATCCATATATAATGTTTTCTTGTATAATAATCAAACACAATTGAGGTTATTCAAATACAAGAATTATTTATTAATAATTATTCAAAACTTTTCGTTGAAAAACAGTACCAACATCATGAGGAATGAATTATACAATAATACAATAACGCAAAATATATAATATACGTTAAATTAGAAATAGCATTGTTGCAAAATTTATGTAAATTGCCAAGTTTGTCTTGTTGCCTTAACGTTATAGACATTGGCTATAGTATCAAATTTAGAAATAATTAGTATTTGTTTATTTAATAATTTGTTATTATTACTGTATTTATATATTTCGAATCCTTCATAATGTGAATTTTTCATCTTTTATTAATTTGTTTTATAAGTTTCATATTTTCTATATTTGGAAATTGGAGGTTATTATTAATATATGATTTGCAAAATTTGATTTGTATATTTCTGGTTTTTTAAGCATTCAAATGTTTCTTATACCTTTCTTTTAATTTTTTTTTGGTTTGACCTATATACGTTTTATTACAGCTTTTAACATTCTAATTTATAAACACCACATTTCCTTGCATATTATTTATTTTATTGTTATTATTCATTATATTTATTATTAGGTTTTTATACAATTTTGCCCTTTTAAATAATTCTATGATTTTTAAAAATTTCAATACCTGTGAATAAAATTGAAGCCCATATTGTATTATTATCATTATTTTAAAAATTAAATTATTATGTTGTTTATTAAAAATATTATAATTAAGTTTATCGACAGTTTTTTATTTATAACAGTTTCCTATTGTTATTTGATAAATTGTGTTTTCCCTCATTTTATTTTCTTCATCCATGGTGATTTCATGCAGTCTATATATTAAACCGTTGTAAGAACGAGCAACATATAATATCTCGCCCACAAAAGTCGTACATTCCTTCAGGGAAGTGTTAAATCACGGTTATTGTATAGATCAGGAAATAGTCGAGCCTGAAGCACTTCCTGCGCGGAACAGTATGACTTTCCGTTTATCGCTTATAACCTCTTTCAGGCGTAATTGTTAGTTTTCACCTGTTCTAATTACAACGTGCGAAGCAGCGATGAGGGTGAAAGTAATAAATGTCATGAAAAAAACAGACAAAGGCAAGTTAGATTAAGTTTTTCTTTTTAGATTACGACAAATTTCAAAAAAATTCTTTAAATATAATTGTTATTCTTAATTGCGTGATGAAAATACTCAGTATAGTGAAAGCATGAGAAAATCAGTTTATTTAATAAAAGTTTCACCATAGGCCTATGTAAACTCCTTCAATCCTTATTTGCTCGAGGAGGTTTAAAAATAATAACAACGTTATACGGTAGATATCATCGTTAAGTTTTGCCAGCAAACCATCCATCTTGTACCATTATCTGTTGGTTATTTTCACCTCGCTGTTACACTGTCTCGCGAGAGGAAATAGTTCCCCTTTTAGGCTGATCGCCTACTCATTCGGTCTCCTACTCCCAATCACATAATCATTGCGTACTTTGGGGAAACCACCCATCTCGTATCATACACTGTTGCTTATTTTCACTTCGTTAGTACACTATTACTCATCTATTCCTAGTCTTCACCCCGTTATTACACCGACACGGTAGTAAAAATCGTTGCCCCAATCAGTTTGATTGCTTATTCATACAGTATCCCACATCGTAACGTACTACCGTTGCGTATCGCGGGCGTAAACCAACGTCATCGTATCATCATGTGTTGCTCATCTTACACTTTTACGGGAGGGGGCAAATGGTTGCCCGTTTAGTTTACTCGCTTATTCATAGTCTCCCATATCGTATCGTACGACCGTTACGTATCGCAAGTAAACCAACCACAACGTATCATCATCTATTGCTTTTCTTCACCTCGCTGTTACACTGTTAAGGGAGTATGAAATAGTTACCCGTTCCGTCTAATCGCCTATTCATACAGTCTCCCACATCGTATCGTACGACCGTTGCGTATCGTGGGAAACAATCAACCACCTCGTATCATCATCTATTGCTCTTCTTCACCTAGCTGTTACACTGTTAAGGGAGTAAGAAATAGTTACCCGTTCCGTCGAATCGCCTATTCATACAGTCTCCCACATCGTATCGTAACACCGTTACGTATCGTAGGAAACAATCAACCACCTCGTATCATCATCTATTGCTCTTCTTCACCTCGCTGTTACACTGTTAAGCTGGCTGTTCAATTCCCACGACATGCGGCAACATTGAAATTGAATTCCATTGACAATATTTCTTTTAGTGTATTATATAGGGTAATAAAAAAAGCCCTATCATAGAGTCAGAAAATTGTAATGATGTTTTGTATCATACTAATTGAAAAATCGTCATACGAACATAGACGTTCCTACACGAAGAAAAAGACTCCTACCCACTCCTTTGTTAACGTTAAAAAGACGTTGTACCTAATGATTGTACCTAATAGTTTTTTCAAACATTATTTCAAAGTCATATGAATGCAATCTGAAGGCTAGAAGCATCATAAATCACGTCTGATGTATAATTTCCCTATTGACTTTATAGTCACATATCAATCATGACTCCATAATCCCAAGGCTACTGTTTGATCCTAGGGCAACATATAATCGTCAACAAATGCGATTCACCTCTTCTTGCATTTGGCTGGCCTTGAGTCCGAACCTTCTCGGCAATGTAATGCATTATGCAGGGGAGATCTCTGTGTGAGCTTTTTCCCGAATTAAATTTCTTTCGTAGTTTATGCAATTATATTCTGTCAAGTATTTTATGGAATACATTATATATTCTGAATATTTATAGATAATTTGATATTTATAGTTTATATTTAAGTTTATTGAACAGTAAGGCAGGTTGCACACTAAATAAGGCACGGCCCGGCGCGGCACGGCGCGGCACGGCGCGGCATGGCGAGGCGAGACGTTTTTGCCTTGTAGACGTTGGTTAGTAGCAGCATACGGCACTGCACGGCAAGGCAAGGCATTTCCAGTTCCAGTATGCTTTCGGTTCTGAAAGATATTTGAATACAAATTCATAATATGACACATTTTTTTCCATGTCATTAAAATTGTTAGGACTTTACCTTAAATACTAAGTAGCTTAACCTAACCTATAACTTTTCACCCGGTCTGAATTCACATAATAGTCTTAAAATAGACAAAATATACAAAAAAATAAACTTCTCGATATGGCCCAGCTGAAGCAGATTTTTCTGTGTGTTTTATGTTCGGTCGGCGGTCACGCTGGAGTGTGCTGACGTCAACTTTTTATTTCTTTCTGATTCACTAAGGCACTGCACCGCGCCGCGCCGTGCCTTATCCAGTGTGCGGCAGCTCAATTTAAACCCATGCAAATCACTTCATTTACGGCGCCTTATGGGAAAACGCCGCACCTCGCCGTGCCTTATCCAGTGCACGGCCGGCCTAATAATAAAGCTTTAATACGACAAAACGGTGATTGAATTCAAAACTAAAATCAACAATTATTTTTAAAAAACCTAAAAGGCAGCAAATCGCCTTAATTTTATCTTTTTACGCCACCGTAGTAAGTCAACAACTCGTTATGACATCCTCTCCAACATTTCGTGGTTCATTTGTTTCTTTTATTGGACAATCATTACAATTTTAATTCCAGAAATTTTGAACAATAGTGCTAAAAGGGGATTATATATAAAGAGAAGCCGGTGAATCAAAGCTTAGTCCTTTTGAATATAAAGTTTGTTTGAAACGTAGGAATAATTCTAAAATCTTTTGCTTCGGTGGAATCTAAAAAGCCAAAAGCATATGTAGAATCTAAACGTAAAGGATGTGTAGGGCACGATAATGTTGCCTGATTATAAGTAGGCCTACAGTATAGGGTAAAATTAAGCATAGTTTTGTGTTAAGGATAACAAGGAAGAGTTTTTCAGAGTTACAAGTCATAGGTCTTATTGGAAATGGAAGCATTTTGTGCTTTCCTTTATTTTACGCATATAGTCTACTATTGTAAAAAAAAACATTAAAACTATTTCAAGTACCGTCTTTAACAAAAACGTAAGGCAAGTAACCGTAAATGCGTTGGTGAACGTAAATGGAGTATCCACAGAAACAGAACGTCGCATATGGCATATTTATTCGCTTCCGTATTCATAGCGTAATGGAATTCTATAGTCTACCGCTTATAACTTTGCATTTTTTGAGTGGCTGAAAAGAAAATAGCGAATGCAACAGCCAGCCAGCGCTCCGACTCTGTTCTGTTGTGACGTTACTAAACCTGTTAACCGTCCTCTCTCACATATAGCAGAGGTAAAGGTGCTAGTGGTAGACAGCATTGTGACTGTAAAGTAATCATGGAAGGCTTTGTAGTTAACTAAAGCAGAAGTACAGGAAATGTATTATGAATTTATTGGAAAGAGGGATAACCTTAAATTTCTAAGACAAGATTGGGCAATGAAACAAACAGTAAAAGATTTTCAATAAAAATACTCTTTATTATCCACTCACTTCAATCCTAGGAGATTGAACGTCTAATACGATAATATAGAGGAAAGAAAGCTTTTATTTTTCCTCCCTCAGAATAAGTAGTAAAGGTTGCTTTTATATTTTTTCTTCAGAATAAAAAAGTAAAGAAAGCTTTTATCTTTTTTCTCAGAGTAAAAGAATAAAGAAAGCTTTTATCTCTCTTGTCTCAGAATAAAAGAGTAAAGAAAGCTTTTAGCGCTCTTCTTTCAGAATAAAAGGGAAAAGAAGGCTCTTACACATCTTCCTTCAGAATAAAAGAGTAACGAAAGCTTTTTAGCTCTCTTCTTTCAGAATAAAATTGAAAAGAAGGCTCTTACACATCTTCCCTCAGAATAAAAGAGTAAATAAAGCTTTTATCATTCTTCGTTCAGAATAAAAGAGAAAAGAAGGCTTTTACACCTCTTCTTTCAGAATAAAAGATTAAAGAAAGTTTTTAGCTCTCTTCTTTCAGAATAAAAGAGAAAAGAAGGCTTTTACACCTCTTCTTTCAGAATAAAAGATTAAAGAAAGTTTTTAGCTCTCTTCTTTCAGAATAAAAGAGAAAAGAAGGCTTTTACACCTCTTCTTTCAGAATAAAAAATTAAAGAAAGTTTTTAGCTATCTTCTTTCAGAATAAAAGAGAAAAGAAGGCTTTTACACCTCTTCTTTCAGAATAATAGAGTAAATAAAGGTTTTATCTCTCTTCTCTCAGAATAAAAAAGAAAAGGAAGTTTTTTATCTTTCCTCCCTTAGGATAAAAGATAAAGTAAACTGTAAAGATCTGGAAAAAACTAAAAAAAGAGATTATTCATGTGTTTGTGTTGAATTAAATGTTTAGTTCTGAAAGGTGTAGTTAATAAGTACGTAATGGAAAATTGATGCAAGCATTTGGAATAAATGTTTAAAGGATTTAGTGTAACGAAAAGGAAAAATAAGATTGAATAAAAGGAGAGAATAAAGAAACAAACAATACTGGCCAAGAAATATAATCGACATTGCTTAAGAACAAACTGTTAAAAAAGGAAACACCTGATAGAAAGGTGGAGAGAAACACATTTTCAGAACACGAAGAAGTAGATTATTAAGTCTATCGTTGTAAATTTTGTAGAGTTGGGTGAGAGAGAGTAATTAAAAGCGTTGAAGTAATTGATAACATTCAGAAATTCAAGAAAATTATAGTTAATTTATTGCAGTCATCAATATTAGAGGGAGTACAGTAGTGAGTGAACAAATGCTTCAACAATGACTACTTTGGTCTAATGTCACTCTGCTTTGGTCACTACTAAGTACTATTACTATTAGTGAAGCGACTAAATTTTCCTTCCACATCTCGCTATGGAGGCAGAGTTATCAGCGGTGGACTACAATGAATTGCAATAACTTTGAGGTAGCGTTGAGGGGAAATCCAACAAAACAGTTTGTTTGCCTACCCAAGAATTGTTACTTTTTGTTCCAAAAGTCGCCGAATCCAAAAGCTTTAATTCGAGTGGTAATAAATCAGACTGTGTGTGTGTGTGTTTATGTGTGCGCGCGCGCGTGAGTGTGTGTGTGTGTGTGTGTGTGTGTGTGTGTGTGTGTGTGTGTGTGTGTGTGTGTGTGTGTGTGTTTATTTAAAGAAACAGATACAGGTTTCGCTTCGAACACGTCAGAGTGAAGACATAAAGGTCAGCGATAGAGTCTCATGAATAAAAGTATGCCGGCGGGAAGTCAGAGTTCACTATTATGAGATTCCTATTTACGTCGGGTCACTGACTGTCTATCTTGTCTATTTGAACTTTCTGTGCCTCTATCCATAGACGAATCGCTTAGGAATCACACTAAAAACTGACAAGTTTTCCAATTTCTACTATTAGTTTACACTCCCCCATATAATATATATATATATATATATATATATATATATATATATGTATATATATATATATATATATATATATATATATATATATATATGGAAATAAAGGAATGTTTTATTGCAATTACTTCTTATTAAATAATTAGAATTATTATAAATATGTATATACACATGACAAAATACCAATATAAAGTAGCAAAATATAAAGTGAAATAAATTATTAATATAGTTTCAATAAATTTAATAAATAATTAATTAATATTTGAAAAAAACCGTACTAACATCAGTGCCATACACAAGTTTAAAAAAATGTATTCGAACTTGAGTGAATAAATGAAATGTATGAAAATTTGGACACGATATAGTATAGTCTATCTATATATAATAAGGAATTGACTTTACACTTTATTTTTTTATATAATGTACATGTTTCTTCTAAGAACAAAAAAGTAATTCTAAACTTCAAATTTTTGTTTAAAAACAAATTTAAAAACATACATCAAATTTTTGTATATTATCATACACATTTATATTCAGTCTCCTTGTGAGAAAATTGTGCTGTCACCTCCGATCTTCATGTAATTTTCTTTTCTCAATATCTTCCAATGTTTTCCATCTTGATTTCTTTAATCCATTTTAGTACTCTTGTTTATTACAGTTAGTCTATTTATGATAAGATAAAACAGTTTTGTCCCAGCTAATGAAAAATCTTTAGCTAAAAACCAATTTATCTTTAAGATTTCTATAATTTAGGTTTTGTAGACTGTTTCTACAGTAAAGTACTGTGTTCTAATATCAGCACTACACAAGACTTGTGTATGCTCATTTTATCTTCAAAGAAACAAGAAGATAAAAGATTCATTTTATCTTATAAAAAACAGATTTTTTTTATTCTTCGCAATACGAAATTGTTAATTAACATTTTAACGCGTTTCCTTTGCAAGTGTTATTAATGTTTTTTTTTATGAATACTGAAAAAAATATTTATTTGTAATTTCTACTCGCGCTGAAAACCAACAAATCAAATTGGCTTACAATGGGAAGTTGTAACGATTCCATTGTTGAATATAACATTGCTGAAGAAAAACAAATACTGATTACTTTAGAAAAGTAGTCTATTTCTGTAATGTTGGCAAGACTGCTTGTTTACCTCGTTGCCTAGCAACCAGCTTTAAGTAATCTTACAGCGTTTGTTGTTCTCCATTCGTGTCCCGATCTGTGTAGAAGAAGGACGTACGTAACGCATAACAAAAGTACGCGTCGTGTGTTTTATAGTTTCAAAGACGTTTTTATGTACATGTGTGTCAGTTGTTGTGGATATTTGACTTAGTGTAAACAGAATTTCTCTTGGTAAGTTGAACATTCTTGTTTTACTGGTAATAAAAGAATTCTTAATTTTATAATTATGAGAGACACAAATAAAAAACAATATTATAATAACAAAAGAAATTAAGTGTTGTACTGTATTGCAACGTATTTGTTTGATAGTGTTATTAAAATTCTATAAAATATTAATAAAAACCGTCTCCTACCGATTAATAGGCTTACACCATTATAATATATAGTAGATTTTTTTTCAGATGTAAGAAACGAACAATATTTACTACTAATAATGTAGGTTTTTATTTCCCGAATAAATACCCTATTGTAATATTTTTTTTTACAACCGAACTTTCTATAAATTCGTTTACCACTTTTAGATTTTAAATTTTTGTAAATATTTTTTTAAAAATGTGTAAACATTTGAAATGAACCCTTTCAAGTGCATCATAATATTAAAAATATATCTTGCAAGATTTTAATTAAATTGGCAATTCTACTTTCAACTCATCCTCATTGCTCTGGTAACTGGCATATGTTCAATTTGTTTATTTATCGCACTTGATCGTGGCAGAGGGAAGCAGATCCGTGGAACTATTTTGGGGAAGCGATAGGTAAATTATTTGGCTCCGACTAAAAGACGAGGTCAAAGTTCTTCCTGCATCACTACTAGTAGGTAATTGTAATGATTGCTTGGGCTTTAGGATTTCCATCTTAAAAAAAAAAAAAACTTGAGCAAAAATGTATCATTCGTAATACCAGGCTGCCTATGAGAAACCCTTAAACATTTTCTTTGAGATTCTAGACTTTAGACGTTAACCTGAAGATCATTAAATTAAAAATATTAGTGACGAATATACAAATAATTAGTAGCCTTAGAACAAGGGAAGACAGTAAAAATCTGTCACCAGAATTAAATGTTAAGGAAATAAAATGTACTGTCTGATTAAAAGATTTTTATATCCGTATTCGTGTGTGTGTGTGTGTGTGTGTGTGTGTGTGTGTGTGTGTGTGTGTGTGTATATATATATAACAAATGTTTATTAGGTAATAATTGGTATTTTGGGTAATTTTATAAGTATTTTAGATATTTTTGTATTCTACGCGTAATTGATATTAATTAAAATAATGGTAAAACACAGAACTCCCACCCCCAATGCAAGGCGTATAAATTGAATCAAAAATATGTTATAAAAATATATATATAATTATAAATTTTCTTATTCTCACGAAAGCAATAAGTCTCAACTTAAATTCGATAAAAAAATAAATTTCCGCTTAAAAAAATATTCTAATAGATATAGCTCTAGGACTTGTTTTTGAACATTTTTTAACGCTTAAATCAGGTGGTAAGCAATGTGCGTATTAACAAAAAAAATATGCCTGGCGATGTAAAAAGTCTTTGAAAAAAATTTAAATAATTAGTTCCGTGATTCATAATTTTGTAAAAGAGACAATAGTTACCTCCTCACAATTCATACAAAACCTATTATAAACAAGTTAATTAATAAAATAATAGCTCAATGTTATAGTACATTGGAATATAGAACATAGCTACTTGTAATACTTTGTAAAACCATGATCTCACCTCATTAGGTGATTAGATATCCTAACATTAATCCTATGTACATGCACAAGTCGTTCAATCCTTCGTAGGCGATATTATACGGCAACAAATTTAATATTCTTCCTCCCATATACACAAGGGGTTTTATGTTTCTACTTTCACTTCAATTTATGTGTTATGGTTAATCTATTTATTATTGAAATGTATATATTTGCAGTAACCACATTTTTAAAAAATCACCAAGTCAGTTTTATTTATGGTTCTGGGTTAACGCAACCGCTTCTGCCATCGAGTATGCAAGGTGCCATAACATTCCCACTTTCACCGTTTTGGATTTATCGTAGAAAAGAGCAAACTAACTAAAATAACTTTCAGACCCTTGCGAAACTGTTTCACGACACACCTACTGGAAGTTAAAAGCATATCAAGTATTTCTAGATTTTACACATAATTTTGTATTACGTTAAAATCCTGTAATTCTTTTATCTGTTGAAATACAATGTCATTAATCGAATCGACTTTAAAAGAATCGACTTTTTATAGGTTTATGGAACTTGACAATGTGATCGGAAAATTTGTATATATTTATATAAAAGAGGTATATTTTATTTCATTATAAAAGAAAATACGGTGACACCCACACACACACGCGCACACAATAATTGACCATACGTCTTCTTGTGCAAATTTAGTCATAAATCTAGCATTTGTTAATACTGTTCTTAATAACTTCTGACATTCATATGTTATGTGATTAAAGGTTTTTTTTTATAATGTATGTAGTAATCATACGTTAGCCTTGAAGTTTTTTAAAAATAATTATTATGGTATTTGTATGGTATGAGATTAAATGGTTTTTATAATATTTTTCGTAATCATATATAATATGCTTGGATGTTTTGTTTTTGTAATGTTTTTATGATAATGATTCTTAGTGTGATTATATGTTTTTTATAACTTTTGTGATATTCATTAGTTATGTGTTTGAAATGTTTGTAATAATGTTTGTGCAATCATATCTTATTTTCTTAATTTTTTAAATTATGATTGTCGTATTCGTACATTATGTACCATACTTTTTTTATATAATTTTGGTAATACAGTAATAAGTTACATATTTATTTTTTTTTAATAAAATTTGTGTAATCATTCGTTATGTGCTTGGACGTTTCTTTGTAATATTTGCGGTATTAATTCGTTTTTATATAAAAAACGGGTTTTAATAGTTCTTATCGTATGTTATGAGCTTAAAGGATTTTCTAATGTTTGTGTTAATCATTGGTTATGTGCCTAGGGTGTTTTATAACGTTTGTAGTAATCATATGTTATGTGCTTTGGGATTTGTTTAATGTTTGTGGTTATCATACGTTATGTGCCTAGGGTGTTTTATAACGTTTGTAGTAATCATATGTTATGTGCTTTGGGATTTTTTTAATGTTTGTGATTATCATACGTTATGTGCCTAGGGTGTTTTATAACGTTTGTAGTAATCATATGTTATGTGCTTTGGGATTTTTTTAATGTTTGTGGTTATCATACGTTATGTGCCTAGGGTGTTTTATAACGTTTGTAGTAATCATGTTATGTGCCTAGGGATTTAAAAAAATTATATTTGTGGTTATCGTACGTTATATGCTTAAATGTTTTTGTAATGTTTGTGTTATTCATGCGTTATGTTACTTTTATTAAATAGTTACAGTTAATATGAATAAAGCAACATAATCCATGCGTTAAAACAGCCTTTCTACCACATAACCTATAACATAAAATCAGCTGTTTTATAAAATCATATGTGCCACTTATTTTAAGCCAAATGGGACGAAATAAGTACATTGCATATCTTGCCCCCTTTTGTGAAATGTTTTTCTCCCATAAAATTAATTCATTATTAAATTTAATTAATTAATTGATACGTTTTAAAAATGTATTAACATCAAGTGTCATCCCCAATATATTTGAACGTGAATGGATGAATAAAAAGTACTGTACTTTACTTATGATTGAAAATTTGAACAAGATATATATATAAGAGAGTGTGAACTAAAAGAAGATATAGAAAATTTGAAAATATGGTTTTAATGTTCACATGTTTCGACTGCCATCATCTTGATTGACGGTTGAATTACTACATAAGTTTTTGAATAAAAAAATTTATTCAAAAATAATAATTCTTAAAATAACGTTTTCCATCAAAATTGCATTCAAATCATTACAGGCACTTGAAAAAGTAAAATTATTACGGTTTCAATATAATATGTATTTAAAGTCTATATTTTCTTGAAAAATAAAAAAACCTAAAAGAAACATATAAAGTTAATACTTTATATAGTATTAAAGTTTAATACCATATATAGCCTATTCTAAAAAATAGTTTATAAAAAAATTGAAGATCGACATTAAAAAAAAAATCAGTTTAGACTTATGAGATATAAAATTTTGTATGAAAAATATATAGTAAAATAATTAAAACTAGAAGAATTAGGAACATCGTCTCCAAACTGTTGGGGCATGCAACTTCATTTTGCAGTAAATTTATTAGTACAATATAAGGACCTAAATGTATTTTAAATAAGATGAAAGGTCGACTATTAAATACCATATATGTATTGTTACATTAACCAAAAGATATCGTATCGTAATTTTGAACTAAAGAGTACAATGTCGGGAAACTATAAAATACGCCCTGGTCACTGGAAAAGTTTTTGAGCCGATAAAATATCCACTTGCCAGATATAGAGTTAGATAAGTTTAGGCAGGAAACAGACACAAAATTAAAATCACAAGATCATTTATTTGCTAGAGTGACAAAAAACACATGTACAAATAAGTGTTTTGTTTATTAGTTATTTGAATATAGGATAAAGGTTAGGCTTATTTCAGTATAGATATGAGCATCGGAAAATCCCATAACTTCTTTGCTTGCGTTTTGCTGTCTGAACTTCGTTTCTTGTCTGAGAATATTTTTATTTACATATTTTACTTACTTATATTGTTAGCTGATAAAAATATATCCGCAGTATGATACGTGGAGAGGGCATATTATAAATGTAAACTGAACCATGATCTTTTGTATAGTGATATTATTTTCTCTATCTATGATATAATTGTTCTTCTTTATTTATACCGGTGCACTGTGTTTCTGACAGCAGAAGATGTATAAAAATGGAGAAAGTATAGACGATAGACGAAGGCTATCTAGGCGCTCACCCTTACCTTTCCGCAAAAAAAAAACAAAGATATAAGCAAATGTTGGGGAGGATGTAGAGTTCAGGATGTTAAATCACGCTCCTTGCAATCCAATATCAAATCCGTGCCTCCTGATATATCAAACTATAGTTTGACTTAAAACCGAGTAGGACTCTACGAAAGTGAAATCTGCCAGAAATCGGTGAGGGGGGGGGGCTGCTTCGTCTGGACGAATGAGAAATCTACATTCTGTGTCGGTGAGCCTCGTTGCCAATTTTAATTTTACGTTAAACTTCCGTTCGTCGCTCAGTGACATAGTCTTGGTACGATTCGTTTGTAAGCCTTAAAGCTGTGCTATAAGGCATGGACTAAGCGAAACTGCAACCAGGCACTACAATTTGCCCACTTTCAGAGCTACTCGAGACAAGTAGAACCTTCTAATCAGCCAAGTTTACTGTATTTTCATAACCCCATCAGATTGTTTCGGTCCAGGTAGTGTAATGGGAGCTTTATCCATTCTCCATTTGCCTTACCTAAGGGCCAGCCCTCAAGCTAAGGACTTGGTCCTAGGTGGCCATAACCACATCAGATTGTTTCGTTCCAGGTAGTGTAATGGGAGCTTTATCCATTCTCCGTTTGCCTTACCTGAGGGCCAGCCCGCAAGCTAAAGACTAGGTTCTAGATGGGCATAGCCCCATCAGGTTGTTTCGGTCCAGGTAGTGTAATGGGAGCTTTATCCATTCTCCGTTTGCCTTACCTGAGGGACAGCCCTCAAGATAAAGACTAGGTTCTAGGTGGGCATAACCCCATCAGATTGTTTCGGTCCAGGTAGTGTAATGGGAGCTTTATCCATTCTCCGTTTGCCTTACCTGAGGGACAGCCCTCAAGATAAAGACTAGGTTCTAGGTGGGCATAACCCCATCAGATTGTTTCGGTCCAGGTAGTGTAATGGGAGCTTTATCCATTCTCCGTTTGCCTTACCTGAGGGCCAGCCCTCAAGCTAAGGACTTGGTCCTAGGTGGCCATAACCACATCAGATTGTTTCGGTCCAGGTAGTGTAATGGGAGCTTCATCCATTCTCCGTTTGCCTTACCTGAGGGCCAGCCCTCAAACTAAAGACTAGGTCCTAGGTGGGCATAACCCCATCAGATTGTTTCGGTCCAGGTAGCGTAATGGGAGCTTTATCCATTCTCCGTTTGCCTTACCTGAGGGCCAGCCCTCAAGCTATGGTCTTGGTCCTAGGTGGGCATAACCCCTCCCCCTAGGCTACTGAACTTGTACACACGTTTGATTAAAAATTCACAAAATACTTTTTATCCTTACTCCTATTTGACCCAATTGCAGATTTTTTGCTCCTATTAACACCAGATACAGTAACCGGTGTCATGTTTACTATTTAGTTACAAACCACGATTTGCAACTATTTTATATAGATACAATTCAATCTCGGTAATCCGAATTTCGGTAATCTGAAACTCCCACTAATCTGAAACTATTCGAAAATATCAAAAGAGTAATAAATAAAAGGCTATAAGAGAGGTCCAAAGAAGAAAGGCAATATTGTTTTGATTACTTTGCAATGACCTCAGTGTATTGATCGCTTTTGATTAGTCACCCTTCAGCAGTTCAGTTTCAACGTTTACGGCAAGCAGGCGGTAGAATCGTTTTGTCATCGCAGTATGTTATACTTTAATTTTTATAATGGCAACTTATTCTCTTGAAAGAAAACACAAAAAACTTTCGTTGTCGGATAAGTGCGACATTCTAAAACAACATGATTCCTGCTGCACTAGTACAGCCAATGGGAACAAAATATTATACAGAACATGAAATTAAAGTATCGAAAAAGTCTCTTATATCATAGTCTATTGATGCACAAACTGATGACACTGCAGCAATATTGAAGAAACTATTAATAAAGAAAGTTTATTTGTGTTTTATTAAGTGTTTGTTCAAGTGTACGTTATAGTGTTCATTTTAAAATTTTACAAAATAAAAACTTTTTAAAATTTAAAAAATACATGTTATATTTCGTATTTTATTTCAGTTATTACTGTACTGTACGTAACTAACTCTGCTCTTAACATTAACCTATAGGTACATTACAATACCATATATGCATATATGTAGCCTTATGTACGTCGTGGGTGTACACAGTACGAGAATCCGAAATGGTCGTACATTTATCGGATTACCGGTATTGGACTGTACTTCGTGATCATGTACTTTGCGTTTGAATGACGTTTCCTCGACAAACGTTGTGTGATCTTACGGACCTATCTCGAACCGCAGAAGTTTGGCCTGGTTTTGGCGAGTTATGAAAATCATGCACGTCAGTATTATGCCCCTGGGCTGTACACTAAGTTAGCGAATCTCATGTTTGCATCATTTGCTCGTTTCACTCACGCTTTGCGCGTGCCAATAAGTGAACAAATGTTATGCACGCCTATCAGAATTGCATAGCGGGATACACCTTCTATGATCTAGGTATGAGTCATGTCTTCATCGAGTCTTTCTACAAAAACCGTGATTCTCCCCTCCTCTCCTCTCCTCTCCTCTCGTATTATAAAAGCCTTACAAAAGGCCTAATACTATTAAAGTCCGTTTCTTAACTGTAAATGTTATTTCTCTATTCTTCCACATTTGTAGCGATAGGTTAGTGCCTATACCACTATATCCCCGGCAGAAAATAGCTCTGTCTTAGGAAAACGACTCTGCGTACAAGAACTGTGATTCTCCTCTATCTCATAGTACTAGAGCGGAAATATCAATTGTGGGGACCGGGGTTTCCATGCAGGTACGTTGGCGCAGTAGCCTCAAATTCTATGTTTATGAGTTGACAGCACTGACTGACGGTGAATTATTTGTCTACGTACACAAATGTTTAGACGTAATCTGATACCTAAGCTCTTAGTTGTTCCGTGAGTGTTTGAGATGGTTTGTTTTTCAATAAAATAAGTAGAAATAAGGTATTACTTTATAACACCATTGCACATAACTTGTAAGTTTTTAAACACAAACCACGTGATTTGCCTTTTATCAAGCTACAAAACAAGCCGCTGTTTCATACATTTATTTACTTTGATAAAGAACTAGAGTAGGTTAAACCAAGATGACGTGGCGGGCCAAGTTGACGCATCACCTACTTACCCCTTGACCTTCTTATTTTGTTACTAAAATCTAATTTACAATATCTGTAACTGGATATAAGTTATGTCTTGAATCTTGCATAACAGAAAAGGACAGCCAAGTTGCCGGGTGTTGTACAAATAGCGCCTTTCCCTGTTTCACCGCCAGAAAATAGCGGATAACAGTTTGAAAAAATACCTACTTCTGAAGACGTTAGACAGATTTACAAAACCCAAAAAAATGTTGGAGTACATAGAAAAGGAGAGACAACGGTCATATTGATGGATTAAACTGTCATGAAAGACTTACGAAAAGATGAAGAAAATGGAAAGAAAAAAAATTAAATAATTTAAGTAAAGAGGAAACGAGAAATTTTTTTTTTAATAAAAGGAGGTGTAAGAACAACTGTTTATAACTTAGAAAAAAACAACAAATTAATAAAGACATTGAAAGTGACTGTGATGAAGTAGATTCTTATTGTTTAGTGCCTTAAGTATTTCGTACACCCAAGGCTAATTGGGTTGAATGCTCAAAATGTAAGCTTTGGGCACATTAGGTTGTAGCGTTGGTGAATTTTTTTACATTTGTGAGAACCGCAATAGTAAAAACGTAGTTCTCCGTTGATGATGATATATGTTGGCTATGAAAACCAAAATTGGTTTTTCACCAGGAAACTGTTTGTATTTAATAATAACACATCCTCACGCAGTGTATTTACTTGAAGACCCCGTGGTTGTTTAATTCATAACCTCTTGAAAAAGAAGTAAAAATATTGTTTTAATGCGCAAAACTAGCCCCGGTCTCCCCTACCAGAGCATAGTATTATTATCCGTAAGATATTTAGTACTTTCCAATTCAGGGGAGATAGCTTGAATGAGTTTCTAAAGACGCAAATAAATACAGCATTATGATTGCACTGTGGTGAGTAGTAGTAAAGTTTGAGGAATATGAGAGCAAAACGAGGACCTATGTCTCTACCGTTTGCTGAATAAGACGTTGATCCGTTCTGTACTAACTTAAGCCTCTGAAGAGGAGGAGCCTTAAATCATTAACGAGGAATGAGGAAAACAACCTGGCTACCTTCGTAAGGAAGATCCTCAGGAGGATTCTTGGCCCTGTGAATGTTGGCGGGCAATAGAGGAGGCAAAGAAATTGTGAGCTTTACGAGCTGTTTGGAGAACCCAATATAGCCTAAGTAATAAGAATTGGAAGACTGCGCTGAGCAGGGTATGTGGCCCGGGTGGAGGAGAGTGATGTACTCAGAAGCCTATTAGATGGAACTATTTACAAAATGAGAGACAAAAGTCTAGACTTAGATAGATGGATTGCATGGCTCAGAATGCCAGAACCCTGCTGAATGTGAGGAACTGGAAAGCTGCAACACGGGATCGAGCTACCAGGCGAAGACTCATTGAGGAGGCAGTGGCTCATATCGGAGCGCCATGGAAGAAGAAGACATGTCTACCTTTTAGTAGCTTTGCCAGTAGAACAGGGAACGGACAAAAGTACTGGGTGACGTTACAGCCCCCTACTATACTCCCTATTAACTCCAACTTCCAACATAGTTTCATAACTGCGAGCAATACTATTAATAGCAGGTTATTGATTTAATCACGTTCTTTTGTCGTAGTGTTAACAGCGGCAGATAGATATTAACTGCTACAGTGTCTATGCATCTCTATTTTTCTATTTCTGTCGCTGCTTATCGCATCCTTTTCGCCACGACTTGCAATCGCCCTAATCTTCCCACCCACATCAAACCTCGTTCGCTTCCTTTCTCTTTCCGGGCCATCAGATATTCTTCTAGGTTGGTTGTGTTTACACCAAAGATCATTTCCCTGCTAATATCTATGTTCGTCTTGCTGTTAAAACGACATCACCGTTAGTATTTCAATTACTTCGTTTTAAAACGATTTTCAGTATTAATTTCTTTCTTTTATGACCCAGTCTATAAACAGGTCACAGAGACCTCTTACTATAACAGATTGTCACAGTAAGTGGTAGTTATTTCAACAGTTATTTGGCAGTAAACAGTTATTTCAATGCCTCTATTATAGATAATTATAAAATACCAACAGCGGGATTACTAAATTTCTTTAGCAATCCATAATTAATCCAAGTTGTTATGCATAGCGCCTATCATTACGTATTTGAAAGCCTTGTTATTCGTACAATATTTTAATTAATAAGTGCACTGTTTAAATAAATGTCTTGGATTCGACTTCTGGTAACGCAAAATAATTTTTATGTGCTTTTTCAGCTTAGGTAGTATAGGGCTGACCGCATTACCATGAAGTAATACCTCCCAAGTAGGGAAGCACGTGAATGTCTCTCTTGTAATGCTATACATCTTAATTGTATAAGAGGAGCCATTATTATTGTAAGTTTTTATAAGATGTGAATTGTTATGTTTCTTCATTCCACGTCCTTTAAAGTGCCTTACAAAAAATATTCAGTTCTACATCGTCAGTTATTTCAGTCCAATCTTAGTAATTTTCACTCGTTCATCTGCAAACTACAAGTACACAACGTTAATAGAAGTCTTTAGCTGACCTATTATGTTCCACTCATTTATAGTCATGCCTTGACAGATAGATCCCATGGGTAATTACAAAGAACAGACATAGTATATGATAATTATTTGTTGTATTTCGATATTTTGTCGATGGCTAGAAAGTGTATACTTTATTTTATACCGCCATTGTCAAACAGGAAGTAAAGATCTGAACAATGCACTGTTAAAAGCCGGAAACACACCTGCATTTTAAACAATACGTGGCTCTAATAACCCGACTGTTTCAGGCGAAACATTACAAAGGCAAATATGGCAGACTTTCAAATGCAAATATTGTGATTATATAGCTCTGTAAAGACACACAAGATAAGTCCGTTTCTCCTCAGCGTCCATAGCAAAGTAGTTTGTGTTGTTAGAGTCGCGCAATTATAAATAATTTCTCCTGTAAATGGTTTTCATTTACGATGCTGTCGTAAATTTACTTCTCTGAGCTGAAAAAATCGCCAGTTTTTATGCCATTATAAAAAATTTGTAAACGCATATTTAATGACTAATGTTGGATAAAGCTATGGAATCTCGCCTTTTTTGTTTAACTGAACGCTGGGGACATTTTACGCGAATGGCGTATAAATACAATGGGCACTGTAAAAATTATATGGCGTAAGAATAGAAGTTCATCTGCTGCCTAGCTTTAAGGTCCGATAACATAGGTGACATTTTCACTCTGCCGATGACAGCTACTACTTGACCTATTCTGCGGCCGATTCTGCCGGTTAGGCTAGGCACACATGAGCTTGAAAGTAATCGGGACGCCGAGATAGTTTCCAATCCAATCTTTTCGATACCTATCGGAGTTTCAGAGCAGATGAGATAGTGTTTCAGCGCGCATGAGATGGAGTTTCAGCGCGCATGAGATGGAGTTTCAGCGCACATGAGATGGAGTTTCAGCGCGCGTCATTTCAATCCTATTTTTTAAATATTTTTTCCATGATGCGGTCTGGCTTCACTCTATGTTGTTTCTCCTTCGTGATGGATGAAAAACAAGTGCAAGTTTACAAAAGGAAAGTAGTTTTTTCTGTCTTAGTGTACAACTGTTCGTTTTCTCTTGCTTCTTGTATATAGTACTGTAGTTGTCCTTGATGTTCTTTCATTTAATTGTGAGGTTTTTCACTGGAACAAACAAAAATAAAATGTTTTTGTAATTGTTTGGAACTAATATATTTGACAATTATGTTATACCATGACATGCCTCAGATATTGCCAAAATCTTCTGTAATCAAACTCTTTTGCTGTTCCCCGGATAAATTAGTCGTCTACGTTAAATGGAAATGTTGATAGAGCGTATTGACCATTGATAATTATTGAATTTTTGAAAAAAATGGCTGTTAGATTTAATTACTAAATATATATATATATATATAATTAAATAAAATGAATAGTAACTATTAAAAATTAATATCTCAAACTACAAAGGTGAATATTTCCTCATTGATATTAATAACAAATTATCAATCTTATTAATAATAATGACAATTGTTTATTCATACATATTCAAAGTTAAACATATAAATAATGTGGAATTAGTAATTATAATATCGAAAACTTACCTGATAAAATGAAACAGATAGAAAGTAAGCTGCGGTGCATGTGCACTGTCCCATTACAAACTGTGTACTAGTGGAACGCTGGCGATAGAATTGACGCAAGATAGGAGGAAAAACCTACTTCACACCAGATACCTATCGAGATAGGCCGAGGGTATCCGGTAGCTATCGGCGTCCCATGTGCGTTGCTCCATTACTCCCAAGGTACTTCTGCCTCTCCGATAGAAAACTATCTCGGCGTCCCAATCTCTTTCAAGCCCATGTGCGCCTACCCTTAGTGGTTTTACTCACGGTTACTAGAATAAGAGAATATCTAGTAATAGCATCTGTGGTTTTACTGTGCCTGGACTCCTACAAAAGCTCTAACCGATTTCCTTCAGTTTCAATTTAGTTTGGAACTGCGTTATCTCATAGCAACAAAAGTTTACAATACGAGTTTATTGAAATGTTAAGTAGAAACTCTCTTTCGAGGCTTTTGTTGCTTGATACAGGAAGAATTGAGTGACGGACATTTTTTCAGAACGGAGTTAGCAAGAAAATTTCATACGTTAATCTCCAAACTAGTAGAACAACCTTTCAAGTTCGTGGATTACTTCAGAATGCAGCTAGTTACAACAGCACTTCTGATGTGTAAACGTTTATATCGACGCCTACAAAAACCTATTGGATGGACATAAAGTTACAATTTCGCGACAATATAATTTCCGCCAGGTTACGCTATGAGTCACCTCAAAGTGAATTAAATAATAACGTATGATTTCATGTATCAGCTGATTTTATGTTATGCGTTATGAGGTAATACAAATGTTTCAACACCGAATACAAATATTCGGCAGACTGAAAGATCGGTCAAAGTCGATCTTCGACATCCACACCTTGCATAAGGTCTTCCGCACCCTTTCCTGGTGGAATTTCCTTACAATTCGGCAGCTAAATACGCGAAACAACCAAAATAGGCCTTGAATATTCTTTTAAAAAAACTGAGTCACTAATGTCAGGGCTGCAAGAGAGTTAACGGACCATATAAGGATCTTCACTCACGCCATCACTCATAATGATAAAATAATTATACAAAGTCAGGTAGCCACTGAAAAATCTTTAGCATTTTTGTAATGTGTACTTTAGATATTTATATTGGATTGAAATAAAGATAGATCATTTTGACTTGTTTGACCTCCGAGATACCTCCTCCTCTAACAGAAGAAAAGTAATGACTGAAGCATTAAGACAAAGTCATTTCTCAGGGTTAGAATTTTTAGGGGAGATGTACTTCTTTTCCCCGAATTTTACCAAAAAAATAAACCATAATATAATTATACTATATTTGTTAAAGCTCAAAATACATAATGTTTAAACTGTAAGAGATGGAGAGAGAGGGGAGAGAGAGGGAGAGAGAAAGAGAAAGAAAGAGAGAGAGAGAGAGAGAGAGAGAGAGAAGGAGAATTTCGAGTTGAGTTGAAACTGAGCTCTTACTTCTTTGGTTTTACCACATTGCCTATAATATATATTTTTAAAATCAGGACTTTTCTGTAACAGATATTGTTAAGTTTCCTTAATTAAAAACTGCGAAGTCGCTAGCGAAACACGTTAAAATTAAATACAATTTCCACAAAGGATACAATTTATAGTCTCGTGTGACAATCGCGGCGTTTCCCTCTTCCCCAGAAAGCAGAGCCTTGTTACACTTGATTACAACAATTACTGGCAGCATTAACAAGCTACATTACTTCCGCTTTTTTCGATTTCCTTTGTCATTTCGTATGTTAAAGTGCCATGGGTTTGCCGATCTTTGTAGTGCAAATCACCTTTTGTGGTTGCCACAGCTTTATTTTTATATCATCGTTAATATTTAAATACGTTCAGATAGTAATCAACTATATTAGCTACAAATAATCCATAATTTATTAGTTTATTTTACGGCGACCAGTCAAGGCAACAATTGTCGTTTGTACAGAGTATGGAAGCTACAGTGTTTTTTATATAGGATCAAAGTAAACATCACAGTCTGCGTACTATTTTCACAACTCTAATTTTTAAAATTAAACACACGTTGACAAAATTAGTAAATAAAACTTTCATGTACTCCAAATGTATGGAGTCCTCGATTATCATTTAATTTTGGTACGTTTACAGGATTATAATCATTTGGGAAATTAGATTAAAGGCTCCAATCAGTAACAAGGTTTTACAGGCAACGTTTATTCTTTTTCACTAACCGCAACTCTAGAAAAAAAATTAAGTCTAGAAGATTCTTTAAAAGTTCCTTAAAACAATATTCTGTGTTGATAGACTAGCGCATGCAGGCAAATGTGTGGGATTTTTATTTCTCAAATTTGCTAACTAAATTACTCGCATTAAAGTCTTTCACAGGTATTGTATACACATATAACAGCTCTAAGGTCTAAACTAACTTGTATTTCGATTTAGCCTTTCAGATAATTCTTTTAATGATAATATTTCAATTTCCTTATAAAAGTTAGAAATTAGAAATTTTCTGACAAAACTGGGTAGCTATAAATAATTTGTCTAGCAGATAAGAGAACTTTATAGTTCTTCTGGATAGGGGTAAAGCACCCAAGATCTCTCTCACTGCCCTCCAACTCAGGGAATATATGAAAATGTTTAGTTTCTGACGTTACCCATATTAGTGGTACATGTATTTTTTTAAAATTATAGTAATATCATTGTTCTGTGGTTATTTGTGAACTGTGCTATTATTGTTGTTATTTTTAATTGTGTACTTATGTATTGTAGATCTGCCTGAAGACGATAGCGTAGCCATCACTGAAACGTTGCATGTAAAATAGTTGTACCTAACTTAACCGCTTTTATTTAAGAATAATTTCTGCTAGTTTAAACATGATTGATATGTAAATGTTTAGTTAGTTGTTGATTTTTTAGTTTACTAGGTTTGTATTTTTTATGCTTGCGTTGTGTACTTGCTGTGGTCTCCAAATCCGTTTCAGTAGATGCGGCTACAACCAGCTCATCCCTAGTTTAAATAATTAGATAGAAAGTACCATTTCTTAGGAATATTTCCCTGGGTTTAGTACAAAGAAAACCCATTCTTTGTTATAATTTCCCAGTTTTATTTTAAAAAAGGCCATTTATCAATTCAATTTCCTATAAGTGGTTTTGCACATTTACTTCCTATAAATCCCATTTAGCTTTATCGTTGCAAGTTGCTTTCTTAATCTTAATACATATCGACTCTTTTCTATTACAGTAGAACCTCTCTAATTCGTCACGTTTGGGACCGAGGAGACGAATTACAGAAGTCGTGAAATTAACATGTAATTGTGGGTAAATATAGCACATAAATACGTAAATAGGTATGTGATGTAATTAATGTTGTGCTTAGATGATTTATGCCGCCCGAAAAACTCAACAACACTATAAAAAAACACTATGAGTCTGCATTATAGTTCGCAGTTACAACCAGATAAACATCGCATCATCAAATTAAAAGTGAATGAGTTGTGTCATTCTTTTTTGTTTGTTAACATCTCCATCGGAAACTTTAATTTTTGCAACGAGCTCTTCAATTTTATTGCTAATTTTCTTCATGTCATTTTCGGTCGTTCTAGGAATTCCGAGTTCTAACTGTAGCTTAACCGCACTTTAGTCTTTTAGTAACCGTTGTAAAATGTCATACTTATAACCCAACGTTAAAGTTTTATAATTACTGCGTTTAGACGTTTCCCCTTTATATAACCATTGTTGGAAAAATTATAAAATGAAAAAAAGAAACGAAAACCGAACTGTAGAATACAATTTTTATAAACTACAGTGTAATTTATAATGTATCTCTACGCTGTCTACTATTCTGTTGTCAGTCGATTACTGAAGACTTCTGCTATATTTTATCACGCGTATGAGTGTGTGAGAACAGAGAATGTGTCGAGAGATTTCCTCAGTAATGGAATAACTCATGTCTGGTATCAGGCTGGTGCCTATAATACGTGACAGTGCAGACTTCCAGAGGATTTATGTTAATATTGTGACGAATAGGGTGACGAATTAGAGATATTCTACTGTATATCGATTATGCTTTCAGATACGTTTTAGAGTATAATTGTTGGTATTTTCTATAGTACTGTTAAATTAGAACTAAAATTCAAAATTAAAATTAGAAAGTGTATTTAGAATATGTCACAGTGGGAAATTTCGGAAAATCTCTCTCATAGTAATCTATTATACTTTGTTTCGTATCTTTATTCCCTTTTCATTTTTTCGATTATTTTGTTTTCCTGTTTTCTTATTTGAATTAAAATTAGAAAGGTATTTAGAGTCGAAATGGTAGGAAAATATCTAAGAGCGGCATTACCAATTTTCCAGTGTCCCATTGTCAGTTCTGTTTAAATGGTGCCTCACAATTGTTAAGACACACGTTGTTAAGGCATTGGGAAAATTTTAAAATCGCCTCATTTTAGTTAAATTTGCAAATATATATAGCGTTCAGGACTTCAAGCAGATAGACTTCTTGCTGGTTGTAACTTTTAATTCGGATCGTTTTGCTATTCTTAAATATTTTCTGTTATTTACAGATGTTTTAAAATTTCTATTAAACTTGGATTGTTTTAATAAAAGTGTCAGTAAAACCTCAAGTGAACTTACACAAGACACATCAAAATTGGCAAACTCTCTTAGTTTATAAGAAATGAGTCACGTTCAATGGAGCACTGGTGTCAACTATGAATTAATTGTGTTTTACTTTTGTTCTGGTAGGTACGATTGTGAAAAAATTGTTCCTAATTACCTTTAGTAATCACATTTTAGTCAGAGAATGAAGGGGTTTTGTGGTCATCATGGATTTCAAAGCGTCTCTGAGAACACTGACTGCCAGTATAAATATGGGATCAGGGGACAGAGAGCTCTGTTATCAAGCGGGGTTGTTTACAACGTGAAAGACGTTTGTTTGGTTAGGACGGAGATACGGCGTATTTATATCACTGGGGAAAAAGATTTTAATCAGATTGATTAATCTAATATCCTGATAAGAGAGTAATATAATATAAATGGTCGCTTAAGAAATATATCTTGGAACAGGATCATTTGATAACAGAGTAACAAAACGTATCATTCGATGGCGTATTCAAACACCTCTATTCGCAGAATACAATCCAGAAACTTTTATCATAAATGTATTTACAACAGCGTTTGCGCTGAATTTATTACTATAGTTACATATAAGATTTAATTTTTACGTTTCAGCATTATCTTTTGTTTGTTTATTTTTAAAGCTTACTAGTAATAAAATTAAAACTTACATAAAACGGAAGATTTTCTAAAGACGTCTATACGTTTTGTCTATTGTCCCATTAAAAACAATCCAGCAACAAATTAATGCTACTCAAAGATTTAGATAAGAAGCAGATATTTAAGCCAACGAGGCGGCGATATAAGCCAACGAGGTAGCGATTTGAAGCTAAGAGACAGAGATTTCAGTCAACGACGCGATATCTGTAGTTGGTCTGGGCATGCGAGAATGGATCTGTTTTAAATGGACAGATATCAACTACATGCGCCGATGAGGATATAAATATTCATTTTCTTATTAAGAAAATGTGAAAACATTAAAATAATCTGTTCCACGCACATTATTTAACACACGAATGACGCCTTTAATGAATTCTGTATATTGATGAATCTAAGCCGAATTCTGTATACTTTTTCGATGTAGTCTACGCCTTAATAAAGATGTTCACATTTGGAAAATGGTACTTCAGTTCAAATGTTTCATAGTTCAGCTGACTTGCAATTTCTAGTTTTTCTGATTTCTGTTATTCATGATAATTTTATACTAGCAGAGTATCCGTTTTTTGTAAGGGGGTTGACGTATATTTGTATGGATTTATTCGTATTGATTTAATTTTTGGGTTGAATTTAATTTACTGAAATTAAATCCCAATAAATATATCAAACTATAGTTTATAAACTTTACCAGTTATTGTCTTGAAAACCTAAGAGAAGGAAATGTTTCTGCTTGTAGCATGGCATTTGTAAAGTATAACTAACCTTGAAAGATGAATAGCTACAAACATTTACTATCACCTGTTTAATTGTGTTTAAAAGGGACTTTTGCAGTTGATTACAAACACATTTACTAACAGCTGATTAAGCCAAGTATATAATGGAGTATAAAAAATTGAGTGTTAAGGGAGTTTTCAAAGCCAGTGGGGTAGTACCCTGATTAATTACTAAGTAAAAATAGGCCTATGTGTTAACCAGGGACCCTAAAAATGTCCATATAAAATTTCAGCTCAAAGGGTAAAGTAGGTTTTACGTGATTGAGTAACACACACAAAGACACACACACCCACACACTCACATACACACACACACACACACACCCACACACTCACACACACACACACACACACACACACACACACACACACACACACACACACACACACACACACACACACACACACACACACACACACACACACACAAACACACACACACAAACACACACAGAAACACAAACACACACACCATTAGATGAGTATACGAGTATAATAGTATTGATATATCTTGTTTTGCTTATTCCTGTTTTTGTGTTTATTTAATGCCTGTGAATAAAATAAGGAGGTATATGCAATTGGTACGATGATTTACATTAGTGACATAAATGTCTTTATGCATTTAGAATTGAGAGAATCATGACAATCGTCTATTGTGTGGCAAGTTACGTCCTAAAGTTAACCTTTCAAGGATCCGCTGATGGACGTATACCCTCTGGTCCCTTTTTGTTTGTAGTTTTAAGGTGATAATTCTTTAAAACTTAAGCCCGGCTTTTATGGCCAAGGTTGGATATAAAAGATTATGAATATAGGGAGGATCAATAAACACTTGTGTATTCAAGAAATAGAAATCATCTGTTAGAGTACTCAGGTGGGGGTGGTGCGCTCATTGGGGATCAGAATGTAATCCCTTATTTTAGGAAAAATATTTGTAAAATCTTAAAACTGTAAGAGATCGTAGAAAACTGTTGCTAAATATGAAATTGCAAACAGTTATATATCTTTCGGCAATAAAAGGTTACTGCACTCACCTGGGTGACCACATACCTCGAAGGCTCCATTGTTTATAAAGCAAGACGTGATTCGATCACTCCAGAGATAAATCTAGTTAGATATCGAGGAAACCATGTAGATTTATGGAGAAAAAACCTCTAAAAATGCAGAAAACGTACGACCCGCCAACACCTGGAGATGTGGAAATTTCTAGAAGTCCTCACTCATGCAAAAAAGAAAGGTAAGGAAGAAACGTTCTGATAGGGCAGAAGAAATTAGCGGTAAGAAACTAGGAATTAGCGGTATAATGTAGCCAATGAAATTAAAGAGGGTATGAAATCCTTACGAAAACTATCCAAGGGAAACATGGGAGGTGTTAATAAAAAATCCAGGACTCGAGGGAGATACATGTTAATTTTGGTGACAAGTTCTAAATTCAAAGAAAAAAGTAAAGTTGCTAAGTAAAAGTAGTCAGTAATATTGAGGGAAATAATAAAGTAGTAAGTGAAATTAAGTGAGAGAGATATTACGGAAATAATGTTCAGTTACGGTAAAGAAACATTTGAATTGAATAGAGAAAGGTGAAATTAAGTGAAGAGAATTATTAATAAGTGAGTCTGTGGCCAAGTGAAGTGAAACAAGAAAAAAAACGCAATAAATAAGATTCAACAACTATAAGTATTAATTTATAGTAAATTCAAAGCCAGCTCTTTAAAGTAAAATAAAATATTTAGAATTTTATAAACTTTTCATAAATTTGTTTAGGAAATAATAAGTATTTCAAGCCCGTAAATATAATATTTATTGGACCAAGTGCAGTAACCTATAAACGGGTTATGGTAATTAGGGATATTTTATAAGATATTATTATTCAAAATAATAAATATAACAGTTTTGTTGCCCACCGGCAAATGAGAGCAAGACCAAATTAATTATGTACAACTACCTAGAATTTGTACAACTTTGAACTAAGGATTAAAATAAATTAGTTATTGAAAAATCAAGTAGCTGTCTATTAATTTGACATTAGAGTCAAAAATCCTGTGCAACATCTTAAAGTAAAAGTATGTTATAGTATAGAGTCAAAGAAGTATACTTCTCTCTATCGAAGTTATAAAGTGGTGTTGCACGCAACCCCTTTTGTGATACATCCGTTTCACCAACAATTTCGAGTATGAGAGTTTTTCGCTTCCCCCTTAGTAATAAATGTTTTCAAACACACGCAGGAGCGCGTGCGTTCCCGCCATGAAAGTGTGGAAAATATTTAAAATGGGTTTAATCTCTCCAAGAAAAATGCATTTGTCTTGATTTTCTGGAAAAAAATAAGTTGTTAGTTGTGATTTTGGGCTCTTCATCGTTTAATTGTTTCCGTTGTTCACAAGCTAAGCTCAAATTTAAGTGTACATCTTTACCATTTTTTAAACTTCTTTTTTTATATTTGTTTAACATGTCAATTAAATTGTTAAGATTGATAGCATCAAGTACGTATTTCCCAACAATAATTTTAAAAGCTTTTTGATACGTTTTTGTTTCAGAAACTATAAAAGTGTTACAATGCAGTTTTCTAGGACTAGCTTTTAAATAATACATAGATTATCTTTATATGAGTTTGTTTCGATTAAAACTGAAATATTAGGAGTAGGCCTAGATGGTAAATAGATCAGTAGTAAAATGGTATAATTCTATTATGTACTTTACGTGGAAGCCGGTGGCCTTGACTTTACACTTGCTTGGTTAGTGCGATTCTTACAGCCTTCATTTTGCCAAACCTAATTAAACTCACGCCATCTTGGAGGTCATTTTTCTATTTAGTAATGAAGATTTTCCCAAACTTTTGGACTAACGTGTTAAGACAAGGCTAGGACTAACAAGGACAGTCACACGGCGCTGAACACAATTTAACTGTTAAAAAAATACCAACAGTTTCGGGTCCCAGATAGTTCCACGTAAAAAGCAGGTAAAAAAATTCGTTCAGTTATCACTCAGAAATAAACGCCGTGGAACCAAAAGTAGTGCTAGTAATGGACCAGCTTTCTCTATTGTAATGAATGTTAATGTAAATAAATTAGGCTTTATTTATATTACAATACATTTTCAAAACCAGCACGTTTTAATTAAAACGACAGTTCCAAAGAGCACAAAACAATTTCAACTCTGCAATAATTTCACCATGTTTAGGGGTTCATCCGGAATATCACCCTGGGGGAGGGGCAGAACAGTTGTGTAACAAACCTACTGTTTGTAGACCGGGGAGGTCTATCGCTGGACACAATGAGTGACTTAGCTGTTAATTATCAAAACGATAATGTAATGTAATTAATTATATTGTAAAGGTCAAACAACAGTACTCCCTTTTTACAATCAAATTTTATTTCAAAAGTAAATATAAATACACATCCATATAAGTATAAATAATGGAGTTATACTTTGTGTAGACTTTATCTCTGTGGGGAGGGTATATGATCCCTCATATCCTCCAGTGCTCTTTTATGAGACAGTGCCAACCACTTGTATAAAAATTGCATCTGTAGAAATTATAATTAATATTCTTTGGATTATACAGGATGACGCACCTGAAAAAAAATAACACAATTGAAATAAAATCTGTTTATTTACGACATATCTGAATTATTGTAACAATTTACAAATACAATAAAGAGCGTGAAGAACTTTGGCAAGAACTGCGTCACACACCAACTTGCTGTGATTAATGCCGAGTCGACTTACGGACTTTGTTCTAAACGTGCTGCGATGTTAGCAACAACTACAGTAGTTCGGAAACAAATTACAATTATTTCTTTATTTATTTACAAATGTTCTCGTACTACGCCATTTTTGTAAAAACACTTGAACCATCCTCTTTCCAGGAATAGTACTCTCCGGGTAACTTTTTCACGAAACTTTTCACGCGTTTTAATAATTGAACCGCTTCGGACATAGCACTATACAATAAAAACTCTGTTCCACTGTATACGACTGCATTGTGCCCAGTAACCACTATTCTTTTGGGGTGTTTGCTTAGCTATTATGACCTTAACATTTGGAGGTTGTACACGGCGAGGGAAAAATAGAGGGAATTTCCCATGATTCGGCATAAACATTATACAATCTAAGTTACTATGTTACTTATGTTAAGTGCTAAGTTACTTATGTGCGCCATCCTGTATAAGGATATTTTGATATCAGTGTTCCTAAAATTTTCAAGAATGACAAAACTTTGCCTTGTAACGTCGACTCTTTTTTAATGTTGGTAATGAACCTGTTTCCATAGTAACGGTTGCCAAGTTGCTGTGGCAACGAGTCGTTTACTCTTGACGCCTATGCCTTCAAAAGAGCGATTTAAAATTGCTACTACTCGTGATTGGCCACGAATCTCGAACCACGACTAATCATGGATTTTAGTGAAAGAATATTTAAGAAGGTTTTACGCCTACTAAAATGATGAGATAATTCCATGACCAATCGAAAGGCAGGGATAGGAACCTCACCATAAATACGTGATATTGATGGAATAACAAAACCCGATAAGAAAGAAGCCCTGAGGGAAATACCCAAGAGATCCAGAGACGTTGACAGTTTGTCTCTTGCATACATGATAGGAGAAGAAAGAACGCAGTGACGTCAATCGGCAACCAGTAATGAACTTGTAACGTTTGCCAAGTTTCTATGGTAAAGAGTCGTTTATCCGTGACGTCTATAGCTTTTCCGTTCGTCCCCAGGGACACTTGCGAAAGCAGTGTTACCATTACCACTCTTGCTTGCTTCTTACTCGACGATACTCATACTTCGAATCTTTAATGAAAAAAATTTGCTCTCTTAAAAACTGCACGATCAAGCAATTTGTACAGTACAGCTATAAACTTTGTTAACTGGGGAGTAAATGTAAATTTTGTTTGAATTTTTTGTTCGTGTACAAAAACACGAAACAGGTAGTAATTTCAGTTTGTAAGCAGTTTCATATAGTAATTTGTAATTTCATTAGAGATTTGTTGAGTATTATATAATGCAATTAAAAGATCTTCACGTAAAATGTCTAAAAGCATATTATTCACACCACGTGTAGCCTTTTGACACAACTGCAATGCTTGGATTTACATTTAGTATTTAATCTACACACAGATTCGGTTACCTGAGTTTAAATTCTAACTTACGTTTTTACATATTTATTTTTTTTAGTTGGACAAATCAACGTAGAAATCGACTATTTATCTAAAAATTTTGAAAAATTGAATATCTGAAAGTGTTATCAGCTCGTTTTAAATCTAAAACTGAGTCATCGATTCGATTCTCAGGTTACAGCTGGCTTCGGTAAAACATTTTCAGAGAATAGGCTATTTAATTTTCTTCATGATTTTACTAGGCTGTGATGATTGTATGTTTTGCTATACAGATTTTAGAAAGACATCTGTGTATACTACGTGTTTTATTTATTTAATTGTTCTAATTAATATTAACAATATAACCTTTATTACTATTCACCTTTAATTTCTGTACTTTTTAAATTATAAATCTAAAAAGGTTGAAAGAATTCATTAATTTATAAAATTATTGACTAAAATACCCTAATATTGGCTGGGAAGTTTTAAGGAGGACTCATTTAAACCATTGTATTTAGTAATGATCTTAGAAAACATTCCACTAAACAAAGCTATATCACGCCATGAATATTTTTCGAGGTTAGAGGTTTACCAAGGCGGTAGCCAGTAGGCTAACTGAAGGAATGGCTGAGAATTCAATATAAACGATGATTTCAAAACACAGAATTAAGAACTCTACTAGACTACTCGTATTTTCTTATTAACATTTTATCTAATGAGTATCAAGGGGCTGAGTGGTCGACCGGGTAGAGCACTTGACTGATGACCGAAAGGGTCTGGGTTCGATTCCCCCTAAAGCGTCAAAGAATTTTCATGACTTTGTTCTGCGACTCAGTGGAAATAAATACCTAGGGCCAAACATAGAGTAACAATTGGCCTTTGAAGCTTAGTGCTGGCTAGATTACGTTCCTAATACTGTATAATCCAAGTAGGAATTTATCCTGTTTCTCCTGTACAGTTTTTTTTAAAGATATAGGAAGTAATATGAACAAATATTTTTTAAGTCGATTTCTACGTAGTTCAACAGAGAAAACAATTTAATTGATTTACTTTTTATTAAATAACTACAAAAGTAACATTACCCATGCGTTGTTCTAACTCATACCCTTTAACATAAAATCAGCCGTTTTATGAAACCATATGTTATTACTTATTTTAAGCCAAATGGAAATAAATACATACATTGCATACCTTTGCCCTTTAGTGAAAGGTTTTTCTCCAATATAAAACTAAAATTAATTAATTAATTAATTATCATTTGTAAAAACATTTTTTTAACAACAAGTGTATTCATCTACAAGTTTGAAAAAATGTTTTTGAACTTGAGTGGATGAAGTATTTTATTAACGATTGAAAATTTGAACATGATACATATAGGCCTATAAGGAGAGCGTGAACTAATAGAAAAAGCGGGGGAGGCCTGGTGTGACTCCCGGCTCACTAAATCCCCCTTTAATTCCCGACAGCGAGGAGGTTTATTTCAAGGAAACTCTTATGATTTTCTATTTTCCATTTATAGAATATTTAATATAAAAACATGCAATACAATATAATACAGGCCTAATCGTTAACAATTATCCGATTGGTGACCCAGGATGTGTTTGCATTTTAAATTTGCATTTTTTATTAGTGTCTGTATTAATTCTTTCATGCGTTTTAGTGTTTGTTTTATTGCATTAACAATTGTTTTAATTCAGCGTGTAAAATAAATGATTTATTAGTTCAAGTATTATTATTAGTTTTATTGTCTCTCCTTTTGCCTAATCAGGGAACAGCAAATAATACGATCGAAGTGTTGACGTCTTTCGTCTTTCACTCTCGTTAAAAAAATCTCTCTCTCTCTCTCTCACACACACATCTACAAAAAACACACACACACAAACACACACACACACACACAAACACACACAAATGTAATATTCACAAGAAAAAGACCGATAAAATGCGGAAATAACATATTCAAAACACTTACTCAAACAGCCTTCTTCAAATATTTTCTCAGGAAGGTTTAGCTAACCTCACTTCTTTTTGACTCCCGTAGATGACATATCTACTTAAAACAAGCAATACTGTATTCGCGAAATAACTCGAGAAATAATTTTCTCTTATTCCCTGGAGAAGAAAGGTCCCCTTTCTAGGTCGTATCTTCACCTCACATAGGTCTTTTCTTTTATCCTTCTGCTCCAAGTGTGACGGATAGACATCCACTATAGGCTATAGGCTGCTGTACAAATTAGATTCTTGTCAGATATGCGACCCCGCACTCGCGTGGAATATGCCGACCATACACCCACAAACTCGAACCCTGAAGTGTACTTGTGGTGCAGACACAAGTTAGGCACTTGACTCAAGTAAACAGTAGTTCATCGATTCTATCCTGAGTCATACACAACCTTTTCCTGTAACGCAGAGATCTATAAATCTTACCTTAACACGTAGGTCGCGGACCAGTTGAATTCACTTGCTAGACTCAATTACGCTCCAACCGATGCAGTTACAATCAAGAGATGTCAACGAAACTATATAGTCTGAGACTCTTGGAGCAAGAGGTTGGATTTTATCATTGAATTAAAAATAGTTTCTGTGTAGTTTCTGAAAGCGAGTTTTTTGTGTCCTGATTGAAATATATTTCTACTACGCACATAATTACAGTTTCAGTGCTTGTCTGGTACAAATTGTGTGTTTGATATGACAATCAATTAGTGCATATTCACTACCTTTCATTCAGCATAACGCGCATATGGATGACACTAGACAAGCACGGTTTACTAATGTCTTATTATCCAATTGAAACAAAAAACGAGCTGATAGAAATAATATATATTTATTTACTTTCTCTATATGTTTGTCACAAATATTCCCAAGTATGTGCCTGGCAGAAAATAAAATGCAAAACATGTGCTCTTAGAATGCACCTAATTGAACACCAATCACAGGCCCTGAGCATATTGAACACAAAGTTGTAGACAATTTTACAAAACCTAGAACGTATTTTGAGTTTGTCATTATGAAGGGTATAAGGCATTAGCAAAACATTTTCTTGGGTTCTTGTCATAGGAAACCAGTAGTTTATTTTGTTCTGTAAAATCCTTGAACAAACCTCCGCTAAGAAGTTATAATTATGGGATAGTTGTACATAGTTTAAATACTTCGGGTTTATATATTTACCTACTATTTGGAATCATATTTTGAGTATTAAATAAAACAGGATCTTAAGACATAGAAGATTTGATATTGAGGAGAAGCGCGCCATCCTGACCAGTCGGACACTCTGTAATAAATATTTGATATTGAGGAGAAGCGCGCCATCCTGACCAGTCGGACACTCTGCAATAAATATTTGATATTGAGGAGAAGCGCGCCATCCTGATCAGTCGGACACTCTGTAATAAATATTTGATACTGAGGAGAAGCGCGCCATCCTGACTAGTCGGACACTCTGTAATAAATATTTGATATTGAGGAGAAGCGCGCCATCCTGACTAGTCGGACACTCTGCAATAAATATTTGATATTGAGGAGAAGCGCGCCATCCTGACCAGTCAGACACTCTGTAATAAATATTTGATATTGAGGAGAAGCGCGCCATCCTGACCAGTCGGACACTCTACAATAAATATTTGATATTGAGGAGAAGCGCGCCATCCTGACCAGTCGGACACTCTGTAATAAATATTTGATATTGAGGAGAAGCGCGCCATCCTGACTAGTCGGACACTCTGCAATAAATATTTGATATTGAGGAGAAGCGCGCCATCCTGACCAGTCAGACACTCTGTAATAAATATTTGATATTGAGGAGAAGCGCGCCATCCTGACCAGTCGGACACTCTGCAATAAATATTTGATATTGAGGAGAAGCGCGCCATCCTGACCAGTCGGACACTCTGTAATAAATATTTGATATTGAGGAGAAGCGCGCCATCCTGACCAGTCGGACACTTTGCAATAAATATTTGATATTGAGGAGAAGCGCGCCATCCTGACCAGTCGGACACTCTGTAATAAATATTTGATATTGAGGAGAAGCGCGCCATCCTGACCAGTCGGACACTCTGTAATAAATATTTGATATTGAGGAGAAGCGCGCCATCCTGACCAGTCGGACACTCTGCAATAAATATTTGATATTGAGGAGAAGCGCGCCATCCTGACCAGTCAGACACTCTGTAATAAATATTTGATATTGAGGAGAAGCGCGCCATCCTGACCAGTCGGACACTCTGCAATAAATATTTGATATTGAGGAGAAGCGCGCCATCCTGACCAGTCGGACACTTTGCAATAAATATTTGATATTGAGGAGAAGCGCACCATCCTGACCAGTCGGACACTCTGTAATAAATATTTGATATTGAGGAGAAGCGCGCCATCCTGACCAGTCGGACACTCTGTAATAAATATTTGATATTGAGGAGAAGCGCGCCATCCTGACCAGTCGGACACTCTGCAATATATATTTGATATTGAGGAGAAGCGCGCCATCCTGACTAGTCGGATACTCTGTAATAAATATTTGATATTGAGGAGAAGCGCGCCATCCTGACCAGTCAGACACTCTGTAATAAATATTTGATATTGAGGAGAAGCGCGCCATCCTGACCAGTCGGACACTCTGCAATAAATATTTGATATTGAGGAGAAGCGCGCCATCCTGACCAGTCGGACACTCTGTAATAAATATTTGATATTGAGGAGAAGCGCGCCATCCTGACCAGTCGGACACTTTGCAATAAATATTTGATATTGAGGAGAAGCGCGCCATCCTGACCAGTCGGACACTCTGTAATAAATATTTGATATTGAGGAGAAGCGCGCCATCCTGACCAGTCGGACACTCTGTAATAAATATTTGATATTGAGGAGAAGCGCGCCATCCTGACCAGTCGGACACTCTGCAATAAATATTTGATATTGAGGAGAAGCGCGCCATCCTGACCAGTCAGACACTCTGTAATAAATATTTGATATTGAGGAGAAGCGCGCCATCCTGACCAGTCGGACACTCTGCAATAAATATTTGATATTGAGGAGAAGCGCGCCATCCTGACCAGTCGGACACTCTGTAATAAATATTTGATATTGAGGAGAAGCGCGCCATCCTGACCAGTCGGACACTTTGCAATAAATATTTGATATTGAGGAGAAGCGCGCCATCCTGACCAGTCGGACACTCTGTAATAAATATTTGATATTGAGGAGAAGCGCGCCATCCTGACCAGTCGGACACTCTGTAATAAATATTTGATATTGAGGAGAAGCGCGCCATCCTGACCAGTCGGACACTCTGCAATATATATTTGATATTGAGGAGAAGCGCGCCATCCTGACCAGTCGGATACTCTGTAATAAATATTTGATATTGAGGAGAAGCGCGCCATCCTGACCAGTCAGACACTCTGTAATAAATATTAATCTAATGGAATAGCCAAATATCACTGCATTTATTTATGTACACATTATTGGTAAATGTCTATGCAATTGTGTATATTAGATCTTTGAGCCATTGTCGTGTCATACAGCTCACAGTTGTAATGCATATCCTTTGTAGGCATTTACAGTCAAATAGACTTTTCGAGGTACACGGCATACAAAAGCAATAGTGAATAAAAACTAAAGCGCTTACACCATTGGCAAAAACAATACTTAATTAGTGGGTATAGTGACAGCGTATTACAACATTGCTGTAAGAGCTGCTAACGGTAAAACTGACAGCTGTATTGAAATTGCGACTCTTTCCATGAGCAAGTGTAGTGTTGGTTAATGGAAAGCTAGTGCAATATTTGTGAACTTTTTATTATTTTTTTAAATATTTCGTTGAACTTTCTACGAGAGAGAAGGAGTTGTTTTTTTTTTTATCAAAGTGTAATTACCGAAGCAAGAATTAGCACTAAACAGTTTACGAGAGTGCTGTCTTTAATTATCCATCTTGCGCATGTGCGTGAAGGCAACAATATGTCACGAGATCTGGCGCCTGCGCGTGGCTGTAATTAGCGTGATACGTGTTTGTTCTGGCGCAACATAGGTGTTAAGTTGATGGTCTTATAGGACAAGTTTTATTTATTTTTAAGTTTAATCAAACGATTGAATTAAATTCGTCAGAAACGCCTCGTCATATCACTTGAGGTTGGCAATCAATTAACATTTAACAAAAACTGTATTTGTATTTTTATAAGTAATAAAGCCTTTTTTTATTATTTGTGCCTGTGTATAAATGAGAACGAGAACAATGTCTAGTCTATTTAAATGCCTTTATTTATGAAGTTTTGTCGCAGTATTGTGAGGAAGCGAGGCATTTTAAATATAAACTATGAGAATTACTTAGTATTTAGTTCTATTTACAGCAACTAAATATCTCTAAGGTCGTAAGTAATAAAGAACACAATGAAAGTCATCTCGAATAGTCTAAAAGGTGACTGATTATCGAGAACAAAAATGTCGAATTAATAAGGTACATATATATATATATATATATATATATATATATATATCACTTTCTCTATATGTACTTAAACAAGAATCTTACTTGGTATTTATGCGAGTTAAATTTCAAAGGTTGATAGTATCTCCATTATCGACCATCACTGACCGGGGGTTGTAATAGACTCAGTCTATACTCGATAATGAAGATACTATCAATCTTTGAAAGTTAACTCGCATAAATACCAAGTAAGATTCTTGTTTAAGTACATATAGTGAAAGTGATAAGTGAATACAAGAAAACAGTGTTGCAAAGTTAATATATATATATATATATATATATATATATATATATATATATATATATATATATATATATATGCATTTTCTAGTCGCCTTATACACATAAATGTTTTTAAATGCCTACTGAGTTAGGAAAGGCGGAAAGAAAGAAGATAAATATTCTGCTATTAATTATTTAGAAATTATGATATGAAGTAAATAGTAATTCAGATAAAAAACATTTTTTTATACATATGTTTTAAAAATATGGTTGTTTTTATAAAAAGATATATATATATATATATATATATATATATATATATATATATATATATATATATATATATATAGAAATTTATAAAAATAAAAATAATATCATTAACTAACAAATACAAATAAAATAAAAAAAAAGATAAATTATTCAATCTAATAGACAATATTAACCCCAAAACAAACTCTATAAACTCGTACAGTGCAGTGAATCTAAAAATAGAACATAACGGTACTCCAAGGTCAACGGGAAATCCACTCAGCTCGCAGTCTACAACAACCCTGTTCAGTATGCCCGAGGATGACGGCACGACCAGCCATTGAAAGTTAGCTCGCATAAATACCAAGTAAGATTCTTGTTTAAGTACATAAGTGAAAGTGATATATATATATATATATATATATTTAAGATCAAATAATATACACAAATACAGGAATATTTAATTTATTGAATAATAAACTCAAAGTTTTCGTTGGTTACAATACCAACATCCTCAGGATCATTCTTAGTATTGTAACTCCTGAGGATGTTGGTAATGTAAACCAACGAAAAGCTTTGAGTTTATTATTCAATAAATTAAATATTCCTATATTTGTGTATATTATTTGATCTTAAAAATATTCTAACAGGAAAACACATTTGATATTCTATATATATATATATATATATAACAATTTATTAGTCCTATTACTTTAAACGATTAATTTTATTAATTTGAAATTAGCAGTAATAACTGTCACTCAAAATGTATTCAATTAACGCTGGGTGCAAAATTGTAATAAATTAAAACTTGACTAATATTTTTAAAATACTTTCTGTAAGTATTCACTATCTGAATATCAGTATTTATACACCAAATATAGTGATAAACGTGTATACAAGCACTGGAGACCCAAATATCAAAACAAGGCGCTATTTTAAGTCTTTCGTAGTGTTTGTGAAGTTAAACATAAATATTTCTGAAAACGTCCCATAGTGAATAAAAAACTAGGAAAACCGAAAGCAGATTGAGGTAAAATTGGGAGGAAGTTAAATTTTGACTCTAAAAAGAGTCTTTAGAGAAGGATTAAATTTAATAATTAAACCAATTACCTCCAAAGTTACTGTGAATGTAGAAATTCAGGCGATTAAACTTGTGCACAATGAAACACCGACTGCAGTAATTGTTTAGAATCAGAAGGCGTGGGACAACGTCTCCGACAGATGCAGATCTACTGTAAAGACTATACAATAATGATGCAACCGTTGTGACATGAAAAACATGTTTTTTCAAAATGTTTACCTGTGTTGATTGTAATTTGTGTAAATTGAACTGGATTAAGGAAGATAATTTGTAAACAAGCCCTCAGGTGACAGAATTTAATCTATTCAATGGAGTTGAAGGAAGTGTGTGTAGTGATTTTGTTTCATTAACGTAAACAACAATAATTACACCTTAGATGTAGAAATTTCTATTAAGGTCTTGAAAATGCTATAAAAGGAAGTTATGTTGTCTAAGAGTTTGTCAACAATTTCTTGAAAATTGACGTGAATGGGTCGACGATAAAAGCGTATACTTGAAAGTGTTTTTACAATTTGTTAGTGAAATGAGGGAACAGATTAGGATAGATCTTTTGAAATATGTTTCGAAATTATGAACAAGGTGCTGTCGAATATAAGGGCCATAGACATATTAGGTAACAGACTTAAGGGAGGGGAGTAATGCATTTCGTTACTCCGTGTTGTTTGGGCGAGTGATAGATCTGGCAAAGCGTTACTTAATACGAAAAGAGGGAATGTTTTTTCATTTTAAAAGACGTACTATTAGTTGACACTCTGCTTTACATATCTTGTTCAAACCGTTAATAAAATGCAGTTCATTCATCCACTCAAGCTGAAATATATATATTTTTTTAACTTGTAGTGGATGGCACTTGATCTTAATACAGTTTTAAAAATATTAATTAATTATTTAAAATTAATTGAGTTATTTTAGTTTTATATGAGATAAAAAGACTTTCCCAAAAGAGGTAAAGTATGCAGTATATTTCGACTTATTTGACCTAAAATAAGTGACAACTTATAATTTCATAAAACAGCTGATTTTACTTGTATGCTATAGGTTATGTGGTAGAAGAGCTATTTTAACGAATAGGTTATTTTACTTTATATATATATATATATATATATATATATATATATATATTGTAATTATTTAATAAAAATTATTTAAAATAACATTTTTATTTGTTGACCTAAGAAGGAATCTACCTTCAAAAAACGTTTAATTGTATTAATTGCTTTATAACGAGAAAACAGAAGTTCAAACAGCATGTTTTGAATACTTTTCGTTTTCGGATCATTTTTAATTTTTATTGTTTTGAAATTTCTGACGAAGACGGTATTCAAAACTTTAGCAGTGATGAGATGGAACCTTTATTTTATTTGTTTCTCGTACTGGTTAATCGCCGGAGAGGGAAGTGTCGATGTGGCCATCAATTCTGTATGGGTGTACATGGCAGAGGAATCATGAATATAAACCAAAGCGTGATTACAAACGTCATAAAAATTACTTGCTCTGTAAGATTCCTGGATTCCAGAAGACTTTATATGAGCAGTTTTTGAGTAAGTCCCTACTGAAAAGCAGAACGAGATTATGGTAGTCATACAATCTTTATCACATTGTTGGAATCAACCTGGATTTATGACACAATTTAAGTCTATAATTACATTTTTAAGTTTTTAAAACTTTATATTTCAGTTATTTGTATATTTTACCGCTTTTCATTTGATTCCAAAGTGTTGTTTTTATTTATAAAAAACAAATTCATTCCATTGTATTTTTTCTTGAACGCTCTTTTCATAGAGTAGTTTATTTCATATAGGCTTCTTGTTTCTTTAATTTTATTGAACATTGAAAATTAAAATGTTAATTTATTTATTTACTGATGAACACTTTAAATTATAATCAAAAGTTAATTATAGTTCTTTTAATAAAATCTACGGTTGCTTTGACTAACATAACACTAGGGAGGAGGGGGAAATAGCGTAATGCTGCGTTACATGGGGGTGGGGGTGGGGGAATGGGTAAATTATCAAACAATACGTAGTGTAATACATATATGGATCCTAAGACAGTCTACTTACTGAAAACTTAGCATATGTATTTGAGTTTGAAAAAGTTTTCTCGGTTTTATTTTCGGTTATTCTAAATACTATGCAATTAAAAATTGATAACTTTTTTTACTATTTAGTAAATGTTTGGCTTTTAGAGAAGATAAGTATTGAACTTGTGTGAAAATAAGTATCAAGTGCTAGCCATCTCTCATACACCAAATTCATAAATTTTTCAGACCATTTACTTCAAAATGGGTTTTCAATATTATTTTCATTTAACTCATAATCTCATCTAAACATTTTTTTGCAGTTTATTTTGTGACTGTTCATTCAGTACATTTTGGTTTTGTAATAAGGTATTCTTAGGAATTTTATATGCATTTAGTAGGTTAAAAACAGACATTTTTTTGTAAATGTATAATATTTTTAGGTTGTGATTGATCTTTGTATATTTAAAGGCCTATTATGTGTCGAGCAAAAGATAAATGTCGTTTTTCAATCAAGTTTGTGTTCTTGTAATTATTGAAAATTGCGCCCTATTTGCCCAATATGGAATTTGTTAGTGAATACAGTTTAGCTTTTAGTGTACGTTGATTGGAGTTTTGTTACTGGCGGGTTGTTCGTATTGAGATTTTTGATTAAATTGATCTACTTTACCAATTCAATTTGGAAAACATCCACTCCTTACCATTTCGCAGCAGACGCGTTTCGCACTTGCTCAGTGCATTGTTAATTGATGCGAGTTAGGGACTAAATTGTCTGCTCAGGTATTACATTGTTGTGAGTCTGAAGTTTTTTGATGTTTTCTGGGGTGTTGTTTTGTTCCAATGTATTTGAATAAAGTGTTTGATTGCTAGTATGTTCTCTTAATCTAGAGATAACAGAGTTTGAAAATAATTATAAAGTTCGAAGTTATTATTTGAACCGTTATATTTGAGAAATACATATGTTTACCTTCTAATTAACGGATCCTAATAATTACAAGCTACTCAATCGTAATGAGTGAACAAATAGATTTACGAGTTTATTTTGACATCGATAATCCAAAAGTCAGTGAAAGTCTAACACGGAAAATAATTGTCAGTCCCGGACTACATTCTTTTTTTTGAACTATTTGTACAACAATTTTGTCACCCTTAGAACGTTTGTAGCGCTCTTGCCGATTTTTGTTTTACGAATTACAAAAAGGAAAAGAAAGCTTAAAAGTGGGTAGATCTATATATTGTTCAAAGATCCAAACAAAAGTTGTGCGAAATGCGACCTCTCAACGTGCGACTCTACTATTAATAAATTCCTTCTATTAGTTGACACTCTACTTATATATATATATATATATATATATATATATATATATATATATATATATATATATATATATATATATATATATATATATATATATCTTGTTCAAAATTTCAATCGTTAGTAAAATAATTTTAATTAATCCAATCAAGTTCAAATATATTTTTAATACTTGTAGTTGATGGCACGTGGTGTTAAAACAGTTTTTTTTAAATATGAATTCAATAATTAAATTTAATAATTAATTAATTTTAGTTTTATATGGGAGAAAAACATTTCACAAAAGGTCCAAGGTATGCGATTTAGTTATTTCGTCCCATTTAGCTTAATATAAATGATAACATATGATCTCTCCTGCAATATGCCAATTGTATTTATATGAAAAATTCTATAATATTGTAAAATTGTAAAAATATTTATGCCAATTGTTTAAAATGATATATATATATATATATATATATATGTATATATATATATATATATATACGACGTACATAAATAAATATATATATAAATATATGACGTAAATTCCGATTTAAATTTCAGAGAAACCTGTAGAGTATAATTTGACAGGCGAGACCACTGCCATTATTTGAGGAAGGTTACAGGTTTTGGAATATTTTTATAGAATAATAATTTTTCTTATAGATTTCGTAGAAACTGTATTTCGTACATAAACCTTCATTGTTTTAAGCTCAGACATAAGTTTGTTGTTCTCTAAGTTATCTTAAAACTGGCCTTAAACAGATTGATAAATTTGAAGGTTATCATAAACCATAGCACACGGGTTATCGGTGTCTTGGGTGTATGGAACAAACTGAAAACACACGCGTTTGTCTTATCTTATAAAACGCATCCGGCTTCACCTCAACAAACGGATCTAAATGTTTTACTTTGTTTTGTAATAACAGCTTACAGTTGAACTGTCTACGCTCTTTATTTAGTTTTACTATTAAATACCCACAGGGGTTCATAAGACAAGCTCAAGGCTGACTTGTGTCGTTTGAGGTAGTTTGACGATAACAGTTAGCACATTTTTTTCTTCTTAAGGTGCCCTCTTGTTACAAAGATTAGGAGACATCATTAATATACGCATTTTATTGATGGCTGCCCTAAAATGTTCTTTCAATAAATGTTTCCACCGGTTTATTCAAGTATTTTTCTGAGTTGTGTGGTTAGGTAGGGATGTATATCTGCTTGAAGATATTCACAGACTATATTTATACCCTGATTTATAAAGTAATGTATTACTATAATTATTTTCACTTTAGTTTATAATATTAAATAAGATTTAGTAAATATTTGTCAATAAGTATGTGTTATTTAATTTATTTGTAATATAATTTGGAGAAATGTCGATTTGTCAAAAAAATGTTAGAATTTAATTCCTCACCGAATTGTTAACTTAATAATAGTATTTTAAGATAGTTATACTAAATAACTATTTTAAGACCCAGTTTTAAATGAGTAAAATATTTTGAAAAATTATTGATTCCACAAAAATGAGTTTCCTCTTGTTTGTTATTGTTGTGTTAATAGAATAGCACGCATGTTAATGCTTAAACAACTAAATAACTATATTTTAAGAAGTAATAAAACTAATAATGATAATTCAAGTATAATAAAATGTTTATAGTCTTTATTATTATTAATTATTATAATTTTCAGTAACACTAGATTTTTTTGTTATTTTAAGAACTTTTACTTTACATTCATTCTATAAATGTTGAGTGGAAGACCTTGAGACAAGCTCTCGATATTTCCAAGAACACTTCCATTCACTTATGAGTCTGAAGTGGAAATTGCATTCCGCAATCCTTTCTTCGGCTGTTCAATAGATATTTCTGTGAAGACAAAATTTGCTCTTTACATTTTGCCAAAAACCTTTTTCAGCTACGTTTTCTACTGCATAATTGATTTAACCTGCCAATAGCTCTCAATAAACCGTAGACTGTATTACCAACCAAACAACTAGAAATTCTTTTATAATCTAAACCTTTCAAACTGGAGAGAAACGAAAACACTAATTAGGGTAATTAACGGGGACTGACATAAATGCGGCGGAAATTAACAATATGAAAGAACCTAGACACAAATAATACGATGCATACTAATGTATACATTAAATAGTTTCCATATAGATTGTTTCTGCATTCATTCGAATAATTTCACCCTGTTTATATTACAACGTCGTCGTTGTCTAGCAGCTAATAGCCTCATCACGGATACGCTGAGAATCGTTCGTGATTGAGACATATTGCTCAACATTGATAACAATATTCTAGTATCCGCCTTGTACTGGTATCTATCCTCTATGCCCACTTAAATTGTATTATAATACAAATTGTGCATGGCGATACAGAAAACCTGCAAAACAATAACAAAATTATTAACTGAAAAAAAATAACTAAAACGAAACTTTTGAAAAATACAATAATAACCTCATTTTATAAACATCCATAAAGCTTTACAATCTCTAGGTCTCCACTTATTTTTCACGATGTAAAGTCTCACAATTTCTTCAAAGCATAATAGACAAACTATTACACGGAAATAATAACGCACAAAAAAAGTAAATTAAAATGTTCACTAACAACGAGAGATAGAGGCCACTTCACTCAACAATCGGTTAGCTTACTTTAGAAACCTGTTTTTTGGAACCAACCTAAACCAACCGGATAATTTGTAGTTACATTACAATATATTTAAAAATATAATGTAACGTATTTTATAATATGATATGTACAATATGATATAAAAAGCTATAACATAATATAATGTGATATAACACTGTACAAAATCATTTCCTTATAAATTTTCGTGCGTTTAAAGTTATTGTTGTATATTTCCAAAATTATTTTGTCCAATTTCCTGACATTTTTGTAGATCGTCAAGTAAAATTTAATTGCTGTAATATTTACATGGGGTTAACAGATAATTCTCCTACTGTTTGAACTGAACACATTGTCAGATATAAAAAAATACTATAATTTTTACTAATTAAAATAACTAAAATACTAGTCTTGTATCTTTAGCGTAAATTTTGATTTGGATGTATCTGCTTAAAAAATTTTGAAATATAGTCAGTTAATTTTGGTAATGTTTTTGGGGGTCGACATGGTTGAAGGACGGTTGAATAGGTGTTCCCACACCGGGGTGCAGGACTGTGAGGCAATCAGCCCCTTGGTTTGACGAAAGTAGCTAAGTTTCCCGATCGTCAACTGATTGTCAGTCAGTCTACTCTCTCTCATTCACTATCGGAGAAAGGGGAGAGTGAGATAAAGAGACGGAATCTTTCCACTTCAGCGGGTAGACCTAGAGTTTAAGAGGTTCTTGGAAAACCAACCCACCCTTCTAAATCTTTCGCCAGGTCGGCCTTTAATACTACTTTGCTTCTTCTATTACGCAATGTTACATGGCTCAAACAGCAGTGAAACTTTCTTATTCCATGTCGATAAGGCGTAGGCCGTATTTAATTATTATTTATAAAACTATTCCAGAAAGTATTCTTCACACGACCCAAGTCTAGCATACTGTCGATTAAAAGACTCGCCAATTATCCTGATAGGGTACGAAATCAAATCCATTATTTTGATGCTAACCTAACCTTACCTAACTCGCAATTCCCTCCTCCATATCCCTTTCACCCCCAGAAGATGGCTGCGGCTGGCGCACAGTCCTGCTCCTGCTACATAGCAGGAGGTCTTAAACCGCCGCAGGCTCACCGTTCGTTTCCCATCCGCATCGACAATGAACCACCCGATCATATCTCTGCTAAAGACGATACGAATTCCGGTGTCATAAAAATCTTTCGTGTGAAAGCGCTATTTAGGATTAATACATTGTTATTTCCTTTAATAAAAAAATATTTTTTAAATTTTATTTGTGCTATATCAGGTTAACTATGACTTCATTTCTCACTGTAACGTCTGCTGTTGAATGAACGTTCTTGCTTCGAAACTAAATTCGAATTTGGATGTAGCCTACATTTCTATATCTATTGCTTCGTTTAATCGCCGGTTCTCTAGACATTTTCTCTAAATATATTCTCATAGTTAATAGGTAATTAAGCCGTAAACACGTCCACGCATGCGCAGGTTCAGAGGTGGAATAGCTTTGAGTACTTTCCACCAGCAGTGTGCAACGTCGCTAGGGTTTTAACACGTTTGCGAGCCAGGAAATGTTAGCGCCCGCAATTAGTTGGAAACGCTGAAACAGTTATGCACAAAAGTCACTCACCACGCTAGTTTATCACAAGATTGTTTTAAGAATGCTATGCTCTAATAACACTGTGTTTTCGTTCTCATGCATTCAGAAAAAAACGTACAATTATTTATTAGATAATTGCATGGCATATTTAGCCCGAAGGTTCATTGTCCGTCGTCTATCTTCTCGGACCCATTTCTTGTATCCAGATTGAGACTTATTCTTCTTTCTCCGTCTTGGTAGCAATTACTTACCGGATTAGAATTAGGCCTAGTCCGAGAATTTCAAAATAAATATTGTTTTCTCATAATGTGAACGAAAGAATGTAGAACGACATTGATAGAAATCGGGCGCAAGTTGAAATGTTATAACTTTAAAATAGTTTTTTAGAATAAATTGTTAGTAGGTAACTGCGTAAGTTGTCTAGTTAATATAACGAGCTCTTACTAAAAATGGGTGTACAGATTCCCATTTAAAAGTTGTCAATCTGCGTAACGTCTTTTCGCAATGGCAAAATGTTTAAGATATAAAACTTATAATACCGCTTGAATGTTGTAGTCAATTACGTTCGGTGAATCTTATTAATCACTTAAACAATAGTTTATGGCTATCCGAACTTTATATTTAGTAAATTTGTTAAAACTTACTGAGACAGAACGTTCCTTGATTAAACTTCCTCGATCTAACCATAACAAAAAGCCACACACAAAAACACAGCTTCAACATTTACAGGAAACCCATAACGACAGACGCACTTATCCACAACTCAAACCACCCTATCCAACACAAACACGCTACATTCAGATCCATGCTCCATATACTTAAAGAAGTACCAATGACCACAGAAAACGTAAACTAGACACAATTAAATATTTAGCATACACAAATGGATACAACATCACAATAATAGACAAACTATGGTACAAAATACAAAAAAAAACACTAAAATTAACACTACAGACAGAGAAAACAAATACATTACATTACCATACATAGTCAAAACAACAAACAAAATAGCCCGCAAATTTCAAAAAATAGGATACAAAATAGCATACAAAACTAATAACAAGTTACAATACAAAATACAATACAACACCAACAACAAAGATAAACTACAAGCACCAGGCGTATACAAACTGAACTGCGACGAATGTAACAAATTCTACATTGGACAAACCGGTCGCAACTTTAAACAAAGAGTCGAGGAACACAAACAGAACACCAACTCAACATTTTACAATCACATAAAAGAAACAGGACACAAATACACAGACATTTACCATAATCCAGAAATCCTACACATCAACAAAAAAGGACCACATCTCAACACACTAGAACAATATGAAATTTACAGACACACAAAAACTCAATGTACAAACATATTAAACGAACAAAAACAATACAAATCACACATACTGTTTGCTACTATCGAAATCCTACCTTTAAAACCGTCACCGCTTGACCCAACACCTCCAAGCAGAAGACACTGATGAAGATCGGCACATAGCGATTGAAAACGTTCTGTCGCAGTAAGTTTTAACAAATTTACTAAATTTAAAGTTCGGATAGTCATAAACTATTTTTTTAATGATTTATAATACCACGTAAATGACCTAGTTAATGTTTATATCTGTGAGAAATCCACTCAACAAAGAATGAACCTTTTAACAAAAATTTAATTTCTTTATTAATCGGTTGTAGCTATTTGGGAAAAAGCTAGGGTAAAAGACCATTTTAACTTCGTTGTTAAAACCAGGTCTGATAAAGTTAGGATATACTGGGTGGTGTCTCGAGAAAGCAAAGATATACTGCGAATACGATTCTTTATTCCTGTACCACTCTGGCTTCTTATTATTTTGTTGAGACCAGGTCTGATCAAGACAGGATATACTGGGTGGGTGTTCTTCTTATTACTTTGTTGGAGCCAGGTCTGATCAAGCTGAGATATAGTGGGTGGGTGCCCTCCTTATTACTTTATTGGAACCATGTCTGATCAAACTGGGATTAATTAGGTGGGTGACCTCTTTATTAATTTGTTTGGGGCCAGATCTCGTCAAGCTAGGATATAATGGGTGGGTGACCTTCTTATTATTTTGTTGGAGCCAGATCTGATCAAGCTAGGATAAACTTGTCAGGTGACATCCTTATTACTCTGTTGGAGCCAGGTTTGATCAAACTAGGTAGTGACCTCCTTATTACTTGTTGCAGCCAAGTCTGACCAAGCTGGGATGTACTGGGTAGGTGACCTTATTAATCGGTTGGAGCCAGGTCTGATCAACCTGGGATATACTGAGTGGGTGACCTCCTTATTACTTTGTTGCAGCCACGTTTGATCAAACTAGGATATAGTGAGTGGTGACTTCCTTATTACTTTGTTGCAGCCAGGTCTGATCAACCTGGGATATACTGAGTGGGTGACCTCCTTATTACTTTGTTGCAGCCACGTTTGATCAAACTAGGATATAGTGAGTGGTGACTTCCTTATTACTTTGTTGCAGCCAGGTCTGATCAACCTAGGATATACTGAGTGGGTGACCTCCTTATTACTTTGTTGCAGCCAGGTCTGATCAACCTGGGATATACTGAGTGGGTGACCTCCTTATTACTTTGTTGCAGCCACGTTTGATCAAACTAGGATATAGTGAGTGGTGACTTCCTTATTACTTTGTTGCAGCCAGGTCTGATCAACCTGGGATATACTGAGTGGGTGACCTCCTTATTACTTTGTTGCAGCCACGTTTGATCAAACTAGGATATAGTGAGTGGTGACTTCCTTATTACTTTGTTGCAGCCAGGTCTGATCAACCTGGGATATACTGAGTGGGTGACCTCCTTATTACTTTGTTGCAGCCACGTTTGATCAAACTAGGATATAGTGAGTGGTGACTTCCTTATTACTTTGTTGCAGCCAGGTCTGATCAACCTAGGATATACTGAGTGGGTGACCTCCTTATTACTTTGTTGCAGCCAGGTCTGATCAACCTGGGATATACTGAGTGGGTGACCTCCTTATTACTTTGTTGCAGCCACGTTTGATCAAACTAGGATATAGTGAGTGGTGACTTCCTTATTACTTTGTTGCAGCCAGGTCTGATCAACCTGGGATATACTGAGTGGGTGACCTCCTTATTACTTTGTTGCAGCCACGTTTGATCAAACTAGGATATAGTGAGTGGTGACTTCCTTATTACTTTGTTGCAGCCAGGTCTGATCAACCTGGGATATACTGAGTGGGTGACCTCCTTATTACTTTGTTGCAGCCACGTTTGATCAAACTAGGATATAGTGAGTGGTGACTTCCTTATTACTTTGTTGCAGCCAGGTCTGATCAACCTGGGATATACTGAGTGGGTGACCTCCTTATTACTTTGTTGCAGCCACGTTTGATCAAACTAGGATATAGTGAGTGGTGACTTCCTTATTACTTTGTTGCAGCCAGGTCTGATCAACCTGGGATATACTGAGTGGGTGACCTCCTTATTACTTTGTTGCAGCCACGTTTGATCAAGCTAGGATATAGTGAGTGGTGACCTCCTTATTACTTTGTTGCAGCCAGGTCTGATCAACCTGGGATATACTGAGTGGGTGACCTCCTTATTACTTTGTTGCAGCCACGTTTGATCAAGCTAGGATATAGTGAGTGGTGACCTCCTTATTACTTTGTTGCAGCCAGTACAGATTAAGATAGGCCATACTTTATGATGCCTCATTATTATCAGGTTTAATCCTATTCTGATCAGGGTAGATATGTGTGACACCTTATATTATCCCTGTTCAAGCCTGGTGCGATCAAACCAATATATAATGTGTGAAGAACTGTACCCCAGATAATCTGACTTCAGTTTAAAGAAGTCCTGGCATAAAACCCTACCTTGAACGGCTGATTCGTAACCAATATACAGCGTATTAATCTGGCAATACTACTGGTGTTTTGGCTCATCACCAAACTTTCTACTGCACGTAATATTTTGATACAACTGATATTGCCAAATAAGCTGGATTAAAATTCTATTGTCCGTGTAACTGCCACAGTACTGCCAATAATACCAAGTAGCTTTCACGTTAACACAATGAATTTCATAAGCCTAGCAAACTTTTCTTAAATAATAAAATATTATTTGACAATTTCCAGATCTTACCAACACAGTTGAATTATTTTCACTGATTGCTCTAAACTGGACAATGGCGTTGGGTGTTGTTTTATGCGTTGGGACGTACCTTCGCGTATGTATTACCCTCAGCTTGTAGTGTTTTCACAGCGGAACTGTTTGTCATTTTAAAAGCTCTAACTGTCATCCAATCTACATTTTCTCATTACTTTTTGTGTTTCGATTCGAAAAGTGCACTTCAGGTCCTTCAGGATGTGTTCTTCGTGAACGCTTTAGTAGGGGATATTTTGTGTGGAGTACACAATCTTTAATTGAGGGTGTTGGGGTAGCATTCTGTTAGGTTCTCGGTCATTGTGGCATTACCGGAAACACAAAAGCGTACGAAGCAGCGAAGAGTGCTACTAGTATGGTGCCATCTACACAACGTGTTATGCCATCTGATTATATTTGTTATGTGAATCGCTCATTGGCTGCTGCTTGGAATGATGAATGAAAATGTGCCACAATAAGCTGAGGGAAATTAAGGATACCGTCCGTCCATGGATGTCTTCTATTCGTTAGAAACGTAGGGAGGAAGTAGTGGCTACCCGCCTTCGCATCGGCCACTCTTATCTAACTCATGGTCATCTGATGCGTGGTGAGCCCCCGCCTTTATGTCAGTTTTGTGGAAACATCATCACAATCTGTCATTACTGATATATTTTGGTGGTTTGAAGCATGTTCGTGACAGGTTTAATTTACAAGGGAGTTTGAAGGTGGTTTTAAAGGACGATGCCGCGGCCGTTGACCGTGTCATTGCGTTCCTTCGTCACCTAAATATACTATTTAAAATTTAATATTTGAATTTTTAAAAAAGTTTTAATTTACATATTTATGTATTTATTTATTATAGCATAGATCTATCCATGTTAGTTTGTGTTTAGAGTTTTATTATTGTTAACCTATATATTTTCTACATCGAGTTTTATTTATATTGTTATAGATTTATTGTTACGTTGTTTTGTTATTTATGGTTATGTTTTTCTTTATTCTTACATATTTGTTGTTGCATATTTATCTTTATATTATTGCTGTTATATTTTGTAAAATTTTGTTTGATTTATTTAATTTTATTATAATTTGTTTTCTTTAACTATTTTAGTATTGCATTTGCTATTGGTTGGCAATGATAATTGGGTTTTCGCCAGGAAAAAATTAAAATAAAATAAATAATAAAATACTGTATTAAAAATTATAGAAAACAGAGAAAATAATTTGTTCTCGATTGTCTATAAAGAGAAGTATCAACCTGTTTATTATCTTTACTATTTGGGTAGTGGTTACTACTTGTCAATACCACTGTTGATAATTTACCGGTATCTACTCTAAACTACCTTGGGACGTGATAAGTGTTACTTTTTCGCAATAACAGGGGTTCATATTATAACTACCTAGTTCTATTTTTCCATGTGTTTGTTGCGGCTAGGCTCCTTCTATGACTCCAATAGAAAGTAGGTCTACTTTAAACATGTGTTCCTGCAGTCATGATTAAATAATATCTTCTTTGTACCTTGCACTAGGGAATTTCATGTCCTCAATGTTAACGCTACCTATATTTACAACTTATTTCCATCATTTGATGGCGATAATAACTTCAATCATAGCGGCTAATCCCCTTAAAACGCCCCTAAATTTTCTTTACTAATCAGTTTCGTGAAATTTTTAAGTTTTGGCCAAAAACTTCTAATTTCAAATACAAATGCATGTACATTTACCTCCCGATAACAAAAAGCAATTTCAAAAGAGGTTTCAAATTTTGTGCGTTTTGCCTGAAGAAACAGCAACGTATTTTTTTCACTAGAAACCTTCTACTCCGTCTCACCCCATAACGGTCAATCATATTTTCAATTCTACAGCTTGAATATTTTGGCGTATAATTTTTATAAACCATCACATTTATTATTTAGGAAGGTAGGCCTATGTGAATTCATTATAACTCGAGGATTTGGCTTTGCGTATAAGTCGCCTTCTATTCGAATAACTTCTAAAACTGAATTTAAAGACTAATTATTCTGAGGTAATCTTGAAATGCAGTTAACCTAACGATTAGCTCGGCCTAGGGGCATTATTAGGAACAGTACAGGGGCAGAAATATAACTCGAGGGTTTGGCTTTGTGTATATGCCTCATTCTATTCGGTAAACTACTAAAACCGAATTTAAAGACTAATTATTCTGAGGTAATCTTGAAATGCAGTTAACCTAACGATTAGCTCGGCCTAGGAGCATTATTAGGAACAGTACAGGGGCAGAAATATATCGCTAAATCGACGACGTTCATCTCTGTGAATCATATCGTTTGGAGAAAATAATTGACAGCTGTAACTTTTTGAAATTTTATTCAGGCCCGAATGAAGCAAGTCTGAAATTTATTTTAAAAATATATTTATAGCCGGCTAAGTGGTCTGTTGGGTAAGCTACTAACCTGTCTTGGGTAGCGCCAAAGAAATTTGTTCGTTTTACCCCACGAGCCTAAGTAAGTATATAGGGTAAGTGTGGGGAGGTTTATAGTTATGTCCTGACCACTTACCTTTCTTGGATACAAAAATATATGGGACCTATATCTTGTCTTTTCTTGACGTTCAATACCGTGTTTTAACTCACATTGTTTGAACACAAAAATCCATGCTAATAATCCTTATAATTCAACTACCTCAACCGTCACCCAATACTACGATTTAGGAAGAAATATCAAGAAAACTCGTTATGAAAAATTTAAATTTAAATAGAGATAATTTTATTGAGAACAAATCCATTTATATCGGAAAACATTTCAAACGGTAGTTTTATTCCTACCTTTTTAATCGAGTGACAGTTACTTATCACTTACACATTAATGTACTTAAGACAATTTATAAAAGCCCTATAAACTGTGTTTGTGACTGTGTGTGCGTGACTGTGTGTGCGTGCGTGTGCGTGCGTGCGTGCGTGCGTGCGTGCGTGTGTGTGTGTGTGTGTGTGTGTGTGTGTGTGCGCGCGCGCGAGCGTGTGTGTGTGTCTGTGTGTGTGTGTGTCTTTTATGGATTACTAACTACATCATGCATACAATCGACTTAAAACTTTCGGAGGTCGAGTACACTTCCGCGAAGGGTTCTAGTATAGTAGGCTACATCTATCCAACTACGTAACACATGTCTACACAAAGAAATTCAATTTAATTTAATGCTGAATTGATTCAGTCCTGTAATTTTAATTCAAAAAGTGTTAAAATTTACAAATATTACAGATTGATTTTATTGTCTTTAGTTTCTACTAAAGGTGAACAGTGTTTTGTTATCGTTTCGTTGACTAACCTTCATTTTACTGACTAACCTGACATTAATTGACTAACCTAGAAGTCTATAATTTTAAACTTGTAAATTATTTAAAAATATGTATTTTTGGTCTATTTTAGAACTTAATCTTAGACCTGGACCGAAGCTATTAAATTTATTTCAGGTTGGCACATAGTACATTTATTCTAGGTGGCGAGCGTTTATACAAAGAAATTCAGTTCATTTGCATATTATATCTAGGAAATTATCTACGATTGGATTATACTCTGATTGAGTCTGTAATGTTAAACATTATAACTTGCCTATAAACTGGATTTTCAACTGGCAAAAGAATTTTTAAGCTACTCCTTCTTTTAATCCTAGAGAATGGTACATATAGCACTGTGCATTAAAACGTAGGTTCTCAAGTTGATACATACATAATCGAAAGTTTGCTATTGTGATTTATGGATTGTAATGGCAAATGCTGGTCTAACTGGAATTGATGTATTTTCATAGTACATGTAAGTTGACTCATATTTGAGTTCAATGTAAATTTTTACCCATTGAATTACTGAGGTTAACCCGCAATATATCAATTTGGTTTAAAATCCTTACAACAGCTTTGAATGTTATAGATTTTTCAAAACTTTTCCCATTGGATTGCTAAGATTATAAAATTCACAATTGTTTATATATATATATATATATATATATATATATATATAAATTTTAAATAAAATATTATTAATATATAATAATTAAATATATGTATTCGAAAACTTTATAACAACGATTTTTCAGAAAAGTTCCATTTTGCCCATTGCTGAGGTTAAAAACCCTTTACTAATTTCGTGAAAATCCTTAGAGTATTTGCAATCAAAAAATTACAAATATACAATTATTAGTCGTTTAAGAATATTAGATACAATTTTCGAAAACTGATGATGAGGATTTTTCAGCAATTTTTGACTTTGCCATTGGTTTTTCAGGTTAAAAACCCCCTGTCTTTCAATTTTGGTGACAATTGTTAGAGTAGTTTCCGAGAAAAAGATTAAAATATACAAGTCATTTAAGTTTATTAGTCGTTTAAGAATATTAGATATACAATTATTAGTAAAGCAATCGTCGTGTTTCCGCCTTTGACGTACGGAATCCGTATCATAATACCCATTAATATCGACACGTAATGCCTCTTCTGCGGTACCTAACAATAACCAACAAAGCCTAAAAGCACCAGCACTCTTGCTGTTAAACAACGTATTGTAATACAACAGCTCCACAGATGACCCTCAATGACTCCGAATGCCGTAGTAATTCTACCGTGCTGATGGGTACAGACCTAGTCAAATTAAAAGCCTGCCGCGGTACTAAATGAATATTTCTAGCACTATTGAATTCTTGAAGTAGCTTTCTAAGCGAAAAAGTACCGCACCTCTTGGGACGCCCGTACTCCAAAGCCCCAGTTACGGTTTCCGGACATTCAACAGCTACCGCGGCACTACATGAATATTTCTAGCACTATTGAATTCTTAAAGTAGCTTTCTAAGCGATAAAGTACCGCACCTCTTGGGACGCCCGTACTCCAAAGCCCCAGTTACGGTTTCCGGACATTCAACAGCTACCGCGGCACTACATGAATATTTCTAGCACTATTGAATTCTTAAAGTAGCTTTCTAAGCGATAAAGTACCGCACCTCTTGGGACGCCCGTACTCCAAAGCCCCAGTTACGGTTTCCGGACATTCAACAGCTACCGCGGCACTACATGAATATTTCTAGCACTATTGAATTCTTAAAGTAGCTTTCTAAGCGATAAAGTACCGCACCTCTTGGGACGCCCGTACTCCAAAGCCCCAGTTACGGTTTCCGGACATTCAACAGCTACCGCGGTACAACACGAATATTTCTAGCACTATTGAATTCTTGAAGTAGCTTTCTAAGCGAAAAAGTACCGTACCTCTTGGGACGCCCGTACTCCAAAGCCCCAGTTACGGTTTCCGGACATTCAACAGCTACCGCGATAACACGTAGGACAATGGATGTCAAAAATGGGTCGCACGATCGCCTTAAACGAATCTTTGTTTGTCGTTGACTAAATAGCTGTAGAGATGCTCCAAGTAAACGCGCCCAGAGAGTGGCGCTCTCAGTTCGTAAATCTCGTTTTGGCCGACCTAACATTCGACAATAATGGACCTGTCCAGGCGCACCTCTGTTCCAGTCTTGCTGATTAACGACCAACGATCATTAGGTCAGAATCTTCCGGTGGCCATGTGTGCTCACTTTGAATTTTTGTCATGGGGCCGATCAAAGTTTATTAGTAAATCATTGATAAAACAGCCTACAAGTTAAAAGGTAATTCAATTAATATACTTCCTTCAACAATCAGTAACAATGTAACATTTACCAAAATCCATAGAAACGTCTAATTCTATTGTTGTATTCGATTTAATATCTGTTGTGAATAGCCCTCTGCGGAGCCAACATCGGTTAGTTTTATCTAATGGGTGCGGGCCGTCTAAGTAAGTCGTGAATAATCCTCCCTTAGGGAGCCGACACGGGTAGGCGCGGTGACTCCTACTGTAGCCTGATTGGGGCTGTCTGGGGGTCCTTCAGTTATACGTTGAAGGTTCAAGTTATTCATTCTGCATTATGATTCTACCATAGAATACTTTGATACTTTTCTTTTTCTCTGGTACAATCATTATACCTGATGAATCTTTGATCCTTCCTCGTCTCACTGCTGCACTCCTGCTCAATGCCATTCAGTTTACAGTTGGAGTCTCCCAAATAAGCATCAATGTATACATGTGATGTAATAAACAAAATAAAAAATAAAACACTGGATAATATATGTAAGTATGTTAATTCATAATAGATAATAAAATTTATATCAAAACAAACATAGAATAACCTCAAATGGTAGAAACCGTCGAGCTATGTTTTATATTTAATGAAGTTTTATATATAAGTTTTATATCAGGAAACCGATCTACGATCGGATCATGATTCGGTGGAGTCAGAAATTTTAAACATTATGTTTGGTGTATGACATGACAAATGCTGGTCTAACTGGGAATTGATGTATTTGCATAGTACATCCAAGTTGACTCTTGTTTTTATTCCAATGTAATTGTGGAAATATTTTCTTCTTAACATTTTTCTAAAACTTGATATAAATTTTTCTAAAAAATGTCAGCCCATTGGATTGCTAGGGCTAACCCCCCCCCCCCTATATACCAATTTCGGTGAAAATCTTTAGAGTGGTTTCCAAGAAAATATTTACAAATATGTATATACATACACACACACACATACATACATACACACACACACACACACACATATATATATATATATATATATATATATATATATATATATATATATATATATATATATCGCAATAAGTATTCTTGTGTATTAATAAAGAACATAAGTCAAAATACAAATACAAGAATTATAATTAAATTTACAATTCAAAGCTTTTCGTTGGCTAACAGTACCAACATCATTAGGAATATTAAACAATTGTTTAAAAAATTTATACATGTACAGACGTTATTATTAGTTGTTTAAAAATACTATATATATATATATATATATATATATATATATATATATATATATATACTGCATATATATTTACTTATTAAAGCCTAACTTATTTGAAGCTTGTTTGTATGATTTTCTCTTGGCCTTCAAATAATCTATTGTGCTTTATACCTAGTCTTACGTAAATGCTAACATTAGTTCCCCTTCCTTACCTGTAAACAGTAAGGTGCTTGTATCTCTAATCTTATATAAGTACGTACACACTCCAGCCTTTTACCTGGTTCTTTAGTTCAAATTCTAATCCTTAAAGTACATTGTTCGACACAAAAACCACAAACTCTGTAAATTTGCGATGCAAAGATTATTACGTGAGAATGTAATTAGAAGGAAAACTGTCAAGGTGAATGAACTTCTGTTTGACCTTGAACATCCCAGACATTTTGCATGCAATCTGTTAATAACGGCTTGTCTTTCCTCTTACACAAGCTCTTGTAAATACTGGTAAACATAGCCTAGACGACAATTAAGGCTTGATAATACAGAGCCAGCTAACTAACGGTATGATCACCAATAACGATTTACGTTAGACCTAATTATATGGTTCTAACTATATTGTTTCATATGTACAAGTTCTCCTTGTAAACACTGGTAAACATAGCCTAGACGACAATAAAGGCTTGATAATACAGAGCCAGCTAACTAATGGTATGATCACCAATAACGATTTACGTTAGACCTAATTATATGGTTCTAACTATATTGTTTCATATGTACAAGTTCTCCTTGTAAACACTGGTAAACATAGCCTAGACGACAATAAAGGCTTGATAATACAGAGCCAGCTAACTAACGGTATGATCACCAATAACGATTTACGTTAGACATAATTATATGGTTCTAACTATATTGTTTCATATTTACAAGTTCTTGTAAACACTGGTAAACATAGCCTAGACGACAATAAAGGCTTGATAATACAGAGCCAGCTAACTAACGGTATGATCACCAATAACGATTTACGTTAGACATAATTATATGGTTCTAATTATATTGTTTCATATTTACAAGTTCTTGTAAACACTGGTAAACATAGCCTAGACGACAATAAAGGCTTGATAATACAGAGCCAGCTAACTAACGGTATGATCACCAATAACGATTTACGTTAGACCTAATTATATGGTTCTAACTTTATTGTTTCATATTTACAAGTTCTCCTTGTAAACACTGGTAAACATAGCCTAGACGACAGTAAAGGCTTGATAATACAGAGCCAGCTAACTAACGGTATGATCACCAATAACGATTTACGTTAAACCTAATTATATGGTTCTAACTATATTGTTTCATGTTTACAAGCTCTCCTTGTAAACACTGGTAAACGTAGCCTAGACGACAATAAAGGCTTGATAATACAGAGCCAGCTAACTAACGGTATGATCACCAATAACGATTTACGTTAGACCTAATGATATGGTTCTAACTATATTGTTTCATATTTACAAGCTCTCCTTGTAAACACTGGTAAACATAGCCTAGACGACAATAAAGGCTTGATAATACAGAGCCAGCTAACTAACGGTATGATCACCAATAACGATTTACGTTAGACCTAATTATATGGTTCTAACTTTATTGTTTCATATTTACAAGCTCTCCTTGTAAACACTGGTAAACATAGACCAGACGACAATAAAGACTTGATAATACAGAGCCAGCTAACTAACGGTATGATCACCAATAACGATTTACGTTAGACCAAATTATATGGTTCTAACTATATTGTTCCATGTTTACAAGCTCTCCTTGTAAACACTGGTAAACATAGCCTATACGACAATAGAGGCTTGATAATACAGAGCCAGCTAATTAACGGCATGATCACCAATAACGATTTACGTTAGACCTAATTATATGGTTCTAACTATATTGTTTCATATTTACAAGCTCTCCTTGTAAACACTGGTAAACATAGCCTAGACGACAATAAAGCCGTGATAATACAGAGCCAGCTAATTAACGGTATGATCACCAATAACGATTTACGTTAGACCTAATTATATGGTTCTAACTATATTGTTTCATATTTACAAGCTCTCCTTGTAAACACTGGTAAACATAGCCTAGACGACAATAAAGGCTTGATAATACAGAGCCAGCTAATTAACGGTATGATCACCAATAACGATTTACGTTAGACCTAATTATATGGTTCTAACTATATTGTTTCATATTTACAAGTTCTCCTTGTAAACACTGGTAAACATAGCCTAGACGACAATAAAGGCTTGATAATACAGAGCCAGCTAACTAACGGTATGATCACCAATAACGATTTACGTAAGACATAATTATATGGTTCTAACTATATTGTTTCATATTTACAGGTTCTCCTTGTAAAAACTGGTAAACATAGCCCAGACCACAATAAAAGCTTGATAATACAGAGCCAGCTAACTAACTGTATGATCACCAATAACGATTTACGTTAGACATAATTATATGGTTCTAACTATATTGTTTCATATTTACAAGTTCTCCTTGTAAACACTGGTAAACATAGCCTAGACGACAATAAAGGCTTGATAATACAGAGCCAGCTAACTAACGGTATGATCACCAATAACGATTTACGTTAGACCTAATTATATGGTTCTAACTTTATTGTTTCATATTTACAAGCTCTCCTTGTAAACACTGGTAAACATAGCCTAGACGACAATAAAGGCTTGATAATACAGAGCCAGCTAACTAACGGTATGATCAACAATAACGATTTACGTTAGACATAATTATATGGTTCTAACTATATTGTTTCATATTTACAAGTTCTCCTTGTAAACACTGGTAAACATAGCCTAGACGACAATAAAGGCTTGATAATACAGAGCCAGCTAACTAACCGTATGATCACCAATAACGATTTACGTTAGACATAATTATATGGTTCTAACTATATTGTTTCATATTTACAAGTTCTCCTTGTAAACACAGGTAAACATAGCCTAGACGACAATAAAGGCTTGATAATACAGAGCCAGCTAACTAACGGTATCATCACCAATAACGATTTACGTTAGACCTAATTATATGGTTCTAACTATATTGTTTCATATTTACAAGCTCTCCTTGTAAACACTGGTAAACATAGCCTAGACGACAATAAAGGCTTGATAATACAGAGCCAGCTAACTAACGGTATGATCACCAATAACGATTTACGTTAGAGCTAATTATATGGTTCTATCTATATTGTTTCATGTTTACAAGCTCTCCTTGTAAACACTGGTAAACATAGCCAATACGACAATAAAGGCTTGATAATACAGAGCCAGCTAACTAATGGTATGATCACCAATAACGATTTACGTTAGACCAAATTATATGGTTCTAACTATATTGTTTCATGTTTACAAGCTCTCCTTGTAAACACTGGTAAACATAGCCTATACGACAATAAAGGCTTGATAATACAGAGCCAGCTAACTAACGGTATGATCAACAATAACGATTTACGTTAGACATAATTATATGGTTCTAACTATATTGTTTCATATTTACAAGTTCTCCTTGTAAACACTGGTAAACATAGCCTAGACGACAATAAAGGCTTGATAATACAGAGCCAGCTAACTAACGGTATGATCACCAATAACGATTTACGTTAGACCTAATTATATGGTTGTAACTATATTGTTTCATGTTTACAAGCTCTCCTTGTAAACACTGGTAAACATAGCCTATACGACAATAAAGGCTTGATAATAGAGAGCCAGCTAACTAACGGTATGATCACCAATAACGATTTACGTTAGACATAATTATATGGTTCTAACTATATTGTTTCATATTTACAAGCTCTCCTTGTAAACACTGGTAAACATAGCCTAGACGACAATAAAGGCTTGATAATACAGAGCCAGCTAATTAACGGTATGATCACCAATAACGATTTACGTTAGACCTAATTATATGGTTCTAACTATATTGTTTCATATTTACAAGCTCTCCTTGTAAACACTGGTAAACATAGCCTAGACGACAATAAAGGCTTGATAATACAGAGCCAGCTAATTAACGGTATGATCACCAATAACGATTTACGTTAGACCTAATTATATGGTTCTAACTATATTGTTTCATATTTACAAGCCTTCCTTGTAAACACTGGTAAACATAGCCTAGACGACAATAAAGCCGTGATAATACAGAGCCAGCTAACTAACGGTATGATCACCAATAACGATTTACGTTAGACATAATTATATGGTTCTAGCTATATTGTTTCATATTTACAAGTTCTCCTTGTAAAAACTGGTAAACATAGCCTAGACGACAATAAAAGCTTGATAATACAGAGCCAGCTAACTAACTGTATGATCACCAATAACGATTTACGTAAGACATAATTATATGGTTCTAACTATATTGTTTCATATTTACAGGTTCTCCTTGTAAAAACTGGTAAACATAGCCCAGACCACAATAAAAGCTTGATAATACAGAGCCAGCTAACTAACTGTATGATCACCAATAACGATTTACGTTAGACATAATTATATGGTTCTAACTATATTGTTTCATATTTACAAGTTCTCCTTGTAAACACTGGTAAACATAGCCTAGACGACAATAAAGGCTTGATAATACAGAGCCAGCTAACTAACGGTATGATCACCAATAACGATTTACGTTAGACCTAATTATATGGTTCTAACTTTATTGTTTCATATTTACAAGCTCTCCTTGTAAACACTGGTAAACATAGCCTAGACGACAATAAAGGCTTGATAATACAGAGCCAGCTAACTAACGGTATGATCAACAATAACGATTTACGTTAGACATAATTATATGGTTCTAACTATATTGTTTCATATTTACAAGTTCTCCTTGTAAACACTGGTAAACATAGCCTAGACGACAATAAAGGCTTGATAATACAGAGCCAGCTAACTAACGGTATGATCACCAATAACGATTTACGTTAGACATAATTATATGGTTCTAACTATATTGTTTCATATTTACAAGTTCTCCTTGTAAACACAGGTAAACATAGCCTAGACGACAATAAAGGCTTGATAAGACAGAGCCAGCTAACTAACGGTATCATCACCAATAACGATTTACGTTAGACCTAATTATATGGTTCTAACTATATTGTTTCATATTTACAAGCTCTCCTTGTAAACACTGGTAAACATAGCCTAGACGACAATAAAGGCTTGATAATACAGAGCCAGCTAACTAACGGTATGATCACCAATAACGATTTACGTTAGAGCTAATTATATGGTTCTATCTATATTGTTTCATGTTTACAAGCTCTCCTTGTAAACACTGGTAAACATAGCCAATACGACAATAAAGGCTTGATAATACAGAGCCAGCTAACTAATGGTATGATCACCAATAACGATTTACGTTAGACCAAATTATATGGTTCTAACTATATTGTTTCATGTTTACAAGCTCTCCTTGTAAACACTGGTAAACATAGCCTAGACGACAATAAAGGCTTGATAATACAGAGCCAGCTAACTAACGGTATGATCACCAATAACGATTTACGTTAGACCTAATTATATGGTTGTAACTATATTGTTTCATGTTTACAAGCTCTCCTCTTAAACACTGGTAAACATAGCCTATACGACAATAAAGGCTTGATAATAGAGAGCCAGCTAACTAACGGTATGATCACCAATAACGATTTACGTTAGACATAATTATATGGTTCTAACTATATTGTTTCATATTTACAAGCTCTCCTTGTAAACACTGGTAAACATAGCCTAGACGACAATAAAGGCTTGATAATACAGAGCCAGCTAATTAACGGTATGATCACCAATAACGATTTACGTTAGACCTAATTATATGGTTCTAACTATATTGTTTCATATTTACAAGCTCTCCTTGTAAACACTGGTAAACATAGCCTAGACGACAATAAAGGCTTGATAATACAGAGCCAGCTAATTAACGGTATGATCACCAATAACGATTTACGTTAGACCTAATTATATGGTTCTAACTATATTGTTTCATATATACAAGTTCTCCTTGTAAACACTGGTAAACATAGCCTAGACGACAATAAAGGCTTGATAATACAGAGCCAGCTAACTAACGGTATGATCACCAATAACGATTTACGTTAGACATAATTATATGGTTCTAGCTATATTGTTTCATATTTACAAGTTCTCCTTGTAAAAACTGGTAAACATAGCCTAGACGACAATAAAAGCTTGATAATACAGAGCCAGCTAACTAACTGTATGATCACCAATAACGATTTACGTTAGACATAATTATATGGTTCTAACTATATTGTTTCATATTTACAAGTTCTCCTTGTAAACACTGGTAAACATAGCCTAGACGACAATAAAGGCTTGATAATACAGAGCCAGCTAACTAACGGTATGATCACCAATAACGATTTACGTTAGACATAATTATATGGTTCTAACTATATTGTTTCATATTTACAAGTTCTCCTTGTAAACACTGGTAAACATAGCCTAGACGACAATAAAGGCTTGATAATACAGAGCCAGCTAACTAACGGTATGATCACCAATAACGATTTACGTTAGACCTAATTATATGGTTCTAACTATATTGTTTCATATTTACAAGTTCTCCTTGTAAACACTGGTAAACATAGCCTAGACGACAATAAAGGCTTGATAATACAGAGCCAGCTAACTAACGGTATGATCACCAATAACGATTTACGTTAGACCTAATTATATGGTTCTAACTATATTGTTTCATGTTTACAAGCTCTCCTTGTAAACACTGGTAAACATAGCCTAGACGACAATAAAGGCTTGATAATACAGAGCCAGCTAACTAACGGTATGATCACCAATAACGATTTACGTTAGACCGAATTATATGGTTCTAACTATATTGTTTCATGTTTACAAGCTCTCCTTGTAAACACTGGTAAACATAGCCTATACGACAATAAAGGCTTGATAATACAGAGCCAGCTAACTAACGGTATGATCACCAATAACGATTTACGTTAGACATAATTATATGGTTCTAACTATATTGTTTCATATTTACAAGCTCTCCTTGTAAACACTGGTAAACATAGCCTAGACGACAATAAAGGCTTGATAATACAGAGCCAGCTAATTAACGGTATGATCACCAATAACGATTTACGTTAGACCTAATTATATGGTTCTAACTATATTGTTTCATATTTACAAGCTCTCCTTGTAAACACTGGTAAACATAGCCTAGACGACAATAAAGGCTTGATAATACAGAGCCAGCTAATTAACGGTATGATCACCAATAACGATTTACGTTAGACCTAATTATATGGTTCTAACTATATTGTTTCATATTTACAAGCTCTCCTTGTAAACACTGGTAAACATAGCCTAGACGACAATATAGCCGTGATAATACAGAGCCAGCTAACTAACGGTATGATCACCAATAACGATTTACGTTAGACATAATTATATGGTTCTAACTATATTGTTTCATATTTACAAGCTCTCCTTGTAAACACTGGTAAACATAGCCTAGACGACAATAAAGCCGTGATAATACAGAGCCAGCTAACTAACGGTATGATCACCAATAACGATTTACGTTAGACATAATTATATGGTTCTAACTATATTGTTTCATATTTACAAGCTCTCCTTGTAAACACTGGTAAACATAGCCTAGACGACAGTAAAGGCTTGATAATACAGAGCCAGCTAACTAACGGTATGATCACCAATAACGATTTACGTTAGACATAATTATATGGTTCTAACTATATTGTTTCATATTTACAAGTTCTCCTTGTAAAAACTGGTAAACATAGCCTAGACGACAATAAAAGCTTGATAATACAGAGCCAGCTAACTAACTGTATGATCACCAATAACGATTTACGTTAGACATAATTATATGGTTCTAACTATATTGTTTCATATTTACAAGTTCTCCTTGTAAACGCTGGTAAACATAGCCTAGACGACAATAAAGGCTTGATAATACAGAGCCAGCTAACTAACGGTATGATCACCAATAACGATTTACGTTAGACCTAATTATATGGTTCTAACTATATTGTTTCATATATACAAGTTCTCCTTGTAAACACTGGTAAACATAGCCTAGACGACAATAAAGGCTTGATAATACAGAGCCAGCTAACTAACGGTATGATCACCAATAACGATTTACGTTAGACCGAATTATATGGTTCTAACTATATTGTTTCATGTTTACAAGCTCTCCTTGTAAACACTGGTAAACATAGCCTATACGACAATAAAGGCTTGATAATACAGAGCCAGCTAACTAACGGTATGATCACCAATAACGATTTACGTTAGACATAATTATATGGTTCTAACTATATTGTTTCATATTTACAAGCTCTCCTTGTAAACACTGGTAAACTTAGCCTAGACGACAATAAAGGCTTGATAATACAGAGCCAGCTAATTAACGGTATGATCACCAATAACGATTTACGTTAGACCTAATTATATGGTTCTAACTATATTGTTTCATATTTACAAGCTCTCCTTGTAAACACTGGTAAACATAGCCTAGACGACAATAAAGGCTTGATAATACAGAGCCAGCTAATTAACGGTATGATCACCAATAACGATTTACGTTAGACCTAATTATATGGTTCTAACTATATTGTTTCATATTTACAAGCTCTCCTTGTAAACACTGGTAAACATAGCCTAGACGACAATAAAGCCGTGATAATACAGAGCCAGCTAACTAACGGTATGATCACCAATAACGATTTACGTTAGACATAATTATATGGTTCTAACTATATTGTTTCATATTTACAAGCTCTCCTTGTAAACACTGGTAAACATAGCCTAGACGACAATAAAGCCGTGATAATACAGAGTCACCTAACTAACGGTATGATCACCAATAACGATTTACGTTAGACATAATTATATGGTTCTAACTATATTGTTTCATATTTACAAGTTCTCCTTGTAAAAACTGGTAAACATAGCCTAGACGACAATAAAAGCTTGATAATACAGAGCCAGCTAACTAACTGTATGATCACCAATAACGATTTACGTTAGACATAATTATATGGTTCTAACTATATTGTTTCATATTTACAAGTTCTCCTTGTAAACGCTGGTAAACATAGCCTAGACGACAATAAAGGCTTGATAATACAGAGCCAGCTAACTAACGGTATGATCACCAATAACGATTTACGTTAGACCTAATTATATGGTTCTAACTATATTGTTTCATATTTACAAGTTCTCCTTGTAAACACTGGTGAACATAGCCTAGACGACAATAAAGGCTTGATAATACAGAGCCAGCTAACTAACGGTATGATCACCAATAACGATTTACGTTAGACCTAATTATATGGTTCTAACTATATTGTTTCATATTTATAGTCTATTCAAAAATGTTATTTCAAATGTCAAGGTTAAAGACATTTATTCGTATTTTAAAGCTGAAGATATGTAGGACATTCTGTATGTTTTAAAAACATGCAATGGGTAGACTATGTATTAAAGAAATATAACATTTACAATCATAACTCAAATAGAGTTATGATAGTGTGAAATTAATTTTTTGCAATGTAGGCTAGCTGTATAATACATAGTATCCGGTTTGGCATGGGTTTAGTTTAGACAAAAAAGGGTTTTATTGTATGTTAATTGGTTGTGAAAGAAATGGAAAAGGATCCATTCCCCCCGGTTTGATTATAAAACTTACCATAACGTACTCAAGGTTTCTTTATAGATTACGATAGGAAATTAAATTTTGTTATTACCAAACCTATTCTAATTAGATATTTTGTTGCTATACTATCTCATAGCAACAATATGTTATCTCGTAAAATAAATCGTGTTGATGATAACCTTATTGATTTTCCGCCACTGAAAAGCTACATGGTAATTTAATGTTGGTAAAATAGCGCTGTGTTTCATAAAAATACATTGTGTATGTACATTTCTGTTTATAAATTTAGGTTATGTTTGTAATTTTCAAATTCTAACAAATGTGGTTAGTAACATTTTTCTTGTTGCACGTATTTTCTGATGGTTCCACGATAAAAGCGCTCAGCGTCATAAGTTGAAATTTTGGGGATGCACTTATCTTTCTGTGTCTTTGGCCTCTAAGAGCAAATTTTCTTAGAGCCATTTTAAAAATTAGAAACAAAAAAGCATGTGAAAGAGTTTTTAAACTAATACGAAAATTACAATGGTTTTAGGCGATTTTAAACACGCCTAAACGATAGGAAAGTATTTTTTCCTACCACTTATACAGTCCGAAATCTGTACAAGGGGCCGTGCGAATCTGATTGTATACAATCATAGCTAATACAGAAGCAGAAACAAACTTGGCAAGATCCTAACTGCTTCAACTCCTCCCAAGTGTTGTCTCTAGCCGGTGGTTAGACCCGACAGTGTCTGGATGAAAATAAATTACATATATGTTAGGAGAGGCAGGTTAGACAGTCTTTAGCTTGGATATTGTGTAATGGAAAGACTTCATTGTATACGGTTTCCCATGTTGCTGCTAATCCTAGCAATTGCCCTTAAGAAGAACTTGATGGCCAGTGTTGCAATTGTCTCCCTATAAGAAAAGGAAATTAAGGTATTCAACAAGAAACAGGCGTGAAATTTCATTCCCTATGGGCTGTGAAGTTGTAAGGAGACTTAGATGGGGTTAGATTTTTATTTAGTTAAAATGGAAGGCCTGTAGTATTACAAATCTTTTATATTAAGCTAATCAGCAAATTCCTGCTGCATAAGATACGTTCGAATATTCTTCAATAATTTGACCATGAGTTCAATTCATACGCTCTGCTGATTGATATTTATAGGTTTAACACTTTCATTAGTTAGTGAGAGTAAAGAGTTTAATTAATCGATTCAATTTATCGATCTTTGTACGTACAACACTTTCAATTAATATGATAATGCTTTTATGTAATAGAGGGGCGTTACCACGGGGAGATATCGGGATATATATATATATATATATATATATCCACCTTCTCGAAATTTTGGAAGTAAATAGTTGTGGGTCTACAAGAAATCTAAAAACTAAAAATACTAGATAAGCAATGATTCATCATGTTAATGGTTTTTAATTAAAAGGTGATTATTTTAAAATTAAATGCATGCTGCATCGTTTTAAAAAAACAAATCAATGCAATAATTTCTCTTTGAAAGTTTATTTTGTGATTATAGGTTATAGTTATATTTTTCCCAAACCGTATCTCTACTCGCTACTGTCTAATAAGATCATCGAATATGATATATAGGTGTGCCCTGTAGCCACACACACACACACACACACACACACACACACACACACACACACACTCGCGCGCGCGTATATATATATATATATATATATATATATATATATATATATATATATATATATATATATATATTTGTTGACTTCCAAAAACATTAAATAATGTTCGGAGGGATTCACAAAATGTAAAAAGTAAATTTATGTAATATTTTTATCTAGTTTTTGAAGCAGTTCCATGTGTGCTTGTCGTAATGAGAAACCGATTCATGCTTCAATGACACGTTCACAGTACATACTATTCAGCCAGCATTTGATCCAAACAATGAATGACGATGGCTGGAAACCACAGGAAACCGGTCGGTTTCGGTCGGATTTTAACGCCCGCCACACTTTCTCTAACACTCGCGACTACGGAGGTTGCCAAATCGAAAGTGTGATTGAAAATAAATAAACTGTTCCAAGAACCGTGTTAGTTAAATTCACGATAAGATAAACAATGTCGAAACTCGAAAAGAGTAAGGCTTTGTATTTGGTGGCGTGATGTCATGGAAGACGAGCCGTCACGTGTCTTGCATTGAAGAATCATGGCTTTGTTAAAAACGGACAATTATAAAAGTAACCTGTTAAATGGTGATTTGAAAAAAAATCGTTTTAGGAACAAAAATATATTGGTTTGATTCTTTCTGAGTGTCTTTTACACATAAAAAAAGGTATTATAATTTAAAATTGCTGTTGATCTCCTCTCTCTTGCATCTCCGGTTTTCAGTTTTTAGTCTCATCTTTGATTTGGCTTCCTACAACTTTATATAATACCATGTGGTTTTCAAATCAGTTATATAGTAAAAGCAGGGTAGGATCGAAGAGTTTATCAGCAAGACAAGATTGATTTTGTTGCCCCTATAGAAATGCTAAAATGATAAAATAGGTTATAATAAGCATCGTATGTTTTTATCGGGGATAGGTAATCTATTTGTAAAATATAAACTCCATTAGTTCTTCTTTACCTTAATTTTAAATAGTATTAAAGATTTATATTTACTTTAATGATTTTTTGAAAGCAATGATTTGTATTGTTTTGTCATAATTAAGCACAGAAGCACGTTTATGGTGTATAGAGATAATAGCAATGTTTGTAAGTGTCTATTGAGCCAGAGAATATTTTATAATGTTTAACTTGCTAGAACCTCTCTCATCTGTAGCAGTCCCTGTAGTAGGAAGTGTTTCTTTCTTTTGTAAATAATCAAGTTTCTCTTGTTATTTATAGTTAATAAAATTTATTTTTCCTAAAATGACTACTTTTAAATTCTAATTATTAGAATTAAAATGAATTTAATTATTTATTTTATTTTCTAATTATTATGAATCAAGAATTGTGTGTTCCTACCTTAGTATATTTATTTCCACAAAACTCTTTCCGGTTCCTATATTTCCTACTGCTTGAATTGAATACGATTTATAACTGCCTTGACATTTGTTTTTCCAGTTCTTCTTTAACGTCTATATTTAGTTTTTGTTGTTATTCTTTTACATCTTCACCTATAATTTTAGTAATAATATGAGGTTGCCTCATTTTTTCGATTATTTTCATTTTATTTTGACGTTTGCAACGTTTTTATTCAACCGTATATTGTTTATCGTGTTCTGTACCTCTAGTCATATTAGAAGCTACACTGATTAGTTTTCCGTTTAGTCTCGACAAATTTCACTTATTATTAATTGATTATTTTTAAACCATTCCGTTTTTAAATTAGTTTATATTTGCTCAGGTCCTATATGAAGAGTTTTTTTTTTTAACTTAACGATAATGCTCTACCATAAATCTCATATGATCTAGCTCCAATTCGCATTAGGGTGTTTTACACCATATTATCTATATCCGTAGTCTTTTATTGTTTAATAATTAATTGGTCACACTGGTTGATCACTTTAAAATAAAATAAAAAATTTATCGCGTAGTGCGTACATTGTACCTTTGTCCTTAAAGGAAGGATTTGCAAATCCTTTTTTTTAACTTAAAAGTTATAGGAAATTTGTGCATAATGCACGATAAAATAATCATTATTTAAATACTTTAGATCTTGTAAATTTTCCCCTCGTAAATACATTTAAACATTTCTGGATTAATAAAATTAAGTGAATCATTCAAGCGAAAAGATTCTTACTTATTGTAATTCAGGATTGATTAGTGTCTTCCCCTGCAGATAAGATTAAAGTATTTTCAAGCAGTTTCTCTATTAAAGGCTACATTCTTGAAACATTCTTTATAGTTTTGCAAGCTTCGACATTATTTTCGCAAAATAGTTTAAAGTAATTGGTATTTGACACGGGTCACTACTTGTACAAAGTGTTATTATTTTCTTCTTTTATCTTCCTACATTTTTATTGATCTTTGAATGTTAGGATAGTATACTAGGGTGTAACTAAAGGAGAAACTTTGATCCATGTTAAACTGAATTACGCAAAAAGACAATTAGTACCTTTCAGGAATGTGGTGCGGTGTAAGGAAACACGCACAAGGTCATAATCATTAACGTAAATAAAAATGTACAAAGAATAGCTTATTAATGGTAATTAAAGCAAGTAGTATTATATAGGTTTAATGGTTACTATTTATTAGGAATATACTGTGTTGAATTTAATAATAAATACACAAAAACCTCTTAACCACAAACCTTCTTTATTTTACCCTTATGTACATTTCAGTTACAAAGTAACCATCCTCAGAGGGATAACATACAAAGACTGTCTTTGTATGTTATCCCTCTGAGGATGGTTACTTTGTAACTGAAATGTACATAATGGTAAAATAAAGAAAGTTTGTGGTTAAGAGGTTTTTGTGTATTTATTATTAGGTTTAATGGGTTTAAAATTGTGTATTAATTAGCCTACATTAAATATTATGTAAATTAAATGCTATATTAGTTATTTTTAAAATTTTATATACTAATACCAACTACATTTTAAAAACATCTGCCACTTAATTCATTATGATTCTGAGTGGACACGCCGTTTCTATCATCAAAACTAAAGGAGCCGTAACTTTATACTTTCATTTGAGGGAGTAAACTAGCTAAAATAACGCCCAAATCCTTACGAAACTATTACACGACACACCCAAGCTTCTAGTAGTTAGAAGTATGCCAAGTATTTTTAGTCTATTTACATGAATTACGTTAGAATCCTGTAATTCTTTTATCTGTTGAAAACAATACCATAGACGAACATTGTTCCAGATTTATGGTTATGAAGCTTGACAGTAGGGGTTGTTGAGGAAAACTTTGAAATTTACTTTACTCGCCTCTCATATTCGATAACTACACAATTTCTTTTATATACATACCTATCATGATATATGAGATATTTTTTTTTATAATTTAAACTCTTGATAGTAAGTATTTCATAATACCGAGATAAAGGCTAAAAAGTAGTCTTTCCACGGTAACTAGTTT